>OZ007589.1:341122581-341792581 GCA_963931845.1 Maratus michaelseni | reverse complement strand
TATTCAGTGGGGTACAAGTTATGTATTCTTCTACATAAAAAAATTTACAATACAAATATTTTAAATATATATATAATGATTATAAAGATGCAAAACTTAGAAATTCTGTTTATTTATTTATTTATAAAAAATAATATTTTATGTAAAATTTAGATAAAATTACTAAACAAATTTATATAAACTTTATATAGTTAATATTTATTTAATATAAAATATTGTACTGGGATACTTAACATATTAATATAATATTTTCTTTATTCGCCCCTTTCTTTTATTTATTTATTTATTTATTTTAAACACTCATTGAAAATTATTTTATTGATTTTAAATTCAAGTTTGATGTTAATGATATTAATGTATACTGAAATAATAAAAGAAAGAAAATAAATCAAATAAAGGGAAAAAATGGACTTAAAATATAATCTCAGTTTTGTTTGTCTATTACAAATAATATTGTTTATCTACATATATGTCACGTACAGAAATTTGATTCAATATGCCCACTTTGACAGCATTTTCTTAAACACCCCCTTCCTTATCGAAACATGGAAAAAACTATTCAGTTTCACAATTAAAGAATAAGAGCACTTGCCGATTCCATGTGTTTATGAATAAAAAGGAATTCATTTATAAAAATTTGCGTTTCGCAAGTAATTTTTCTACGTACCTTTTCGCTTAACTTTTCATTAAATAAACATCATTCTGCACTTAAAAAAAAAAAAAAAAAAAAAAAAAAAGTGTAAACAAATTCAGTTATTTTTCTTTCTTTCTTCTTAACCCATTTCTCACATGAGATTCGAACTCAGCAGTGGAGTATCAAGTATTTTGAATCCGTGGAGGAGGCAGCCTGAAAATGAACTAAATTGTTCCCCACATTAGAATAAAACTCAGATTTCGGGGTGATAGACTAAAGCTTTTCTGCCCCTAGATTACTATACTATCATGATTACAAAAGGGAAGTATCCCCATAAAATAAACCTGCAAACAAAATCGAAAAATTAAAAAGTGGCGATTATAGAAATTGATCTTAATTATCAAATGCAAAGAAAAATATTGCTTCAAAATATTAAAATGCTAACGAGATATTTTAACGGTGTTCTCAAATTCAAGCTCGCTACTTTATGACATATTTTTTAATTCATGTTTGTGCGGAAACGCATGAAACTGGCAGGTGTTATTATTCAGAAACTATGTAATTGGAAAATATTTACCAGTTTTTCTTAAAGGCAGAACATTTTGTAGAAAATGCTGTCAAATTCGACCTTTTGAACCAAGTTATTGCTGCGCTTGCGCAAGCCTGGAAAAGAATGCGTTGCCACGTGACACGAATAGCTTATAACGAGAAGTAATTTATTTTTCAAAAAATGGAAAACTTATTTCGTTTCCAAATTGCTTCAATAGTCAGGCATGTCAATTTCATGCCTTTGCGTTGAAATATACGTCTTAAAATGTGTCAGAAAGTTTCGCTTTGATGAGCAGGTCATTTGAGAACCACCTTAAAAGAATTGTTCTATAGAATTAACATTAGCGAGCGAAGGTTTTCGTGTGAGTGAAGTAACCTTTTAATCAAAAAACACAGCTCTATAAAACTTGATGGCACTTCTGTGAAGGTGCAGCTGGTTGCTAAAAGATAATAAAAAAATAATCAATAAACAACAAAAAGGAATGTTTCTTCGCCTCACTTATTAAACAGGCCCGTATTGGTTTTATTACTTTCAATAAACTTGTTCATTTTCGTCTTAATTTATTAAAAGCGGCGTGTCTCAAAAAAAAAAAAAAAATAAATAAATAAATAAATAAAAATAAATAAATAAATAAATAGATCAGAAATTAATATATAGTGTATGGCTCATTTAATGAAACAATCATTACACAGTTTAAATGAAGTATAATGGGAAAAAAAAAAAACTCTTCAAGAGCAATCAGATAATTGTTAAACTGGATTTATCTCTAATTTTGCTTTACTTTCTATTGGTGAAATTATTATATAACTTCGAAATCTACCTGTGAATGTTAGGTCTAGCCGGCAGGGATTTTAATTTATTTATTCTTTCTAGAAGTAACTTTTGGAAGTGAAACTTTGGTTTTATAATTTCCTTTATTTTTATAATAAAAACAATTTTGATTACTTTTAAACGCTAACAATTTTAATATAACCAAGATCTTAACGGGCTAAGTTTTTCTAAGTGTTGCCAGGTGCATTGGAATAGAGTTGAATGGGGTCATGGGCAGGGCCTGATTACCGACGGGGCACACTTAC
This sequence comes from Maratus michaelseni, assembly GCA_963931845.1. Taxonomy (NCBI): domain Eukaryota; kingdom Metazoa; phylum Arthropoda; class Arachnida; order Araneae; family Salticidae; genus Maratus; species Maratus michaelseni. Next base: position 341,790,321 of record OZ007589.1, on the reverse strand, counting down.
ACCAGTAAAATTTAATAGAAATTTTCGTCTTATTAAAACGCCCTATTGATGCAAAATTACTACCATGAATAAAGGAAATATTTCAATTCTTTTTTACTGGTGGAAGTGTGCCCCGTTGGTAATCAGGCCCTGGTCATGGGGCTTGAGCCCCACCAATAATTTCAAAGATGGATTCTTTTTATATGCGTCTTTTATAATCTTTTTCTGTTGTTACAGAGATAAACGACATTAGATTTTTGTTGTTGTTGTTGTTCTCTTTAAGTTATATATATTTTTTTATATTAAAGTAAAATATTAAACTTTTGAATTCGTATAGTAAAATGGCCATATAAAACACAGAAGGGAAAAAAAACAGAATCCGAAAGGAGATGTTATTCAAAGTCAACTTACGTTGTGATTTTATTATAAACGATTCGCAAATAGCAGCCAGTATATACTTTTTATAAACAGAACTATACATTAAAAATTTTACATTGTCATAACGTTTTATTCAACTTGTGATTTATTTAACTATGTATAAATCTGTTTAATTTCTTTTTAAAGGGAAATTAAGAACCAACATTAAGGCTGTTCTCAAATCCAAATTGGCTACTTTCTGTCAAATATTTTAATTCATTTTTGTTCGCAAACGTATGAAATTGGCAGTTGCTCTTATTAAGAGACTATGTTATCGAGCTGGTTTCTTCGTTTTTTGGTAAAGGCACACAATCTTTCAGAAAATCTGTCAAAATTGGCTCTCTGAAAAGAATACCTGAACTGATAGCGAAAAAAGGAAAAATATCGAAAAAAAAAACTGTTTAATAAACTGTTACGTCAATAATCATAACCTGTAAGTATAATGATTTTATGTTCAAACATCAGTCAGAAAATTTCTTAGAAAGTTTGTTGAGCAGGGAAAAATATTTCTTTGAGAACTGTCTTACATTGGTAATCAATCTATATTACACACATATACGTATTTGTGTGGGAAATAGTTACATTCGAGTTCAGCCCCATCAATAATTTTCAAAACTCTGCGCCTATGGCCAGGTGTCCCGCATAAATCGGGGCTCCAATTCCTCTGGACACAGAATATTTAGCTATCTTTAATTGCTGATAAATCTGCTGTTATATAAAGCGAAGAAATTTACTTTAAAATACTGGTGTCAAAAGCATTTGGAGCCCCGATTTACGTGAGACACCTGACAACACTAGTTTTCTTAGTATTTATTAGAAAAATAATTTAAACTATTACCATATGCGAAAAAGTTGAAAACAAAAATTTAAATATATATATTTTTATATCAATTTATGACAATGTCTGGTTGAAAACCAGACATTACCATTGTAATTTTATTTTGTAAAGTAGTTGCTGTGCCGCCTTCCACGATTTAAATCCATTAATCTCAGAGTCCTTATTTTTTGTTGTTGTGCAATTCGTCGCATTTTAAATTATATATCTGTATGTCTATCAAAGAAAAGCTATTATGATACTTTGTGTAATTTTTTCAGATATATCTTCTATATATTTTTCTATTTTTATTTATTTTTTTATTAATTTTTTGCTGTTAAAAAAATGAGGCAACGTTCATTACAGTTATTCTAACACACACATATATATATATATATATAATATTTTTAAATAAATGTTTTTTTCTACTATCATGTTTTCAAAATGATTAATTACACCATCAAAATCTTGTTTGACATTTTTATTGTTATTTATTATTATTATTATTATTATTATTATTATTATTATTATTATTATTATTTCTGTTTGAATACGGAACGTAATAGTTAAGACAAATTTAACAGCTGTGAAATGAAGTATTTTAAAATATACATGTTTTTCGAATAAAGTAGAAAAGAAAAAGTGAACAATTATAAAATTGCAACTATTTGGGACATCCAAACTTTGCGGGCTGCCTCGAAACTTGGCCATGTAGAAATGCATAATCTTTTGAACAACGTTGGAAACTGGCATAAAAAAAGAGCACATTGCTCATTTCTGAAATAATTTTTGTTCAGAAACATGTAATATTTTTGTGATATCTCTTACTCAGAAACTCTAAATCGAATAGTTTATCCATTTTTCTACAAAGGCAGTGGTCTTTTAAAAAATGCTACGAAAATTGACGTTTTGAATCAAATTTCTCTAGGAGTTTTAATTTTTTTTTTTAAATTCCATTTCATATTATGAAAGATAAAGAAAAGTATACACTCAGTCAAGCAATAAATAAATGATACTAAAAAGAAATACTATTTTTTTTTTCTCATTCTGTTGCACAGAATGGTCGATTAATATTTATACGCTGTATGTAGGGGCAGGGGCCATCATTCAATAAAAATGGGAAATTATCTCTTTCAAACGCATACTCGCTAGTTTTGAATTATTCTTTTGCTTTTTTTTTTTCCTTTAGCAGAGGATGAATAATACAGTTCTGCATTTAAATGCACAACGAGTCATGAAAATGTCACAATTTAAAATATTTCGAAGCGTCTCAATGATATGACAAAAATTTCACGTATTCTACCCAACAATTTAGTATGTCTATGGATAAGCCATTTGTAAATATAATAAAATTTCCTTCAATCTGGAAAACGTTTAAAACTGTTGGAAATCTTGTTAAGGTCTAGTCTACCTTATCTCCCTGCTTAATGATCGCTTTGACAGCTTGACTGATCATTTAGTGACCGCAGTAAGAAAACGGATCCTTTGAACTCACTTTTCCTGCTTTTTCGAAGAATTTTTCAGAAGAAACTACAGTAAACACTGTCTAAGGCGGAATCAATCGGGACCGAGAAAATTTTCCGCCGTAGACAATATTCCGCCTTATGCAAAACAGCCAAAATAAATAAATAAAATATATATGCGCAAGTCCTATTTTTACGTTCGTAATCTTCAGTACAGTTTTTTAAATTAAATTATACGTTTTATTAAATTTATTATTAATCTCAAAAACATTATATGAATAATAATTATCGATGTTTGTTTTGTCTTTCTTTTTACCAAGCATTTTTCAGTAGCACATTGCAAGTCCGTTATTATGGGTATCAATTCTTCATTTTTTTTGAGCAAGAAAAAAAAATTCGAGATACCTAATGCTTCTCAGGGCGTCTTGATACGTTTGAATTCCTCCATTATCTTCATGGTTTTCATAATCGTGCTCATCTTCATTTTCACTAGCACTTTCCAAATCTTGATATCGCTGAATCAAAATGTCCACAGAAGTGTTAGCTTCAGTAGTACACACTATATTGTCAGCTGATACGTATTCTTCTTCATTAATTTTTTCATTGCTGTAAACACATTTTAAGTCATCTATTAGATTTGTAATTCATTTTCTTCCAACTGGTCAACTGATTCAGGGCCATTCTCTGAAACAAAATCAGCTTTTCTAAAACAATGAACAATTTTTTCAGGCGACATTTCTGAACAGGATTTGGCAATCCATTTGACAGCATCTAAAACACTTATATTTTTTGCCATTTCGGTGGCAGAAAAGCAATTATCTAAAGACGCAATAATGGACCGCAAGAGATATTTTTTGTAATGGGTTTTCATCATTTTTATAACTCCTTGATCCATAGGTTGTGTTACTGCAGTAGTATTTGCAGGAAGAAATTGTAATTTTATATTCGATAGTTCGAAATTGGCATGACAAGGTGCATTGTCGAGAAATAACAAAATTTTTCGATTTTCTTTGATCATACGGTTATTGAATTCAGTCAGCCATCCCTCCATTATGGCAGTCGACATCCAAGATTTTTTTTTAGATCTCCAAATCACAGGCAGTTTATCAATGTTCACATTCTTAAAACATCGCGGCTTTTCGATTTTCCTATCACTAAGGGATTTTCTAAACTGCCCTCCATATTCGCGCAAAGCAAAACAGTGACACGCTCTTTGGAGTTTTTACCACCGTGGCATTCACTTCCTCTTTTTTGCAAGGGACTTGGTGGGAAACGCACGATAAAATAGTCCCGTTTCGTCGCAATTGTATATATCCTTAGCTTGATATCCTTCAATCAGTAGAGGAAACTTTATTTTCCATTCCTGAATTTCTTGGTCTGGGACGTCTTTCGACTCTGCGCAAACTTGCTTCATGGCAATATTGTGTCGATTAAGTAAACTCATTAACCATCCAGTAGAAGCCTTGAAATCCGCTTTACCTAATTTTTCGGCTATCTCTTTCGTCTTTTCACGCAACAGTGTTCCAGGTATGGGCAAATTTTTAGCTCTAGCGTTAGAAAACCATTCAAGTGTTAATGCATCAATGTCTTCATTTTTCACAGCACCTTTTCGCTTTCTGTTGGATGATTTGCTTTCCAGTTCCTTTTCCAAATCTGTTCTTCTTTTTATAGCATCATAAATTTGTGTTTTACCGCATTTAAATTTAATACAAAGATCTTTTACAGAATAATTTTTTTCTTTTAATTTAATAATTTCTATTTTATCCCGCAGAGATAGCGTATTGAATTTAGATTTTGAAGCCATTTTTTACTATCACTTAGTAATATCAGTAGACAATATAAAATGAGAAGAACAAATTACACGTGCAACGACCTCGTTTTCTGACCATGTGATTTATTGAAATTAAACATACGTCACTTCGACTTCGAATTCATCTTCCATCCCCTTCCCCCTCTGAAACCACACCTCATACAGAATGTAAATGATTGTAGCTTCCCCCTCCCCGCCCTCTCCCTCTCACATTAGACAAAGAGTTATGGCGACCAAATGACTGATTGCCATAAACAATGATCAGAACTCAAAATCCGAGCAAGCAAAAAAAGTGATATTCTTTCGTTAATACAATGAAAAGGAGAGAAATGTTAATGTATAGGGATTTTATTTTATCAATTTCTTTTTTTGAATAATTAATTGAGATAAATGTAAAAAATGTACTTGGTATGATGTTTTTTCTTTCTTTTTTTTAAGAGGAAAAACATTATGCTTATACATGAGAAATAATGGAATAAAAAATTATTCCTTAAATATTTAAACATTTTCCGTTCTGAAGTTCTGATGAATCAACTTTATTAATCTATTACGAAATGTAATTAAAATGTTGAGCATTTGATGTATGTATATCAGTTTTGAAGTTTCATAAACCAAATGCCTTTCATTTTTTAACCTTTTTTCCGTCTTATGCAAAATTTCGATTTCGATGGGACTTTAAAAACCTTTCCGTTTCCGCGTTAGGCAAATTCCGGCTTATGGAACATGAATTAATGTTATTCCCTATGTGTTTGCCGGGACTTGAAAAATTTTCCGCGTTAGACGAAATTCCGGCTTACACAGAGTCCGCCTTAGACAGAATTCACTGTATTTTGGTTTTATCGGAAGCTCCAGAAACAAGAAATTGGGACCGGGACCAATATTAGTTCGGATATGCAGCTATTCTGATTTTAAATAAAGAATTTAAATAGGATTAACGTCAACTTGAGATAAATTATTTCATTTATGTATTTTCATTTATTTCAGCTGTTTCCAAACAGAAACTTTAATATCGATAAGTTTCGATTCATTATCCATTATCTTCAAAGTCACTTTGTTATTTAAAATATTAATTTTATCTTTCTTAAAATTTTAATTGAAATCAAAATTTAAAAATTGATTGTTGTTTAAAATATTAATTTTATCTTTCTTAAAATTTTAATTGAAATCAAAATTTAAAAATTTTAAATCTGGTACTCTAAATTATCCGAATCACTTTCTATATCAAATTCTGTATTAAATTGTATTTAAAAGATTCCAATATAATATTATTTGCAGAAGATCTTCAAAAATCCCTATAATAAGGTTTTATTTTATTTTATTTTATTTATATTTAATATGGCAATAGCAATCCACAAGTTACAGAAATCGATATAGAAGGAAAAGACAGTAATATTAGAATATATAAAATAACAAAATTCCACCATCAAATAAACCATTAAAATCGTTGAGAGTAACATAAAGAACTTTATTAGCTTTTAACCAAAAAATAAAAAATGAAATAATAATAAAATGCATTATTTAGATACGGTTTGCTACAGAGTAAGGTAAAATGAGATCATTTCTTTCGTTCTTTTAATACGACTCTCTTCAAAATAATTATCACTCTTTCTATATCATTGAAATATTTTTTTTTATTATTACAATTAAAATATCCCTAATTTTTCAGACAATCTTAAGTTTAAATATGTAAGCTTGTTTTTAATGATAATCTGTGTAAAATTTATCTAAAATATACACTGCAGCTTAATTTTTTTGAATAAACTAAATCATTGCCCCTCCCTTCTTTTTTCCTTGTTTACCTAAAAACTATTCATAGATGAATATTTACTCAATATATGCGTGTACACATATTGAAGCTAATCGATTAATAATATCTCTGAATAAACCTGTTTAAGTAAAATTAAAAGGGACAAGTGTCCCCCCCCCCTTACACTACACCGAGGGATCCGAAATTTAATTCGGAAGCCTCATTATTGAATTTATGCGTATACAAAATTGAAAGCTAATCGGTTAGTTATGTTGAGAAATAAACGTGTTTAAGCAAAATTAAGAGGTAGCCCCCCCCCCCTACTCACCTTCTTTTCACTTATTTTCCCTATAAACTATTCAGATTCTTTACTCAATATATGCATGCACAACATTTTTAGGTAATCTGTTAATAATATCGATGAATAAACGTGTTTAAGTAAAATTAAAAGGGCAAATTTCCCCCATTGCATTATACCGCGAGACCCCAAAATTTAATTCTGGAAGCATCTTTATCGATTTTATGCAGAGACAAAATTGAAAGCTAATCGGTAAATAATGTTGAGAAATAAACATGTTTAAGCAAAATTAAAAGGAAGGAACCCCCCCCCTCCCCCTTCTTTTCACCTAGTTTCCATAAAAACTATCCATGAAACATACTATATCATGGGGCCCGAAATTTAATTCTGGAAACATCATTATCGAATTTATAGGTCCACAAAATTGGAAGCTAATCAATTAGTTATGTTGAGAAATAAACGTGTTTAAGAAAAATTAAGAGGAAGGACCCCCCTTCCCCTCCCCTCCTCCTTCTTTTCACCTAGTTTTCGTAAAAACTATCCAAATAATTATAAATAACTTATCATTAAGTTAAATTAACCATTTTACGTTGCGATTACTCTTTGCAAAAAATCAAAAAATAATAAATCTAAAAAAAGGAAAGAAATCGACGTAGCCCCAAACTATGTGTGTTCTAAAAACTACTTGAGAAAATACGTGCAAAAAAAGGCCCAAATTACTATAAAATACTAGAACGTAGTAAATAGTATTTTCCTCCCCTCGTTTCGAAACCTGTTTAACAGCTTTCCCTCATAAATCTGGTAACATGTAATTTTACTGTACAAATGGGGACCTACCATTTTCGACCATACACACTCGTCTCTGCGATACACATTTGTGCTATCAACTTTACTCTAAAATACCCGCAAATGAGGACCTACAAAAAAATTGCTCCTGTTAATGTCTTTATACTAAAAATGCATCACTTAACAATAAAAACGCAAAATTAAAAAAATTTCTAACCCAGGACGTCCTGGGTTGAGTGTGCGTCCTGGGTTTGAAGGTGTGTATACATATAGAAGTCCCCGATTCACACCCTTTGCCAACACACACACACACACACACATATATATATATATATATATATATATATAGCTTTCAAATATATGACTTTCAATTTCAATTTGTGATGTCGAATTTTACTATCTATAAATATTAATGAGCATAACACAAGATGATAAGTGAATATTTATATGGTGAGAAATTTGTAGCTTTAAAGAGTGATTTGCCTAATTTTATCAAGATGGAAAAATTCATATTTTTCGTCATCTCATTTATATGACCATGATAAAATACGAACGTCTTTCAAGAAAATCTCGATTTGCATATATTTCTATTCAGAATTTCAGTGAAGTCATCAATAATTTAGATGCAGCAATTTATAAAACGAAATTTCCTCTTTCAGAGAAAGTTGAGACATAGCAAAATAACAGTATACAAAACTAATTCTTGAAATTACGACACAAAATGTTTAGATAAATCTTTAATGCAGAAATATGAAATAGAATTTGTATATAATAAATAATATTGTTTTCTCTTTACGAATAAGATATATTTCTTTAATTTCCATTGCAATGCCCTAATATAATATCAAGAGAATTCAGGCTTGAATGGCATTTCAACTTTATATCTATCATCCGTTTTCCTAAAATGTGTTTTCTTGAGGTTCTCATTACAGTAATTTTATTCCTCACTATTTCAGGTTTTTAAATTTTCAACATCCTGTATTTCCCAGAAAGATGTGGGCGTTTTATGTGGAGTTTCTAAATTTTAAGATAAGAAACAGTAATTTGCTGTATTATTTATAGAACTGCCTGAAATACTGCTGGAGACGAGATAGTCAAAACTGCTTCGTTGTAAGAACAAATTTTCACCTAAATTTATTTTATTTGTCTGTAAGATTTCGAAGAGTAATTTTGCACTCGAATAAACATGAATATTTTAGGTATAAGGATTTTGTGATCTGCGAGTTGTAAATTTCGTGGAATACTTCAATTGGAATATCCACTTTCTCCGATAGAGTAAAATCTGTTATTTTATGAAATAATTAATTAGTCAATAATCCATTTTGTATCATTATTTTTATTGGATAAGCGAGCTGAAACCTTAAATTTAAAGGTAAATCACTCAAACCACTAATAGGCATATTCCTTTTTTCTTTTTTCAAACCCAAAGCATTTTAACGCCCGTAAAATCTCCAATGTACATTATCGCAGTGTTTATAAAAAAAGAGTTTTATTGTTTCCGTAAAAACAAAAAGAAAATCAAGCATTTTTGCTTCGCGACATCTCGTCTCCAATAAAATTTGCGTTAATCATATTTTGTTTTCTGGAATCTGTAAGGCGTCTAAATTCACGATTGCCAGTGTGGGTGGGATAGTTGTGTATGATGATAGGATTATTTACAAACGGAACAAATACTCTTTGAATTGCATTGTGCTAATGTATGAAAATTACTAAGACAATTATAAACAAGAACGAAAAATCATGCGTCAAGCATAGATTATGTAGCACTTTCCAACGCATCCAAAATAATTTTACAAAACATACGGTTTAATAAGCTAAAAGATAACATCTAAGTAAACAAATTGGAAAACGCATAACATATTTAAAAACATAATTTCAGGAATTTCAAACAGATACTATATTCGGAAAAATATCCGAATACTTTTATTCAGCCCTGTATATGATCTATAGATTTGTATATGCTAGGGTGCTAAATTTTAGTTTAGTTAGGAAACGCGTAGCACAGTTTAAAATTATCTTTCTGGAGTTTCTGTCAATAAACGGAAATGTGTTCGCGAACTTTTGTGCTGCCCTGTATAGGATCTACAGAATTTATACGCACCACGTAATAGACAAAAATCGAGTTAAAATTAAAATCGCGTTTAGTAACTTAAAACGCACTTCCAGGAATTAGTGTTAACAGACAGTAGATAATTCTTTTGTGTGTCTTTTGTGTAAATGAACGATGACTGCTATACACACACTATTCTGTAGTAAGCCTCTTGTAATGCACCTTAGATATATATATATAAATTTCAATGCGTTTAAAATAGTGAAACATTATTTAAATAAACCGCAGACGATTTTTCTCCATAGACATCATGTAACGGAATTCTTTTGACTGTCCCTGTAAAGTAACTATAAGTGCTATGCACAACCTATTCCATATTAAGCATCTTATAATGCACCTTAGTGATATATATAAATTTCAATGCGTTTAAAATACTGAAACATTATTTAAATAAACCGCAAATGATTTTTCCCCATAGACCGCAATGTAACGGAAATCTTTTGAGTGTCCCTGTAATAAAACTATAAGTGCTATACACTTCCGGAATAGGGAACATGCTATAGATAACGACAATAACATATAAAAATTGCAGAGCAATCGGAGCATATTTACGGGAGTTAGAGCACGGACAGACGGCCAGACGGAAAACGGCAGACGGCCATACGGCCAGACAAACCGAAGTCATAAGCACTTTTCAACTAGGTTGGAAAGTGCTAAAAAGTGTGGGTTTCTTCACAATATTTATTCTGTCCGGAAATTTCTTTTGTTTAAATTTGTCACAATGATACAAGGGTTTGTGTTTTGCATACAACAAACATATGTGGCATTTTGTTAGATTTTGAACGCCCTTGATTAAACTTAAATGAAATATTAATATTGATGGTACTTTGAATTTGACATCTTCTTTCTAAGAAACACAAAAACTCATCAAAATTCGGTACTTCAGTATCTTTTAGCTTTATTACTCACCCATCATACGTAGTATACTGTTAGTCTTGTAATCGTTTTAAAAATCGAAAAAAAAAAAATTGACGGATTTACACGTTTCAGACACTAAATATTCCGAAAAACACATTTTTAGAAAAAAAATTGCCGTGTGTATGTCTGTGTGTCTGTAAACGCTCTATCTCCTGAACAAATTGAGATAGAGACTTGAAATTTGGTATGTATTTAGTATGTAATAATGGAAAGAAGCTTATTGAATTTCAGTAACCTCGATCATCCGGAACTATTTTATTCGGACTCTCGAAATATTCTTTCTGATAAAAGGTACATAAAAATATTCAGGTTTATTTTAAGGAGTGAATGTAAAAGACAATAAAAAACATAAATTTTGCATAAAGCATGAAATAGATCGGATAATGAGTTGCTGAGATATTTATAATCATATTTCCCACACTCTTCGATTTTTCATGACTCTGTATTTCATCCAAATTTCAATTCAAAGATATATTTTAATTTGAAATGAGACGCTTAATCCGATGCAATAAACCGTTAATTAATAAGATTGTCAATTTTGGAGTTATAAGGATGTTTCTTTTACGCAATTCAGTAATATAGCATTTAAAGTTTATAACGTCATCAAGCCACGATTTTATTAGAATTGCAATGCATTTTATAACTAATTTACACTTGTTTTATTTTAATATTTTATATTATGCATATCCATGCTGGATAAGTATTACGGTGGCCCCCAACTACTAGTTTCATATTGCTTTCGTGTTTCGCGAACTAATTTATCAAGAACAATTTTTAATAAGATAGTTTTAGAAAATTGTTTCGATCGAAATCTAAGACTTTTAGTGATCTAAGATTTTTCTTTACACTGTCTAATAAATCAAGAAGATCTTTGCCAGCTTCATGCTTAATTGGATGTATAATTAAGAATATTTTAATGTGACAGTCTACAATGATTCTTTTGTTTTTATATCTCTGTTCTAAGGCCTTAACTCAGTACGTATACATATATATATATATATATATATATATATATATATATATACTTATCCTAAGATGTTTCTGTAATTTTGGGTTCTAAAATTACTTCTCCGCTGAAATAAAAGAGCTTCTCATTTTCAGAAAAGTCAGGATTATGATTGATTAAGGACTTAGGATTAGATGTACTTAAGGATTTGATGTACTTTTAAAGAGCTTCCGCTCTTCAAATGTACAACTAGAAACAGGTAGTGAAATTTTTGAGAATTTTATTAAATTAATTTTAGGTTGATTACGATTAATAAAATGCGAATATTGAGCAGAGCTGCACTGTAAAAAAAATTGCAGTAAAATTACTGCAGCAGAGATTCCAGTCATACCCCGTAAAAAAAAATTCCATGCCCATCATTTTGTGCAGGCCGTAATTTTACGGGGCAAAGTATTATAGCATTATAATTCACAGGATATAATGCACTTTAAAACACAATAACACTTTGCTTAGTGTCCCGTAGCATGTAGCACGTTAGATAATCATCACAGAATAGCTGTTTTGGCGGGTTAAAATTTTCTAAACACGAGTAAAATGAAGGGTTACACCCTAGCGGATGACAATGTATGGGGTCGTACCGTATTTGTGCTAATATATGGGCTAGAACTGTAAGAATATGTGGATTGCTCTTAATTTTTAAGTATCTAAGGGATAAGGCCACTTATTTAGTGGATCAGACCGTTTTTCATCAAATAAGGCTGTTGCCCGTGAAAATTGAAGGGCAAACGCTCATAAATTTACAGTTTTTTCTGAGAGTGTGTCACTAATACAATTTTAATAATCACAATAAATTTTATTATTAGAGGTTTTGAGACTTACCTTTATCGTTCAAATTTCGTCATCCATTTGAGAGAGTGGTTGTTTTCATTTGTTCAAAATCTTTTTCACTAACAATTTTGTAATAATCCTCTTTGAAAAAATCCAGTTTAACACTTTTAAAATCAGCTCTAGATGAATTTTCGATTCGATGATATTTAATAAGTTTTCGTTCGTAGCTTTAGATATATTAGTTATCTGTTCTTTTAAGTGCGGCTTTACTCAGTTAAGACAGAATCTGTCATTTTCAATATCCGTTCTCTTAAAAATAACAGTTTTGCTATTAGCTTTGTTCCTTACCTCTGAGTCGCTAGTAAAATATGTGCGGGTATTGCTTAAGATTAATTACAAGCAGACTGCATAAACAAACATTTATTATAAATTTCAATTGCGTGCGAGCGGCTAGCTGCCACAGAGTAGAAATCTCTTCTTCGTCCCCTCAAAAGGATTATAATAGAAAGGGTTTTCAGGCAACATTGCACGGGTTGATGTGGGGGTAGTGTTTCTTTATGAAAAAAAAAGTTTAAATTAAAAACATGAAATTCCATGGATCATTTTCTCTTATTTATCTTATTAATACAAACAATTCATTAAAGAAATGTAAAAAATAAATTAATTTGAGGAAAAAAACACTTTAAGTTATTAATTATTGTAAAAAAATAAATAATCCGATGCATTCTCATTTTCAAAATATTTTTTCTATAGTTAATTTTAATTCCTTTTCCAGCAGTGAATTACACCTGTAACCATTGGATAATAACCAGTGAATTTTTATCCTGATTTTTTAAGCCAAAATCGACAGAGTGAAACATGTCCATGCCGGGAATCGAAACCGGAAACTTGGAATAGCGCTCCAGTACCGTACGTTTGAGATACAAGAACAATACCAAGTCTAGCATATCTCACTTACATATGTCGGTAAGGCTGCAATCCCAAGATGGAAATGTCATCATGAGCACGGAAACTCATGTCGTCTCATATTTGCCGCAGAAGTTTGCCTGCTCATGATGACATTTCTATCTTGGGCTGCGATTGCAGCCTTACCGACATATATAAATGAGCTTTCATGTAATTTTATGTGTTAAATATCGTGTTAAGTATTAAATTAATACAGAATTTTTGAGTGGATTTGGTATAGCTGAGATACACAAATGTAATTACTGTTGTTTATATATGGAAACAGGATAGTTCAAAATACAGGTTATGACGATTGTATCTTAAATTGCTAATGATAAAAAAATACTTCTAATTACAAAACATTAACAAATCTACTATGGAGATAGATTGGAATAAAAAAATTCTTTTTTTATGCCGTATCCATTTTTTGAAACTTATATTTTTAAAAAATGCTGTTGTGCTTTTAAGAGTGACATTTATAAAAGTACCATTATTTTACGATGAAAACTTACCCAGGTATGATTCTCTGAAAGTTATTAAATGTTACTGTTACCCGGCACTAAAAATGTGTCTTTATTCTTTTAGTGACAGAAAACACTGATCGTTAAAAAAATTTAAATGTAAAGATCAATAAATTTTGATCATAAGAAAATGATTTATTTATTATTATTATTATTATTATTTATTATTGTCCTTCTAAGACTCTGGGTAACAATTTTCTAATTTTACCTATAGGAAATGGGTAATGTATAAGAAATTAAACTTCGAATTTTAATTTCTATGCAGCACCTTCATAGCAAATATCATATGTAAAAGCTATACTTGATTGTGTAGTTTTCTTATTTGAAAATATTTTTCTATCATCATCGGTTTAAAAAATAATTACTATTACAAATTATATTTTGAAGTAACCGATTTATCGATTATTTATACAATTTAAAGTGAGAAAATAAAGAATGACAGTAAGGCATAGAACGATCTTTTGAATACACTCCTTGTAATCTTTAACATTTACACAATTTTAGCTTTAGTCAATGTTACTTATTCAAGTTTAATTTTCCGTTTTATGTATATGGTTTCTAACTATATGCATTCAATGCCCAGTTATGAGAATTTCTACCTATTCCCTTCAGAAATTCTAATTCTTGATTAGATTATAGTCTAGGAACTGAGATTGTATCTACACAATGAAATGAGTATGCAATGGTTCATTTATGCATAACGTCTTGAATCTCTAGCATATAGAGTTTCTGCCATAATAATGAAATAAAAAACGCATTACTGTGATAAAGGCCGTGTAAATCTTTGAAAAATGGTTCAAAATAAGCATATGAAATATCTAGTACAAATCGTGCTTAAATAACCTTTTTACGAATCACTATAATCTCATGTGAAAACTATGCAAGTTTACACATTTATGTATTTCTGTACGAAGTTTTCTTAAATACCGTAAAATTTTATTAGTTTACTGGCTAACGCGCCCGGCGTTTCCCGGACCCGAGATAATAATAATCTGTTCTGTACGAATATGACTGAAATCTGTAAGGCTATCGAAATCAAGTCGAATGAGGCAAACCCCGTCGTAATCAGGCTCATAGAACCCAAGATCGGAAAGCGCATCCTGGCGGTCTAAAGTGCAACTAAAATATTTAAAGCTGTAGAAATCAAGTCGAATGAGCCAAACCCTGCCGTATTCGGACCCATAGAACCAGAGATAGTTCTATAGTTCCATCTTCCACCACCAAGGGGCACAATCTGTTCTTGAATAGGATTTTTCAGAACACTCGACCCAACCAAATTTCCTAGTAGAATTGAAATTTAACCCTCGGTAAACATTGCCAAAATAGCGGAAATCGCGAAAGTGGGTTACGTAAACGATCGAAAGGGTTAATGTAGATATTTTTTAAAACCCAACGGTGCGTTTTGAAGAAAATGAATGTCTCTATGATTTGGAATCTATTGTTTGTCCGTATTCATATTTCCCGAGTCAATGCCTATTTTTAAACCTGGGCCGAAAAACGAAAATTGCATTAGTGAGTTTTGGGAAGGATTTTTTTCGGAGGGTTAAAATTAAAATTTTTCAAAATGGATACCAGATTGTAAAAAGCAAAAGGATATAGATTAGGCGCGGTATTTTCAATTTTTTTATATCTTGTTTATAAACGCAGTTTCGAATTTTTAAATATAGGAGAAATAGTTAAAAAGCGAAATTGACTTACGGTAAAAAACATTTTCGAAAGGGTTAACGTAAATTTTTTTTTTAATTATAGGTTTCTGCCTAAACCCGATAGAACGTAGTTGTCTTTAGGTGTGTTTGTTTTTTGTATGGTTATTTTAGAGAGCCGATGCCAGATTTTATATATCGCAAAAAATCGGAATTCGCAAAAGTGAGTCTTCCGCGCGAATTTTTTTCGAAGGGTTAATATTCGTATTTTTCTAAACCAAATACAGATATAAAAAATGAATAAATGTAAATATTGTCTGGTATTTTTAATTTTTCGTACCTTTCTCTGAACCGCCGTTGCGAATTTTTAAAAATTGCCAAAATCGCAAAAATCGCGAAACGGCATACAGAAAATATACTTTTTCGAAGGGTTAATTTTCATATTTTTTAAAACCAAAGGTGGTTTTGAAAAGGGTGAAGTTAGTTCTTTAATTTTGTGACCATCGTTTTTCCGTATTTTTTGTATTCCGGTGGGTGCCAAGCGCGGAAAACGGAAGAAAATAAAAAACATGAATTCGATAATTATTGATTATTTGTTTTGAAAGGGTTAAATGTGAATTTTTTTTAACCAACCAGATCGTTCGAGACGTAAAAGTACGTTCTTGGATAATATGTAGACTGTTTTTCCGTATTTATAGCCGTTCGCCCATGGCGAATTTAGAAAAACTTAAAAAGAAGTGCAATGACTCACGCTTTTTTTCTTCTTTTAACGGAGGAACGAATAAATGGCTTCTGGGCGCGAGCTATTTTCGAAAGAGTGATTTTTTATTTGCGATCTTTGATCAGTTTTTAATTAATAACTACTCTATTTTTCAAAATATTAAAAATCTGATGCTCGGGTGCACCAGGAGAGTGTTTGGACTACCCAAATCTAAATTTTCAGGCTTTAGGCGGGCTTGATTTTGCTAGCCATCGCCAACAGACACACAGACACACCCACAGAGCGAAACTTTATTTTATTGGTGTAGATAAAACACTTCATATCGACAATGATAAAATAGAGATCATTTTTAGCTTAAGATGAACTTTTATATATGCCATATTATGACATTTTTGATAATTCAAGACCTTTCAAAATTATTCTAGTCAACGTATTTTTAGTTATATAAATCTGCAATTTCTTAAAGTATAAGGGTGTGAGGAATTGGGAGATAATTGTAGGTGCTGGTTCGATGAACCGAACACGACTAATCATGATTTTTCAAAAAATATTTACTAATAAAATCATTAAACGTGCAATCACTGTTTGTAGAAAATTAATGTATGTGTATATTCGTAAAATAATAAAGATAGTAAAATAACTTTTAAAAGTGTTTTATTATTTTGAGACATCACTAATGTGAATTCATTTTTCCAGGATTCTGCAGCGTTCTACGGTGAAAACCGTGATATATTTTTTAGAATTTTCATGACACTACAAAAATCTGTTTTTCCGAAAGCCTGGTAGTTTTTACATGTATACTTCATTTTGAATTGTTATTTCTGTGTAAAAATGTATCCGCCTTTCATCATTTAAAAATCAGATTACTTTGATCAGAGAAACTTTCCAAAAGCATCTAAAAAGTGTCTGAACAATCGCAAATGTATGCTAGTGATTAATGCTAGTAATTAATGCTAGTAATAAATTAAAGTTAGCAAGATTTACATTTTCCACCCATTTTAAAACTGAACATTTAAGTTAAATACGAAGGGAAACTGATTTAAAATTCAGCCGTTAAATTAACTCTAAAAATAAACCTCGTGATACAGCATATGATATATTTGTTTATTCTTGTTATTGTATAAATGAAGGGAGGGAGTGTTTCGAATTATTTTACACTCGATTACCATCCATGTATCTGTAAGCTAGAAGGCTTAGGCTTAATGTTACGATAAGTTTATTTTAAGTTTTGTTCAATTTTTCATAAATAGATTCATAATTTTCTATTTGTTTTTGAGATTAGAAGGAAAAGAACATACATTTCTCGTTAATTACCAATGTTTCCGTGAAATATTGGTGAATAAATATGGGAAATAAATCATGTTGAATCTGACAGATTAACGTAGGTTTTTTTAAGATAGTATAATCGAGTGTAAGGAATGTTTTGATTCCATGTCAACATGTATTAAGCTTATTAATTTTTGCTGATGTTTCTTTATATTATTTTAAAATAATGATAGCAGATTCGAATAACTTACACTAAAACTATATATATATCAATACTAATACTAATTTGCTTCAATTGTTTCTTGAAAATTAAAGTGATAAATGCATGTCAATATTGTTATTAAAAAAAGGGGGGGTGCACTCCGGGAGTGCCAACAGAAGTGAAAACTTGAATAATTGCGTGTGTATTTTTTGAATCGTCAGGAAATGTTTTATTGTGCACGAAATACTTTTAAATGAAGTGTTTTTTTTTTCATTATTATAAACTACTACTACAAAAATTATATTACAATTTTCATTTAATGCGCTATTGTACATGAAAAATAATGCATATTATTTTAAATACAAAAATTTCGGGAAACAGACTTCAGTCGCACTATACCGCTTACTATACCGCTGACATTTTTCTGCCTCATTATACCGCTTACATTTTTCTGCGTTACTATACCGCTTACATTTTTCTGCGTTTACTATACCCCTTACTATACCGCTTACATTTTCTGCGTTACTATACCGCTTACACTTTTCTCCCTTTACTATACCGCTTACTATACCACTTACATTTTATCTGCGTTTACTGTACCGCTTACTATACCGCTTACATTTTTTCTGTGTTACTATACCGCTTACATTTTTCTGCGCTTACTATACCACTTCTATACCGCTTACTATACAGCTTACTATACCGCTGAATATACCGCTTACATATTTCTGTGTTACTATACCGCGTACTATACCGCTTACTATACAGCGATGCAATAGCGCACAGGCAAGCATGCGGCGCGCGACGCGCCCGCCCGGCCCAACTTCATATCTAACTATACACAATACAGTACATACTTATATAAAGAGGTGTTGGTTACAGTAACAGTGTCGCGAGTTCAATGGTTTTTTTCCAGCTCAAAAAATGCCCAACGCGCCTAAAGAAGTTTTCACTTCAAATATACAGAGGTGTCGCTAACAGTATCTGTTAAAGTAACAGGTGTCGCGAATTCAATGGTTTTTTCTTATCTCAAAAAATGCCCAACGCGCATAAAGAAGTTTTCACTTCAATCACTTCAAATATACAGAGGTGTCGGTAACAGTAACGGTTACAGGTGTCGCGAGTTCAATGGTTTTTCCCCATCTCAAAAAATGCTCAACGCGCATAAAGAAGTTTTCACTTCAATCACTTCAAATATACAGAGGTGTGGGTAACAGTGACGGTAATAGTGTCGGTTACAGGTATCGCGAGTTCAATGTTTTTTCCCCATCTCAAAAAATGCCCAACGTGCATAAAGAAGTTTTCTCTTCAATCACTGGTGTCGGTAACAATGACAGTAACAGTGTCGGTTACAGGTGTCGCGAGTTCAATGTTTTTTTCGCATCTCAAAAAATACCCAACGAGCCTAAAGAAATTTTCACTTCAATTATGATATTGTATCTGAATAAAATGTACTAAAATTCGGTATACATCGATATTATATACTCTTTTGAATCAAATGTTTCTTAAAAACTGCTGTGAAAAATTCTAATACATTTAATACTAATAATATAACAACATTTTTGTATCTCCAAAGTCTTTTGCATCATTTCATGAAAGCTTTATAAATCGACCAGTTTTGGGATGAATTGGATGCACTTAGTGTGATAAAACTTCCTCTTTCCAATAATAGCTACATGCAATTGCTATAATAATTTTCTACCCGAGAAAACCTCGAAGTTATTTTGTAACATATTACTGCTGGTTAGAAAACATCAAGCATAGAAACAAATTTCGAGGTAGAATTTGCATAAAGTAATTATGTTTTATATTTTATATAAGGAATGCTATAAATAATAATTTATGTTGAAATAATTAAGATAATTTTGATTCATTAGCTAAACATTGACTAAAATCTAAAAGAAAATATATGGAATTAAGAATCGTAAATTTTAAATAACCTTATGTCGGCCATCCGAGATAGTATAACTTATACTAATAAAGAAATAAGTGAAACGGTACTTTATGGTTAATGTTTTAATAGATGAGTAACGCAATTTCGTAATAGTTTTATTATCAAAATTATAAAACTGTCTGTGATAACCATTTATACTTTAAAAATAACAATACGCCGGATTTTGGCGATAAATTTAACGAGTTTTTTGTGTATAGCGTTTAGCAGATTTCTATATATGTGTATCGTATTTAGTCTGTTTCAAGTCATGAAATATAAAATTCCTTTATAGGAGGCATGAGAGTATTTACAAGAAGCGTTTTTCTCGTAGATTTGTGTAAATTGGTGCAAGGTATACAAGGTAGTGACACAACGGCTGAATGCAATTCAAGATGATGACTGTAAAATATATCTGTTAACAGTAACAACGACGGATGCCGGCCACAAATTTAAACAAGTTTAACAACGCTACTCCAAATAAGGAAAACAACGGATTCTATTATAACTGAACATTTAACATTAAACCGGATTACCATACAAAGTTTCATTTTGACGTTTGATTCAAATGGTGTAGCATATTTAACAGCTAACCGCTGCAACTACATGTACAAATCTTATATTCCTTAAAATCTGATACTTTTAGCTTTTGTCACCAAGATTAATCCAAACATATTTTGTAATTACTGATTTCTCAACAATTGTAAATAATTTTTGGACACATATAAATGTCTTCACTTAATCAAATTATGGTAATGTGTCTTATTTTAAATGCAATTGTAACCGTAAATGTATGTATAATAAATAAAAAGGAAAATTAGAAGGTAAATAAAATTTGTACTGCTAAAGCATTCTGATGCAATTCAAGTGTTATGATTTAATGGTACTTTTTATCATTAATGAAATCCTAGTACTAAAATACGTTCCATTTTATCCAATGTATCTGTTATTAATGTATTATTTATGGATGAGTTTAATGTGCTTCATGTTACATTTAAGCATATACATTATTATTAAGACATAAAAAACTTTATTCTTTAATTATGTATTCTTTATACCATTATAAAGAATTTAAAGAAAGTATATTTGGGCATGATTTTTACTGTTTTATACGGGATAAAAAAAATTATCTGTAATATTGTTGAGAAATGATTGGTATTATAGTATTACATCTATTTTGAAAAACATTGGGTTTCGTTGATAAATACACTATAAGTACACACATTAAGCAAAAAATAAAAATTCTACAAAATTTATGGATTTTTTAAAAAATATTATATTTACAAATTTCAAATCTCAACGTTCATACTTTGAAAAGATGCGTGTAACATCGAAATGAACCATATGGAATAATGAAAAAGCATAATCTAGAGTGCCTAGATATAAGAGTGTAGGCTAGACTTATGATACTCAGACTGTTCTTAGAAAGACACGTTTGTCCAAACTATGGCATCTAAGGTTTTGGAAATCTTCTAGAATTTGACAATACTATCTGATGAGTGGGGACTGTCAAAACTATCGCAATCCAATACTTTGTAGTGTAGACATACATATTTGTGTGTTAAAGCGTTGTTAAAAGGTTTTAGTTTATGTATTAAAATTCGCACTAAATGTTTGATTTATGCTTAGACAAACATTGGCGAATTTCGCTAGAAGTATAGACTTCTAAAAGAGATGTACTCATTTAATTATGAATATCAGAATTGGTTGATGATGAGTTGCGTTTTCATCGTGTTCTTAAGATTCAAAGATGTACTCCGAAACGAAATATGTGTATTTACGAATAGTGTTAAAACTTCGTGTTTAATAGTAAAATATTTGCAATCTTTTGTATGCTGAATGGGTAGGTATTCAGTATTTGTATTCTGAATGAATGTGCTCCATTTCTTAGACGTAATAATTGAATTAGTCATTCTATAATAATTCGAAATGTGTGTGCTCATTTAAGTTAACATTTACTACTAAAGATGAATTTACGGGAATATAATTGAAATAGTTATACATTAGAATTTGCTAAATGAACCTCTATTTTTTTATCTTGAATAACACATTTTAACAATCTTCAAAGAAAAATCAATCAGACAGCCAGTAAATATGGTTTCTAAATTATATTAAATTAATCAAAGCATCTTATAAAAAAGTAAATAAATTGTTGACCGCCAAAAAGAAATGCTTTTAGTGTCACCATTTTTAGCATTGCTTACGCAAATACAAATAAAATAAATTCAATAAGTCAATTTTTTTAACGGTAAGAAAGGCTTTGAATACAATAAATTTCATGTTAATAATCCAAATGAATGAAGACTATAATTGATAACCAATACAGTGAATCATCGCTGAAAGAACAAGAGCACTGCATGCACTTCAATTAAAAAATATTGTGTAAACAAATTACTAGCTTAGCGATGTTGGCATGTTTCTTATAATCGCTATTGAAACAAGTCGACAAACAGTTTGGCAACAATGGCAGGCTTGTCAATACGCATTGTCGATTCTGTTTTGTACAAAATAATCTCAACCAATCAAATTTTATACCCCGCATGATACCACTCTCATATCTCGGCACACTAACGCATAAGCGGTGTTGTATGCCAGGGATTCATCTGAACGTGGTGAAACATTGCAAAATCCTCACATTCACGTCACTTTCCTGGAATCGATTTCTTTCTTTGACACACGTGCGAGGCCATTGTGTGCAAACGTTCGCTGCTTCCGATATGGATCTAGTGGCAAGCAGGATGATAGCACTGCTAGTATTGGCGAATATTTAAATATATTTCAAAATATTGGATAATTTAACAATCTAAAAAATATGGTATCGATGCGATGTCAAGCAATGTAATTGGTTGTGAATTTGAATACCTCTTATGAAGCCGTATTCTGTGTCTACTTCGTACTATACTATAGTAAAGTTTAATCTAATAAAGCACTTTTCACGCTTAATGTACTGAATTATTCATGTGATCCCGAGGATGAGATTTCTAGTTATGCATTTCTATATGAATATGGTAAATGCCGATTTTCACTATTTCCTTTGCCATTTTTCAGAGAGCTTTAACTATTCAATATACGCTATACAAGATCTACTGGAGCAAGGTTCTTTTTTTTAATTATGTTTAGTTTTTAGCAAATAAGACAAAATATAAATAAGTTTTAAATAAAACAAATATTTAATGTTAATGGTTTTTTGTATTGTTGTTGTTTCTATTTTGTATGTATTAGTATCGCTCACTGCAATGTGTACTGGTTACTGGATCAATAATTCCTTGTCAATTGTTTCATACACAAAACTTCTAAAATTATTGTACTAACCATAAGACATGAAACCCTGTCAGAACTCAAATTATATGACAAACAGAATATGAGTTTTGATAAGATCGTAGAATACTTTCATTTTCTGCATAAGAAAACCATACAAGCCTAAACTTACTTCTGGCATTTTTTCCAACAACTAATGAGGGAAAAATGCACACTCTGAAAACTAGGAGGTTAAAATACACACACACACACACACACACACACATATATATATATATATATATATATATATAATTTAAATTCTAAAGTTGAAACAAAAATACAATTAGCAACCGTAGCTTTCAAAATTTTTCGATTAGAAATGTAGACATTTACAAAATCTTGAAACTAAATTTAAAAGTTTCTTTTAGCTTGGTCTTTATATATATATAAATAAAATAAAAAGACGTACAATGAAATTTTATGATCCTCCAGGTCGGTTACGTTTCTCCGAAAATCGGAAATATAATAAATAGAAACTCGAATTTAACAAGACGCTGCAAATTACATTAAAGCTGAAATGTTCTAAAACTTCGTATGCTTTAAAACACTGTATTGGACAGAAAGATCCAATTATGAGTTTTAGATTTTATATAGTTAAAAAAAGTAGAATAAACAGACGGTAAAGTGTATCTTTTAAAAAGTTTTTTAAAGTTTTGTATTTTAATAAAAGTATGCTTTATCATCAGTTTTTATATCTTGTCAGCATCAATGAATTGTAATAAAGGTAATTTTCAAATGAGCTGCCTGTTTAGTGTCTCAATTTTTGAATCCATAATTCAATTTAAAAAAAGTAATCGTTTGATTCCGGTAAAACATCCATTACTATATTGCTAATAAGTGTCAGTACATTATTACCAATACAATATATTTATTAAAATGTTTATAAGCTTTTAAACATTTGAACATTAGATTATTTTAGTTATCAAATTACAGAAATTTATCAGTCCTAAATAACATACCTAATTTCATAAAGTCCTATTTAAAAGAGTTTACATAGACTAGCTTTTGTATTCGAATGAAATACATGGCAGTACTCGTACATTAGAGTCCTTAAAAATCTAAGTATTCCTTCTAAAATATTTATATATAAAAGATGAAAATTCAATTATTGTATTTGGCCTCTCCACATTCAAGAATGTTATCTCAAATATGCTACTGTAGTTATTTCAGATAAGTTTTGATTTTTACAATACATAATAAAGCTAAAAGAAACTACACTCACGGCTAAAAGTTAAGCACACAACGGTAAAATGTGGAAAAATCAAAAAGTACTGCTTGGATTGACATGAAATGCGGCAGGAAAGTTGCAAATATATTTATGCATGGAACAAAACAAGGAATTACAGACAAAGATGAAAACAATGTTGAATTTTCATAAGATATAACATTAAGTCATATTGGATTTATTAACAAAAATATGTTTAAAGTCAAAGCAAACAAACAAAATCAACATTAATAGGGTATGTGAGCACCGGCAACTGCATACAAGGTTTACAGCATGTAAACATGCTTTCCATGAGGTGATCCAACCAACGTAGATTTTGATTTGATTGCCTAAGAGGGACTGCTCAGACAAGGAAACCAAGTCTGTAGAGCATAGTATCCCTCCCGGTCCCTTTATTAAGGTCTTAAAAAAAAAAAAAAAAAAAAAAAAAAAAAAAAAAAAAAAAAAAAAAAAAAGGTTACAGTGTTCAGCCCCAGCTGATGCCGCCGGAAAACGCGACAATGAGCGGCAAAACATAAACATAAGAAAGAAATATAATACAGGCGACCCTGCCAGGAGTGCTCCAATACGAGCAAGTGACAGGGACTGAATAAGGCTTTTACAGGAGTGATCCATCACTGCCGGAAAACAGATTTTCCCACGCGACACTGGGCAGTGAGAGGCATCAGTAGGTGATGGAAACTACAGGGGGCGAAGAATTGATGAATTGAGATCCAACAGACGGGCTCCCTAAGTTAAATTTGAGAGGTAAGTTAAGTGGTCAAAAATGCTTTTTAGTTTCCTCTTTAGAAGTGGGCGAGTTAGGATATTAGCGAGCCAATTTTTTGGAGGGTTTTGAGTGCACCTGAGATGCCATTGGCTTGTCAGTGTGCAGTGAAAATATGGGTGTGACGCTGTGCCCTGTTCACCGCACTCGCATTGGTCTGAAGATGCACATTTGAATCTGTGTAGGTACTGACGGAAGGGTCCATGACCAGTAAGAAAAGCTGTAGTGTGAGGTGTGAGGTAATATAGTGTGTAGGAGACTTTGGGGATTAGCGTATGAGTATGTCGGCCTTTGGTTGAGGTGGTCCAATGTACTTGCCAGTCTTTTGAAATATTTTTTTTTAATGTACGTTTGATGTAGCTATGTGGGAGTGGAAGGTGGTGATCAATGTTGGGTTTTTTTGTGGCTTCTTTTGCTAAAGTGTCAGCCAACTCGTTGCCAAATATGCCCTTGTGTGCGGACACATGACCAATTCGTGTGCGGCTTATGATAGTTAATAGCCTTTTCTTTATATCAAGAACTAGTGGGTGTTTGGTCCTGTGGGAATTAACTGCTTGCAGACTAGACAGACTGTCGCTATATATCCAGTACAGAGTTGTGTCTGTTTGTGCGTGGATCCATTCGAGTGCTTGGAGGATGGCATATAGTTCGGCTTGATATACCGTGTTGTTGTCGTCCAATCTGCAGGCCCACTGGTGGATGATCAACGCACCTTCCGTGACACAGTAAGCTGATGCCACGCCGGTTGCTGTTCGAGATCCATCAGTAAAAATTGTTGGCAATGTGGATGGTGTGTACGTGTTACGATCTGTATTTACTTGGAGGTGTGATGTTTCTTCTGCTGGATGTAATTGCCAACCATGGACTATTCGTTCGATGCTTTTGGATGGAAAATGCTGTTCTACTGTTTGACTGTGTGAAAGGTGTAGGATTCTGCTCTTTTTGTATTCATATTCTAATGTTAAGGTGATGGGTGGTATACCTGTAATTACATTTAGTGCATCGGTTGAGATGGTTTTATAACCACACGACAGTTGTAGTAGGAATGGTCTTTGAATTGATGTTAATTTTTGTTTATTTGTTTTTGTTAGTTTACCTCCCCAAATTCCAGCCCCATACAGAATAATCTTTTCTATAATTGTATTGTACCATATTTTTAGCATGTTATTATTGATCCCCCAAGATTTCCCCCTAAGTCTTGATGCATTGTGGTGGTGTTTGACTAATTTGAGTTTAAGTTGGTTGAGGTGTGCTGTCCAGGATTGATATTTATCTATAGTGACGCCTAAGATTTTCATATGTGCTACGTGGTGCAAGCTAGTTCCGTTAATCCGCATTGTTGGTTCACGCTCCAGCTTGCGTGGCTTGGCGAATGTAAGGACCTCTGATTTTCCAGGTGATAGGTGTAAGTGGTGTGTATTTAGTAGTTGGCAGAATGCTGCGAGTGCTCGAGCCGCCGTAGTTTCCAGGTCCAGACGCGTGCGACCCGAGAGAACCAGGCTGAAGTCATCAGCAAAAGCAAATGCGATTATGCCCTGACGTTCCAGCTCTAAAAGAAAAACGTTTGCGATTAGAAGCCAGAGTAGAGGTCCAAGACAAGAGCCTTGGGGACATCCCTTCTCCAGCTTATGCGGAATGTAGCCTGCACCCCAATTAATGAGGACACTTCTTTCAGATAGATAAGTCTTGACGACCCCAGCCATGTTCCTTGGGCAGCCCAGCGCCCGTAATTGTATAAGTATGTCCCTCCATTCTATGTTGTCGAAGGCTCCCTGTATGTCCAGCGAGACCAGGGAAGTGTAGTCACCATTAGCTATGCTGTCGGTGCAGGAAGTCAAGATATCTAGCAATGCTTTTTCACATGATCTGCCTGCTCTGAACCCGAACTGTTTAGGATGGAGTAAACCTTTTGTTTCTAGAAAGTGATTCAGCCGAAAGACTATAAGTTTTTCTAATAGTTTGCCGAGGGTAGGAAGAAGGCAGATCGGTCGGTATGACTTGGGTTCAGAGGGGGATTTCCCTTGCTTCAGGAAGTACACCACTTCCCCTTGTCTCAAAACCTCTGGAAAAATATTGTGCTGGAGACAGAGGTTCGCCCAGCGTGTAAGAATATTTGGAATTATGTGGAATGTGGCCTTGAGTAATCTAAAATCTATTGAATCTGGACCTGGAGCCTTCTTGTCATTAAATGTATGCAAGGCTGTTCTTAATTCTGCTTTGGTGAAAAGCTTGTCAGGTGGTGAGTCAAATGTTATGTCCTCATTGTTGTTATCAGGGTATGCTGTGGGTCTAAATATTTGAGATGTTAAATGTTGTAGGTTGTGTTGTCTTGATGCGACACTTGGGGGCTGCTCGATCACTATTTCATCCGGAGTGAAGAGTTTTCCCGTGTATATCTTCTGTGCGGTCCCAAACGGGTTTGTGGTGTTGTTACAGAACTGTCTCCAAGCTTTAGTTTTAGCATTTAATACGGAGCGCTTGTATAGTGCGGAGAGCTTTGAGTATTTCGCACTGAGGGATTTGTATGTTTCAGACTCGTGTTCATTGTCTCTGAGTCTCTTGAGTTTTTTTCTCAATGCTGTTAAATGGTTTCGTTTTGTTTTTAGTTCTGTGTTCCAATATGAGAATGTGGGTGTTCTCCTAACCGTTTTATATCTATAGGCTGTCTTCGCTGCTTGCTGAATTTTTTCTATCAAGGTGGCTGTAAATGTGTTGATTTGGTTGGCTTCTGTTATGCTGTTTAACTGTTCTCCGAGGAGCTGTTTGTTGTTTTTAATATGTTGTGTGAATTTTCGGATGTTTCCCCTGGTTGTGTTGAACCTTCTTCGGATTGTGTAGAGTGGCGAGATCTCGAAGGAGAAGTGGATATACTTGTGGTCTGATGCATTGTACAGGTTGGAGACTTGCCAATTTTTAAGTTTGTGTAGTGTTTGTGTGTTGACTAGTGTTAGGTCAGGCCAGCCTTGAGCCAGTAATTCCCCTTTTGAATTATATTTTTTATAAGTTGGTTCTGTGTTTTCAATGTTTGCTATTGTCAGATTGTTGGTGATTAAAAATTCGGTAAGTCCAACCAACGTAGAGTCAAGTAATCGCCAAATCTCCTGTAAAGCAGTTTGTAACTCTGTGAGAGTGGTTGGAGGGCTGGTAAAGTGTACACATACCACGGCCAAGGACATCCCAAAGATATTCAATGGGAATAGGGTCAGGTGAGTACGCCAGCCACTCCATTCGCGCAATCTCCTCACTCTTCAGATAGTCTTCGAATAGGACAGCTCTATGGGCTCAAATTATCATCCATTAAAACGAGAGAAAGGCTGACTGCTAAAGAGTACAATCTCACAGTGGAATCTAAGACTTCATACCGATACCGGACAGCAAACATAGATCCCCGCCTAAAGATGTGCAGGTTGGTCCGAAATGCAACGAAATCCTGCACCATGATGCTTCCACCTTGGTATGCGTCATGTTCAGTGACGTTCTGGGACCAATTGCGTGTGCCTACCTCTCTCGAGACGCTTACACGCTTGTCCTCTGGTTGTTAGGCAAATCTCGACTCATCCGTTAACATAACATTGCCCCAATCAGAGACAGTCTAGTTGATAAGTTGCCGACTCCACTTTAATCGTGATCCTCTCGATTGGACGGACAGAGGAACACAAACTCGGGTTACCCGGTCGTACAGTCCATTTATGTGTAGTTTTCGACAAATAGTAGTGACAGATATCTTCTTACTAATGGAGGCAACAACCTCACATGTCACACGTGTGGAGGCCACTCTTCGATTACGCTTGGCTACAACAGCAATATATCGATCATCCACGGGGATCGTAACCCTTGAACGACTGACCACAGGTCTTCGGACAACTGTTTGGATGGTTAGGAAGTTTTACCATAGTTTTGAAATTACGGAATGATAAACGCCGAAGAAAAGAGCAACATATGTGATTGCTCGTCCCTCTTTTCGCATATGTTTGAACGCGAAACCGTGATTGGCTGTTACATAACATATTTGCATACTTCCATCTAACTCCACAGGGAATTGCAGCGTCTCCAATTCAGATTGGCTTCCGAATATTAACATTTTCTGCTGCGTGTTTAACTTTTGGCAGTGAGTGTATATTGTTCCTTTATTTCCTTGCTTTTTGTTTGTCTTTCTATCTGTTTGTCCGTGTGTCAATATACTCGGATTGCCATGTAATCTATATATGTTTTTAAGGTTTACTATTGTATGTTTTGTGAAATGTGTAGCATTTGTAGTTCTTTTACAGGGACACTCAAAAGAATTTTGTTAGAATGTTGTCTATGGGTAAAAGTAATTTGCTATGCATTTTAATGATGTTAAACTATTTCAATTATATTGAAATTTATATAAATCTGTAAGGTGCACTAGAAGATTCTTACTATAGATACATACCCTTACTGTTCATTTACAGGGACACACAAAAAGATTCGATTACTAAACTGTTTTTGAGCGATAATTGCTGGAAAAGAATTTTCAGTTGTGGTATGACTTTTTAAATTGAACTAAGTTTTTGTATATCACCATATTTGTATCAATTCTATAGATCATATACATGGATGTTACAAAAAAATTAGCGTTCATTTCCGTATATTGGCGGAAATTGCTGATGAGAAATTTTCAACTGTATTATGCATTTCCGAAATGAACTAAATTTTAGCGTACTACGTAGTATATATACAAATCTATGGATCATATCCCTTACTTCACAGAAGAATTTGGATACTTTTTCGACTATAGGTAGTAATTTGTGAAACTGTGTTTTCAAAGAGGCGTTATGAATTTTTTCTAATTGTTTACTTTGACATCATCTTTCAACTTATTAAACATTGAAGTTGGGTTACAGTATTTTGAATGTGTTGGAAAGTGTATCATAATTTAGGTTTGACGCATAATTGTTATCTTTCTTGTTATTTAGTGGAAACAAAGAATTAGTATAAACAAATAAAAATAATACAATATTTTATATTTATTGATAAAAGCATATAAACATGGCAAGTATGTTATCTCTGATGACTATTACATAATATTTTATCAATTTTTTATTGAATTATTCTTTTGTTTAGATATTACGTATTTTTTGTTTAGGAATACATCATAACTAACTTTACCTTCACAACAATGACTATATATTCTAGGGATATAAATTTGTTTGAAAAACTGACGCGTGTTATTCATACGGGTGTTATTTTTTTTAATAATATTAATAAAAATCGTCAATTGTCAACTATGTTCTCTTAATTTAGAAAAAAAATCATAAATAATAACTTTTTTTTACTGTATGTTAAACTACAAAAAATTAATAATTCAGCCCTTTTTTTACATCAACACCAAATTAATTTGCTGTGTTTTTTTAATCCTATAGTGGGTATTTAATTTGAAAACGACCCATAAAATACATTTAAAATGCTCATATTTTTAATTAGCTATTTAAATTTTTCTTCGTAGACATTCTAAGTAGTAATTTTAATCAATATTATAAGTAAACAATAAAAATATGATACCAATTTAGCATTTCGTCAAAAATAAAAATTGCAAAATTTAACCAAAAGAAAACCATGCTACATACTTAGTTTTATATATATATGAATGTTGAACAAACACCCACCTTCAGTTTCATTATTTTCTAGAATAATGAGCAAGTAAGTAGCAAGTTACATACCGGATTAATACAGACAAGAAAGATTATGGAAACTATTTTTGAAAGATCTCATTATTTTAACTAAATTCTGATAAAAAAGAAATTAAAATAGAAGTTTAAATTTAATTTATCAATGTTATCTAAAATGTTTAAACTTTTTTTTTCTCTCAAACTCTTTCTTCAACTTGTGCTAAACTTCTTTGAAACTTGAGAATTTGAAATTTTTCTATTTGTTTATCATTATATTTTTGGGGTTTCTAATAACTCCAAACAATTTATTAAATTGTTTTTCTAAGTTTTTGATTTCTTTCATCTTACCTAATTTTCTTTAAAATACTTAATATTTCCTTATATGGAAGGGAAATTATTTCTCTCTTAATATTCTCTTTTCCCCTTCCCCGGACCACACTTCTTTATGCGCTCTCTCTCAATTAATGGATTTTATTTTTGTTTAGCCTTTTCTGCAACCCCAAATCTTAATTTTTTTACATTAATGATAAAAAAGTTTTACAGCTTATTTGTTTTTACGTCTTTGATATACAGGGTGGTGTTAAAAATATCTGCCATTATATGAAACCGTAGCTTCCATGGAATCGAAATGGAATTTCTGAGGTAGGTACTTCAATGTATACTCTCAAGAATGTGTTGAAGAAACAAAATTGAATTTTAACGGTTATGGTAACAAAGCTAAAATTTTAAAAGTTTCAAGTGGCATCACTTTCTTTTTCTCATCGTAATGCTTTATGCATTGAAAGTCCACAAAAAAGTTGAGTGATACTACAGCTAAAAGTATAAAAATAAATATTTTTTGTGACGAGAATAACATTGTTCATGTATTAATCCATTAATACATATTGTTAAAATGCTAGCATTATTGTTAAAAGGCTTCCATATATGAAATAGTAGGAACGAAAACATAAAGCTTGCTGCCTTAAAAATGCCGGTTTTACAAATTTCGTTATAAGATCATAACATACATTCACTTATAATTTATATAAAGTATCATAAGAAAGAAAAGTAATGCAATGCAAAATCTATTGTTTGAATTACGCCTAAATAAGAAACTTTTTAACATTAACTAACTATTCAATATGTTTTGAAAAATTTGCGTTTTCACATTTATTGACATTCTGAAGTTAAATATGTAAATAAATTATGTTTTGTTATTGAGATTTTTAAAGTTGCAATCAAGTTTGATATTAGGTTGGGCCAAAAACAATGACTGTTTTTGTTATTTAACTTTCAGCCAGAATGTTTTTTAATTAATTTGTAGTGGAATATTAAGTTGTTGTGCACTATAATAAAGCGCAAATTTCTGTATACTCATTTAGTACTATAGTTTCTTTTTTCGCCATTGTACATGGGTATTTAAGGCTGTTAAAAAATACTATAAGAAATGGCCATTTTTAGTAAGAATCCAAAATCAGATGAAATCAGCGGAGAGGGCTGAAAGATTAACCACGCCCAGGATTGACTGGTGAACGTACAGTTGAACATTGATTCCAGAAATTTCATGTTGTAAAGGAGATACTTGAAGATAAAGAGGTTCGTGGAGGAGATTTATTGACACTGAAAAATTGAAAGAATAATTTGAAGCTAATCGACGTACAAGAGATTGCTTTTGAATTGTAATATGTTTCAAAATCACCTGAAATAAATTGGGAAGACACAAAATCGCTGACAATTCGGTGTGCATGAACTGAGAGAAACTTGCACTTATGATGGGTGGTTTGAAATTGCTTTGCACAACAAAAATGAGCCATTTCCCAATCGCATTATGATAAGAAATGGATCCCATACTATGACTGACGGCATTCAACTCAGTGGTTAGAACGAGATGAAACACCAAAACAATTTCCGAAGCCAAAACTGCACGAAGAGAAGGTCATGTTGACTGTCTAATGGTTGGAACTAAGACTGATTTACTACAACTTTTGAAATCCGGGCGAAACCTTCACTACAGAGAGTTACTCTCACCACGTCGAATAAATGTACGAAAAACAAAGACACCTGTACCCAGCATTGGTCGCATTGGTAAAGCCGTATTTTTTTCCAAGACCAGGGTTCTACAAATTGGTATAAATCGGGTAGGCAGCAAAAACTTTCAGTCGCAAGTGCAATAAATATTCATTCCTCCCTCCCCCATCCATAACCATCGTCAGTTTTTTCATCTATAATTTAATCATAAATTTTCAAGAAGAACAGTTCTGAATTGTTTGGAAAACAATAATCATGATCATGTTAATAATAAATCTTCAATAGTGTTGACTCTTTAATTTAATTTAAAAAATTATTTAGAAATGTCGTACAGATTAAATTTCTCAATGGAACTTATAACGATATCATTCGAAAAAAAATCAATAAAATAAATACATATTACGATGTTTCGCCGATTTATGAATCAACTTCATAAGAAAAACAATTGTTCTTTACTAAAATAATTTTTTCCTCGAGAAAATTATTTTGAAGGAAATTACTTAGGCAAAACACTTACTAGTTTGCTTAAAGTGTCAGCGTTGGGGCACTTTACCTGAGATAGTAATTTTACATTTTTCTGGCATGCGGGGACAGATAGGAGGTTTTAGCCAATAAAAATTATCGGCGCTTGACTCTCTTAAACGACCCTCCATAAGTCCTGTTTTTAATATAAAATAGTGAAAACAATAGTGAACCTTTTTAACGCAAAATTATAATGTTAAAAAAATAACAAACGAAAAAATTAAACACGTAAAGGATGAATCGTTTATCTTCAGGAGTCGCATAGTTCCTACTTTCGAGTACCACTGATTCTGATTAGTAATCTGCGCCTTTTTTATAATAGAAATTCTGCAATAAAATAAGGCAAATGCTACTATTAGAAAATAGTGGCACTCAAAAATAGGAAGAGTGTAAGACCTGTAAGTTTTGCATGTGAATATTAATACACAGCGCTAAGACAAAGCAATTAAAGTAGAAATTTTCATCTACTAATAATTGCCAGCAATTTCGAAATTATGAGTTGCTAAACAAGCAAAATAGCAACATTCCAAAGCTTTAGAAGAGCCCCTTATCAACTAAAAATGGGTATAGTATCGAACGGCTTTCCAACTCGTATGCTAATTATTTTCTACTAGATGATAACCTGTCAGAATGACGTGTTTGAATTTTTAAAAGAATGATATAGTATTGCATTATAAAAAGAAATGAAGTCATAAATTTTATCTTATCTGATTAATAGGATCTTGTGGAGTAAAATAGTTATAAAAACAGTCCATTCTTTCAAACTTTCGTTTTCTAATTATAAGAAATTGAATGTTATAGATTTCTTAAATGCTTGTGTTAAATTCTATCTTATCTGACTAATAAGATCATGGGGGGGGGGGGGGTAAATAGTTTTAAAAACAGCCCATTTTTTAGGCATTTTTTTATTTATAAGAAATTGGAGGTTATAGATTTTTTAAATGTCTGGGTGCAGAGGAATGTAATAAAATATTTAATATCGATAACGTCGCTGCGGTATGATTACTCTTTACCGGCAACAGATGGCGCCACATGGCAACACCTTCGCTTTTCTTGCTTTAAATTAGCATTTTAACAGAAAGTTGCATAAAGTTCGTTCAATTATTGCATTCATGGTCTATATTTTAATGAATCTCAAAGGAATGATTCACATATTGTTTACTATTGCTATCACTGATGGCTGGATGAAACAATTTTCAACTCAAGATATATAGAAAAACATTCATATTGCGATGTAGTTCATCACTCAAGATGTTTTTGTTTTTTTCACAATCTTTCTAAAAAGGTTAATCTTATGCAGCTTTATTGAAAAAATTAAATGTCTGAAAATTAAACTAAAATGGCTGATTTCAACGAAAGATTATCGGGATACGGATGAGTTCACTCAGGAAATGTTATACACTTAGCGCTATTATATATATATATATATATATATAATATATCTTAATAAAATGATGCTTAAATTTTAAGCGAATATGTGAGACTTTTTTAAACAGTAATTATTCAATATTTTTATTTTCTAATACCATACTGAAGGACAACATTCAGTCCGGTACATTTGTGAGGGGAAAGAAATATGCTGGGTAGGGTAAACTCAGATGATAAAACTGCCAATGTTCATGTCGTTCAGTTTTCTGAGTGTCACAGATCAATCCATTGGTAGAAATTCATTGGGTGCTGGAAGAACCGTATTGATAATCACTTGTTTGTGTTATTGTGAAACTACTTCTTGATGTCCGTTTAAGAAAATACCAAATTCAAACAAAAATACTGTATAAAAACGTAAAAAATAAAATACCACAGACGAATTATGTGCGCGATTAAATTTCGTGAAATTTTATTTTTAACAAGTCATACAAAGTTTATTGTAAATTAAAAAGCCATTGTAACTCTGGGTATTTTGGAATAAATGGCACCCTCAAGTTCATTTTACGCAAACGATCAATGTTGAAGATGGGTCAAATAGCAGATTAGTCAGTTTTCTGACACGTGAGCAGCCGACATATGTTAGTCTAACTGAGAATTCTTTCCTAATAATGTCCACAACTGTTTATCAAATCCCTGTGATTGATTATTGCTTGTAGCATATGGTAGAGACAAAGAGTGGTCGACAGGGTTTGAATTAGAAATTTGACTTTTAATTATTCAGGTCACCGATCACATTTCAAAAATCGGTTCCGGTTAGTCCTCTGTCATACTAAAATCTGTGTTAGGTAAATTATATCGTAATTGATCCAGTCATTGCCCAGAAATCGTGTTCATTTCATTATCTGATTGGACTGTACACATAAGAAGCTTCGCTCGACTTCGAGTCGTTGCACTTCAATTATTTGAAATTTATAATTAAATTATTTCAAATATCATTATCTATACATTACAAAAATAAATTATACTTTGATAGATATGTTTTTGAACCAAAAAATATTAATTATATTTATTCTATAATATAATTATTAAGAACAATGTTTTCACTTACAATCAATTAGAAAAAAAATTACAAATGCCTTTAAAAACTTCACGAAACATAAAAATACCGTTTTTATCTCAAAGTGACTTGTGACATAAATTTATCAAATACTATCATTTTGATGTGTCACACCGGCGAAATTTCCCAAAATGCTGGCCAAATTCGAAAAAAATAAACGTTCTTTCCTTGCACAACTTTGCACAAATGCAAATTAATGTGCATACAGTGTGTTTAGATTACGAATATGTATTGTTAAATGTTGGAAAAATTCCTATCAGTTTGCTTTAGGTCATACGTTGGTGATGTTGAATATTTAGAAAACTAATTGTCTTCGCTGCGTTCAAGTCATACACTGAAAATGTATAATTTTACAGATATTTTTCAAACATTTCAAAATGCAATGCGTTTTATGAAGCCTGTATCAATATATTTTGATTGCTAAGTATATAAAAATTGTAAGAAAAACCATGCAAGAATGGATAACGTCACATTGAAGTACGTGTTTCTCACAAAAAAGGATGGAATTTCACCGTATTCCGTAGACATATTAAATGCATCAAAAAATTTTATATTAACTTTAGAAAATTACCAATGTTAACTCCTTTTAAGTGCTTTTGTTAAAAAAATGCAGTTTTAATGTTTAATTATTCTACTCAATAAATGAACGATACTACTTTAATTAGTTACTGAGGTTCATGCAATTTCACCACATGTACCCTGTGAGATCTACGGCTCATAAAATATTGATCCATAACAATTTCGCAATACAATCCTCCATTCTGTCTATCTGCTTATTCTTGCAGAGAACTAGGAAAACAAGAAAGCGATACGAGTTTTTGTCATGATTTCGGAGACATTTGCCATTGTGTGCTGGAATCATTTGGTTCATATACAATTGCAACCCTCATAGCAACAATCATAGTCGAATTACACCCATTTACAGATTGAAAGCGAATCCTTTAAAAAAATAATAATATTTAGTCAGGGAACATACAAGAATTAAGTAACCGTAATCAAAAACAGAAACCTTTTTATATGAATTTGAATTTAAATCCTTGAGTAAAATTTCAGATTCCTTAGATGTGCTGCATTTGAAATTATCATAATCGACATTTCATTTGCCGGCGTAACTTATTCCTGATAATCAGATGAAAGTAGCCACCAGTTACATTCTACTGAAAATGTATTTGCGAATTTTCAAAAATATCATGAGAAAAAGAGAAGTTCCCTTCTATATTTTCAAATGTTTATTTATTTCCAATTTTCAACAAAAACATTAATTTTATCTCTAGTAATGTAAGTGCTACAACGTACTAAAACAGCATGAAAGACGTCACTAATATTAATAATATACATATATTTTTAGTTGATTGTATGTACTGATAAAGTAGAAAACTTTATCCATTTCTTCTATTTCTTTAGAAGAATATCCTATCTCATCAAAAAGTCACCTGTAAAAAATGCAGCCAAGTCTCGTAACTCATTTACCGTAAACAGTACTGAGATCGTATAAAACCAAGTTTAACTATCTTATTAACTCTGAAATTTTCATTCACAAATCACTCCTAGTCTCTACATCTTTCGTTAATAATTATTTTGTGGCTTGGCAATTACGCAGCACAGGGAAGTTATTACACCTTACTATGTTATGGGATGGGATGGGATAATTTAATTAAAGCAAATTATATACGCACAGGGAAGTTATTACACCTTAATATGTTATAGTATTATTTGATTAAGACTAACTATATACATCACATTCTCGTGCTACGTAATTGTCAAGTCACAAAATAATAATTAACGAAAGATGTAGAGACTAGGAGTGATTTGAGAATGAAAATTTCAGAGTTAATAAGATAGTTCAACTTGGCTTTATACGATTTCAGTACAGTTTACGGTAAATGAGTTACGAGACTTGGTTGCATTTTTTACAGGTGTCTTTTTGATGAGATTTCACTTCTTTTTGTAAGTAATCCTCCTTTTCTTGATTTTGGGTTCTTTTTGGAGATCATCCACTGATTTTCGACGAAGTTACCTTAAAGGAATTTCAGGAAACTAGGCAAGCACTAAGTTATGGGAAGGGGGAGTCAAAAGTACTCTCAATTGCTTCCAGGAAAGGTGCTATCCATCTGACATATTACTCGCAGCCTAGATACTTGATATTTAGCACAAAAGTACTGTTTAGGATAAAAAGAAAGCTAAAATTAAAAATTTCGGAAATTTCCAATATATTAAACTATATTTGATTTTTCAAAGGTTTTTTTTTTTCGGATTTTTAAATTTTTCCTTATTTTGTATACTAAACCCTACTTTTCTGCCAAATGTCAAGCTTCTAGGACTACAAAATCGAATTATATTTAAACCTTCGACTTTTTTATAAATTTATTGATTTTTCGATTTTACTTCTAAGTTTCCTGATTGTCATGCCAATATAGTAATTCTTTGATCCGTCTTCTTAGGATCATTTAGGTGCAATTTAAAGATAAATCAAGATAATAATCTTAGAGTCACCAACATTTTATTTAGAAAAGATTATCAAGCCATAACCAGCCAGTAATGTCTGGACGAGAGGGGGTGCTGTGGAGATTTTTTTTGGTGCTAACATCATTTAACAATCCATATTTTAAATGCAAATTAAATAGAGCATAACCTGTGAAAGAAAGCAAACATGTCTATAAAGGAACCACCCATAACGTAGCCAGTCTATAGCGGAACTTTTCTATACCGAAATTCGTAAACAAAAAGAAAAAACAGGATAATCCGGAGAAAAAACATAAAACAATTACGGGCGGTGTACTAGCTAATAGGACAATTATCTTAAAACTCATGTTTCTAGAACTACAAAATCGAATTGTTTTCGGATTTTCGATTTTTTACAGATATTTCGATTTTTCGATTTTATTTTCGAATTTTACGAATTTTTAAAAGTTTCTTTTTTGAATCGTAAACATTACCTTTACACTACATTTTAAGTCTCTAACAAGTAAAATTCATAAAAATACAACTAAATGTAAATATATTGCTTGAAGGTGCGTAAAAACATACATAAAACATTTAAAAGCACATTAAAGTCTTTTTAAAAATTCAAAACGTTTTCAACTGAACTAGTCCGTCATCATCAGTGAAAAACTAATTCTTGAGTTGAGTTGTTGTCTCTTCGCGTTTTCTTGCTTGCCCGGAATAAACTATTTTACTTCAAGAGTTATTCCGGGCAAGCAAGAAAACGCGAAGAGACAACAACTCAACTCAACAATTAGTTTTTCACTGATGATGACCGAGTAGTTCGGTTGAAAACGTTTTGAATTTTTAAAAGGGCTTTAATGTGCTTTTAAATGTTTTATGTATAATTTTACGCACCTTCAAGCAGTATATTTACATTTAGTTATAACTTTATGAATTTTAGTTATTAAACAAGGTGAATTTGCACTGAAATTTTAACTTTTTGTCTCTAACAAGATCGAATTATTTTCAATTTTCAATTTTTTTTTAGATTTGTTTTCGAATTTTCCGGCTTTTTTAATTTTTCCTCATTTTGTATCCTAAGTACTACCTTTATTCCGAATTCCAAGTTTCTAGCGCAACAAAATCGGATTATTTTAAAATTTTTGATTTTTTTTCGATTTTTTCGATTTTGTGATTTTATTTTCGATTTTATTGTGTTTTAGATATATATATTTTTTTGTCTGAATTCTAAACACTATCTTTACACGAAATTTTAATTTCTACGACTACAAGATCGTATTATTTTCAATTTTCAATTTTGTTGGAATTTGTTGAATTTTCGAATTTTCGGGATTTTATAATTTTTTCTTTCTTTGTAGCCTAAACACTACCTTTATTCCAAATTTCAAGTTTCTAGGCCTACGGGATCCACCTAATCTTTTTGATGACGTGTGAGTGAGTGACAAAAAATCGAAACTTTCAGTTCATATATCGTTTGCACTAGAAAAGACAGAAATGTGAAATTTTAAATTTTGGTCTAATTTGCCACATACTCTATATAAACGAAGTTTCTGGTTTTTGGGATACACCAGCTCAAAGCTATGGGGAGGTCAAAAGTGCCCTGAGTTGCTTCCAGAAAAGGATGCTTACGGCTGTGCTCTCTCGACTTGGCGGAAGCTCCAGATACAAAATTAAAAATTCAGGAAAATTCCAACAAATCAATCTTTTTTTTCAATTTTTTTTTTCGATTTTTTCAAATTTTCGATTTCTTTTTTTTTAATTTACTGGATTTTTGAATTTTTTTTCTATCCTAAGTACTACCTACATTCCAAATTTCAAGTTTCTAGCGCTATAAAATCGAATTGTTTTCAAATTTTCGATGTTTTTCGATGTTTTCGATTTTTTAATTTTAGTTTCGATTTTTATTGTGTATTTAATTTTTTCTTATTCTGAATTCCAAACACTACCTTTACGCCGAATTTTAAGTTTCTAAGGCTAAGAGATCAAATTATTTTCATTTTTTCAATTTTTTTCGAATTTTTCGAATTTTTGAATTTTTGTTTTTGAATTTTCTGTTTTTTTTTTCTTTTTTCTTTTTCTGTATCCTAAATAGTACCTTTATTCCAAATTGGAAGTTTCTAGCGCAACAAAATCAGATTGTCTTCAAATTTTCGGTATTTTTAATTTTTTTCGATTTTTTAAATTTTGCTTTCGATTTTTTTGGTGTTTTTGATGTTTTCTTTTTCTGGATGCTAAACACTATCTTCACACCAAATTTTAAGTTTCTAAGACTTACAAGATCGTATTATTTTCAATTTTCAATTTTGATGGAATTTGTTGAATTTTCGAATGTTTTTTTTTTTTCGAATTTTCCGGATTATGTAATTTTTCCTTTCTTTGTATCCTAAACACTACCCTTTTTCCAAATGTCAAGTTTCTAGGGCTACGGGATCTACCTAATCTTTTTGATGACGCGTGAATGAGTGAGTGAGTGAGTGACAAAAAATCGAATGTTTGAGTTCATATATCGTCTGAACTAGAAACGACAGAAACATGTAATCTTAAATTTTGGTTCTGTGTGCCACATACTCTAGAAAAACGAAGTTCCGGGTTTTTAAGAAACTCCAGCGCAGAGATATGGGCGGGTCAAAAGTGCCCTGAGTTGCTTCCAGAAAAGGATGCTTACTTCTGTGCTCTTTCGACTTGGCGAAGGCACTGCCGTGCCTCCAGATAACTAACATGGCTGTGAATCAAAAATACACAACATAAGTATCAACTGGAGCATCTGATTGTTTCGCATATGGAACAATATTCACCTTGGTAATTTATCACACATTGGTAATTTAGCATATGTTTAATTTAGCACATGAGGCATAACTTTTTATGCTCCAGATATGGCCCGTTTTAAAACAATGTTTCATTTGGAGTATCTGATTGTTTTGTATACGGAACAATACACACCTTGGTAATTTTGCATATGTTTAATAAAGCACATAAGGCCTCACTTTTTATGCTCCATATATGGCTCGTTATAAATCAATGTTTTATTTGGGGCAGCTGATTGTTTCGTATATGGAACAATACTCACCTTGGTAATTTAGCATATGTTTAATATAGCACATGAAGCATCACTTTTTTGGTCCAGATATGGCCCGTTTTAAAACAATGTTTCATTTTGAGCGTCTGATTGTTTCGTATATGGAACAATACTCACCTTGGTAATTTAGCATATGTTTAATATAGCACATGAGGCATCACTTTTTATGCTCCAGATATGGCCCATTTAAAAACAATGTTTCATTTGGAACATTTGATTGTTTCCTATATGGAACAATACTCACCTTTGTAATTTAGCATATGTTTAATATAGCACATGACGCATCGCTTTTTATGCTCCAGGTATAGCCCGTTTTAAAAGAATATTTCATAAACAACATTTAAATTTAAACATGTAACAGAATTAAGTATATGTATGAAATTACACACAATCACAAATTTCATGCAATAATAAAACAGTATCTGCATTTATTGTGTAGCAAATAGCATGGCATTAGCATGTATACTTAAGCTTGCAACTTTTCAGTTCTCATTTCTTTCTGCGATATATCAAATATCATACCAAATTTCATTTCCTTATTTGAATCGATTTTAAATTCAAAGAAAAATAAAATACCATTAAAAATGTGAAATAAAAGTATTGCCAAACTGCCAGAGATATTTGATTTCTTAATAAAGGTTTAAAGAGTTTTTTTCAGCTATTGCCTCGGACTGAATGAAGTATTTGACGCGAGACTTATTAAATTTTTCCCCCACTAAAAGGTCGCCGGTCGCTTGGAAGTACATTATGAGGAATGAAAATTATTTTTTGGTAACCACCTTTTTTTAACTCTTTACTTTTAAAAATATACATATATATTTAATTTTCTTACCGATTAATGAGGCAAAAATTTTATTGATTAAAATTAATAAAAAAATCTAAATTTATATTGTCAATGTTGTCAAAAATAATTATATTGTCAAATATGTCGTCAAAATTAATTATATTGTCAAATATAGTCTCAAAAATAAAAGTAAATTACTGCACGTAAAAATTTAGTAATTCATAAACAAAATATTTCTTATATAGGTGCAAATATGTAACATTAAAAATGTTTGCGTGTGAGAATTGATGCATATTAATATTAATTTGTGGGTATTATTTTATACACTTATAAAAAATACAAATGTTTCTTAACCTACGAAAATAGTATATAATCACGAACGAATATATACAATAACCTCTTCCGAATTACCCACGATTCCGAAAAGTATTATTTTATAATTAGAAACCCCAGAAACCAATATATTTTCAAGATTTAAAGAAGCATTTATAAAAACAAAGTTTCCTTTACTGATTTTTGGAAACGTTTCCGGAAATAGTATATTAATCAGTTTTCTCAAACTAGAATATCGAATTTTAGGATACTATCCTTTATCAATCAATTTTTTCATCTACATAATTGTAATTATACAAGCAAAAGTAACAAAATATTATTAATTTTAATTTTAATGTTAATGCTTTTAAATATTGTACTTAATCTTTTTGTCAAAACGGAATATAGGTTTTTAGGATATTACACTTTCACAATCTATTTTTTCAGCTGCGTAATTGTAATTATACAAGCAAAAGTAACAAAATAATATTACATTTAATGTTGATTTTAATGCTTTTGATTTATCATGTTTTTCTGTAAAACTGTTTGTAGGACATGGAAATGTTTTCTTGAGAATCAATAGCACCAAAAATCCTACATTCTGGATTGAGAAAACTGATTAATTCACTATAAAAACTACTCGCAAACGTTTCCGAAAATCAGTGTCAGCAAAAGAAACTTTGATTTTAACGAAGCTTCTATTAATCTCAAAAATATGTTGTTTTCTGAGTCTACTAAATATAACAAATGCTTTTCTGAATCATGAATAATGCTAAAGAGGTTTTTGTTTATTTCGTTTGCGATTACTATAATTTTCCTAGATTAAAAAACATTTGTATTGCTTTTACCATGTATAATTTATTACTCTGGGATAAGTGTCGACTTTTTAGTGGAAAGTACGTTTCAATGCATTGACTGTTAGAGTGGTAGGGAGACGTTTAAGTCTATTTGTATAAAGTTTATAATTGGCAGTTTTTTTGTTTGTTTTTTTACAAAATCTATTCATTTTTACATTGTTTACCAAGAAATTTATTATTAT
This sequence comes from Maratus michaelseni, assembly GCA_963931845.1. Lineage (NCBI taxonomy): Eukaryota > Metazoa > Arthropoda > Arachnida > Araneae > Salticidae > Maratus > Maratus michaelseni. Next base: position 341,747,386 of record OZ007589.1, on the reverse strand, counting down.
ATACTATAAAACTTTATAACAAACAATAATAAAAATTTAAAGTTTTAAGTTGCACTAAATTATTTACAATGAGAATGTCAACTTGAAAATTGATAGCATCGAAAAATCTAAGTTTTACTGGAAGTTCGCAAATGTAGCTGAAGTAAAAAAAAAAAAGGTTTAAGAGAGTTTTTCAAACAGACCACTCTGAGCCCTATACAATCGCTAGAATTTTAGGCAGATGGAATTGTTCGATATGTTCAAAAACAACGTTTGGGAAGAATGAAGTCATCAGCAAATTCTGCAGAAACCGTGGTAGAAAACTAGGGTGATAATTCAAGGAAAACTGTTCGCCCTGTGTAAGACTTTAGGCGAGGTAAGACTTTAAAAATCAAGTGTTCATCACATTTTAAAACGCTTACATTAGCAAAGTTATATTCCAATATTAATCCACGCTCTTAATAAAGATTATCCGAAACAGATAGTGCACATTTTTTTAATCAGCCTCTATATTCTACACTTAGTCGGTCAGATTAAAAAAAAAATTATAACATTTTGGAACATTCACAAATAATTGACGTTCGTTTCAATCTGCAGTTCGTCATATTTTTGGGGGAGTAAATGTGAAAACAAACATATAGTCGCATTTTTAGATGGTTAGAATGACAGTGGAGTAAGTCATAATTTATTGATTTAAGAAATGAATGGCTTTGTAAGACTTGTTGTAAAGCCGTTGCATTGAGTGTCCCAACTTCTTTTGCCCTTTAGTAACTTTCTAAGTGAACTATGACTTATTTAACTGGCACGTTGAACAGAAATTAATATGCGTTCGGTAAATATATGGTTATCTCGATTTTCAAAATTTTTGACTTACTCCACTCTGTCATTCTAACCCACTCATATGATTAACAGTTATGCTTTTTTTTTAAAACTATTTTAGAAAAATAAGTAGGCTCTCTATTAAAAATAAACGCACTTTAAAATTGCCAATATAGAGTATTTTAACACCAGAATACTAATCTAGACTCCCAAATTAGCCTAGATATAAATATTCACGATTTTACTACGTATATCCGGCGATATTTAATATTAAATATTGGGATAATTTTGTGAGCTGTCTTAAAAAACTTTAAGGTATATAATACGAATTTTCTAAATACTTTTCAGTATGAAGTATTAGTAATTGTAGAAAAAAAATTATAAAATAATTAAAAAATTACGCTTCAATATTTATTAATAGATTTTATGAAATAAAAACCAATTATTACATGAGCAAATCAAAACTATGGTGTTGTTTATTTTAGGCGTAACTCAAAATCTACTTGGAAGAATGCGTTAAAATTTTGTATATATTTATAAGAAGCTTCTAGAAATAAATTTCTGTCAAAAATATGGGTTACTATTCATGATGTTTTCAATTATTAATTTCATAATTCATATTTCTCACATACAATTTTGTAAATGCATGGCAAAGTTATGATTGGAATACTTAATACCGATTCTCGAAAAAATATAATTATTATATTTGATATAAATAAAAATTTTAACAAGCACGCAAAATAATGCTTCTACCATAGATTATGTAACATTTTCCAACACTTCCAGAAAAGATTTACAAATCTTTACTGATTAATAAGGTCAAAGATGATATCTAAGTAAAAAATTTGGAAAACACATAACATATTTAAAACCCAACTTCCGGTATGATCAACAATATTTGGAAAAAATATCTGAATTCGTTTTTGCAGCCTTGTATATGATCTATATATTTGTATATATACTACATAGAATTCTAAATTTTAGTTCAGTTAGGAAATGCGTAGCTGAATTTTAAATTACCCTACAGCAAATTCTGTCAATACACGGGAATGTACGTGATATCTTTTGAGAAGCCTTATATATGATTTATAGACTTTTTATACAACAATTAATATGCAAACAATTAGTGACCTTTAAAAACGCGTACCACAACTGAAAACGAACTACTAGCAATTATTGTTCATAGACAGTAGTATAACCAAATTTTTTGAGTGTCCCTGTAACTAAACGATACATTTTATGCATACCATACTCTATAGTAAGCGCCTTGTAGTTCACCTCAGTGATATCTATAAATATGAATATGTTTAAAATATTGAAACATAATTAAAATTCGCTGCAATTGATTTTCCCCATAGACCGTAATGTAACGTAATTTTTTGAGTGTCCCTGTAAATGAACGATACATCCTATACGCACCCTATTCTAGAATAAGTGCCTTGTAGTGCATCTCAGTGATATTTATCAATTTCAGTATGTTTAAAATAGGGTATCATCATTAAAATACGGCGCAAACGATTTTTCCCCATAGACTGCAATGTAACGGATTTTTTTTGTGTGTGTGTTCTTGTATTGTAACAGAACCATAAATGCTACACACTTCAATTTCAATACCAAACATGCCTTGCTTATTCGAAATAATATTTATTAATTTCAATGCAATTCGAGTATATATAAGCGAGTTAGAGCACGGACAGTCGACAAACAGACCGCAAACAGACAGACAAACAGAATTCATAAACACATTTCAACAATGTTACAAAGTGTTAAAATGAGAAAAAGGGCAGAACAACGTTTCTTAAATTCTTCTTCCAAACGGCATATTGAATTTCTCCATGCTTTTCAGAAGCTGCATTAATCATAGTTACGTGTTCAAATTTAATCTTCCCTTCAAATCATTCGTGTTCTATTTAAATTCAATGATTACGAGAATCTTGAAATGCGAATTTCTAACTCTTTGACTGTGAAGTTTCACACAATGCATAATGCTATAGTAGTAGTTTAAATTGTTTCTAACAATGTACTTTGTACTATAATGCAACACTCCCTTAAAGAACCACATGAGTGGGTTGATGGTGGCAAAGTAAAATATTTTGGTTCTTAAATGCGCATACATTTCCACACAATTGTTTTCCTAATCATCAATTAAAAGCATGTTGCAACAAAAAGCTAAAACTGAGTGTACATTTTTGACATAAATTATTAGTCTTGTAGAAAATTATTTTTTGTCCAATATTACACAAATACTGTATTCACTGTAACCATTTCCAATGTTATCGTTCGTCTGAACGTTAAGGTTCGTCTGAACTATTTACAATTTAATACCATTACTGATGAAGTATTCTATTTTGATTAAAGTAAGAGCAATGAAATGCCATTTTTATAGAAATATAAGATTTATGATGGAAATATATGCTATGAAACGCAAATATTGGCTTTGGAAAAATATAAATATTGGCCTTAATAATTTTTCATTGACATAATAATATTATTTGCCATGTTTGGTGTTTTATTGGCAAAATGTAAACAACACTGTTTTGCGTTAATATTTCACGCCAAACTAAAGTTTGTACGGATGCCTACTTTCATACCAGTATATCCGGAAAATAATCTTCGCCTTCTTTAAACGTAGAATTTTGCAATTAAATAACGCGAAATTTATTTTTTGGCAATAGTTAGTTTTCAAATATAAGCAGCCATACGAATCATACAATATTTATTCAAGAGACTAAAACAAAGAAGATAAAGACAATATTATCCCAATATTTTGTTTCGATGCTATTGGTATTCACATATAAAGTTTTCTAACTATTAAAATAATAGCTTTAAATAGAAAATGGCTATCTTTGAATTCTCTCTTTTTTTATTGAATCATTTATTTCAAAAACTAAGTATTTCCACTTTTGTTTTCAAAATACAGGGTGTTTCTAAATGAATATCGGGGATTTAACGCTTTATAGTATCTGTTATATAAAACTTAAAATTATACTTAATACATAAAATGAAAGAGCAACTCAAACAGTTTGTTGGTACCTTTGCATGCGCAGTCGCACACAATGTTTCTTTCGTCATCTGTTAGAAAGCGCTAGTAGCAAAATGGCGACTAGTGAACAGAAAGCATTTTGTGTTCTGCAGTTTGAAAAGACCGAATCTGTAGTTACTGTGCAACGTGCGTTCTGGATAAAGTTCAGATGTGATCCCCCAAATTGAGGCAGCTGTTGCAACAATTATCCACAAACACTAATTAACATCTGGGCAGAACTGAGCTATCAACTTAATGTGTACCAAGTGACGAAAGGTACTGAGCTATCAACTTGATGTGTGCCGTGTGACGAAAGGTGTTCACATTGAATGCTTGTAAGCTTGTAGGTAAAACTGTTTAAGTTGTTCTTTCATTTTATGTATTAATTATAATTTTAAGTTTTATGTAATAAATACTACCAAGCGTTAAAACCCCGATATTCATTTAGAAACACCCTGTATGTATTTTTTGTTCCGAAAGTATACTTTAGGGTAAACACACATATGTAGACGGTAATATACATAAGTAGATTTATTGTTCTGTTGCCAGTCAAAACACACTAAATTTTTTTGTTTTTGCAAGAACGAATTTAGAAAATTAGTCATTGATAATACCAAGATATGATCCAATAACGAACAACAAAACAAGAAGAATGTATAATCGAACACAGTCATTAATTTTATTATGCAATTAATGCAATTAATGGTGTTTGTGTATTGTAACTCTTATACCCGGTAAAAATAATAATTCCCAAAATATACCTTTTTCTATTAATTGAAAGGCACTAAATCCCATTCTTTGCAAAAACAACATAAGTCTAAAAGTTTTCTCAAATTTTAAATTTCATAAAATAAATAACTGATAACCGACTTACAAATTTAAATTTCTTAAAAATATAATAAGCACATAAAAATTCTTGAAAAATGTAGCATTTATTCGTAGCACAATTTTTATTGATTCCTGAAATTTTTAAAATCTGTGACTTATGTAGTTTTCAAAAGAAATAATTCATTTAGAATTTAGAATTTTGAAATGACAAAAATCACTATCTTGGTGTTATAGATATGTTTATATTTAAAACTAAAATTTAATTTTTGTATAAATTACTAAGCAGTTTTGTCTTTAGATATCAATTACAACTATACAACAAATTCATTAATAATTAAAATCAAGTAATTCATTACACTGGTTTACACGGTTTATATACTTTCACCGAAATGTGTATTTTTTCATAGATTCTAGTGCATTGCGTACTGGAAAATTATTGAAAAAAAATCTGTCACGTCTAGTTAAAAAAATATTTATTAAATACTTAAAAAATAATAACATGAAATATAAAAAGAAAAAATTAGAAATGATTGATTTTACTCTTTTTTTGATAATTTTCTTGATCTGTTTCTCTTAAAATAGACCAGCAGTAGTCCCCTAACATACTTCGTCCCAAAAACCTTTGTGTCTGTCTTAAAAAAGTTTAAGATCTTTGTTTAACGCTCGCCCTGCTCGTCACTCATGGCACCCAAGTTTTCAGGAAAAAAATCCGGGTGTAAATGGAGAAAATGTATCTTCAGAGACATGTTCAAACCCATTGAATGATAGTTTTTTAATAAAACAGCAATATTTTTTTAATAATTTTCATCTTTATGATTTCCTAAGAATTCATGGACGACCGTCCTTTTTGGTGAAATAACTGCTGAAAATTTGACTTCGATTTCGGTAATAAGTTAATTTGATATTTGGTGTCAATAAGTTCCACTGTTGTAGACGAGAGGCAAGAATCTCTGCCTTAGATCTAGATAGTTGCAAGTCTCGCACAAGGTCGTTCAACTCATTTTGGTTTATTAAATGTGGTGTTTTATCATCTTCGATTATGAATTCGTCATCGTTTTCATCCTCCATAAGCAGATCGTCACTATCTTGGCAACTCGCACTTGACATACCTGGACATACGAGATGTGACAGAGTTTCCGAATGTGATATCGATTTTGAGACTGTGGGAATGTCAGGATATTGAATTTTATGTTTATTTTTTGAATTAAAACCTGCAGTTTTTGTCAAACAAAAATAACAGTCATTTTCGTGATTTGAAGGTTCTCTCCACAGCATTGGTGATCCAAATTGAAGATACTTTTTTTCTCCCGAAGCCCAGCATATAAGAGTTAGCTTACAGCTTTCACAAAAAACATGTGGTACCCACTTTTTATCTTGATTAATCACTGAGAATCCAAAATAATGCACATATGCTGTTTTAGAACATTCCGATATCGGTCTTCCTTTTTTTGCGAATATAAATTGTCCACAAACGTAACAAAAACGACCAGAATTTAATTTACGCACTCCACTCTATTAGATATTGTATCAAAAACAAAACCACTTTAGTTCACAAAAACACAATATAAAAACCAAGTTGACAATGCCGGTAAATTGAATGTGACGTGATAGATATATTATAGAATTAAAAATCTGAATATTGAAAAATGTAAAAATTTTAAAAATGTGACATGATTGATTTTTTTCCGCCTTTCATTAGTAAGAGGTAGTATAATAAGAAAACAGGTGTTTCATCAAAAGTATATAAAAAATGTTTAAATTTGTAAACCAGTGTTATTAATCAAAATCTAGTGATTCATTATTAATCCAAATATTAGTTTACACAATATAAAAACACACATTTTATCAGACAATTAAATACACGAAACCAACATGAGTGAAAAATTGACCTGGCCAGGACTCGAACCTGGGACCTTCAGCGTACCGTGCTGACGCTCTGCCACTAAGCAACCCAAATCGACGTCCTAGCCCGGCAATTTCTCACATTTATTCATGTTGGAAGTATTAGTTTCTATCAGAACTAACCATTTTTTTATTTATGTGTTTTTTTATTTTCTTACCTTAATGCCTTAAAACACAAAAGCGAATGGACGCTGACTACTTTCATTTTACGTAAATCTATGTTTTCAATAGATTTATACAAAAGATTGTAAGAAAAAGAGTTTTCATAAATTAAGGATTTTCATTTTACGTAAATCTATGTTTTCAATAAATTTACACGAAAGACCATAAAAAGAGAAAGTTTTCATAAATTAAGGAGAATCTTTTTATGTATTTTATTCCGATGATAAAACCTTTTCATCACTACTTTATCACGAAAGGAATTTAAAGAAATTTATCATAAAATTTTAAATAAAAGCTCTATTATAAAATTGGCAGCGAAATTGTAGAGACTGAGGATATTGATTTTGTAAGAAAAACAATATATTTTTTTATGAATATTTACTAAAGAATATATATACGTTATTATTAATCATAGTCCAAATAAATGGTCCAAGAAAGATGGTTACATTTCTTTTTTCATTAAGTGTAATAGGTAGACAAAAGATGTAAATGAGAAAAAATGTTTTTAGGAAAGTAGAACATCCAAAAAGTATACTTTCAACTTTATGGAGGGTCTTTCCTACCATATTTAAAATTTATTTTTATACGACTTTCTGTATAAAAAATGCCCAGTTAAAAAAATATCAATTCCCCAAAATTATCCCCCCCACACACAACCCCCCCCCACCCCCCAATGAAATATATTTTTTGTTCCTGCATTGCATTTACCGTTATAATTGTTTTTAAGTTATCCGAATACATCCTTTTAAATTCTAATAGATACTTTGATTTTAAAGAAAAAAAGTTCATGAAAAAATATAAAGCGTAATGCATATAGTAAAAAAAAGTTTCTTTTTAGAACTTTTAATAATGTTTAAAAATTCTTCTTGTTACTAAAACCTGTAGTAACATCAACAGGTAAATCTGTCTGATATAAATTACAAGTATCTTCAGCAGTTTAAAAATCGTCTGCGATGAGATCGGCTAAACGATTTTTAAATTATTCCAAAAACTGAATGCTACTAAACATTTTTATTACCGAATTATTCTTCACCTGATTATCGTATCTAACAAATTATAATGTTGCATTCTACTTCTGTTTAATAAACTTTTAACTTGTTATCAGTTTACGTTGAAACAATGACTACTTTCAGCAATGGATAACTTTTTATACGCTGATTGCAACAGAAACAATTCTCACACATCACAAGTGTTCGGACGTCGATTTCTCAATTCTACGAAGCCTAATCAGATGTTTATTCTTAGGTTAATTAGACGTTTGAAAACGAGGGGATCGTTTCAGTCTCGACTAGTGTCAATCTTAATAATTGATATTTTAGCCTATTTTGTTACGAATCCGCATGCAAGTGTCCGAGAAGCAAGTTCAGTGTAATAAATACGCTATACAATTTGGAAAATACTTCGTAAAAATCAGTGGCATCCGTATTGTATACATGGACTACAAGTACATAACTCTTCTGATTACGCATGTCGTGTGAATTTTTCGCAATTGGCTGCTAATACAACATGCTCTGAAACCACGGTTTGTATGGAATATTCTGTGGACAGATGAATATTTGTTCACCGGAAGACAAAACTTTACGGATCAACTACCATACTCATCAGTAATGGAACAATACGAATCCATTTTTCGTTCGGAAAGTACGTCACCAACAGCGATGTTCTACATCTGTGTGGAGTGAAATCTGTAACAACACAATAATTGGCCATGTTTTTTACCAGTGAACAGTGGCAGGCAATAGGTACCATGACATTTTCCTTAACATTTCTGTAAAGATTTTATAACAAATACAGTCTAATTAAAGGATCAATTGTGTTTGGTTTCAACACGACGTCGAATCTCCACATAACACTCAATAAGTGAGAAATTGCATTAATACGGAGTTCGTAAATCGCTGGATTGGTCTACACGGACCCACAGAATAGCCATTTTGATCATTGGATATAATCAAACTAAATGATTACTTGTGGGGAAAATTCTTGTTTTGGTATATGTCCTACGTCCTGTAAGTACGCAAGATTTTCAGAAAAACTGATGCGTTCCAAAGCATCACGCACCATGAATTAGAGACAGTTTCATGCAATATTTTGCGAAAAATCGTCTCCGTATTGGTGTTTATGGAAGCCACTTTCAGACTGTGGTTTAAATAGCCTTGTATTATTTTTTTCACAAATTCAAACCTATAAACAAAATGATACACCGGAGAATGGTGAGTATAGGTCTGTTCAATCCATAATTGTATTGCGAATAACTTATAATTCTTCACATAACTTTTCTCTTGTTTTGTACTACTAAATTGTTACAATTTGTTTTATAATTTCATATATCAGTACAACCGCGCTATATCGCACTTCTATTATAGTAAACATTTTGCTGAATAAATTCTGCAGTCCAGTCTCAAAGTCAATTGAATCGATAGATGTTTATATTCTAATTCGAAATAGGCTTCTTTGATTCCTTATTGCCATTTTTCTGCATTTTAATATTTACAAATTATTTTTCTGATTGAAGCATCAATGGTTTAAAACTGTATTAAAGTATGTAAATTTATTTCATTTGCATTTTAGAAAGATAAGTAGAAAAATAAACATGATTCACCTACATGTTACAATGATACATTTATAGACGGTCCCTTATTTCGCCACGATTTTTCGGTTCCAGTTTTGTGGAAAAGTGAGCTAAGAGTCACGATTTTTGTCTTTTGATTTTTCACTTTTCTTGACTTTCTGCGTTACTTTTGCAGATATTCAAACCAAACTTTTTAGATATAAATAAGGATGCAATAGAGATAATTTTTGCAATTGAGTATTTTTTTATATAGAAGGACGTATAAAAAAATGAATTTCGAAGGAAAGACCCTCCCTCCTCCTATAGAAATGAAACTGTACTCTTTGGATTCTGTCTCTACCTATGAACATCTTTCTAATTTACATTATTTATATATCACCTATAATTACAGCAATAAACCTGTAACCATCTTTTTTCGTCACCCTGTATATATATATATATATATATACAGGCTGCACAAAAAGATTGAAACGGACTTTAATTTTTCAACTGTTAGAGATACGTAGCCAATGTAAATTGCAAAACCGTTCAAAATAAGTTAGTAATTCAAATTTCGTGGATAAAACAATCCTGCCATTAATTTTCAAAAAGTTATACTTTTTAATTTTTTAAACAGTTCCTTGGTCCGATAAGGTATACTTAAAAAAAGATTTTACCACGCTCGATTTAGTAAAACAGTAAAATTTGCATTTATCTAAGACTAAGATTCGCCGAGTTATGATTTCTTGAATTTTATGATATTTTCCAGTTTTTTTGCATTAAAAATTTGTCTGTTTCTTTTCGTACCGGAAAGCTCCGAAATTTCATAAAATATCGTTGCTCGGTGAATTTTGGCTGTAGAAGAATGACATTTTTATCACTGTTTGCCGCGCACAAGTAGGGGTGGGTTGAGAAAAACTGCCATCCATGCTAATTTCTTAAGTACATTTTTGTACAAAACAACAACAACAAAACGCCAGATTGAATAACTTGGGCGCCATTTAGAAAAAAAAATTGGGCGCCAGTGGGTGAACTGGCGACCACATTTGTAAAGCGCCCTGTTTATGACTTCTGTTTGTCTGTCCGTCTGTCCGTGTTAAAAATCTCGTAAATATACTCGGATTGCCCTGTAATTTTTATATGTTATTGCAGTTTACTATAGCACGATTGTTATTAAAAATGAAGGGCGTAGTATTTATACTTTGTTTGCAGGAACTGTCAAAAGTTATCCGTTATAATAAGGTCAATGGGAAAAAAGTCGTTTCAAATACACTTTAATGATGCTATCTTTCAAACATAATGAAATTTATGTGCCTTTATGAAGTTCATCGGAGTGCTTTTCCGACTATGCACGGTAATTGCTGAAATATGATTTTCAAATGTGTTATAAGTTTTCTAAAATGTTTACTTAGGTATGTTTTTTACCTTATTAAAAAGAAAAGTTTTGTTAAAGTATTCTGGACGTAAAATATGAAAGCATTCATGAAAATAATTCATTAAAATTTTACTAAAACAGGCGTTTGATGAAAATATATATACAAAATGTTTTTATAATTTTTAAAACCCTAGATGTTAACAATACAAAACTTACTTCGAGCGCTTTCGGCTACAATCCACGCCATTATCAATAAAGAAAAAATCAGCAAAGAATAAAGTTTGATGCTGTAGTCTCGATGAACATCAAACTCTATGTATCTTTAAGTAAATAAAGGTCAATCTATCTTTTCAATTATACTTTATAAAGTTAAAATTATTTTATTGGTATTCTGGAAGTGTTGGAAAGTGTTTTATTATCTATGTCTGGCGCATGGTTTTTCTTTCTGTTTATATTGTATCGGTTATTATGAATATCGCATATAGCGAATGCTTTTCAAAACACCGTCGACTTAGGAATATGCGGAATCGACTGTAGCACAATTACTGGAAATGTACTTTTCATCCTGAAAAAATTATAGGAATAAGCAGTTCATCAAAATATTATTATTAAAAAAAAAAACGCATTTAATGTGACATTTAGCGAATTTCCGGAAGTTTTTATATACTTTTAAATATACATATAACTCTAAAATTTAAATTGCGGATTGTCGGATAGTAAATCCTATGCAAGGTGAGATTAATAAGCAATGACTTTTAGAGGTGTCTTTCAGGCACCTAATCTACCGATTTACTACTTAATAAATTATTTTGTAATTGAATATATATTAATCTGTTACAAGAATTCAATATAATATGCTGCATTAACATTACAAATTAATAATAATAATATATTGAAGTAGATTTTCCTTTAACCCAATATAAATAAATTAAGTGTATTGAGTTGCATTTATTTTTATGCGTGTTTTTTTTTTTTATATCTTTGAATTGTCACATATTTATAAAATAAAAAATATATATCTGAGAAACACTTAAAATTCGAGTAGAAAATGCAATAAAATGTCAACGACATATTTGTCATGAATATCTTGGTAGTACCCCAAAATCTGCAAATATATTAAAACATCGTGAAAGAAGTGCGTAGGTTTAAATTTCCCTGTCATGCCTGCAGCGAAAAGAAAAGAACTAAATTAAGTCTTATTTACATAGAAATGCAGTCCAAAACTTCTCCTTTGGACGTATTTCTTTGAATCTTCATTCAAGTCAATTTTAATCTTTTTTAAATTTTTGAATAGAATTGTGTTAGAAAAGATATTTCTATATATATATATATTTTTTATCTTAACTGCGTATCTTTTGTTGCACGGTTACTAATATTTACATTGTTATACATGCACTATTATTTACTAATTCTATAAGTTTTCTAAATATTTAAGATATGTAGTATTCAACCCTTTAAATGACACACCATTATAATTCATGGTACCGTCATAGAAGTCTGTGTTCTGTTTTCTAGAAATATTTAAGCATTTTATTGTCATTGGGTGTAATAAAAAAATTGAAAGAAAGACCCCCCCCCCCCCATAGTGATGAAACTGTACACTTCGGATTATGTCCCTTCCTATGAGCATTTTTTTAATTTACATCATTTATCTGTCTCCTATAATTACAGAAATAAACCGTCATTAAAAAATTGGGTTGTAATTGGGTTAAACAAATAATTTGAATTTCGAAGGAAAGACCCCCCCCCCCCCCCCCATAGAGATGAAACTGTATTCTTTGGATTTTGTCCCTTCCTATGAACATTTTTCTAATTTACATTATTTATCTATCTCCTATAATTACAGAAAAAACCGTCATTATAAATAACATAAAATACATGAAACAATATTGGGAAAAAAGTTTGAGATATTTTACTTAAATAAAAAAAAAATGGATTTGTTTTACGTGACTTTGTTAAATTTCTGAAACATTAACTTTAACATTAGTAAGAAATATCTTCTAATTCCTATAACAGTCTGTAACAATCTGCAGCGAAGAAGAAGCGCAATTGCTCCAAAAGTTAGGAATATGCAAATGACCTCTGAGTACGTGATTATTTTGATTGGATACTGAAGACACTTGATGCAAGAGGGAAAGAATTCGAAATTCGTGTGTTCAAAAGTTTCCGGCAATTCGTCATTCGTTAGTTTTTGTTATCGATAAAGTGTTTTTTTGGACGTGTTTGTTAATTAATCAACGTGAATAACGCAGTTGAAATTCAAAAATGAAAAGTTCAACAATTATTGTTCGTAAACAAGTGATTTGTTTGTCGGTAAAGGGCCAAACATCTCGTCAGATTGCGGCAAAGTTATCGATCGGAAATTCTACTGCGAACGATATTATAAAAAAAATACATAAAGCCCGTGGCCTTCAGGACATGCCACGGTCCGGGAGACCTCGAAAAATGACTATTCGTGGGGACAGAATTATCAGGAGAAAATTAGTTGATGTCCCGCATAAAAATGCCGCTACAATATCCCGAGATTTACGGAGTGAAAATATTGCTGAAATAAAGCGGTCTACCGTGTCAAGATGCTTACGTGACGTAGGACTTTATGGAAGAGTCGGTGTTAAAAAACCTTTCATACGTAAAAAAAATCAGCGGGCCCGATTGACGTTTGCCAAGGAACACAAAGACTCGACAGGTGAAAACTGGAAAAAAGTACTATTTTCCGATGAATCGAAGTCCGACGATGTCCAACGACCTAAAACAAAAGATATGATTCGAGATATGCTATTCCTACAATGAAGCAAAGTGCATGTTATGCTGTAGGGAGCACTTTCTGGAAAATGTGTCGGTCCGTTAGTTGAAATCAGCGGCAAGATTAATGGTGCAATGTATAAGGATATCTTGAGTGATCATTTGCTGCCTTATTGGAGGAAGAATTGTGGTCGCAACTATTTTTTTTCAGCATGTTAACGACCCAAAGCATACATGCAAGCTTGTCAAGCAGTGATTTTCGCACAAAAAAATTCCGCTTTTGAAAGGGCCAGCCCAATCACCTGATCTGAATCCAATAGAAAATCTTTGAAACGAAATTTACAAACATGTGTGGAATTATAAATATTCCAATTCTGCAGAATTTTCCAAAAAATTGCAAGAAGAATGGAAAAAACTTACAATAGACATTCTTCAACCGTTCATTGAATCGATGCCACTTCGCTGCGCCGCAGTACTTATTGTTAAATGCATGACGGGAAAATACTAATTGTAAATGTTGTTGATCATTGATATTTTCTATTATAAAATCACTTTTTTCTTTACCAAGATGGCCGGAAACTTTTGAGAACATGCGTTTTCCTTTGCACTTAATTTTGTCAATTAAATTTATTGATATTTATTTGTTATTCCATAAATAAGTTCCTAACTATTATGTCAATAAAATGTATAAGTATCACTTTGATATTCCTTTTCATATGGGTATACTTACAAATTAACGAAAAATTTTATGCTGGCCGGAAACTTTTGACCGCCAATGAAAGTATTTCTATTTTTGATGCTGAAAATAATCTTTGGTTGTAAAAAAAATTTCATTTTTAGTTAGAAAATAAATAAAAATCTATTTATATATTATTTTTTCCAGGAAAAGAAATGCCTATATGTTTCTAATTTTGTTTAGCCAAAACTTCGAAACTACCGAAATCTGTGACATAACAATATTTATGTTATTAATATAATAACATGTTTATATTTTATTAAAATGTAAATATATTTTAAATAAAATAAAAAATAGAATATGCATATCATTAAATGAAATATTGTTATAACATATACTGTGTCCTATATGTCAGCTTTTTATCATTGGGTTTTAAAAGACCCATTTGTAGATGTATGCTAATAAAAACAAAATGAGATAAATATTAATTATTTTTATCCTTCTTTTTTCCCATTCCTACATAAACACACACACACACACACACACACACACACACACACACACACACACACACACACATATATATATATATATATATATATATATATATATATATATATATATATATATATATATATATGTATACATATATATATATATATATATACATACATATATATACATATATATATATACATACATATATATAATATACATACATACATATATATATATATATATATACATACATATATATATATATACATACATATATATATATATATATATATATATATATATATATATATATATATATATATATATATATATATATATATATATATACATTTTGGGAAACCGAAAATCATACAATAAAAATAATCATTTATTAAAATTTATCGAATGTAGATTGTTTTAATCTGTTAAAAAACATATTACATACGCTTTGTTAGAACTGTTGTAAAATATTTAAAGAGAAAAGTAATTTGTACTGATGTACATCATTGAATTAGACTAGACAATAATTTTTTCGATAAGTTTTAAATAATTTTTTAATGCCGTTTAATTATATAAATATGGAAATTTTAAACTCAGATATTTTACATTTTAATATTTACTAAAACATACTTGAGAATGAAATTATTACGTTAAATTTCTTTAATTTTAATACAAATTTTGATTTATTTTATCTGTATCTATCTTTCATCCTAATGCAGATAAATTTTAGCGACGCAAGCTTATGAAAACAAACACTTTTCCACACCTTTTTAATGAGTAGACCCTTTCTGTAGATGTTCATCCTAGATAAGTGTTAATCAAATATGATATCAAAAAGTTGTTCACTGTCTGGCTGCTAAGGCCCCAATTCGTTCTTGTCACATCTATCTGAAGACGCACGCGCTTCTGACTGGACCCAGACGCATGCGCGAAAATTTTCTTAAACACCCCTTTCTCCGTTCATATTTCGGCTCCTTGCTTAAATGATCTGTTGCTTCTCCGTCGAGTAGAGCAGTAAATCGAAATCCAGATTTGGAAAAGGGGTGTTTTTGATGTTAAACGTGGTCAAGATACCGTTATAGATCAAATTTATGTTTGAGTGCTTGTTGTAAATAACTGTATTTTTCATCAAGAATCAATCTGTGAGAGTAAGTAAAAATAGTCTAAAGTTTTCAAAGTTTTTTAAAATTATGATTAATTTATTTTTCTCAACTTATTCTTCTGTTGATTTTTTAAAATATGGATGGAAATTGCTGAATACATTTTCAGTAAGGTTAAAATACATAATATTATTAATTAATAATTATTATTAGTTTATTTTTTCATTAAATTTATTCGTCAATTTTTTTTACATATAAACTTTACAAAAAAAATTACATAATTAAAAAGTAGTTAAAAGTTGAAATAAGTCCATTTTTACAATAGAATCGTCCATCAAATTATTTTTTTTGCAATTTGACTTTAAAATAAATCCGATACTTTTAACGCAAATAAATAGTTTAAAGTAAAGTAGAGAAATATTTTAATTTTGCATCAGTGCGTTATTGATTTTTTCTTTTCTCAATTTTCGAAACTGAACTAAATTTCATGATTTTAAAATACTGTTAAAAATTACACTTCGAATAAAATATATTGAATCAAAACATATTTTATATAATTCTAGATATTGCATAAACATTTAAAAGTATTTTTTATAACAAATTTCTGACGTTATTTTTTAATACAATGCATGAAATAATATTTATGCGAAAACAAAATTTACTATTATGAAATTTCAAAATCTTGAATAAGTGAAAATTAAATAATTTTTCAATGCATTTTTTATCATCGACATTTTTTACGATCATTAATGTATTAAATAATGAAATTTTTGTAAACATATATTCATAAGGAAATCTCTAGTGCAGATTAATAAAAAAGAAATATTATAAAAATAAAATTAAATAACTAAATTTTATTATTTTTCACAGTGACCTTAAGACTTACGACTATCGTATTATTATCTTATACTAAAACAGGAAAATCGCCATGTAGATATTTTTACTTGAAAAACTTTGAAATACACGTGAAAACATAAAAACATAGAAAAAAACATTAAAAACAAATTAACTTGAAATAGGAGAAATTTCTTCTTACAAGAAAAAAAATTCCAATAAAATATTTTTTTAATGCCCGATGTTATTAATACATAAATAATTTTTTTGACCACTTTTTTTATTTTTAATATATTTCTGTTCAAAGTTTTATAAAACAAAATGCGATTGAATATTATTTTTTTAATATGATGTACTTATTAAATATACTCTAAATAATAGTTTTATTTTTCTTTATTCGTACAGAAATTTAATTGTTAATATAAATGAGGAAATGTTAAACTTACAGTTATTTAACATTTCCATATTTATAAACGAGACTTATAAATGTAATTATTAAGTTATATGGTTCCAACACTTTTCATGCAGGAATTCTATTCCTCTTTATAAACCTCATTTATACCCATTGCGTCTTAAAAATTACAAGTTGGAAATTGTACGTCAAACGTAATAAATGAGGTGCCTTCGTACTATAACTAGTTTTATAAATATTCAGATCTTGCGGCAATAGCTGTAGCACTCTTATGCAAAAATGCATGAATACAAAATTAATTTTATGTGCAGGTTTTCATATTATAGATATTTAGTTTATGAAATTAAGTTTCAATTCAGTTTTACAAACAATTATTTACAAATATGTTACATTAAAATTATACTATGGGCAAATAAACAGTACAAGACAGTGTAAAAAATCCTCGTTATTATTTCAGTGAAATGAATTATATTGTCTATTATTATGATTAATTTTCGTAATAAAATAAGTACATTTTGAGTTGGAAATATTTTATTTTTTTGTTGACATTTACTGATAATTCCAGCTTTGAAAATTTCAGAACTTGAAATCTATATTTAGATTCTTTTTTCCGTTTAATATCTATTTCTCCGGAAACATCTATCCAAAAAACTGTCGGTAGACTATATGATTGCTCTAATTAAACAGTTTTAGTATACAAATTCGGTTTTAAAATCCAGTAATACGGAAATACTATCACTCCCTCTTAAATAAGACGTAATCACCATGGCAACCTAGAATCATTACCTATTATGGGATATCATTGAATTAATTACGTATGATAGGATTTAATAGAATGAAGAAAACTTTTGTTAATATCTTTTTCAGTTTTGTTTCGATTTGCATAAAATTTGAAATGACACGACAAAATTCTGCAACTATTATATATATTAAATTTCAAACCATTCGCTTGGGTAGTTTTTGCGCTGTTATATTCGGACAGACGGGCGAACGAGACGACGACTATAGGTGCTATGTATTTATATAATTACGAATGCACCTAATGTTTTAAAGTGTGGAATTCTCAATGTTAAATTCATTTTTAATGGTTGCAATACGGATGTTTGTTTTAAGCATAACTGAAAAACAATTTGGCAGAATAATCTGTAATTTTTGATTAGCACATTTGAAACTTCCAGAAACCGAGTTCTTTTAATTATAGACATTGTTTCAAAAATGAAATTCAAAGTATATTTCCGAAACTAATACTTCTGGACTATTAAGGGTTCAAACGTAAGCAAACATATTCCAATAATTTTAACTGATGAATAAAATTTCAGATCATTTTGTGGGCATTCATTTTGTTTTGCTCATTTTCTCATTTTCCATATGAGATATTAAAATTTCATTCCTGCCATTACAC
Source organism: Maratus michaelseni (assembly GCA_963931845.1). Classification (NCBI taxonomy): domain Eukaryota; kingdom Metazoa; phylum Arthropoda; class Arachnida; order Araneae; family Salticidae; genus Maratus; species Maratus michaelseni. The sequence goes on along the minus strand of OZ007589.1, from coordinate 341,729,087 downwards.
AAAATAAAAATACTTTACTTAAGCTATATATATCGATAACTGAAGTTCTTTTTAGCATAGCTATTGTTTTAGTGTAAAATTTTGCATGAGGAATTTTTTTTATTGCTAAATATCTATTTTAATATGAATAAATATAAGAGATTGTTTTTATATAATTGATTTTGATTGAGGTATCGTAGCCTTTATAATAAATTGGAAAGACGTTTTACGACGATTTGTAATAAATGCATGCATAAATCATTTTCATTAATATATAAATTCTTTAAACACTATAACTTTTTTATATAGATTTCTTCCAAAAAAAGTGCAGAACACTACCTTTTAGATAAAGTGTGGTAAAATGACTTCAAATAATTAAAACCGTATATACCTCAGCCATACTTAACCTGCTACCTGACGGCGTTTCATATACGGCTCAAATAAAAATTAATCCATATCTATAAACGTGTGAGATAAGGATTATATTATATTTATATATGTTTGAGCGTATGAAAGATATTTAAGACTTAAGACATTTACTATTGTTTTATATATTTTTATGGAAATATACAATCTGCCCTGACGTTTATAATTAATTTAAAATTATACTAAAGCATCTTAAATATCATTTGCTTAGTGAAAACTTCTTTTTACATGTAGTCATACTTATATGAAAGTTTAACGCTAATCAAACATACTTTATAATCAATTAAATTTACACTATAAATTTTTACGTTTTAAAATAGTTCAAAGATATTCATTGACCAGAGCCCCACCAGTGGCTGAGAGGTTGTGCTCTCGAAGCTGGTCGACGGGAGGTGCTGGGTTCGATCCCAATCGCGCCCGTCGGCCTAATCGTTCGGAGTTTTCGTGGTTTTCTTCGAGCCGTGGATTTATCCATGCGTAAATACGGGTTAGGTTCCCTTAGAAAGACCCCCACGAAGGGCACTCCTCCCGGGCCTATATCCCATGTGTAGATAATTGGCCGTCAATAATCAACCCAACCCAACTCATTGACCAGAAGTCTGTTTTATTACTAGAAATCTCCTGATTTTTAATCTTTAAAAATTCTGCATTATTTTGTTATTTCGTTTTATTCTTTTTAAATAAATACTTATTACATTAATTTTGGTATATTTCTTTTGTTATAATACTATTTTAACGACATCCTAACTTAACAAACATATGTTTGCGTTCCACTTAACATAACAAACATATGTTTGCGGCAGGTGAGAGAACGAGGTTGTGAGCATGGCTGCTTTAGCTTTACACTTTTAATGTCATTATTTGGACATTTTTAACACAGAAAAAAATAGGATTTTGAAAGTAGCCATTTTGAATGGTGAACATAAAGGTTTCTTCTAAGCATTTTTTATTATGATGTTTTTAATTTGTTATTATATCTATTCAATATCATTACATTCTTTTATTTAACTTGATTTTTGTATGTAAAGATAGAAGTTTGCAATAACATTTTAAGTCACTTCCTGATAAGATAGAATTATAAAAAATATTTACTGTGGTGTGCTTTTATGAGAATACTATATTTTAATATTTTTAGAACATAATTATAAATTAATGAACTTATTTAAAGGCATTTTCTAGTTGGCTAGCCGCAGGTGATAAATCGCTAAAGTATATTTTATAGATCCAACTGTTTACGTATTACAAGAAAAATAGAGTTAACTATGTGTTAAACCACGTGTGCCAAAATATGCCAATTTTCTGTAAAACTTCAACAACAATATAGTATAAACACTAAAAATTAGTAGTTATAAAAAAGCAAAGAGTGTAATATATATTTTTTAAAAATACGCTAAAATAAATGAATAGTTTAATATTAAATATATTATGGTTATACGTTGAGAAAACTATATAGAAATCCTGAATAGATAGTTTAAAGAATGCTTTTTTTTCCCCAGCTGCATATCTTAACAAGAACGAAAAATCGTTCGTCAAGCCTAAATTATGAAACGCTTTCCAACACACCCAGAAAACTATATCGAAACTTCACCTTTCATTAAGGTGGAAGAAGATATGAAGATGATACAGTATAGGAATCATATAACACATTTAAAAGTCCATTTTTAGCAATTACCTGTCACAGTCAAAAATGTAGTCCATTTATTTTGTGTAGCCCTGTATATGATCTATAGATTTGGATATATACTACATAGTATGATAAAATTTAGTTCATTTAAAAAATTCACATTTAACAATTTTCGCTAATCGATGGACACGCACACGAAATCTTTTGTACAACCTTGTATATTATCTAAAGACTTTTGTACGCATTAAGCTAATATTTAATTGAAGTAAAAAAACATATGTCAACTTAAAACAAAATTTCAGAAATTACCTACCGTGAACGACAATGTACCTTGTTCTTTGCGTAGCCCTGTACAGGAAATTATTTATATTCTACAAACTTCTATAAGTCTACTAACTAATATATAGTTCAGCAGGAAAACGCGTAACGCAATTAAAAACTATCTTAAGCAATTCACTCCCATAGTCTGTAATTCTTACGAATTTCCTTGTGTAGCCCTGTATATGATCAACCGAATTTATACATACCACGTACTATGCAAAAATTTAGTTAAACCAATGTTGAAAACGCACTTATCACGCATAGACTATAATTATTGCACGTATGCTGTCACCGACATATTTTGTGTGTCCCTGTAAATGAACGATAAACGCAATCCACACCGTACTTTTAAGTGAGCAATTTATAGTGTGAACCTGAGTAATTCATATAAATTTCATTATGTTTGAAATAGTGAAACATTATTAAATTACACTGCAAACGACTTTTCCCCGTAGACCAACGTGCCACAGAATTCTTTTGTTTGACTCTGTTAATGAATAATAAATGCTTTGTACCCCATATTCTACAAAAAACCATGTCTGAGTGCGCTTCATAATTTTATATCAATTTCATAACGTTTCAAATCGCGTAGCATCATCAAAATGCACTTGAAAACTACTTTTTTAAACTACGTTTTCAGTAGAGATTATGCTATAGTAAACGAGTATTAACATCCGAATAGCAATCCGAATATATTTACGCGAGTTAGAGCACGGTAAGACGACAGATGGACAGACAAACCGAAGTCATAAACACTTTTCAACTAGGTTGGAAAGTGTTAATAAACGAGCAGAGACAATGCGTTTTTTTAAATAAATTCATTAGTTCGTGCTTTCTATCAAGCATAAAAGAGACTGCAAATTTTCCACAATCGGTACGCATGCCAATGGAACTTCGAATACTATGGAACTATGAATACTATGAATGGAACTATGTCAATATACCTAAAAATTCATAGTTCCATGCCCACGTCAAATTAATATATTGTATCGGACATATTTTAGAAAAACATAAATTGCAGAGGTTCACAATTGCAGTCAGCAGTCATAAAATTATACATTATATTTAAGATAAACATTGAATGCTTATAAAACAGCGTTTATTTTTTAAAACATATTTTTACTTTTATATAGATTCACTACATTTCTTAAACAGACCTTTTTACAAGCAATGAAAAACTCACTGAAGATGAAAAATACACTGACGTAATTTTTTTTTCTCCGGAAAATGATTACAAAACACGACTACAATTTCGAGAGCAATTATCTGTTCTCAGAATCGGGTGAGATTACACATATCCGGGTGTTTTTTAAATAATTTTTTATTGAGTATTTTCAGTTCATAAATGTTATATGGCGTGACGAATTTTCCCATCCGCCTGAAGATGAAAAATACACTGACGTAATATTTTTTTCTCCGGAAAATGATTACAAAACACGACTGCAATTTCAAGATCAATTATCTGTTCTCAGAATCGGGTGAGATTACACATATCCGGGTGTTTTTTAAATAATTTTTTATTGAGTATTTTCAGTTCATAAATGTTATATGGCGTGACGAATTTTCCCATCCCCCTACCAAATATTTCTAAACATATACAGGGTGATTTTTTTTAAAGTTGTGAAAGTAAAAGCCTATAACAAAAGAACCACTGATCCAAATTACCTAAAATTTCACTAGTATGCTCACAAAGCAATGGGGATTTTTTAGGCGTGGTTAAAAAAAACTTAAAATTGCACCAACAGATGGCGCTGTACATGCAGTAAAGTCGGGAGACGAACTTGCTCCCGGCACACGCACATTGGCAATAAAAACGTGAAGTATGCACATCTCGTGTTCATTATTCTACGGAAATCCTTGCAATGACTGCGCCATTGACGGACCGTGCGTTGGTAGTGAAACTGTATTATCATAATAATGACAGCGCAGCAACTGCTCTTAGGAGATTTAGGACACTTAAGAATTTAAGAAAAGGTCCAATGACGACAGAGGGTCTACGGAAGATAGTTTCTCAAAGGGCCGTCGATTGTTTTCCTCCCACAGACGATATTCTTTGTTTCTGCTACCTTACAGCGCCATCTGTCGGTTTTAAGTCTTTTTTAACCATGCCTAAAAAATTCCAATTGTTTTGGGAGCATACTGGTGAAATTTTTTAGGTCATTTGGATCAGTGGTTCTTTGGTTATAGTGTTTTACTTTCACAACTTTAAAAAAAATCACCCTGTATATATGTATATATATAAATATATATATGGGCGATCATGGCCGGCCATCACCCAAACAATTAAGTCGATCAAATATTATAAAATCAAAATTACTTAACATTTTGTTTTGGGATTTTAAAAAAGTACGGCTAACATTTGGTGTACATACTTTAGAAAATAATTTAAAAACTGCTATTTCTGTTGTAGCATATTAGATACCTAATAATTAATATCCTATTCGTATTTAGTTATTTTTCAAATAATACTATCTCAATTGGAATGATTTAACAAGAGGTTTCACCTTAAATTTTTCATATTATTTATTTCCGAAAGTATAATGGCTGACAGAATTTTTTTCAAAATAACAGTCGCTAGTTTTTTTAAGCATTTCTTCCTATCTGGAATTGAATTCCAAGATGTCATAATTTTACCATCAGCATTTTTGCTTATAATGGATTATAACATATCCTTAAATAAATTTTTCGGATAAACTCCTAATCATTTCTTAATATAAACCATATTTTTAGTCAAAATTGAACTAGAATGGGATTCATTATATTGCATTTCTGTTATTTTCAGTCTGTATAGCATCGACAACCAATTAAATTCAGACAAAATCAACCAGTCTAAATAAATGTATGTTGTGCAATTTTACTATATTTTGAGTTAGAACCTGAATCTATCTTACGCCGAAACTGATCTGCCTGTATGCCATAGATTCGCCGCCCCTGTTATATTACATTCGTTAAATTTTATATGAATGTCGTAGGGGCTACTTTTATACACTGTAAAAAATGACCAATGTTTCTTATTTTATGAAAATAGAATATAATCTTCTGATTTATCCGAAAATCTGAAAACCTTGTTCCATTGTCGTTTGAATTCTCAAAAACCAATACATTTCCAAAATTTGAAGAATTATTTATAAAAGCAAAGTAATTTTTGCTGTCCGTATTTTTCAGAAACGTTTCCGAATAGTTTGTATGGTGTATTAATCAGTTTCCCCAGCCTTGAATACCTGTTTTTCGAATGTCATCAATTTTCAAGTAAACTGTTTTAGCTGCATAAGATAATTTATACATGAAAGAGTAAAGAAACAATCTTAATTTTAATGATAATGTTAACGTCGTTAATTTTAAATGTTTGTCTGTTAAACCTTATTTGTTGAACATGAAAATGTTTACTGCAGAATGGATAGCATCGGAAAAAACTATATTCCGGGCTTAGAAAACTGATTAATACAATTTAAAATCTACTCTTAAACGTTTTGAAAATTACGGGCAGCAGGAGAAATTTTGTTTTTATAAATGATTCTTTAAATCTCGACATGCCATTGATGTCTGAGGTTTCTAAAAATAACGAAACACTTTTCAGAATCATGGTTAACAAGGATGAGTTTATATTATAAATTTATTCGTGATTATATTATATTTTCGTAGATTAAGAATTATTTGTCATTTTTTACAGTGTAGCCTTAAAAATCCTTTTCCTTTAAAACTAATTTAAATCAATTTTTAACACTTTCCAATATAGTTGAAAAGTGATCATGAATTCGGTTTGTCTGTCATTTGTCCGTGCTCTAACTTGCGTAAATATACTCAGACTGCCGTGAAATTCATATATGTTATTGGTGTTTACTATGGCATGTTTGGTTTTGAAAATGAAGTGTGTTAGCGTTTGTGATTATTTTACAAGATCACTTAAAAGAATTTCGTTACATTACGGTCTATGGGGAAAAATCGTTGGCAAAGCAATTTAATAATGTTAGACTATTTTAAACACATTCAAATTGACACATATCACTGAGGTGTACTACAAGATGCTTTCTGTAGAACATGGTGTACATAGGATGTATCGTTCATGTACAGGGACACTCAACAGGATTTCGTTGTATTACGGGCTATGGGGGAAAATCATTTGCAGCGTATTTTATTGATGTTTCACTATTTTACATATATTCAAATTGATATATATATCACTGAGGTGAACTACAAGGCGCTTTGTGTAGAATATGGTATGCATAGAATGTATCGTTCATTTACAGGGGCACTCAAAATAATCTGGTTACTGTCTATGAACAATATTTGCTGGAGGGGCATTTTCAGTGGTTGCACGCGTTTTTAAATTTAACTAATTTGTCTGCATATTACTTCGTGTGTATAAATTCTATACATTGTATACAGGGCTGCACAAAAGAGCTGAAGTACATTTCCGTTTATTGATGGAAATTTCTGAAGGGAAAATTCAATTGTGCTATGCATTTCCTAACTGAAATAAATTTTAGCGTAGTGTGTAGTATACATACAAATCTATAGATCATATACAGGGCTGCACAAAGAATTCGAATATTTTGTTTGACTAACGGTAGTAATTGCTGAAATTGGGTTTTTAAATGCGTTATGCGTTTTCTGTGAGCTTAAGCCGAAAGATAGGCCTCCCCACCCTGTTTGAACTTGACCTTGTTTATTTATTATGAACGGGGCTACTTGAGCTTAAGCCGAAAGGTAGACCTTCCCGCCTGGTTTGACCTTGACCTTGTTTACTTATTAAGAAATGAAGTTTTGTTACATTATTCTGAATGTGTTGGAAAGTGTTTCATAATCTATACTTGACGCATGATTTTTCGTTCTTGTTTAACATTATATTATAATTAAAGGAAATAGAATGTGTAATTCTTCTGCTGAATCTCGTTTTCATATTATATATTAAGTGTCTTGATATTCCGTTGCACCAGTGGAACTCACTAAGCGGCCCATAAACGGCAAAGTTATCACTTAAAAAAAAAAAAAAAAAAAAAAAAAAAAGAGTTATTCACTTTAACAAAACTTCTTCCATTAATTAAGAGGGATATCCTTTTTGAAATAATGGTGGGAAAATGCTTTTTGCAAAATGTAGTGAGTGCTACTGCGTTACTCTATGAATAGATAATTATAAAATTTTCATTATAAGTTAAGGGGTAACACCACTTTGGCCGATTCAAAGTTTCGCTTTTTTGTTTCTTCTAACGTGATATTTATAAACACGAAAAACATATTTTATTAGTTATAAATCGATATCGAATGTGAAAGAGCAACTTTGGGGCTATAAATATAGAGCACACAACAACGTGTTAAATAAAGAAAACTTTAAGCGTTATTATAATTATTATTATTTCACAGAACAGCATTTTGAAAATTGATGTACAGCGGTAGTGTAGTAATAAAAAAAAATAGAGAATATAGGCTATAGGCAGAAGATATACACTAGAGAGTATATATAGCTGCGGAGGATATACTCAGTTCTTTAAAAAACGCAGAAGAGCGTATACCACGGTCTATCCTGTACTACAACCTTGGTGTACAGTCTAGTTCTGCCAATTTTCTAGCAATCAACTTGATTGTTTTGAAATTTAATTTTCGTATATTTTTCAAGTGAAATACGTAATTTTTTTTTAAATATTCATATCTCCCCTTTAATGTAACTTTAAGTAATCAAAAATGTGTCGTATATTTACAACCTTGTTTAAATTGGTACCATTTCACTAAAAATGCATATTTTGTAAAACGGATACGTATTTTATTATAGGCTTAGACCAGGGCATAAAATTTCAGTTGAAAAGGTACTAGCCAGACTAAAATTTTTGCTCGCCACTATTTTACACTCATTCAGACAGCAACGTCGGCCACCACACCTGCCCATAAAATTAACTATTTATGACAAACTTAATTTAAATTGACCAGTGTTAGAAGAAGCTGTATGTTAAATCCATATTGTTTTACATTCATGAAAAATATGAAAATTTTTTAAAATGTTAAAAATTTGGGAGAAAACGGATAATTTTTAGCGTGATTCAAGCACCTCTTTTAGGTGGCGAAACCTGATTCACTTTGCGCAGGAGTGAAGAGCGATCAGATTCGGCCTCGGAAGCGAAAAAAGCGGTCTTGGCGCTAGCGCTGTGCGAAAGCAGGGGAACGAATGCAAACAGGGGAAGTTCGTTCCTTCCATAGAAGAGAAATGGAAGTGGGTGACGCCACATTTTTTCTTCTTTTGGAAGATAAATGCCATCGCTTGATTTTAAAACAAACATTTCCGCGTGTCGCTGGATTGAGGCACGATATTCTGGGAGTATGCAATTCGATTTGAAGCACAATATTTCAAAAGACGAAACTTACTCGCCAACCTTAAATATTTGCTCGCCAATGGCGAGTTGGCGAGCGAAAATTTCGCGCCCTGGTTTAAACTATAAAAACAATTTTCTCATATATATAAAATTCCCGAATGCGCTTTAAATTTCAAGGCGTCAAAGTGGTCTTACCTCTTAAATACATGCTAAATCAATTGTTTTTGAACAAAAAAAATACTAGTCAATAAACCAATGCAAAAGTGTTTCTTATTGGGAAATTTTGCAGTATAAATAAACCTGTAAGATATGTTTAATAACCAAGTTCCTAACAATAGTTTTAATATAATAAATTAGTATAAATGGATTTTTATAAATACTTTGCATTTATTTATATAAAATTGGAGAAATTCGCCTTCAATTTTACGGCGTCTAAATGGTTTTACCTGTTAAATATAATATAAATAATTATTTTTCACTAAATACTAGTCAATAAACCTCTGTAAAAGTGTCTTTTGTTAAAATGGGATTTTTTTTTTTTTTTTTTTTTTTTTTTTTTTGATGAATGCAAAATTTTTTTATATGATTAACATGATATGGATATTTAATATTTAAAGTAAATCTAATATAATAAACATACATGTTTCCGTGTGAAAGTCTAGGAAAAACCGAACAGCGAAGCGGGAACAGCTGCGCTAGTCAATGTAATAAAATACCCGTATATCAATTATTTGTAACACTGTTTTTATTGCATTTATGACACATTTAATAAAAGCGTGTTTTGTTATCTTTTTTTCTTTTTTTTTTTACTAAAAGCGTTAAAGTTTAGGAAAACTCATGATTTTTAATACGAAATCTGTTTCTTTTTCTTTCTTCTTCTTCTTCTTCTTTTTTTTTTTTCTTTTTTTTTTTTTTTTTTGGAATGGTTATTTAAAAAAAAAAATTACAGGCCAAAACTGTATTATACACATAAAATTTATAGAACGGCTTTCATTTAAAATGTTTAATATGTGCTATAACAAACTTGAGTACGAGATATTAAGCTCAAGTTATTAAGCCTAAGATTATGTGTAATTTTTTACATGTGTTTAATCAATGCTAAACAAAATACAAATAAGTTTGTTATTTTTTCTTTTTATTGTAAATTAAAAAAAGCAAAAAATATATTTATACACAATAATTTCATCCCTTAAAAAATACACTTTAGTGAAATATAATGGTTTAAAATAAAATAAATCATATAAAAGTAAACAAAAAAAAAAATAAGATCCATATAATCTTTGACTTGTTTGATATATACCGAACAGTTACAAAATTAAAACATCTATTTTACTAGTTTTACTATATATATGGAGCTACGTTCATTTATCCAGCAGTTAGTATTTTCTATATTTTAGAAACGAAAACTTCCAAAGGAGAGACTAAAACTTTGAAACTCTAAAATGCATTAAATAAAATTCGCCAGTAACATTTTTTTTTAACATTTAGTTTAAAAAATCCACGTTTTTTGAAGAAAAAAAAAAAAGGTGAAGAAGAAGAAAGAAGTTGTTTTGTATAATAGACCAGAGAATCAAACTTTAAAAAGTCAAACATACTTTTTGTTCATTATTCTATAATAATTAGGTTGTCAAAAGCACATTTTTGTTTTTAATGATGTCGTAGAAGAATTTTTTTTAACTTAAAAAAAATAGTTTACCTATTAATAATCTGCTTCACGAGGAAAGAATATGTCGGCGTCTGAACAAAATATCATTTTTTTTTCCATTTCCTTAGAATTATAATGTTCTAATTGTTTCAAAGGTTTTTTTAAGAAAAATGAGCGGAAACTTTCTTTTTAGGGTTCGTACTTAAAAAGGAAAAACGGAACCATTATAAGATCACTCCTGTGTCTGTCCATCCGTCTGTCACAGCCCTTTTTCTCGTAAAACATGGGACATGGAAAGTTGAAACTTGCTTTTTTACTCACATATTTTCAGATTATTAGACATTCACAAATATGTTTAGGCAAAATTTAGGAGGCTAATTAAGTTACTTGAAAAGAAAAAAAGTTTTCATTTTGTATATCGTGTGAAAGATCTCGTAATATCGAACTCAAAAATATATTTGTTTTAATTTAAGTATTATGCCGGATGTCGGAAAAAGGTAGGACTGATATGGAGGAATCATAACTCTAAAAATAATTGAATAAATGCAATTATTTTTTTTTTCAAAGTACTCGTCAAATATCCAAGATTTGTTAGATGTAGCTGTTTTAGAATCGTGACATTCAAACGATGCGCAGATTCGATGATCGGAAAATGGAAATCGCACCATTTTAACCTTTTGCTTAGGTTATTTGTGTACACAGTGGATCCTTTCCTACTAATTCGAAGATGCTGAAGAACTTTCTATCTGACATTTTTCCAATAACTCCAATAGTTTTAGACTTATACGTTTTCCACACCGGAATCATCGAAGAAATTGGGAATGTGTGGTGCGATTTGCATTTATATATCATCGATTCTGCGCATCGTCTGAATGTTACACCCAGAAAAAGGAATTGATTAAAACAACAATACATGTTTTGTTGAAAACATTTTGGTTGTTTCGAGCAAAATTTTTAGTTGAAGTTAAAAGTTGTTTTTGTTGAATTAAGAAAGAAATATTGTTAACACTCTTACAAAATTTTAACAAAATTTCATCAATTTTACTTGAATTAACAAAATTTGTTTTTTTAATTGTACCATAATTTTATAATTTAAATTTGTAATTCCAGCAAAATTTTGTTGTTTTTGCAAAATTTAAATTGTTGTGTAGTAGCCATAACTCTCTCACGTAACTTGGTTTATTTGACTTATATAGCTATATAATTAAACGATTAATATAATTTTTGGACAATTAAAACTTTTTTAATTCGCAATTTCTCAAGAACTAATGCACTGATTTACATCAAACTACATATTGCGTTAGACCTTGACACAAATAGAAGCCGATTATGTTTTAGTGTAAATAGCCCAACAGGAGGCGCTGCTATGCTACTTTTTTCATGATTTTCACGATAATTAAATCTCAATAACTAATGAACGGATTAATTTTTAATTCATTTTTAGCAGTGATTTACGCCTGTAATTCTTAAATAATAACCAGTGAATTTTTTTTATCCTGCTTTTTTTCAAGCGTAAACCGACATAGTGAAAAATGTTCCAAGCCGAGAATCGTACCCGGGTCCTCAAAATAGCATTATGAGACCCCGGCATACAGCAACACAGTTAATTTTTAATTAGTTTTCTACAGTGAATTACGCTTGTAATCCTTGAATAATAACCAGGGAATTTTTGTTCTGCTTTTTACAGGCGTAATTCACTGCTGAAAATGAATTAAAAATTAACTATATGTTGCCGTATGCTGGGCTTTATATTTTCGTCTCATGTTTGCCGCAGAAATTTACATGCCCATAAGCTCATTATGACATTTCCATCCTATGCTGCGGTTGGAGCCGGTCCGACATATATAAGAGTGAGAAATTTCGAGTTTGGGTATCGAAGTAGCTCTGTGGTAGAACGTCAGATCGTTAATCTGAACTCCCGGGTTCGATTCCTAGCTTGCTACATTGTTCAATCTGTCGGTTTACGCTTGAAAAAAAGCAGAATAAAAATTCATTTGTCATTATTCAGGGATTACAGGCAGTAATTCACTGCTGTAAATGAATTAAAAACTACCTAAAAAAAATTTAAGTTTAGATTGTTTCTAATACAAAAAATAATTTTAAAGTAAATATTATAATTGTTTCTGTAAAAAAAAAAACCTTTTGTTGTTAAAACAAAGAAAATTCTTAAAATTACACCAAAACAATTATTCCTTAAACAAAAGTTTTCGTTGCCGAAACTAAAAAGAACTTTTAAAGTAACAGATATTAATATTTATTTTGAGAAAACTTTCAACAAAAGAATTTAGTTAATTCAAGTAAAATTGAAATATTTTACTTGAATTAAAAAAACATTTTCAACAAAATTTTTCTCTTGGTGTACGACTTTAAAACAGCTACCTCTAACAAATGTTGGATATTTGACGAGTACTTTTAAAAGAAAATAATTGCATTTACTCAATCATTTTTAGAGTTATGATTTTTTCAAATCAGTTCAAACTTTTTCGGACACCCGGTATTTTCAGAGATATCGTCGTAAATGCACTGTATAAATATGTCCCCTCCATTTCTATATTTCTGAATCTATTAAAACTAAAATTATGAACAAATTAGGTATAGTAGGAGTTTATTTAAATATTGCAGGAAAACTATAGCGATTTTCCTAGGTAACATAGTTTTGAGAAAAACGCATTTTTCTGATATACACAAACTTTATTTTTCGGGCGGTCATCGGTGGAGTTGACGGGTGCTCGAGGTATCTATCGACGCAGAATCATCCAAGGATATTTGATAATGATTTTCGAGAAAAATTGTCGTTAATTAGCCGGGATATTAATTAAGTTACTTGAAAAAAAACTTTCATTTTATGTATCGTGTAGGATATCGTTCGATAGATCTCGTAACATCGAACTCGAAAATATATTTGTTTTAATGTTAGGTACTATATTTTCTGAGATATCGTCAAAAGTATACTGGAAAATATGACCCCCACCCCTCCTATTTCCCCAAAATTATGAAATATTAGGGGCAGTAGGCCTTTATTAATTAATAAATGTAATGTACGGAGCCCTTTGAGCGCGAGTTATAATCGTACTTGACCAATTAATTGAAGGATCTTATCAAATTCGCTGATTCAGTATTGACTAAAATACATTATACACCGAAGCTTTAATTGTACTGGTCAACAAAAAATACTTTTTGTCAGCTACTACTTTGACAAATTTGGGTGTTCTAGTTTAATTTGAGTGTGCTCATTCCAAATCTGAAATCTAAATTTCTCTGTCACGTCAGGATGTAAAGTTAGTGCCATTCTGCTGTTTGAAAATTGAAAAATGCTTAAACTCCTTACTTTGGTGAGGAAATTGGAGGTCAAGATAAATGGTGGGCACTCCATATATTCTGTACTGTGGTTGCTAGCACAATGGTTGAGAGGTAAAAGAAAAGCGATGTCTTTTTCTGTTTCCATGATATGGCGTGAACCGAAAAATACCTTCTCATACTGTTACTTCTGTATGACAAAGGTATCCGGATATTCAAAGAAAAATAAATCTAAAATAACATATTCAAATTGTGAATTTGCTCTGAAATAAATAATATTGCTCAAGTTTCAGTTGTGTAAAACAGTCTCATAATGTCAAATTTAAATATTGGCAGTTTCTATAACTAGATATCCTGACGTTATAAAGCAATTTTGAGTTACGATTTGGAATCAGCACACTCAAAATAGTCTAGAACAGCTATATTTTCCCCAGTATCAAAAACGTTGTTGAACAGTGGTATCTGTCAATCACGGTACTTTAACGGTTCATAATTCAACGGTATATAATTCACAATTTCTGGGACAGAGAAGGTGATAGATGTATAATAACATCCACCCCCCCCCCCCAACATAAAAAAATTCCGGTGTTTGCGTATTTTATCACAGAACGTGATCGTATACATCGTATAAATTAAGATAAGAAATGCAAATTTATCGCATTCTGACATCTCTGTATCTCTAAAATAGAACATTGTACACACTGTAATAACAGAAGACAAATGTTTCTGAAATCAGCAAAACATAATATAACCAGGGATGAAAATATACAATAACCTTTTCCAAGTTACCCACGATTCCGAAAACCGTTCTTTATATTTAGAAATCTCCAGAAACCAATATATTTCCGAAATTTAAAAATGAATTTATAAAAACAAAGTTTATTTTGCTGGGACAGAGAAGGTGACAGATGTATAATAACATCCATCCCCACCCCCACAACAACAATTTTCGGTGTTTGTGTATTTTATCATGGAACGTGATCGTATAAATCGTATAAATCAAGATGAAAATTGCAAATTTACTGCATTCTTACATCTCTGTATCTCCAAAATAGAACATCGTACACACTGTAAAAACAAAAGACAAATGTTTCTGAAATCAGCAAAACATAATATAACCAGGAATAAAAATATATAATAACCTTTTCCAAGTTACCCTCGATTCCGAAAAGCGTTCTTTATATTTAGAAATCTCCAGAAACCAATATATTTCCAACATTTAAAAATGAATTTATAAAAACAAAAATTCTTTTGCTGCCATTGATTTTCCGAAACGATTCCGAATAGTTTTATAGTATACTAGCGGCCCGTCCCGGCTTTGCACGGGTAGACAATGTGTTGACTACAATGTAGAGTAGAGAAGTGCAGGTACTTTTAAAAAGTTGTTCTAAACTGGATAAAAGTGGGAGTGAGACAAAATTGAAATAAATGGAAATTTTGAACTTTAATTAAAAGCTTGTAAAAATGTGATAAATAAATTATTCTGTTTATGTACATATTGAAACTAATAAATAATACACGGCCCATGGAAGGACATAGCAACTATATGTGTCCATGTAGAATGTGTTTTCCTGAGTTTCACGCTTCTGCCTAAATCTGCTGCTGAGATATGGCGAAATGACACAAAACTTTTGAATACCCCTTTAACCACCTTTTAGAAGGAATTTTCAAAATCGCCGAAATACGTGTTTAACCAATTTTTTAACAGATTTGTTTTAATTAATTTCGCCCTACTATATAAAAGCTGAGATATGGCGAAATAACCTAAAAAATTCGAAACCCCCCTTTAAAAACCTTCTGGGGAGAATTTCCAAAATTGCTGAAATACGTCTTTTATTCATTTTTTAGTACATTTGTTTTCCTGATTTTCACACACCTAACTAAAACTGCCGCTGAGATGTAACGAAATGATCTAAAACATTCGACCCCCTTTAAACCTCCTTTAGGGGGGGGGGGGAATTTCTAAAATCGCTGAAATATGTGTTTAACCAATTTTTTAGTAGATTTGTTTTCCTCAATTACGCGCTCTTACCTATAACTGCTGCTGAGATATCACGAAATGACCTAAAACATTTGACCATTCCCCTTTAACGCCCTTTTGGGGGGGGAATTTTTAAAATCGCTCAAATAGGTGTTTAATCATTTTTTAGTAGATTTGTTTTCCTGATTTTCGCGCTCCTACCTATAACTGCTGCTGAGATATGGCGAAATGACCTAAAACATACGAGCACCCCCCTTTAACCTCCTTTTGGGGGGAATTTCTAAAATCGCTCAAATAGGTGTTTAATCATTTTTTTAGTAGATTTGTTTTCCTGATTTTCGCGCTCCTACCTATAACTGCTGCTGAGATATGGCGAAATTACCTAAAACATTCGACCTCCCCCGTTTAACCCCCTTCTGGGGGGACTTTCTAAAATCAGTGAAATAAGTGTTTAATCATTTTTTAAGTAGATTTGTTTTCCTGATTTTCACGCTTCTACCTATAACTGCTGCTTAGATATGGCGAAATGACCTAAAACATTCGAGCACCCACCCTTTAACCCCCTTCTGGGGGGAATTTTTAAAATCCCTGAAATAAGTGTTTAATCATTTTTTAATAGATTTGTTTTCCTGCTTTTCGCGCTCCTACCTATAACTGTTGCAGAGATATGGCGAAATGACCTAAAACATTCTACCATCCCCCCTTAAACCCCCCTTCTGGTTGGAATTTCTAAAATCGGTGAAATAGGTGTTTAATCCTTTTTTTAGTAGATTTCTTTTCCCGATTTTCGCGCTCCTACCTATAACTGCTGCTGAGAAATGGCGAAATGACCTAAAACATTCGATCACCCCCCTTTAACCCCCTTCTGGGGAAATTTCTAAAATCGCTGAAATAGGTGTTTAACCCTTTCCGGCACAGACAAATTCTGTTCGTAAAATGCGGAATTACTGACTGACACCGGAATTTACAAACGACTTTTTTAGAAAACAAGAACTCTTCATTTTAAGCTTCCATTATAGAAGCAAAATTATATTAAAATATTCTTGGTGCCGAATGCACGTTTCGAATTAAAATTAGGTGTGCCCGGAGTGGGACCACTGTGCCGGAAAGGGTTAATCATTTTTTAGTAGATTTGTTTTCCTGATTTTCGCGCTCCTACCTATAACTGCTGCTGAGATATGGCGAAATGACCTAAAACATTCGATCACCCCCCCCACCTTTAACCCCGTTCTAAGGGGAATTTTTAAAATCCCTGAAATAATTGTTTAATCATTTTTTAGTAGATTTGTTTTCCTGATTTTCGTGCTCCTACCTATAACTGTTGCTAAGATATGGCGAACTGACCTAAAACATTCGACCAACCCCCCCTTTAACCCCTTCTGGGGGGGAATTTCTAAAATCTCTGAAATAGGTGTTTAATCATTTTTTTAGTAGATTTGTTTTCCTGATTTTCGAGCTCCTACCTATAACTGCTGCTGAGATATGACGAAATGACCTAAAACATTCGAACCCGCCTTTAACCCCCTTCGAGGTGTAATTTTCAAAAGTCCCTTCTTATTGCTTGCCTAGGCCATAACAGCAATCTACAGTCCAAATTTCGTCACCCTGTCTTTTGTAGTTTCGGCTGGGCGTTGATGAGTCAGTCAGTCACCGTTTCCGCTTTATATAATAGTATAGATTAATCAGTTTTCTCAACTTTAAATGTTCGTTTTCATAAACTATGAATTTTCAAGTAACATTTTCATGTTCAACAAAAATGTTTTCTGGACAAATATGATAAACTAACAGCAATAACATTAAAAATAATGCTTTTGATGTGAAAACTTCTTTAGGCGCGTTGGGCATTTTTGAGATGGGAAAAAAACATTGAATTCGCGACTCTGTTACCGTTACTGTTACCGACACCTCTGTATATTTGGCGACGATTCTGCAATAGCTGGGGCCTTTTTTGAGATGGGAAAAAACCATTGAACTCGCGACACTGTTACCGACACCTCTGTATATTTGGCGACGATTCTGGAATGTCTGGTTCAGGTAAGCAACCAGATTTGCTTAAATTAATATCTCACTTTGACAGCAAAAGTGATATTAGTCTCTATATAGCATTATTTGAAAGACAAATTTCTCGAATGAATATAATAAAAGAAAATTGGGTCACACATTTGTTAAGTTTAATTCCGTTAGAAATTGAATATATTATAGCTAGAGAACCAGAAACATTGGCGAACAATTACGATTTCGTAAAAGATTTACTTCTTAAACGCTTCAAAATGACGCCAGAAGAATTTAGGCAGAAATTAATGTCACATAAAAAGAATCTTCAGCCACTTGGCGCGATTTAGCATTTAAATTAAGACATTATTTGGAAGAATGGATTAGCGGTTTTAAAGTATCTGATTTTGAATCCTTAAAAGAATTAATAGTAGTAGATCAAATTAAGAAAAGGTTACCTATAGAAATGAAAGCACATTTTATTGATGATCTTCCAAAAATTAAAAATGTAGTCGTATTAGTAAATAAACTAGACGATTATGATGCGGCGAGACGTAATGTTAAAACCATGAATAGAATTTCACCCCACTTTGAAGATAGAAAACCAGAAGTAAGTAAAAATGAAAATTCACAATCTTTCTTTCATACCCAATACCAAAACAAAAGAAATAAATCTCAAATTAGGTGTTTTAGATAGATGTAATTCTCAAGGTCACATAGCGTCTCAGTGTAATAATAGCAATAATTGTCAAACTAATGAGTTCAATCAAGACTCTACCGAAAACTATCGAAATTATAATCGCCAAAATCACAATCCTAATGCCGATGTACAGGAAAAAGCTAACATTGCTACAATTCGAATCAGAAATAAGTCTAAACCTAATGGAATGGGTAAAATAATTAATATCAAAGGCAAAGAAGCAAATCTATTGTTTGATACAGACAGCTATATTTCTTTATTCAGTTACGAATGTTATGTCAATATTGGGTCGCCAAATTTGTCTTCTGTTGATATCTTATTAACTGACATTGACCATAATAACCAATTAGAATTCTTGCATTAAGAGCATCACTCTAAATTTAAATTGTGTATGGATGGACAGGACGGCAGACAGATTAATTGCATTTAACTTGCATTTGTGTGTTTTATGTAACACCTTAGTTGATACTAGCTTATTATCAGTAATGAAAATTAATTTCTATTCATTTACACATTGTTAATGCAAAATTTTGTTTGTATTATAAAATGACTTTAAACTTAAATAATTGCCATTAATATCTTCATACAGTAAAACATAAAATAATAACTTTATTTAAATGTACTTAGCCTATTTTCAGCCATTGGTCGCTACAAACGCAAAGGCACATTGTGTTGAATCAGTTCTACTTATTTTTATCTTGAGATGAGCGTGATGTAATTAAACATTTAAAAAAAAATTAAATAAATTTGGTTATTATATTTCTCGCTAGGGAAGATTATTGGCGTTAACAAAAGTTGAGTTTAAATTACCCTATCTAATTTTAACTTAGAATATACTTGCCACCGTAAAAAAACAAAAATAATCTATTTTATATTTTTAGTTATGAAATTTCTCACTAGAGGCGCTACCAGCGTAAAAATACCTACCATGTATTTTTTTTAATCAAAACATAAAATAGACGCGTCTGAAGCCTATAATAAAGATTTATTAAAAATATACAAAATAAATTTTATTTAAAGTTAGTTACCCTATTTCTGAACAGGGGACGCTATAGAATCAAAAGAATGGGTTGAATCTATCTTACAAAATTTTACCTTGGAGTATAATTGTTATATGAGAAAAAAAATGTAAAAATCCATTTTAAAATTGTAGTTATCCAATTTCCCCCCAGAGGCGCTAACAGCGTAATGCAACCTAATCATGCAAAAATTTCATCAAAATAAAAATTTCACCGTGGCAGAAGCTTATTCTAAAAACTTATTTTAAAAAATATAAACATCAATATTATTTAAGTTTAATTACCCTATTTACAGACAGAGGATGCTGTAGACACAAAATAATATTGTGTTGGATCTGTGCCACCTACTTTTAACTTCCGTATAGCTACAATACAGTGAAATCTAAAAAAAAAAAATCAATTTTACTTACATTTTGTTATTATAATTCCTCACAAGAGGCGCTATAAACGCAAAAGTAAATTGTGTTGAATCAATATTACCTATTTATATATTGAATACGGCCATGATACAATGAAACATAAAGACCACTTATTTAAATTTGGTTAATATACTCCTCGTTCGGAGACGTTATCGGCGTAAGAAATGTCGAGTTTAAATTACCCTATCGAATTTTAACTTAAAATATGGTTACTATATGAGAAAACATAAAATAAAATCCATTTAAAAATTTTAGCTATGTAATTTTCCACCAGAGGCGCATCTAGCGTAAAAAGACTAATGACATTTTTTTTTTTTTATCGATCTACATATTTATATTACATTGACGGTAGATTTTTCTGAAGATTTGTGTAAAATTTGTTCGTGGTTAGTAAGCTTAAAATGCGTTCGAAAAGTTAGTTGAAGACACAGTTAGACACATGGAGATACATGAAGCATCATAAGTTAAATAGATGTCATAGAAAGTAGCTCGTTTAAGAGTGATTGGCGATAAACTGTAATACATCTATGTTGTTTTGTGTAGTCCTGTAAGAAAACTATAAATATTACATCCAATATTTTCAATGAGGGAAAATGCCACAGTAAGTTTTTGTAATCGATATTGATTTTGTAGCATTTCAAAATACCATAATGACACTAAAATGTATTTTGAGTAATTCTCGCCCATGTAGTATAATCGAATTATTTTGTGCAGCCCTATAAAATATCTATAAATGCTATATATATATCCTCTTCAAGAAAAAAGTTACTGTACGTGACTATAATAATATAGTAAAATTACATTAACATAAACTTTATACAAACCACACATTTAGCATATATTCATTTCATATATTCGTATTCTTCTATACAGAACTGTAAAATAACTATAAATGCCATATATGCCCTCTTCAAGAAAAAAGATGCTGTAGGTGACTGTAAAAACATACTAAAATTACATTAGAGTCAGCGTTCTACAAACCCTACATTTAAGAAATATTCATTTCATCTATTCATGCTTTTTGTGAGAACCTGTAAAATAACTACAATTCTGTATACACCCTCTTCAAGAAAGAAACATGTTATGGATAACTGTAACAACAAGCTAAAATTACATTTTCGTCAGCATTCTACAAACGCCGCATTAAACATATACACTCTCAGAAAAAACTGTAAATTTATGAGCGTTTGCCCTTCAATTTTCACGGGCAACAGCCTTATTTGATGAAAAACCTTTCATCCACTAAATAAGCGGCCTTATCCCTTAGATACTTAGAAAATTACGAGCAATCCACATATTCTTACAGTTCTAGACCATATGTTAGCAAAAATACGGTACGACCCCATACATTGTCCTCCGCTAGGGTGTAACCCTTCATTTTACTCGTGTTTCGAAAATTTTAACCCGCCAAAAAAGCGATTCTGTGATGATTATCTAACGTGCTACGTGCTACGGAGCAGTAAGTAAAGTGTTATTGTGTTTTAAGGTGCAATATATCCTGTGCAATATAATGCTGTATTACTTTGCCCCGTAAAATTACGGGCTGCACAAAATGATGGGCATAGATTGTTTTTTTTTACAGGATATGACTGGAATCTCTGCTGCCGGCCTCAGCCCGTAATTTTACTGCAATTTTGTTTACAGTGTATTCGTTTCATACATTCATATTCTACTGTGCGGTCCTGTAAAATAACTATAAATGCTATATACACCGTCTTCAAGAAAAAACATGTTGTAAATAACTGTAACAACATGCTAAAATTATATTACCGTCACTGTTCTACAAATCCCGTATTTAATATATATTCGTATTTTTGTGCGGCCCTGTAAAATAACTATAAATGCTACTATATACACCATCTTCAAGAAAAAAAAAAAAGAAATCCTGTAACTGGCTGTAAAAACACACTAAAATAACATTACATCAGCGTTCTACAAACCTCGCATTCATCATATATTTGTTTAAACAGTCGTTATATTCGTTTAATCCGTCGTTTCATTAGGATTTTATATATGTAGTGTTCATTTATAATAAATTTACTAGTTCGTGCTTTCTACCAAACGTAAATCATCCCAATTAATTTTCTATAATCAGGACCCATGCCAAATTAACGTATTCTAACGGATTGTTTGGGAACAACATGAATTTCAATCATGAAATTAGGACTAATTTTTAAGATAAACATTGACTGCTTAGAAAAGAGTTTTTTTTTTTTTTTTTAACTGTTTCTATTTTTTTTTTTTTTTTGTTTCTTCTGGAGAAATCCTCTTTATTATGATGACTACAAAAGTTTAATATATTTTTTTTTACTTTAGTGTCCGAAATTTTCTGTCTCCCTTTATATGTGTGTACATTATTTTATTTATACATCACTTTATAAAGATAATATTAACGAAAAATAGCTATTCGACTTTTTTTTTCAAAATGTTTGTATCTTATTCTCTCAAATCTATAAACTACTAATGGAAATGTCAATTTTGCTTGGCCGTTAAGGGAATAAAAATACTGTACTAATTACATTTTTTATACTGCTTTTGCCATTAATTACATTCATAATTGTCTTAAGTATTTCCGTGTGGATTTTAGTTTTTATCTTTTTTTAAGCGAAGTGTTAAATATGTGATATTAGGACAGAAATATTATTTTAATTACTGTAAAAAAATTAAAAACTAATTAATTGTGTGCATGTCATCATTATTACAATGTTTTGAGGTTTCAGTATTTTGCAATACCACTTTTTCAGATAATATGTAAACAGTTTTGTAACATTTCAATAAAATAAAAATTATAACTTATATAAATATTTACAAAAAAGAAAAAAAGACTGATGATTGAAATATTGGAAAACGAAAAAATATCTTTAGATAAAAAAAAAAAAACTAAACTTTATCATTCTGAAATAGTTTTAAAAAACTCGACACTATTAAAAAAATGCGCATTTAAACATTTACGTAATGTACATTTTATCTTTGATTAATTTAAGTGTCACCAATAACTGTTTAATAGTATGTTTAAAAAATAAACAGTCATGATTCATATAAAAATCATATTGTTTAAAAATAACGTTGCACATTTGCTATTATTTTAATCGCTTTATAAATTAAACAAGCAGAGAAGACCGAGCTATGCTCGGTCAAAATTAAATTTGAGTTCAAATATCATAACCCATGACCAAAATGACCCACTAATTGAATTTTCTCGATCATGCAACTTAGCCCAACAGTCTTCTCGTGCCCGAAAACCATAGGATGCAAAATTTAGTGTAAATTGAGCCGCTTTTTAGATCTTGACCCACAATGACCCAGAAATGACCCACTAATGGAATTGTCTCGAACATGTGACCTAGTCCAATGATTTTATCGTGCTCGAAACTCGTAGGATACAAAATTTAATCAAAATCGTTAGAGCCGTTTTTTAGATAAAATTAATTTGACCCGCTTTTACCCAAAAATGACCCACTCATTGAAAGTTCTCGAACATGTGACCCAGCCCAATAGTCTTCTCGTGCTCGAAAATAGTCGGATACAAAATTTCGTCAAAATCGTTTGAACCGTTTTTTAGATACAATTAGCTTGACCATGACCAAAAATGACCCACTAATTGAATTTTCTCTAACATGTGACCTAGCCCAACAGTCTTCTCGTGCCCGAAAACCATTGAATGCAATATTTAGTGAAAATTGAGCCGCTTTTTAGATCTTGACCCACAATAACCCAGAAATGACCCAGTAATCAAATTTTCTCGGACATGTGACCAAGCCCAGTGATTTTATCATGCTCGAAACTCGTAGCACACAAAATTTTATCAAAATCGTTAGAGCCGTTTTTTAGATAAAATTAATTTGACCCGCGTTGACCAAAATATGACCCACTAATCGAAAGTTCTCGAACATGTGACCCAGCCCAATAGTCTTCTCGTGCTCGAAAACCATTGGATGCAAAATTTAGTGTAAACTGAGCCGCTTTTTAGATCTTGACCCACAATGACCCAGAAATGACCCACTAATCGAATTTTCTCGAACATGTGACCTAGCCCAATGATTTTCGCGTGCCCGAAACTCGTAAGATACAAAATTTAATCAAAATCGTTAGAGCCGTTTTTTAGATAAAATTAATTTGACCCGCTTTGACCCAAAAATGACCCACTAATCGATAGTTCTAGAACATGTGACCCAGTCCAATAGTCTTCTCGTGCCCGAAAATAGTCGTATACAAAATTTCGTCAAAATCGTTTGAACTGTTTTTTAGATACAATTAGCTTGACCATGACCCAAAATGACCCAAAATGACCCACTAATTGAATTTTCTCGAACATGTGACCTAGCCCAACAGTCTTCTCGTGCCCGAAAACCATTGGATGCAAAATTTAGTGTAAATTGAGCCGCTTTTTAGATCTTGACCCACAATGACCCAGAAATGACCCACTAATTGAATTTTCTCGGACATGTGACCTAGCACAACAGTCTTCTCGTGCCCGAAAACCATTGGATGCAAAATTTAGTGTAAATTGAGCCGCTTTTTAGATCTTGACCCACAATGACCTAGAAATGACCCACTAATCGAATTTTCTCGGACATGTGACTTAGCACAATGATTTTATCGTGCTCGAAACTCGTAGACCACAAAATTTAATCAAAATCGTTAGAGCCGTTTTTTAGATAAAATTAATTTGACCCGCGTTGACCCAAAAATGACCCACTAATCGAAAGTTCTCGAACATGTGACCCAGCCCAATAGTCTTCTCGTGCCCGAAAATGGTCGGATACAAAATTTCGTTAAAATCGTTTGAACCGTTTTTTAGATACAATTAGCTAGACCATGACCCAAAATGACCCAAAATGACCCACTAATCGAATTTTCTCGAACATGTGACCTAGCCCAATGGTTTTCTGGTGCCCCAAAACGGTAGGATACGAAATTTCGTCAAAATTTTTAGAGCCGTTTTTAAGATAAAATTTGCATATATATATATATATATAACCACACATAAGATTTGCTCGTATTAGAATATATGATGAATCGCTTTATAATTCATATAAAATTATAACTTATGTACATATTTTAAAAAAAGGAAAAACTGATGATTGAAATATTGAAGTGTACATATTTTCAAAAAAGAAAAAACTGATGATTGAAATATTGAAAAACGTAAGAATATTATTTAGGTTTAAAAATAACTAAAATTTTATCATTCTGAAATAGTTTTAAAAAACTCGACACTATTAAAAAAATATGCATTTAAACATTTACTTAATCTACATTTTATCTTTGATTAATTTAAGTGCCACCAATTACTATTTAATAGTATGTTTAAAAAATAAACAGTCAAATTCATGTAAAAATCATGTTGTTTAAAAATAACGTTGTACAATTACTATTATTTTAATCGCTTTATAAATTAAATAAATTGCTTTATAATCCAAATAAAATTATAACTTATGTACATATTTACAAAAAAGAAAAAAAAAACTGATCATTGAAATATTGAAAAACGTAAGAATATTATTTAGGTTAAAAAAAAAAAAAACTAAAACTTTATCATTCTGAAATAGTTTTAAAAAACTCGCCACTATGGAAAAAATACTTATTTAAACATTTACTTAACCTACATTTTCTATTTGATTAACTTAAGTGCCTCCAATAACTATTTAATAGTATGTTTTAAAAAAATAAACAGTCATGATTCATATAAAAATCATGTTGTTTAAAAATTACTCTGTACATATGCTATTATAAATATTTGTTTACTTTTAATCGATTTAAAAATTAAATAAATTGCTTTATAAATTAAATAACATTTATTTTCTGTTTTGTGTCAAAGTTTCGAAAACAAAAATTTATATCCAATTTCAGGACATAAAACAGACACTTTTTTCACAGTTATTTTCTTTTTATTATGAAATATGTTTTTGAATATTTTAAAATTTATATAAAATAAAAATATGACGCGTAATTCCCAATAATGAGACACTTTCTAAGCCTACTACTGAAGACTTAGTGAAATGCTTCGCATCCTTTGGAAACTATTATAATGAGTTTATGTGCGATAACTTTTTGAAATATATTTATTTTTAACAATTATTGTAAAAATCCGAGGTTATTCACTTATTTATCGCTTGGGAATACAAAAAGAAAAAAAAAGAAGTCAATGATTTTTTTTTAAATATTTTTACTTCGTTTATTATCAGCATTTTTTGAAGGAGTATAAAAATATTAAAATTTATTTGTGTCATTTAAATTTACATTTCACTTTAAAAGGACAGTATTTTCTCCTTAAAAGGTATTTATAAGTTTTTGGTAATGCAACTGCAAGCATTATTCGTTTTTGGATTTGCATATTTAAGGTTATAAAAAATCGATTTCTGTTTGAAAATGTACGCGATATAATTCATAATGTTTGCGAAAATTTATTCCAGAGAAATATATTTTTTGAAAGAAAATATGAATTTCAACAATTTTTTTTAACATACATCGATTTCAAGAAGCTTCAACTTTGATAATGCAAAATTACATCTCATTACGTCAAATAGGTTTTGATTTATGCTTCAAAAACTACACGCATTGCAACGTGTTTTGCGTCTATTACAGATGTATTTAACATTAGAAGTTCTAAAATTAAACCTTCATAATTCCTAAATTATTTGACCGAATGACTTATCCTTTGATAATATATGATAGAATTTATAGAAAAGGCCAAATATGTTGTCAAAATAAGTTGTCCGTAGTGAGTGTCCGTATATTTTTTTCGTCTTACGATTTCAATGTTAAAACGACCCTCTAAGCACTATCTTTAACATAAATTGAAAAAAAGACATAATATCAATGAAATGGCTTTTCCCGTATATTTTTTGGTATCTTACAATTTCAATGTAAAAAACGACCCTCTAATCTTATATTTTAATATAAATTGAAAAAAAAAGACATAATATAAGTAAAATGGCTATTTCCGTATATATATTTTTTATTTTTGTGTCTTACAATGTCAATGTAAAAACGACCCTCTAAGCTTATATATTAAACATAAATTGAAAAAAAAAACATAATATCAGTGAAATGGCTATTTCCGTTTTTCTGTGACAATGTGAAGATTAAAATATATGAGATGTTCTCTCTTTTTTTTCTTAATCTTTTTTTTTTTTTACTTTCTTTGGCTCACAATATTTTTACATAGATTGCGTAATAATATATCATTTTCTATTTTTTACTGAATTTAAATTAAATAGGGAATCATCTATTCACAATATTTAAATCTCTATTATTACAATATATTTTGAATCTGCAGTTCTACAAGCCATGATTAAAGATTTTCCTTTTTCGTTTGTCTAATTGATTTATTATTTTATTATCTTTTGTTTGTTTCATTACTTACTTCATATATTACTCATTCTGATTGAGATATCTTTATCTGCGACACTTGGAACAGCACCATTGAATATTTTGAATGGAGAATATAATGTAAATAAAAACCAATTTAGATTAAAACCGTTCAAAATTCGAGAATTCAAATGAATTCTCTGCAATCGAATCTGGAACACTCAGTGATTTATCGCTGTGTCATTGGCGTTGTTCACCCGCAGTTGACAATAGTATTTGTATCTGCATTTGTATTTTCATTCTTATCAGTGCTAAGCTCTTTAGACAGATAATCTAGACTGTAAAAAAAATAATAAATAATCTACAAAAATATGATTTAATAACAAACAAAAATATACAATAATCTTTACTGGCTCCGAAAAGCGTGCTTCATCTTTAAAAACGAGTATAAATGTTTTCAAGATTTAAAGAATCATATATAAAAAATAATTTTATTTTTTCTGCCACTGATTTTCGTAAACGTTTCCGAGTAGTTTTTAAAGTGTCTTAATTGGTTTTCTCAAACAGGAATATTCCTGTTTATTCAGAATCGATAGCATCATAAAACCTAAAAATATTGGTTTTTAGGATGTTATCGATTCTGAATTAAACACTTTCAGCTGAGTGATTGAATTTATACATGCAAGAGTATGTTGTTTATTTATCATATTTGTTTGAAAAATCTGGTTTTTGAGCAGGAAACTGTTTAATTGAGAATTGATACCATCCTAAAAACCGATATTCCCGTTTGAGAAATCTGATATAATATAAGTTGTTATTATAATATAAGGGTTATAATATAAGTATCTCTATTTGGAGCTGTCTGTACCTCGAAGAAATAATCCGAATGAAACCAAAATCGGTACACTTACTTTTCGAGAAGGGGGAAGAAGAATAGAACAATAAAAAATAATTGCAATAATCACCGACAGATGGCGCTACTGAGTGTAAAATGTAATATGTAATACAAGAACAAAAAATTAAGTCGTCAAACCGGATGGCACACTTAATTTATTGGAAAATGTCACAGCGAATGTGGTTACGCTTTTGCATGGCGGTGCCGATCATGTTCAGGTCCCATATGGTCATTGTGCTGGAGGATACAATCCAGGCGGTGCACGACGCGCTCAACTGCGGAATGTAATGCATCGGGAGTGATGTTTCGCACATGTACTGATATGCGGTAAAGTCATTGAGGTTTGCGACACTTCCATAGTACACAATATTGCACATTACATTTCACACTCAGAAGCGCTATCTGTCGGCGATTATTGCGATTATTTTTTTATTGTTCCATTCTTCTTACCCCTTCTTGAATAGTAAGTTTACCGATTTTGGTTTCATTCCGGTTATTCCTTGAAGTTACAAACAGCTCCAAATAGAGATACTTATATTATAACACCCCGGTACAACAAAAATTATTCAGAAAATTTTCTGAAAATCAGTAGCAGTAACAGAGACTTTGCTTTTATAAATGCTTTTTTAAATCTCGAAAATATATTGTTTTCTGATGTTTCTAAAGATAAAGAACGCCTTTCGGAATCGTGTGTAACTCTGGAGAGATTATTGTATATTTTCATACGTGATTATATTATTATTTTCTATATTAAGAAATATTTGTTTTTTTAACACATTCAAGCATAGTTGAAATGTGTTTATGAATTCGATTTATCTGGCCGTATGTCTATACGAGGTCTAACGTAAATATACTCGGATTGCCATGCAATTGATATATGTTATTGAAGTTTCCCATTGAAAATTAAATATGTAGCCTTTATAGTTCATTTACAGAGTCACTCAAAAGCATTCCGTTACATTATGGTCTATGGAGAAAAATCATCTGCGGTGGATTTTAATAGTTTTACACAATTAGAAACATAATGGAATTTATGAACATTATTAAAGTGCACTACAAGAAGGTATTACCCCAGGTTTGTGTGCGCTGGAAGACAGTTTCTATATTATGTTACGGTTGCAGCCTATCCGACATATGAGGTGGTTAGAATGACAGTAGAGTAAGTCAGAAATTTTTGAAAATCGAGATAACCATATTTTCACTGAACGTATATTAATTTCTGTTCAATGTGCCAGTCAAATAAGTCATAGTTCACTTAGAGAGTCGCTAGAGGGGCAAACACGTTGGAGCACACAATGCAACGGAAATACAAGTTTTACAAAACCCTTCCTTTCTCAAATCACTAAATTTTGACTTACTCCACTGTCATTCTAACCCCTTCATATATAAGAGGGAGATATGCCGAGTTGGGATATCGGTCTTTGTAGCTCAGTGGTAGAGCCTCAGCGCGCTATTCTGGGGTCTCGGGTTCGATTCCCGGCTTAGAAGATTTTTCTATCTGTCGGCTTCTCGCTCAATTTAGCAATGAAAAATCCACTTGTTTCTTTCTCATTAGTTTCGGACGAATTTCACTCATGAAAAATTAATTAGAATTTACTTGTAAGAAGGTTATTTAAAAATATGTCACGTGTAGCACTTACGGTTCATTTACAGGAGAACTCAAAAAAATTTCGTTATATTATGGTCTATGAGGAAAAATCGTGAACGGATTATTTTAATGATGTTGCACTGTTAAAAACATAGATAAATTGATAAGAATTTCTCAGGTGCACTAAAACATGTTTTCTGTAGAATATAAAATGTAAAACTATTTTCATTAATTTGGGTCACACAAAAGAATTTTGTTATATTATTGTCTATAGGAGAAAACTGCAGAGTATTGTTAATTATGTTGAACTATTTTAAACATGATGAAATTCACATATATCACTGAGTTTACTACAAGGTGCTTGCTGTAAAATGTGATTTGTATAGCATTTATCGTTCATTTACAGGGACACGCAAAATATTTCAGATAAAGTACTGTATCTAAAGTATTGTCTGTAATAGATAATTTCTAGAAGTGCGTTTTCAGTTATGATATGCGTTTTTAAGTTTAACTAACATTTGCATACTACACGGTGTGTATAACTTCTATAGATATCGTATACAGAGTTACACAAAAGTATTCGTAAGCCTTAATGAGAATGAGATTGAATTGCTCAAAGGTGTTTTTTAATTCTATTATGCATTTTTAAACTCATTTATATTTAATATACTAAGAGTAGAATACAAAGAAAACCATATGCAAAGAACTGGATACCGTTAATTAACATGGACGGAAATAAGGTTTTCAAGTTTGTTATATATTTTCCAAAATTGTCTACATAGCTTCTTTAATTTATTAAACGTCGAAGTTTTGTTAAAATATTCTTGAATTGTTGGAAGGTGGCGCATAATCTATGCTTGACGCATGATTTTCCTTTCTTGTTTCTAAAGTGTATTGTAGTATTCATGACGAATATCAGAAAACATAACAAGGTGAAAATGTTTGCGTAGACTGCGGTCGAAAAAACAGGTCTATTAACAAATAAAACAATGTAAACACTATTTTACTTACTTCTTTTCCTTCTATAATACACTGATGTTACTTTGTTGCTAAAATAACAATTGAAATCCAATCTTTAAAAAATAAGTAGATAATTTTAGTAGTGAACAAAGTAGGCAGACTATTATGGATTTGAACCTACTAGTATGTTTCATTGTACTCATTTAGTTTCTTTTTGTTCTTACATATTTAATTATAGTCCAGATATGAATATTTGTTTGAATATTTTTTAAATTTAATTTCATTATGTTCTTCTGCGCGGCATAACTCCCGCACAAGTGCGGCGTCTCACCCAGGATGTACGTGTGACGCGCCGCAGTGTAATGTTTAAAAAAAAATTCTTTTAAATATTAATTATTTTTTATATACTTTTTTTGTCGCAGTACACATGTTGTACTTCATATATTCTAATACGAGCAAATCTTGTGTGTGGTTATATATATATATATATATGCAAGTTTTATCTTAAAAACGGCTCTAACGATTTTGACGAAATTTTGTATACTACCGTTTTGGGGTACCAGAAAACCGTTGGGCTAGGTCACATGTTCGAGAAAATTGGATTAGTGGGTCAGTTTGGGTCATGGTCAAGCTAATTGTATCTAAAAAACAGTTCAACCGATTTTGACTAAATTTTGTATCCGACGTTTTTCGGGCACAAAAACAATATTGGGTTGGGTCACATGTTCGAGAACTTTCGATTAGTGGGTCATTTTTTGGTCAACGCGGGTCCAGTTAATTTTATCTAAAAAACGGCTCTAACGATTTTGATTAAATTTTGTATCCTACGAGTTTCGGGCACGAGAAAATCATTGGGCTAAGTCACATGTCTGAGAAAATTCGATTAGTGGGTCAGTTTTGGGTCATTGTGGATCAAGCTAATTTATCTAAAAAGCGTCTCAGACTATTTACACTAAATTTTGCATCTTATGGTTTTCGGGCAGGAGAAGACTGTTGGACTAGGTCACATGTTCGAGAAAATTCAATGACACTATGCTCTACAGACTTCTACTAGTCTGAGCAGTCCCTCTTAGGCTATCAAATTAGTGGGTCATTTTGGTCATGGGTCATTATGGGTCAAGCTATTTTATCTTAAAAACGGCTCAGAGGATTTGAACTAAATTTAGTATCATACAGTTTTAGCGAACGAGAAGACTATTGGGATAGGTCACATGTTCGAGAAAATTTGATTAGTGGGTCATTTTAGTCATGGGGCATTATGGGTCAAGCTATTTTATCTTAAAAACGGTTCAGACTAGTTACACTAAATTTTGGGTCCTATGGTTTTCGGGCACAAGAATTTTGTTGTGCTAGGTCACATGTTTGAGAAAATTCAATTAGTGGGTCATTTTGGTCATGGGTCATTATGGGTCATGCTATTTTATCTTAAAAACGACTCGGATGATTTGAACTAAATTTTGTATCCTACGGTTTTTGGGCACGAGAAAATCATTGGGCTAGGTCACATGCTCAAGAAAATCCAATTAGTGGGTTCTTTTGGTCATGTGTCATTGCGGGTCAAGCTATTTTTATCTTAAAAACGGCTCCGAGGATTTGAACTAAAGTCAGTATCTTACAGTTTCAGGGAACGAGAAGACTATTGAGCTAGATCACATGTTCGAGAAATTTCGATTAGTGGATGATTTTGGTCATAGGTCATGATATTTGAACTCAAAGCTAATTTTGACCGAGCATAGCTCGGTCTTCCCTGCTCGTTTAACATTAAATAGCACGGCAGGATGTTTTTTTTTTGTTTATGTGCACCATGGAATTTTATACACAAATTATAAAAAAATGTATGCAGCATCTCATTTGGAATTACTCTATTTTGTTCAGTCTTCGCAAAGTGGAATATCGGTTTTTAGGCTGCTATCAATTCTGAAATAAACATTTTCTGATGCGTAATTGAATCTATACATGCAAGAATAACAAAATAACATTAAATTTAATGTTAATGCTGTTAATGTATCATGTTCGTATGTAAAACATATTTCCT
Organism: Maratus michaelseni; assembly: GCA_963931845.1. Taxonomy (NCBI): domain Eukaryota; kingdom Metazoa; phylum Arthropoda; class Arachnida; order Araneae; family Salticidae; genus Maratus; species Maratus michaelseni. The sequence goes on along the minus strand of OZ007589.1, from coordinate 341,696,590 downwards.
GAACATGGAAATGTTTACTTGAGAATTGATAGCATCCGAAAAACCCATATTTCTGCTTCAGAAAACTGATTAATACATTATAAAAGCAACTCGGATACGTTTTCGAAAATCAGTGGCAGCTAAAAAAAATTAATTTTTAAATGATTCTATTAATCTCGAAATTATATTGTTTTCTGTCGTTACTAACTGTAAGGAAAGCTTTTCGGTTTTAAGAGTAACCCGGAAGAGATCATTGTTTAGTTTAGTTTGTGATTATATTACATGTTTCTAGAGTGAAATGCTTTTGTCTTCTTTTATAGTGTATAAGGTATTACAATGGGATAAATTAAGGCTTATCAGTAGAAAGTACGTTCTACCATCTGCGGTCAGTCGGTAGTTAAAATGTTAAACTTTAGAAAGATATCATTTCTGGCATTGGCGTTGTTGTCAACTTATACTTGGCTGCTAGGAGTTGCAGGAAAAAGTTTAAATCTGTTTATATTAAGTTTATAATTGGCAGTAAAGAAAAACAGGCCGTGATTTTTTTTTTCAAAAATCAATCCGTTTTACTGTACTTCCCTAGAAATTTAATATATATTCTATAAAAAGTTATAACAAAAAATCAATAGAATTCCAAGTGTTATGTTACAGTAAATTATTTACAATTACTAAGAATGCGTATCATGCAAAATGCAAAGGAACATATGTAGCGTTACATTAATGTATCAAAATACGAAAGCGATATTAATTACTACTGTCGTTATTTAAAGTAATCTACAATATATTCTATCTTTTATACATAAATATTATTTATCGCATAAATATTATGAACAAAATCACTTTAATATTATAACCAGGTACTAAATAAATTATACATCAGAGACTACTAGAACATAAATTAGAAATATATATAAATAAAAAGAAAAGAAAATCAGTTATGGAATTTCGAATCAGTAAAACGCAAATGAAAAACAAAACTTTATATTAGTTTTAAGCTGGTATAAACTAATATGTTTAATTTTAAAATTAGTCTGTGTACGTGCGTAGCTTTTTAATGATTGGAAATTTGAACACTTTTCAATATAAGCAGAAAAGAGATGCTCTGCGATTCACTGCTTGATACAATTCTATTTATTATTTTTACTAATAAATTCTTCTTTCGAAACGTACTAGGATAATTTCACACTCATGAAAATTTTAACTTTTCGATTAAGGATAGTAAGTGCAGAGTTTCACTTATTTTCTTCTTTATTCTTTGGAGAGTTAAAGTATATTTTTATAATAAACTAGGATTCGGACCGGTAGATAAAATTTCATGTGGCTTTAAAAATAACGACGATGAGATTTGAATTCTTACGAGATTTCTGAAAAGTGTGAGACGTGAGTAAATTTAAAAAGACTTACCTAGCATTTTAACAATAAATAAATATTATACATTTTAGAAAATCAAATTTGGGATTAGATTTGGAATCTTTTAAAGAGTCATATTTATATATATATGTATAAATAATTTATTGGTAAGGCTAAGAAATCAATATGAAATACGTTATATAAATTGCGTTTGCGTTACAGTCGCATATTGAAGTTAAAAAGAAGTTTTCTGTAATTTAAAATATTGATTACTAAAAAAGATATAAAAAGTTTGATTAAAAATAAATTCTTTAAATAAATGGCTTCAGTCAAAAGTATGAGCAAAAAAAAAAATTCAATCAATTTGTCAGAAAAAATAAACAAAAAATTCCTTACCGAATTCACTTTGAAAAAATCTGACGCAATGAAAAAATGTGATGCAAAATTTCGTAAATGCCTACTATCAAAGTCTACAGATATATATATTTCCTGAAACACAGACCACAATAAACCACTAACAAAACACCAGAAAATATTATTTAGTGTATTGAAAAAAAAATATAATAATTTTCAAAATATTCTCCATCACGGTGGTAGAAGTTAAAATAAACTGCTAAGCCTTTACTTTACGCAATAAAGGTCCGCATAACATATTTTAAGTACATTGATATACAATTATGCATAGATGTACGTAGAAAGAACGCAACTTTTTTTATCGAGTGGTTTGGCCAATAATTTGAGAAATTTTGTCACTGTGCAAGTTCATTGGTCGTCATGAAATTGTTTATTGCTCGTAGAGGAGTTGTACCACTCGAATATTGCTTCTGTAGATTTATTTCTGTTTCCTCATCTGGAACAAGCCTTAAAAAGAGTGTGATTTTCGGATCTAGACATTCAAAGCCATTTGATAAAAATTCTACTTGCGATACTGAAAAAATCTTTATCCGCAGTTTTCATAAACTGTAATATCGTTATCAAAAGTGCATTGAAAGTGATAGCCTTTACTAAGAAGAAATGTAAAAAGTTTTCTCCGATTTACGTAGGAATCTTTTGTAAATGAAGATAGTCACCGAAATTTATTATCATACATTGTAGATTGCAGCAGTTTCCAACTAAAACCTTCAACCTATTCAAGAACTATTTCACCTTTATTAGTAGAATTTTCATTTCATATTTAATGTGATGAAAAATTCAGTCATAGTCCATTTTCATAACAACAGTCAACATTTACTTAGGTTTCGCGCCAGAACCGAGCCGAAAACCGTGAAAGACAGTTATTTGCCATGAAATGAAAATTGATCGAAAGTCATTTTATGCTTTAGGAATAAGTATAAATACAATTTTAATTCTAAAAATCCAGTTTGTAAAATTTTAGGTATTTAAAAGAGAGAAAATATATACAAGTCATTGATAACATTTTCTTTTGATCTTTAACATTTTTATATAAGACACGTAAAAAAATTACATGAGAAATTCTGTGTATTGAAGTTAATTAAACTCCCTAAAATGAAAATATTTATTAACCAAATTATAAGAATGAACAGTTCCATCTCATGGTACGCAAAGTATATAAAAAGCTAGGTGTGCAAAGTATCAACATGAAGAACCGACTCACTATCAACAATTTTTTCTAGACTTTATTAATTGTATTCATAAGTAATTTCCTTATATATCCATATTTATCCTTGCCTTTACATTTATTTAATATTTATGTTAAGATGAATAGTTGAAAAATTCTTAAATAATTAGACATATTTTCAAAACTTATTTTTTAATTTTACAGTAAAAATTGCTAATTAACTTTTGCTAATGAACGAAATTAAAAAGCCCATGAAAAACATAATAAAAATTGCATGCATTTTCGAAATAAAAAATACTTAGAGTGAGTACGTTCAATTAGAAACCGAACCGGAATCTGAAATTGAATCTAAAATTGTTATTTTCAAGGGAGCAAAAACCGGAACCGAAATGGAATACAATAGAACCCCTCTAGACCAAAAGACCATATAATCCGAATTTAAATCTATTTGAATTTAAAAGCAAAAGATATGAAATTGGTCTTAGTAAAGAAGAAAATAAGCAAATTAGTATTAAGAACTAAAAATAATTTTTATCATGCATTATATTGCACTTCTTCAAGGAAAAAAATGCATGATTTTTTTTTAAACAATAATTTTTAAATGATATTTCGTAATCGTAATTTGTAACATATGAATAGTTTAACCAAAATCAATTTCTAGAAACTTCAAATGTGCTAATCCAAAATTATAGCTCATTCCGCTCAGGATGGCATTGAGATCACAGGCTATTTAGACTAATTGTACATTATACTCTTATTTCAAAGAATAATTAATGCCCCTCGAAAAATAAAGAAATCGACAATAAACCTGCATACCAAATTTCAAGCAAATCGGATAATTCTGCATGAAATACCCATTTAGCTAAATTAAGGGGGGATTAACCCCCCTGGTTTCCCACTTTATACTTAACCAATGAACCTCCAAATCTACTCATGGAAGTGCCTTATTAGAATAAACCTGTATACTAAATTTGAAGCAAATCGGATAATTCTGAATGAATAAATTAAGAGGGATTAGATGCCCGTTGCCGCCCCCTTTCATAATTAACCAATGAACCCTCACATCTAATCAGGGAAGCTCCTTATCAGAATGAACCTATATACAAAAATTGAAGCAAATCGGACATTACTATTAAGAGTTATCGCGTTACGTACATACATACGTATGTATATACAGAACCTACGGGCACATTAGCTCTCAGGCACTGATAGCATGTGAGCTAAAAATTACCTGCATTGCTATCTGTTTTGGAACGATTACAATTTAATTTAATATTAGGAGTTGATAAAACTACTTGTCCGAATGTTTTCCATTTGGTTACCTAAGGTAAAATTTGCCGAAAAGCAAAATAGGATGCTAAAATTCGGCTTCCATATTGAATATTTCAGAATTTGGTACATTTTTAATATGAAGACGAACAGCAAAGCCTATTTTTTTAACATAAATTAAAAGAAGACAGAAATTGTATTCGAATGACTATTTTCAGTTTTTTGGGGACAATTTGGGGTTTATAATGTATCGAAATCTTCTCTTTTGTTTTTTGGCAGACTGTACAGAATGCAGCTACAATGTCTTGAAATTTAGTTGTTATTTACTTTTTCTTTAATTCTTAGTTTCTCTTCAAGTTCATTGCTGGTCTCATTTAATACTGCATCGGAAAATTTTGTTTCTTTTATTGTTTTCCAGCTTTTTTTATTATAGAAAGAAAAAGGAAATTGTAAGTCGACATTGGTGTTTTACCGGTGTCTGCTATTTTTTGAGTGACGGTTTATTAAGTTTTTTTACAATTATTTCCTTATCTCTTTGTGAAAGATATTGAGAAATTAACGTTATATGTGGGGTGATGTTTTAATAAAGTGGCAGTTTAAAAAGGTTTTACTTTAATATGTTTTAAAGAATATCTGTTTCGAAATTCTCACAAATCATTATCCTAGATTCACGATAATATTAATGTACTATATTTGCCTCAAGTAAGAATGATTTTTCCTGTTATCACACTCCCAGACTTATCCTACAACAGCTGTTTGATCATACCTAATTCTAACCGTCGATTAATAAAGATCATTGCTCAATCTAGTAATCGAGTATTTATACAAATAAAATTACGGTGTTAATGAAAATACAAAAGAGAGGAAAATGCAATGATTATACACTTCTTCATACACTTCAGACGATATACTATTCATACACTTATAAATCGCCCGATAATTTGTTTTGTTTTGAGCCACCTTCTGCATGGATCCCTTTTTGTGAATTCTGCTGAGTTCAGTACAAGATTATCCGAAAGTAAACATGAAATTGTTTCTGTCAATATACTATTATATAGATAGCTAAATTTAATCCAAGTTTCATAATAAGGATTATGAAACTTTTCAATTAGAATATTGAGGGCTGTGTTCATTTATGATGACATTCGATCTGCAATTATTAGCCGAGCTGAACTGTAATTGCTTCAATGTATTTATATGAAATGTATTCAGTATTTTTATTTTAAAATAAAACAATTAAATTTCTCTCTCCCTCTCTTTAAAAAAAAAAAAAAAAAAAAAAAAAAAAAAAAAAAAAAAAAGTTATGACACTTAACGAAACTTTCTTTTAATCTCCACAATTTCGATACTGTAATAGACTTGTTCAATCTATGCAAGTGAAATGTGTGCCCTCCTATGTGTGCCGCGGTAGGCGCCTTCTATGAAAGAAGAAACAAAACTCAATTTTGCAAATTTCTGTTCAGAGTGTTAATATATAATTTTCTCATATTAAATCAATTTTTGTTTCTTTAATTTCATTTATTTTTTTTAATTTTTTGGAGTATACCAATGAGCTTATTCCACGAAACCGCTCATTTAAACCATTTAAAGTTTTACAAAGATGATAAAAATTTTCTTGTTTTAGTTATCTAGTGCAGTTTTTCCGAACAGGATTTCAGAAAGACCCAGGGTTTTACTAAAACATCACTAAAGGCTCCATGAAAAAAAGACATGAAAAAAAAATAATCTGTTAAGTAATAGATACATATTATATGCAAATTTACCGAAGCTAAAGTAATAGTTCACACGTTTTTATTTTCTTTTTGTACTCATACAGGTCTTTTCTCCTTTTAGAATTTGAGAAAAATATAAAACAGGCCAAGCTCATCTCGTCAACATTTTTACTACCACGTTGGTATTTGAATTTTTTAATCATCTTCGAGGGCTCATCTCCTACACCCACACATATACATATTTACTTGTATATGTGGAGGGATCTACATTACAAGAACGTGCACAACCCAATATATATATATAGACAGACATGGATAGACAAATATGGAAAGTATTAAAAATTTGAATCAACAAAAATTTGGTTGGCCCAACAAAACTTTCCGTTTAAATATGGGTCAATGGAAATTTTGTTTGAATCAACAATTTTTTTTTTTTTTTTTTTTTGCAATTCCAACAAAATAAATTTGTATCGTCAGCATAAAAATGTTTTGTTAATTCAGTAAAATGAATTTTTACTTCAATTAACAAAATTCTTTTGTTGAAAGTTTTCTCAAAATAAATATAATTATCTGTTACTTTAAGAGTTCTTTTTAGTTTCGGCAACGAAAACTTTTGTTTAAAGAACAATTGTTTTGTGTAATTTCAAGAATTTTCTTTGTTTTAACAACAAAAGGTTTTTGTTAAAGAAACAATTATAATATTTACTTTAAAATTATTTTTTGTATTAGAATCAATCAAATATGTAATCTTAACTATTTTTGAATTCATTTTCAGCAGCGAATTACGCCTGTAATCCTTGAATAATAACAAATGAATTTTTATCCTTCTTTTTTTCAAGCGTAAACCAACAGATTGAACCATTCTCGTCCCGAGCTGGGAACCGAACCCGGGTCCTCAGAATAACGATCTGATTCTCTACTACTGAGCTACAGTGAACGATACCCCAACTCGAAATTTCTCACTCTTATATATGTCGGACCGGCTGCAACCGCAGCACAAGATGGAAATGTCATCATGAGCATGCAAATTTCTGCGGCAAACATGAGACGAAAATACAAAGTCCAGCATACGGCAACACATAGTTGATTTTTAATTCATTTTCAGCAATGAATTACGCCTGTAAAAAGCAGGATAAAAATTCACTGGTTATTATTCAAGGATTACAGGCGTAATTCACTGTAGAAAATGTATTAAAAATTAACTGTGTTGCCGTATGCTGGGGCCTCAGAGCGCTATACCCGGGTACGATTCCCGGCTTGGGACACTTTTCACTCTGCCGGTTTACAATTGAAAAAAAGCAGTATAAAAATTCACTGGTTATTATTTAAGAATTACAGGCGTAAATCACTGCTGAAAATGAGTTAAAAATTAATCCGTGCATTAGTTATTGAGATTTAGTTATAGTGAAAATCATGAAAAAAGTAGCATTGCAGCGCTACCTGTTGGGCTATTTACACCAAAACGTAATCAGCTTCTATTTATGTCAAGGTCTAACTGAATCTGTAGTTTGATGTAAATCAGGGCATTAGTTCTTGAAATAGAGCTACTGCAGAAATCGCGAAAATTGCTACATAGCAGCGTCACCTGTTGCGCGATTTACGCCAAAAACTAATCAGCGCCAATTTATATCAGGAAGTAACTGAGTATAAAGTTTTATTATAATTCAGTGCATTATAGTTCTTGAAATAGAGTGCCCACAAAATTTTTGTCACATAAAGACAGATAGAGTCATAGTCAGTCATTTTCTAAAAACAGTCAAATCGTGTTCAGGACCTTCTAAAATCCGTCGAAAACCGGAAGTCGAAAATTTTCATGAATCCAATTCTTTCTTCTTGTAAAGATAGAAGAAAGTAATAAATGGGAGAGGGGCATTTTTAAAACTACCTTGGTCCGTCCTAATTTAAAAAGGTTTTAATTATCCAAAAGTTATGTTAATTAGTCCAGGTTCTAGGAGTGAAAAAATTGCAAATCGTGATACAGTTATACCGTTTGGTCAGTATCTACTCTATATTAATACAAAGCATATAAGAAGGGGAGGCATTGCGGAAAGTGCGGGGAATTCAAGATGGCGGCCGTTATTCAAAATGGCGTCATTTTCGGGAATTAGTGCAATTTTGTTTCTATTCATCGTATAAAAGCATGTTTGATGGAAGTTTCGACGTTTTTAGATGAAAAATATTATTTGCAACACTTTACAGCACAGTCGAAAAGTATTTATAAATTCAATTTGCCTGTTTGTCTGTCTGTCTGGTCGTCTGTCTAGTAGCGCACTAACTCAAAAAAAAAAAAACCCGGATATCCAGATAATTAAAATATGGTATTGTAGTATACCGTAACAAGTTCGGTATTCATTTTCAAGTGTGCATCATTCATAGTTCATTTACAGGGGCAATCAAAAGTATTCCATTACATTATGGTCTGTAGACGAAAATCGCTTCCAATGTGTTTTGATGATGTTATACTCTTTGTAACATATTCAAATTAATATACATCAGTGCGGTGCAGTACAAGATAGTTACTATAGAATATGCAGTGCATAGCAGTTATCGTTCATTTACAAGGGCTCACAAAATAATACGGTCACAGGACTTTCAATAAGCACAATGCTGTCTATGCGCGTTTTTAATTATATAATGTGTTTTTGAACTTTGTTAGATATGAAAGAATTGCAAATTGTCATATGAACATTTTCTTTTATATAAATATACAATGTAGCGTGTATTTATGCATTTATTAAAATGTAATTCTGATGACGAAGCACCACCCAAAATGAAATGTATTCAATATGGGGTTTTAAAATTCCAAAACATATTTCATTTTAATGTTGCGATTTCTTACCCTACTCTCAGACTCTTTGGTGCGCAGACGATCAATCTGACTATTGAAATGAAAATATTTTTGTTATGGACAATTTGTATACTTTGCCAAAACCGAAGTGATGAAAAACTTATCTGTCCTGCAAATAATCTTAACGTAGCTTCACGCAACGCTGGATATGCAACACTTGCAAAAAACGTAAGCAGTTTTGGCAGTATTAACAACTTACCCGTGGATATTAATAAAATGATGTTTGATGAAAATTGTTGTAACATAGAAGATGTATTTTTAAAAAGACAAGCTAAATGGCACAAAAAATGTGCATTAAAATACAATTCCACAATGTTTGAAAGAGCTAAAAAACAGAAACTTTCTGAAAGCAAAAATGAAGACTTGCCATCTACATCACATAGACGGCGTAATCGATTATCAACTTCTACAGATCTGTGCTTCTTTTGCGATGGTAATACAAAAAAAAAGAATCAGCTACGTAATGTGACTACACTAGATCTAGATCAAAAAGGGAGAAAATGTGCCGTCGAACAAGAAAATAGTATTCTAATTGCAAAGCTGAGCAATGGTGACATGATTGCTCAAAAAGCAAAATATCACACAAAGTGTCTATCAAGATTGTACAACAATTCTCGGAGTAATGAAATATCAGAAGAAGAAGAAAGCAATACTGTCCAAATATGTCAGGGTGTAGCTTTCGCAGAATTGGTAAATTTTATGGAAAAGAGTATGAAAGATTCAAATTACATTAAACCAGTTTTTAAAATGAGTTTCCTAACAAAATTGTATAAGGAGCGGTTAACTCAGCTTATAGGAACGGACGAACAATTATGCATGCCTGATATACACACTTCACGTTTACGACAGAGGATTCTTGCACACTTCCCATACATGATGGCTTACATGTCTGGCAAAGAGTATATTTTGACATATGACAAAACTGATGCTGATATTATGCTGCAAGCATGTAAAGATGATTACGATGAAGATGCACTTGCTTTATTGCGTTTTGCAAAAATGATAAGAAAATATATGCTACAACATACGAACTCATTCAACGGTGATTTTGATAATCAATCCCAGTGTATATCTGTTCCACGTTCCCTGCTGGCTATCGTAAATATGCTGTTATATGGAGTAAATATTGAAGCCAATGAGATTGTTACTCAACCATCTCTCACAATATCACAGTTAATTTGTTTTAATGCACAATCACGTAAACCAAGCGAAAATATATTGAGGCATCAAAATGGGAGAGAAACTCCTTTGCCAGTTTACATGGGTCTTTCAATATTTGGTAAAACACGAAAAAGAGAAATCATTGAAAAGCTCCATTCACTTGGAATTTCAATCTCGTATCATCGTGTGGTGGAACTCTCAGCAGCGATGTGTGAAGCTGTAAATGTTAAGTATCAAAAAGAAAACGTAGTATGTCCGGCCAAACTACGACAAGGGATTTTTACGATTGCGGCGTATGATAACTTGGACCACAATCCAAGCAGTTCAACTTCAGAGAATTCCTTCCATGGAACAAGTATATCATTATTTCAAAATCTAACACCTAATTGTTTAGGAAACGTAAGAAGTACTTCACAAGCTGTGACTTATGACACAATCGACTCCAAAAAATGAAGTATACCAACTCTTCCAGAAGAATTTGCTTTAGTGACACCAGCATTTCTACATTCAAAAGAACCTACTATTTCAAAATGCTCTGAAGCTACATCAAATTCCATGATGTCTGCAACAACTGCAGACATGAAGAAACATGAAAATGCTCATTCATTATTTCATACCTAGTACCTCCCTTAATAACAATCGATTTAGCTGATGATCTATAAAATTTATACACAAGTTATAAAAGCACTGTGCTCGGAGACATTAATGTAACGGTAACCGTATTATTTTGTAAACCCCTGTAAATGAACTATAACTGCTATGCACTGCTTATTCTACAGTAAATATCTTGTACTGCACCGCACTGATGTATATTAATTTGAATTTGTTACAAAGAGTACAACATCATTAAAACACATTGCAAGCGATTTTCGTCTACAGACCATAATGCAACGGAATACTTTTGATTGCCCCTGTAAAGGAACTATGAATGATGCATACTTGAAAATGAATACCGAACTTGTTACGGTGTACTACAATACCATATTTTAATTATCTGGATATCCGGTTATTTTTTTTTGAGTTAGTGCTCGACTAGACAGACGACCAGACAGACAAACAAACAGGCAAACTGAATTCATAAATACTTTTCGACTGTGCTATAAAGTGTTACAAATAATATTTTTTATCTAAAAACATCGAAACTTCCATCAAACATGCTTTTATACGATGAATAGAAACGAAATTGCACTAATTCCCGAAAATGACGCCATTTTGAATAACGGTCTCCATATTCAATTCCCCGCACTTTCCGCGATGCCTCCCCTTCTTATATGCTTTGTATTAATATAGAGTAGATACTGACCAATCGGTATAACTGTATCACGATGTGCAGTTTCCACCTTATTTTTGTCGTGTAGCACTTGGACTAAATCCTTTAATTATATAGCTATATAATTCAAATAAACCAAGTTACGCGAGAGAGTTGTGGCTACTACACAACAATTTAAATTTTGCAAAAACAACTAAATTTTGCTGGAATTACAAATTTAAATTATAAAATTATGGTAAAATTAAAAAAACAGATTTTGTTAATTTAAGTAAAATTGTAAGTGTGTTAACAACATTTTTTTGTCCATGCAAGAAAACCAACTTTTTACTTCAACTAAAAATCTTGCTTGAAACAACCAAAATGTACTCAACAAAACATGTTTTATAGTTTTAACCAATTCCTTTTTCTGGGTGTACCAAGGAGACTAACAATCACCCACTCCTGGACAACCCACCGTTGCCGGCTTAGATCTGAAAAATACAGGAGGGAGAGACCATATCCATCACCATCTAGGCCACAGTCAAGACCGGGCCCAGAAGACAATGGAAAGGCCAAAGGAACTCGAAGAACCGAGAGCAATCTGTTACACGACCACAACCGAAATCGCCAAGTCCATCGACCGATACTAATAGAATACTCCCAAAATGGTTTAATTTTCCAAAGGAGAATGAATTTTGCCGAATTCTATTCGCCAACCCAATTTTATGATCGCCGATGGGGACCTCGCGACAGGAAATTTCTACCCCCTGTTTTACAAAAAAAATGATTTAAATTTTATTCGCTTAGATATCCCTCGCAGAAATTATCCCACACTTGGAGAAAGCTCAAAAAACCTTTTAGTTAAAATATATTATTATTAAAATAAATTAATTAGATAAAGTATCTCCTTCAGGGTGTACAGGATCAGAAGGTAGAAAATGCTGTCTTTGTAGACATGAATTAAGATAGATAAATAATACGAAATATTACGAAATAATTACGAAATATTACGAAATAATTACGAAATATTACGATAAATAAATATTACAAAAAATAAATAATGATTTTTGTTCTTTTTCTCATTTCCTTTACAGTAACATTAAAAAAAAATGTCTGTTTTCTCATAATAGTTTTATAACTATTGGTGCTTTTATAAAAGGATTCTTTCGGATGAAAAGAATCTGTTTCAGTAATAACAATGTATTTTTTAATGTTTCCATAAAATATAATGCACTTTAAATATATGTAGAAATGTCAACGGATCATCTTATATATATTGTGATGAAAGAGATGTTGATTTACATATTTTATTGAGTTAGAAAGGGGAATATAAAAATATTTATGCAAGAAGACTGAAACTATGTATTATAGAAAAGGCGCAGATGCATTATGGATTATAAAGAAAACAATTTACTCTCATACATCCAAGGAATAATTAAAAAGTTAGCATAAATTGTAAAAGAAAATATATAACATTGGGTGTTATATGCAAAATAATTAATTCTACTTTTCTTTTAACATATATATGTAGTCTAATAAAATATATTAAAAAATTAAATGCATTTACTCTAATGTAAATAAAATAGATTTTAAATATGTAGATTCTTGAAAGTTTTCAAAGATTAACTTGTGCTATATATATATATATATATATATAGCATTTGCCTGTTTTTTTTTTTAATAAAAATTAAAGAAACAGTGTCAAATATTGCAACTCTGTGTACATATAAATATTACGTGCAATAAATCCACAAAACCTTATGTAAACAATATTTATAAGAATTTCTTCATTTGCCTAAAATTCTGAATAAATTACGCAATTTCCTTTTCAAATTGTCTGGTACTGTAACCTTATTGAAACTTATTAAAAAAAGTCTCAAAGAAAAAAAAACATTTTTTTTTTTTTTTTTTTTTTTTTTTGCATAATCGATTAAAAATTTTTAGATTTTTGCAAGTAATGTAACATTTTAAGATTTAACATTATAATTCTTGAAAATGACACAATAAATCTTTAGTATCAAGAACACACAAATGACTACCTCTGTATTTACGTTATGTATGTTCATTTTAAATTAGGTGGTAGTTCGTAAGAGGATACAGGACTAACCATCTTCGAAAAGATTATTAAATCTGTGCAATTGTTAGAATGGAAAAATAAAAGACACTGGTCTTGAAAACAAGTGGGTATGGAAAAGCGTTATAAAAATATGACAAGTCTGGTAGGTAGAATTTGACTTCAGGTAGCTCAGCGGCTAGCGATGGGCTTCCGGATTTGAGCAAGATTCACTCAAACTTTTATCTATTTGGGAGTTCAATGAGTAGCAAGGGAAACTAAGCTCTAGGGGTGCAGCATTAGACTGACCACATAACCAGTATAAGTGTCACGTAACACCTGATGACTGTGGTTAAGGCTGTATTAAAAAAAAATCCACGCTTTCTACGCTCAACAACTCAAAATTTTTAGACACATTTTCAGACTCATTTTTAAAAGTAAAAACATGAAACTTGGTGGCGTGATTTATTAAGAGATTTATAAGGGACCTGTGTTTTTATTTTTCATTCAATTATTTAGAAATTGATTTAAAAACAATTATTTTCACAGTACGATAATGTTTTTTGTTTCCAGCGCCATCGCTTCGGGAAATTCGGTTCAAAATGTCCACTTTGACAGCATTTTTTGAAATATATTCTGTTTTTATAAAAAATCGACCAATACGGACATTATAAAGTTTCTGAATAAGAGAACCTGCCAATTGGATGTATTTTAGAGCAAAAATGTGTCTCAAAATAAGCAGTTTGGATTTGAATACACACTTAAGAAAGTGGAATATAACACCGCAGTCCAATAGTCTATATGGATTTAGTACCACTGAGTATAGTTTTTTGTTCTAGCTAGTTGTAATTTGGTATTTTAGTTTGCCCAAAACACAACTTGCCATTCATATTATTTTACGGTTCTAACTTCCACTTCATCTATTTAAAAATTAAATCAAGTGATTATTAGGAAAAATTAAATTAAGAAACCCCAAAAGTTAGAAATAAGAGCTACAAAAATATTGCTGCTGTAAATATTGTACGTAAATATAGAATAAAATATGATGATAAACGAAATTACCATGTAAAACAAACTGATAGAATTACTTTACTGCTGATACCTAGCGATAATTTATATCTGATAAATTAAAGGATTTACAATTCACCTTAACATTTTTAGATATCCCTCCTTGCTAAAGCTAGTGTAAAACTGCAAGTAAAGAAATTTATTAACATTTTTAGATATCCCTCCTTGCTAAAGCTAGTGTAAAACTGCAAGTAAAGAAATTTATAATCTGACAAGTGCATAATAAATTTCCAATTCCTTGTAGATATAGACTTAAACGGAGTTGGTATTATTTGAGAATAATGAAGCAATTTAGTGTAATTTAGAAATAAATTAGGTTAAAATGCATTCTAAAATTTTTATTTCTACTTATAAATACATGGTATTTTGTGAGAGTTGTTTTTTCGCCAAGTATCGATTCTAAAGTGTAAATATCTCAAAGACATACATAACGTTTTTGTGAATGGGAATACAGTTACACACATATCAATATAAAATGCAGCTTAATCTTACTTTACCCTACAAATATCAGTATGCAGCACATTAAAACGAAAATTGATTAAAAATATAGTCACTAATATACTTTTAGGAATCATCTCTATAAAAAAAAACATATGTTTCATTTGTAATGTTACTGTACTGCAAAATGAATGTGCATATGATAGTGAAAAATATTTACATTTTGTAACAAGTATATTTGTGCGCCACTGGTATTCTTATTTAAATATATAGAGTAACCCCAGGAGAGTCGTGATAGTTGTCGTGATAGATGTCGACCCTTTGAATTTGTTGTAATTATCGATAGATGACAGTCAGACGCACAGTATATGTGCGCAATGAGAATACTTTAACCAGCGTATAGCGTGAATCCCATTTCGATGTTAACTTGTAGCTGTGCGACCCAAATTTTGAGGTAAGCGTATGATTTTACTATGCAAAATTTCAATCACGCCGTGCTTAAATTATTTTTTTACGCTAATTACTAAATGCATGCATGATTTCGAAGTCAAAACTAAGTGTAGCGTCTGTATAGAGTACTGTGTGTTGTACGTCATTTGTTTACGCCATTTTCCTTTGCGAGGGCAGGCAACTGTGATGTGCGACGTCTGTACCGTACAAAATGGTATACATACTGCACTGCGATCCGGCGTACATGTCGCAGTTTCTTTTGTACCGGATGCCATGTTTAATAAAATTCATTCTTCATCAGAGATTGATGAATGTTCCAACAGTATGAAGTTTTCTACACCTAAGGAGAAAAAGGGAAAAATAAAAAGTAAGAAGACGAAGAAAGGTGGAAATCAAGACGATAAGAACGAAAAGTTGGATCAGACATGTGAAGCAGACGTTCTTTGCATGAAATGCGTAAAGAACTACTCCAAAACTAAGAGGAAGTGTGATTGGCTTCGTTGTATTATGTGTCAAACGTGGTTACATGGAGCCTGAACTATTTTTGACAGTTTTTGTGTAGATTGCTTTCGAAAAAACAGGTTTATTAAAAAATAAAACAATGTAAACACTATTTTACTTATTTCGTTTTCTTCTCTAATACTCTGATGTTACGTTGTTGCTGAAATAACAATTTAAATCCAATCTTTATATAATAAGTAGATAATTTTAGTAGTGAACAAAGTAGGGAGACTAATATTGATTTTAACCTACTAGTATGTTTCATTGTACTCATTTAGCTTATCTTTGTTCTTACATAATTTATTGTAGTCCAGATATGAATATTTTTTTTTTTTTTTTATAAGTTCATTCTGTTCTTATGACAAGCGCGGCATAACTCCCGCACAAGTGCGGCGTCTCACCCTGAATGTACAGGTGACGCGCCGCAGTGTAATGTTTTAGAAAAGTTTAAAAAATATAAATTAATTGTTTTTTTTTGTATTTTTTGTCGCAGTTTACATGTTTTATATTTATCATTAAATAGAACAGCATGATTTTTTTAGTTTATGTGCAACATGGGATTTTATACACAAATTAATATATATATATATATATATATATATATTACCCGGAATTATTCTATGTATTTTTATTTTACTAAATTTTTTGTGGTTTATATGTAATTTATTTATTACTACATTTGTTTCATTGCATAGCAAATTACACATGAAAAGAAAAATTAATAATACATATCTGTAATTATTATTATTTTTTAAATCATACGAAAGGCTACGCCTAACTTCAGCATTGTAGATACTTCAACAATACGCCAACATTACAATGCATAAGAAAATTTTATTTAAAAAAATTAAATGTAAAAGATTATAACAATTATTAATTAAACAATGACTAAAGATAGATAATATGAGTTTTCGTGTCATACAGTAAAACGTATTGCAATATCTTATAGGATCAGTTTTAGAATATCTTCGTATAGCTTACAAATATTGAATATAATCCGAATATAATGATGCAATTTCCATGAAAATTAGAAACTGATCTAATTTGAAGGTTTAAAAATATTCGAGAATTTGGAAACAGTGTAATATTGTTAGGATTATTTGTAATCTCTACAGACGGTAGAAGCAAAATCTAATTATAACAAAAATTCTAAACAAGTAATTTAAACTGTTTAAGTTTTAAAACAAATCCAACTGCATAAAATTTTAAAGTATTGAGAGCAGAATCATATATACTAAAACTTAAAACAGAAATTATCAACGAAAAATTCTTTATATTGGAATTTTGCTTACAAAATTTTAAAAATATATAAAAGCATTAACTATACTCAACATTTACTGGAATGTCATTGCATTATTTCGACCAATGTCAACATATTTATGCAAATGGTATATTAAAACAAAATGAAAAAGTTACAGAAAATAATTACACAATCTAACATGAAATATAACTTAAACAAAAAAGAAAAATAATTCGTCATAGATTATGAAACACTTTCCAACACATTGAGAATATTGTAAAAAAATATCCCATTTTAATAAAGTGAAAGTTTCTAAGTAAACAAGAGCTGACAAGAGTTGACGGGCTCCGTGAACTTAGCTTTCGCTTTAGAGTACAAGTGCAATCTCTGGGGGACGACACAAACCCACTGCTTACTTTAACATACACTAACAATACTACAATAAATCATATATTACTAGTATAACACAAGGGCTGATAAGTTCCCGGTCTAATAAAGAAAACAAACTTTGTAACATAAGTTTATAATAACTTTATAACTTTATAACATTATAACTTTAATAAATAACATGATTTTAATAATAAATAATAATAATTTAATAATAATACAAATAATTTAATACTAATAATTTAATAAATAAATAATAATAATAATTTAATATTAAATAACATAATTTTATAACGAAAAAGCTCCAAACAGTGCTCAGAATCATCGACTTGTTGTTGTTTTTGGTCAAAAGTCAACACGCGAGGCACCCGCTTTGACAACAGCTATTTCATAGACAAATGTTCATTCAAAATAAAACCTACACGTTCCTTGGATAGCTTCAGAGTCTGAGCTATCTCCTGCAACTTCACTTTACGGTTCCCCAATACGATTTTGTGGAATTTTTTTATGTTTTACGGAGTAACCACATCTTTTGCGTGGTGCATCACTGGTGTCCACGTTTAAACGGCGCGGCGTTTAAACAACCACGTTTAAATTCAGCAAACCAGTCAATAATGGTTGATTTACCTGGTGCAGTATCCGGATAATGCTTATCAAGCCAAGCTTTTGTTTGAACGATGTTTTTTCCCATCAAAGAACAATTCTTGAAATTCTTGTTTATCCATTTTTTTGTTTATCAACAAAGCCGTTCAACTAAAACTATTCTAACGTTTTATACACACGGCGAATCGTCATGACATTTTTTCTGCTACCTTTTAAAGGTTAGTATTTACTAAAAAAAGCATCGGTTTAGCGATTGCAACGCCATCTGTGTGCCAGACCGGGAACGTATCAGCCGATGTGTTATACAGTAAAATATTAACTATATCAATTATATATATATTATTAACTATATTAATTACAGTAAAGTCAATATTTATTAATTTGAGAAATGAAGGCTTTTGTGAAACTTGTGGTATTGCCGTTGCATTAAGTGGTCCAACTTCTTTTGCCCTCGAGTGACTCCCTAAGTGAACTATGACTTATTTGAATGTCACACTGAACAGAAATTAATATACGTTCAGTAAAACTATGGTTATCTAGATTTTTATAATTTTTGACTTACTCCACTGACATTATAATCCCTTCATATGTAAATCCTTTTTAAAATACTTTATTTTACACTTTAATAGCTAAAATTTAAAAAAAAGAGAATAAATAAAAATGTACACATGTAACAAAGTTGAAAATTTTGCTATTTTGAATATTACATAATATTAAATTTTAATTACACATTTTCAGAATCAGTAAAAAAAAATTACGCGTTATTTATTATAAATTATTAGAAATTTTACACATCAAAAAGCGAATAAACTATCTTATAAGTATTTTACGGTTATCAATAAAATCTTTATACGTTGTATGCCCTCTTTAATCTCTAAAGTACTCTTTTATAAGTTACTGACTCTTAAATACCGAATACTTTGTGGTGTTAAGATGCAGTTTGCAAGGGAATTTGCCACTAAAGCGATTTACAAGGATAAGAGAGATTAAGGAATTAGGTGTTAGATAAATAGTGTCATATGTTCACATGCTCTCTTCGGAAGGAAGTAAACAATCTTAAATCCCATTACATTATCCTTAAAACAACATTATTAAATTAAATTATACAATTTCCAGAGGAGGCTTTAATATTAAAACAAAGTTTGAACTAATAAAAAATATACTAAAAATTCACGTCTGTAGAAATTTTGTACGGACTGTAGGATTTTTGCAGATCACACTTGCAGATATTTGTTAAAAGTTAAAATTTCTAAAATGTAAGCTAAACATTATTTTAATAGTTATTCATTTAAAATTTATGTATAGTTCGCCTTTTTATATAATTTATTTTACCTAGCTAAATCTAGAAAAAATAATAATTAAAAATGTATACGCATAACAAAGTTACAAATTTTTGCCATTACTGTATATTATTTTGTATTAAATTTTAATTCAATAGACTAATTTGTACCTATCACAACTTCAGAGCTTATCTGCTAATTTTTTGTTCTCTTACGTTTTAATTTCTTTTTAAATATTTCATGAGATCTTTAGCGGGTTTTTTGGGTGGGTATCGAGGCGATTTTTTGACATTCGTAAAAGGAATCCGGTTTGTACCTTTAAGCCTAATATAGTAATTTTTGTCCGGCGCAATTTTGAGTATTTTCTGAGATTTTCATGCGATTGTTAGCGTTCTTTTGCGTTCAGCAGAAATTTTCAACATTCGTATAAGGAATGTTCTCTTATCCTTCTTCTATTTTCTCTTAGCCCAATATAGAAAATTTTGTTCCCTTCAGTTTTCCTTTATTTTTTTATTTGATTTTTATTATTTATATGCTTTCGCACTGATTTTGTAATAATTTGTTTCGGAAACGTAAAGAATTATCCGGAAAATTTTACTACTGCCATGATTACATCCAAATTGAAAGAATAACTGATCGATTTCTATAGCAACGTGAACTGTGATGTTCAAAATTTGAATTTAATTTGAGTCGAAAAATAATCACAATCGTTCGCTTATTTGAAGACCGGAGCGGGCGTAGTCTGCTTCCAAAAGCAGGAATCCCCAAACTCCAGGTTCGTTTGCGAACAACCGACAAGCAAATCTCCGCTAGTTAAAAATATCTACCACTTTTTTTGCTATCAATCTTAATTTGATTTAACCACTGAATGTTTGTCGTCAAATAAAAAGGAGATTTATATTCTGAAATAGAATATGGTTATATATGAAATAGAATAGTGGTAGATAATTTGAATTAAAAATTTCTTCAACTTTGGAACATAGTCATCCTGGCAGATCTAAAACGTGTTTCAAGAAAAAAGATATTTAGAATGTCTAAAATAAAATTACAACAAAAGTGTCATTAGTAACAGAAAAGTGACTTGTTTTCGAATACGATTATATCTTTTGAACAAGGGATTATTTACAAATTTAAAATTGTACCAACTTTAATTTTTATATGATAACACTTACTCCCGATATTTTATCTAAGTTCTCGGATCCAATCTGAACAGAAAAGTACATAGTTCATGCTTTTTCCTTTAAATCGTTATAGAGATATAAAGCAAAATATATAATGGGTTTATAGTAGTGCTCCCGATGCGATACTTATTTCAGTTATACGTTTAACCGATATACGTGTATACGTATAATACGTATTTCTTAAATACGTATACCTTAAACTATACGTTTAAACGTAATCATATACGTATAAGCGAATATCGGTTAAACGTATAATTCAAGTATACGTTTATGTATAATATGTTTCATACATAGAATCTTGTTATTTTTCCCATTGAACGATTATTGTAAACATATAACGAAAGTAAAAAGACTTTTTGTGCAAATAAGAAGAATATACACGTTTCAGATTTATTGTTAATCCTTATTAAATATATTCTTCCTTTTTTTAATTTTTAAACAAATATTTAGTTTTGTGTGCGTATACTCAAATTGCGCCCGGGAAGGGGGAGGGGGGGGGCAAATGCTGTTCTTTCCACGATGCTAATGTTTTCTACTCTGTGTTAATGTATAACGCAATTTCCTTTTTTTTAACAATGACACTCGTGGTATTTTTTATACAAAGTGTATGTGCATTACAAGATAATACGTTTTAAGAATTGTTGTTAATCTTGACAAATTTCATTTTTTGTATTAGTACCTATAAATTTCCATTACTTATAGCCTGACAAATAATCGTCACTGCTGGTTTCAGAACGCAATCACACAAGCTTAAAATGACTTGTCTTCTCTTTCCTTTTTTGCTGTGAAACGTATTTTCAAAATATTTTTAATATAGAAAAAAGTATTCTTAAATAAAATAAAAGTATGTTTAGTTATTTTATTGTTAAGGCCGATTATCTGCACTAGGGATATAGTACGGTGGAGGGAGTGCCCTCCGTGAAAGTCTTTAAAATAAAAATAAGATTATGAAACTTCCCAGGAGTTGGAATGATCAATGTCAGTATAAAATATGAAGTCAATGTAAGTTTGTGTTCTGCAATACTAATGTTTCGGGCGAAATGTCCACACCATAAATCAAAATAAGCTATGTGCGTGTGTTACAGATATGCGAAAGGTAAATCATTTCATAATTAATACTTTAGATTTTAGGGGGAAAAATCTAAACTGAGGAAAAAATATTCAGATTTATTTATTTTATTTTACTTATTATATTTTTTTTGCAAGTACCGATTGCACAGTGCACAGGACACAGCGGCTGTTTCTCAAAGTCTCTGATCCGCTGACCAGCAGGAGAAAGGCATAATTTTTTAAGCAATGAACGAAAACCGTTTAAACGCTTATACGTTTAACCGCTGGTGTAAGATCCGTATATACGATGTACCGTATATGCTGTTTCGTATAATACGTAAAACCGCTGTGGTCGTATCATACGTATCCAAAATCTGCACCCGGTATAATACGTATTATATGTATACTCGTGTAAACGTTTAATAAGAAGCACTAGTTTATAGGTAAATTAAAAATATAAAATTCACATATTTCAAAAATGGGTTTTATATTGGGAACTAAGATTTCGTTTCGAGACTGATGGCGCCATTAAACCTCATAAAGTTGCGTCTACACTTATTTGGTTCGTTGGTTGCAAATGCTACAGTGATATTTCGCACACGACGGCTAAACAGACCATTTAACCTTTACGCTACTGATTTTTTTTTTCAATGTTTGGAAAAAAATCCCTTTTACGCAAATAAAATTAAAAATGACTGCCCAAATCACAGAAGTTAAGGTTTACTGAAGTTTAACGAATATGTAATTTTTTGAAATCTAACGAAAGTAGTTATTTTGCGTATTTTTCATATGACACTAGTCTAAGGAAGATTTTTTTAATACTTTGGAAAATATCGTATTACAACAAAAGTAAATAAGCATAAAACTGACTAGTATTTTTTATTATTTATCACAAAGTATTAATTCGGAAATGTAGTCCATAATTTAATTTTAAAGAGTGAAACATTGGTTGAAAAAAAAACGTCAACGGCATAACGATAATTAAGGATATTATTATTATTACTAAATGCTGAAACATAAGAGAACGCATAATATTAAATGTATACACATACACTATCATTATTAGATGCTGAAATTAACAAAAATTATTGTTAAGATAAAATAATACTCAATGGAAAATCATGCCCTTTATCAAGGACGCCAGTAGCGAAAGAGTTAAAGTATTATCCGGCCAACTACATTCATCCATGCCTAAGTCGGGATTTGAATCCAGCACCTCCTGTAGTAGACCGGTAAATAAGGTGTCGTTATCTATGAAACTCACTGTATATAATGGATATAGTAGTTAGAAGAAAAAAAAAGCGCTAAACACCATACTATTTTATCTCCAAATTATTGCAAAATAATGCGAGCGGTATCATTCGACTGGGAATCGTGTCTACTTTCTGAGTGTGCAAGATATTTTTGAAATAAAGGCCATTTACATTATAAAATTGTACTTATTTTTATCAAAAGTAATAACCACTTTTGTCAGCATTTTCGAATTCCTTAGATTGTTACAGCACAGAAAAAGACATAATTTGCATACATTTGCTTAAAGCCTCATAGGTTTAAAATAGATGAAATTTTGAGGACGCTAATATAATATACGTATAAGAAACTTTAATTTGTATCTAAGCAAAATTCATCTTATTGTTTTTCTTATGTGTTTTCAAATAAACTGAATAGACCTACACATATTTCAGCAATTTTTTCGATTTAAAATCCTATTTTTAATTAAAAAAATTATGAATAGACTAATGTTAAAAATAATATTAGTATAACCGATATTAATATTTACATAAAAGGAACCATAACCGTAAAAGACTTAGGTGTGTAAGTTTATAATTCGTTCCAATAATTAATCTTTGAGATAAATACAAATTTTACTTTTCGACGGTTTAAAATGACCGTCTCCTGTTATCAAAGCATCAACACAAAAGAAAAAAAATTGACAATAACCTAGAAGAAAATAATGGTACTCTTTTATATAAAATAAATTTATTTTACATTTATGAATATAGTATAATTATTCTGATAACTAATATTGTGTCCTAAATATTTTCCACTTTAATATTTTAATTTAATTTTTCAAAATTTATTTTAATAAAAAGTATATTCATTGTAACGTTTTTAGTGCTTCTATGATCCATGTAACTCAAATATGGAGTCAAAAGCTGGCGTTAAAGTTTAAAAATTCAAAGTTAGTACAATGTTTAATATACATACGACTTCTATTACCCAAAATTGCATTCATATTCGGAAAGTAGACACAATTTCTAATTGCCCGGTACTTCTTACATCTCTCTGTCACAGTTTACTAATGAAATAGTGATGTGATTTGTTTTCCAGGATTGCACATCCATGCGATGTGTATTACTGCAAATTTTTTAATGGCAGTATGCAATGGAATGTCAAACAGACCTCTTTAAAATTGGACTAAAGAGCAACAGAAACACATAAATTCTGAAAACTGCATGCGAAAATGAAGCTTTACTATCGTAAAATATATAGGTCGCCCAAATGAAAGAGACACTACAGTCGGTTTGAGAAATGGTTTAATGGTATTAATATAAATTAGTATACAAAATAAAGAAGTAATACAGGCGTAACAGATAGGCTAGACAGTCACCCTGTAGGTTGTCACCTTGTAGGTCCTTGGTGATAACCACATACGCTAGACCACGTCGTGACCTGTCGTCAGTACTGCTTCTTCCACTACGAAAATTCCTACACCATCGGAATACCGATCTGCGTGCCATACACATTTTGCATTCGACGATAGATTTCACAAGCACTCATATTTTCCATTGTTAAAAATTGTACGACCGCGCGTTGACACCGTTTGAAGGTATCCATGATGCGAACGATGCCTTTTAACGTGCTCTCACGCTATCAAACACGCATCTGGCGGGATCTGGCGATATCGCATGCATTCCCAGCACTTTGCACCATCTATAGAAGCGTACGCAGTCATCTTTCTCTTCAAAGGGCGGAGTTATTATAGCAATATCACTTCCATTTGGGCGACCATTATATATCGTTTCAATGGTTTGAATATTTCCTTGAAAAGTAACAAAAAATTGAAGACGTGCATCGGTGTAGCAGGTCGATTACCAGCAGAACAGTGTTAAAATTTGAAAGATTGCATGAGCTATTGATAATTCTCTGATCATCGTTTGCCCGTCGAAGTAATGTCGTCAGAATAAGATATTCCTTGTGGAATCGTAAGGTTCAATAGTAACGAAAATTGATTGAATTTAAAATTTGCCTGAGATTTGTTTGTATCGCCTAAACCAAAGAAAAATACGATTCACGGTAACTGATGCTGACACTTGGTGTTTCCAGTACCATTCCAAAACTAAACTCCAAAACATAGGGTAGCACACCGAAGTACATGGTGTCTCATAAGTTCGTTCACATTTCAAAAATTTTCAAAAGAAATAATAAATTACCATATGTTGGTTGCGGTTTGCACTATAGGACTTGTCAAATTGTCGAAAATTTTGGGCAAAAAAAAAAGTTTAAAGGTATTTTTGAACTATTTTTTTTGCTACAAAAATATCGACTATTTGGCAAATCTGAATACCGCATGCCGATATGACAATTTCTTAATTTTGTATGAGTTTTTGCCTTGTGAACCAACTTATGGGAATCTTTGAACTATATGTTTATGTTTTTGCCAAGAATAATACCACTTTTGACTCCGATACGATGATTTGTTAAATTTGGGTAATTTTGAATTTTGAACTTATTTATGCGTTCCATTGACTATTTCACGTAGCTTCCAATAGAAAAAGTAAAAAAGCTACCTATTGCAGCCGTCCAGAAGAAAACAATTCCCGAAAATTTTGGTACATTTTCATTGATCATGACTGTCAGATACTAAAATCACCCCCGGTCACATGTTGATTTATATATATATATATATATATATGATGTTTGTCATGCTGGCTGTAACTCGCGTATTTATGAACCGATTAGGATGTATGAAACTAATACACATTTTGTTTCTCTCATTATGTAATAGTTAATACTAAAAACGTATAAAATAAAAGTGCGTACTGAGGTTCGTTTCAAAATTTTCTATTACTTATAATTTTATGAAATTACTGAGTCTTCCGTCTAATAAATTATTTTTCATATTCCCGTCATCATTTACATTATAAAGCAAATAGCGGTTTACGCTTCAAGAAATAAGTACTAATGTTAAAGTGAAACATTTATCATTTAATAAACAATTACATATTTTATAACATCTTCGTGTCAGTTACAAATGCATACAGTAAAATATTTTTCATTGTTTTCGGAAATGTTAGCTTATAAGTTACTAAGACTATAAGTTACTATTTAGTACTGTATGATAAAATGATTGCCTTATGATGATGTGTTTAAATTTGGATGATGAATTAATCAGAAGGGCTACAGAAATTAAAGTAGTAGGAAAAGTAAAAATGCAGCTATGAGCCCATAGAATCTCTGCAAATAGAACAAAATTGTATTAAAGGTTACTATATAACAAATAAGAAAAACTTGTGAAACAAAATATGTCTACATATATAGTGCATACCATAATATATGATTAGAAGACAGATAATTATTAAAAGTGTAAAAAATATTCATAATACTCCAGAAAACTATTGAAATAAATTTATAATATATTGATAAAAAAATAAAACATTGATATATATATTTTTAAATACGTTAAAATATTTTTATTTGTTTTCAGAAATGATAGCTTATAAGTAACTAAGTCCAGACCATTCAGTACTTCCTGATAAATTGATGCAGTCTCCGTGGATATTAGAAGCTGAGCTAATTCAAAGAGCAGATAGATTAAAGTAGGAAATAGAGAAATGTTGTCATCAGTTGATACAATCTTTGAATACCAAAATTAGCTACATTAAAGCTCGTTATATTAAGCATTAGAGAAAATTCTGAACAAATTATCTTTAGCCACTTGAATAGCAGTGAAAATAATTAAAAGAGGCATAATGATTAAAACTATAATATCCAAATAATAATAATAAATAAGAAAAATAATAATATAGTGTTTTATAAAGTGCACTGCTTGAATGCCTGGAAATGTCTGAATCTCTAAATAAAATTCATCATAGGAACAATGTAACTGAGTTATAAATCTTTATATCATGATCATATCATTATTTCGATATTTGGCCTAAAAATTATTCTTAAAATATTATAAACAAAGCACCTTTTAAAATAAAGGACTAAGAATAAGAATAATAATTTAAATAAAATTGCTTTATTGGTAGATTTTATTTACATGCCAAAGCCGTTAAGATTAATAAATACTTTTTAATTTATCTTCATCATAAATATTTCAAACTTATTATATAGTAGCGGCCCTCCCTCGCTTTGCTTCGGGTTAACCTTGAAAACCTTCATCTCTTTGTGTTTTCTGTAGACCTTTTTAATGTGTACAATAATTAGTACATTATTTTAATAAATCTTGTAGGGTTCAGCCTGCGTTTGCAATGTATAAGCGGAAAAAATGAAATTATTTACGACATCACATTAAAAACCTAAAAAATAACAGTATTTCTCCACTATTTAATGGATGTTATTATACATATAAACCTTCCTCTTGAATCACTCTATCTATTAAAAAAAACCGCATCAAAATCCGTTGCGTAGTTTTAAAGATTTAAGCGTACATAGGGATATAGGGACAGAAAAAGCGACTTTGTTTTATACTATGTAGTGATTTCCATACTCACAATTTATCTTTATCTACCTTTATTAGAGTTCTTGTTTTACTGTTTTTCAGAATGCAATTCAAGATTGTTATCCCTACAAACATAATACGGGTGCTACTTTAATTTAACCGCCTACCTGGTATTTCCAAGTAAACCAGGTTATGCATAATTTGTCGATAATACTGGCTGCGCCAAAAGTTCGTTAAATTTTTTTAAATTAAAAAGAAACAAATGATGCTAAAAAATTGCGGTTTGCAGGAATCGATTAGAGGAAGACTTATTTTTTTTTTAATAACAAAAAGAATTTGGTTAAAAAATTACCGAGAAGCAAATATGTGGAAATCAGGCTGTCAATAAAACCCCTCAATGCACACAGATTCTTCATTCGATGCCAGCAGTAAGCCTACGTTACCAGATCAAGTGCGGTTGGTTAAAATATTTTACAAAAACGGGGAGTCGGTAACTGGCACAATGCTAAAATTGACTGAAAACAAGAAAAGGGCCTGTTTCATGTGCTGGGATATTGAAGCTTGTCAGACACTTCGCAGAAATCGGTCTTTTACTATAAGTCTATTTTGCACACATCTACCTCATATTATGCATGCCAGCGCCATCTATCGGTAATTTTTTTAACCACAACTTTATTGTGTCATTAAAAATATCCGATTTCCCTCTAATCCCAATCTCGCAAACCGCGAATTTTTACCATCAATTCTTTCTTTTTAAGGAATTTTTAAAGTTTAACGAATTTTTGACGCACCCGGTATTCATTGCGAATTAACTCTTATAATCAAATGACGTGTACCTCATATCTTCTATGACATACCTTATGTAAAAAAGTAAAAAGGCATTCGATTAAAAGAAACCTTTTTTTTATTTTATATTGATAAATGAAATCTTTCAAGGGTTACTTCTAAGGTTAATTCCTTTGATATATGTCTAAAATTAAATGTATACTACTCATTATGTAAAGCATGCTTGCAAAAAGCAATTTTAACAGCGTAAAAACAAAGTAGAAAGACACCACTGATAAATTAAAGCCTATGACATGTAATTAAGTAAAAGTATATTTATTTACTACTATTTTTCACCGTCTTCTTTACTACAAAGGATATGGTTAAAATAATTTATTTATGGTAAAAAAAATATTAGCCACTAAAATATTCTATGAAAAAGCGTTTTTATTTTCAGAAAAAGCCTAAAATACGCAAAATTCAGTTTATCATATCTCGTTAAGTTTTGTTCGTAGAAGATTGGAATTTTTACTGTTTTATTTATTAGAGCAATGAGAAAGTTTTTTTAAACGTAAATTATAAGGCCCAGGGGCCGTAAACAAATTTAAGTTTCACAACTGTTTTGAAGTAAATCGATTTCAATGTGATAAAACACAATTTTTGAAACATTTTTGTAATTGAATCCATATTTCTAAAACTAACGGTTTCTGAATTACCTATTGATCAAAGATAACAATAACTATCTTTTACGATTTTTAATGCAATTAAATTCGTCATGTTGTATTTAAAACTAAAAAATTAAAATATTTAATTTATGTATTTACAGAAAAAAACTTATTTATCAATATTTAAAATTCAAATAAATTTATTGATTATTCCATCTATTACATTCTTCAAATATACGACACCTTTCGATATTATTATATAAATTACGACTTATATTTTAAAATATATAGTTAATAATTAGATGCTAATGTGTAGGAAAAACATCCATCATTTAAAACCTAACGCTATATTTTATAAGATTTTCGTGTTAGTTAGCTATAGTAAAATATTTCCCATTCTTTTTCGGAAATGTTAGCTTAAAGTTACTAAGTCCTTACTATTCATTAGTACTTCCTGATATATTTATGCCGTTCTCGGAGAAATTGAAAGCTGAGCTAATCAGAAGATTAAACTAGAGCTAGGTTAGAAAGATTAAACTTGTAATAAATATGGAAATGCTGCCTTAGAATATCTACAGAAGGAAATTAGCTGTTTACATTTTAAATAAGGGAAAATTGTATGACAAACTATCGATAATCAAGTGAAGAGCAGTGGAAATTATTATAAAAGACATAAATATTAAAATTAAAAAAAATATTTTTATTTAGTAAAATTATTAAGAATATTCAAATAAGAGATATGTAATACTCATTTAAAATAACATACTGGTGTACAGATTTTATAAAATACTTCGATTCAATGTCTGAATGTAACTGAATAGAAAATAATTGTATCAAGATCACTGAAAATTATTATATTTTTATTTTGTTTAATCGCTATTCATAAAAATAATATCCATCCAAATAAACATTTTTTTACACTGCCAGAAACAAAAATGTTGATTTTACAGCATAATACTGGCATCTTAGCTGCCAGTATTATACCATAAAATTAACAGTAATAAACAGTAAAATAAGCAGGCGTGGTAGTGTATTACTGTTAATTTTGCAGTATAATACTGGCAGCTAAGATGGCAGTATTATACTGTAAAAAAAAAAAATGCAGTGTAGATAAACGTACAGAGCGAAAGAGATACAGATGGCCGAGCATATCACAAATTATTAAGAAAGATCTTTCATAACAGTTAAAATTGAGTGAATGCCTTTAAAAAAGTATTACTAGACTGCATTGTTTTATTATTATTTTGTGCACGCTAATTCATTAATACAAAGTATTACATTATACTATTACTGAACTTTAGAAAGTTAAAGTTTAAGAATGAAAGATGACTGAAAAGTAAAATTATGCAGAAAATGCTAATTATTATTTTGTGTATGCTAATTCATAACAAACAATTATATTATAATATTATTGAACTTTAGAAAGTTAAATTTTAAGAATAAAAGATGGCTGAAAAATAAAATTATGCAGAAAATGCTAATTATTATTTTGTGCATGCTAATTCATAACAAACTATTATATTATAATATTATTAAACTTTAGGAAGTTAAAGTTTAAGAATGAAAGATTGCGGAAAAGTAAAATTATGTAGAAAATGGATAGTTTTGGTGTAATTCGTTCAACAGGCGGTGCAGCTATGTTGCATTTTTCATGATTTCCGAAACAACTCTATCTCAATAACTAATGTACGGATTTTCATCAAACTTCAGATTCTTTTAGACGTTGACATAAATAGACGCTGATTAGGTTTTGATGTAAATCTCCCAACAGGTGGAGCTGCATTTTTCAGGATTTTCACGATTTTAGCGATAGTCACACCTCAAGAACTAATGCACGGAATTTAATAAAACTTTAGATTCAGTTGGAGAATGATATAAATTAGTACTGAGATTAGGTTTTGGTGTAAATCGGCTAGCGAGTAACGCTGCTATGCTGCATTTTTCTCGATTTACGCAACAACCCCATCTCAAGAATTAATGCACTGATTTCCATCAAACTTCAGACATAAGTTGTTGCTTATTAGTTTTTTGTGTAAATCACCTAATTGGTAGGGCTGCTATGCTGCATTTTTCAAGATTTGTACAATTTTAGCGATAGTCATATCTCAAGAACTAATGCACGAATTTTATCAAATTTCATATTCTATTAGACCTTGACATAAGTTGGTGCTGATTATGTTTTCGGGAAATCCTATAACAGGTGGCACAGCTATTCTGCATTTTTTATTCTAAAATACATAATTAGAAAAATAAGCTTTTTGAAGTATTACCATCTATGAGTTAGAAGAATGTTTTGGGATTGGCGCATCCGACTAAAAACTATTTTTATGTAATAAATGAAATTTTTAATTTTTTTAAATAAATGCTCATGGTTAAATCCTTAAAAGTGTAATAAGGTTTTTTAATTTGAAATATATGTTTATCTTTTCTTATTCAAATAGAAATTTTTAAATTAAATATTCTAAAATTTAATCACTCAACATATAGAAGTAATAATTCTAAACAAAAAAAAAAACCATTTGTGTCTCTTTTCGCATACTAAGGATTTTCTGCTTTTTAGTATGTTTCGTTAATTTGTATGTTATTTTCTTTATTTTTTCAAGCTCTTTTACAATTGTGTGTTATTAAAAATCATTCACTTATTGTTTAGTAAAGTTTCCACTATTTTCTTTCATGTGACACCTCTTACAAGTACGACATTGGCACGAATTTAGCTACAAAAATAGAACGCAATTTTTTTTATTATAACAAAGTAAAATAATAACACAATGGACACAAGTGATAAAAGAAAACATCACATTTAACAATTTCTTATGTAGTGTCCTAATAATAGTACATGTCGTTACATCTACACTCTAAAAACGACACTTTCAAAACTGAGCAAAAAATACTCAAATCTGAGAATGTCTCATAGTCAAAATGGCTCCGAATTAAAATTACTCAAGTTTGAAACATGCATATACTCATTTCTGAAAAGATGCACACACTCAAGAATGTACAGCATGTGCTCATATTAAAGTATGTCAATGTTTCAAAAATAAGTATGAACTGACCCTAATCATTTTTGAGTATGTCAATGTTCCAAAAATGAGTATGAACTGACCTCTATTTGCTCAGTTTTGAGTATGTCCATGTTTTAAAATATTCTGAGTATTTCTGGTATTTCAGAATTGAAAGCATTGAGTCGTCCTATTTGTAACAAAAATTTTCATAACAAAATGAAAACATCGACTTACTCAGATTTGAAAATGTCATTTTTCTCAGTGTACTATAATTTTGTCTTTAGAATTATTTTTGTTATATCTGCATGTAATATTAATAATAATAGTATATGGCTTCGCATTTACTATTATTATTTCATTTATCTTTGAGTATTTAGTAGTAAAACAAAACTAAAAAGAAGTCTGTAAAAACTCCATACACAATTTCTGAGGACTTTAGTTCAAATATGTGTTATTTTAAGTTTAATGATAGGGGCTACCAGTACGAGCCAATAATAATAATAATAATAATAATAATAAACATTACAATTTTTATCATTGAAATTTTTAACAACAAACATTTAAAAAAACATTTAAAGAAAAAAAAAATCATTGTTATGTCTGTATAAATTCTGCTGTAATATAACATATTCCAAACGTCTTCAAAAGTTATTCTATGGCTTATTATCATATTAAAAACACACAAAATAACATTAGCTTTCGGTATATTCCTTCACACATACGCATTAGATTTTAATAAATCTTAAATTTTGCCATTTAGACAGGTAGCTTTAATTTAAAATTTTTAGACTAAAAAGTAACTTTTCACCAAAGTTGAAAAAATAACCAGACCCAAAAGGGTTAAATTGAATAGTTCGTTAATTGTATAGTTAAACATGTCCCACCTATTTTTACTTAATGAGAAATTTTCACCCATACCATATTTAAAACACAATTTTGGTAAGTAATAAACTACAAGACCATAAAATACAAAAATATGTTTTTTCTAATAATAAAATCAAATAAACTCGTAATTGGATTTTGGGACTTTCTAATAGTTCAAGTGACAACGGAAGAAAAGTTATCTTCATTTTTTCAAAAAATATTAACAAAATAAGATTCTAAAAGATTGTCAATAAACTATAAAACGAGAAGAGGATTGTTAAATAAAATTATTAATGAACAACAAAATTGTTTATTAATGAGAAAAGTTACTTATTAATTGAACTAAAGCTACAGTGCAATGGTTAAACAGATAAAAGTATTAAATGAAGTTTCATTTATGCAATAACGGAATTTTTAATTAATTTAAAGAAGAAAAATTCAACATTATACAATTCCCAAATGCTTCCTTTTAGGTATAAAAATAAAATATATATAAGCTTATCGTCTTTAGCATAGAGTTTTCTTTATATAAACGATTTCTAAAACATCGAAAATTATTTTTTAATTTATTAAAAGAGAGATAAATGTATAAATTAGTTTGATTTTTTTTAATGGTAATGGATTTAACGATTTTCAAATTTTCGTTAAGTTAATTTTTTTTGTACATAACTCGCCTAAATAAATTTTTTCGACATGGATACAGGGTAATTAAATTACGTAATAGAAGCAATGTATAATTAACATCATTAGAAAATTTCGTTATTAGTTAAAAACAATATTATTGTTAAACATGGTGAAATATTTTCTTGTTGTAAGAGATTTTCAGCACGTCACCATTTGCAGTAAAATTTTGAGAAAGAACAATAATTCGATAAACTACAGCAATATATAGTTTAAAAAAAAAAGTTTATAGAAAATATAGTTTTTCAGATAATGAAATCGAATAAACTTGTAATTGGATCTACGGATGTTTTTAAAATTATATATAACTCTTTATTTCTTTAGAAAATATTAACAGAATAAAATATGAACCTATTGCTGACAATTTTAAAACGAAAACAGGATTTTTTTAAATTTATTATGAAGAAAAAAAAAATAATACGTTATATCGTATTTCAGATGTTTATTTAAGTGAAAAGTAAGTTATTAATTGAATAAACATTTTATTGCAAAGATAAAAGTTTTTAAAAAAAGTTTCATTCATACAATTAAAGAAAGTTTAATTCATTTAAAATGGAAATACTTGATTTTATGCAATTTCCAAATTTCTAGAATTAAAAATAAATTTGATATAGGCTTATCTTCTTTCGGATAGATTTTTGACTTCACAAACATCACAGGGTATTAATTAATTAATTAAAAACAACACAAATGTGTCAATTAGTTTAAATTTATTTTTAAAGTAAATGAATTTAATGATAATAAATTTTTTTATATTATCTTCTCACATAACCCACTTAACCATTTTTTAACATACACACTAGGTAATTAAACTAAATTTAACGACCCCTAAATAACTTACGTAAGAGAATAAATATATAATTAACAATGTTTTTCAGCATTATTAAAGAGCAAGTACACTGACATCCATGAATTACAGTAGAAACGCAAAATACTAAATTTCAAACACAAAAGTTAATTGTGTGTAGTCAAAAGAAAGTGCTATAAAGAGTAGATGGAGCAAATAGACACTAACACTGTAAAGTCACAATGACTGTTGTTTTGTGACGAATTACCCGGTAACATGTCAATGAAGTCATCAGGTGATTCTCATGTGATTGACATTTGGAGACATGTGAATTCATCATGAAAGTTACAATGTGACGAATCCCTCAATAAAATCACAAGGAAGTTCCAAGCTGACAGTTGCAAAACAACAGCCATATAACTACACAGTGGTAACTTCAAACGACTGCCATCTGATCGTTAGCGGGTAACTTCATTGTAACGTTACCTTGTGACTCCTCCCAAAGCAACAATCACAGTGACTTCGCAACAGTCTCCTCAAATGGCAGCCATTTGAAATTAATAATAAGACAAAATAAAACACCACATTTTTTGTTTACGGTAATGACTGTGCCACACATGACAATTTCTGACATCAAAATGACGTAACAGTGACTGGCTAATAGTGTAGTCCAATTTGCTATATCTACCATTTTTATCAGTTTCTTTTGACCTCTCAAAATTAACTTTTGTGCACAAAATTAGAATTTTGTATTGGTCCCTTAACTTATGGAGATAATAATAACAATTTTTTTTTAACCAATGAATACTCGATTGGGATATTCTTTTTTTATTTTAATATTTTCAAAAAAAGAGGAGATACTAATAACATGACCGAAAAAGTGACAGTTTTTGTTTATTTCTTACCAAAGTAAAGCCTAATAAGCAGTAATTGTGCTGATAACCAAATTATTTTTTGTATTTTTCTGACATATTTTTAAAGATTTTTGCCTTATTTCAAACAACAATTTAAATGTTTTATCTTTATCTATCTATATTAATAAAAGAAAGATATTTGTCTGCGTGTTTATCATGGATTACTAGGAAAATCTACCGCAAGTAAAAATTTGAAATTTTAGATGGAGATAGTCGAATGTAAGACCGAATGCACCTGAGGCTCAGATTTTTCATTTTTTGATAAATAGCCACAATATTAATTAAAAACCATAATTCATTACAAAGGGGCGAGCTTCTTTTGTTCCGCCAACTGTGGCTGCTCATCTCCGGATAATGTTCGGTTCTTCACGCAGACGGAAGCAAAGCATTCCGTTTCTTCTGCAATTTTAAACCGCAATCACCGGATCCCACGGATAGTTACAGAAGAAATAGAACGAAAAAATGAATAACACAACGTTTTAACTTACCTTCCAGATTCCAACGGTATGTTTCGTTTAAAATATATTAATATTTATTGTTTCAAAAAACATATTTATTGAACGTTAGTTTTCAAGTTTTCCGTTACTCTGCAATTTGGAACTGTCGCATACGCTTTCAGTATGAAAATGCACACGCACGTTAAAGAAAGAAAAAAAATTAACCTTTTTTCTAACGGTGTATTTTTGAATTTTTTTTTTTTATTGTTTTCTAAAGTTCCAACCAACGATTTCAAGACAATTCAACGATCCATGATTCATACACGAAACTAACGATTTCATGTTGGTTTTCGTGTTTTCCGATTAATTTTGAAGTTTTTGTTTCACTACACTTTAAAACTGACCCATCTGCGTCACTGACAGAAATAGAGAAACACAAAAAGGATTCACTTCTTTAACGTATTTTCCAGGTTCTGGAGATATCTTTGGTTAGAAAAACATTAAATATTTACTATTTCAACAGAAATATTTTTCAGAGGAAGATTCGCGTTTTTATTCATCTTTTCGGTTTTTTCACCATATATAAAATGTCATCTAGTGAAATTAAATTTAAAAAAATACTCCTTATCTGTATGTTACCGATTCTAACGATATATTTTGTTAAAAAATTATTAATATTTATTATTTC
Organism: Maratus michaelseni; assembly: GCA_963931845.1. Taxonomy (NCBI): domain Eukaryota; kingdom Metazoa; phylum Arthropoda; class Arachnida; order Araneae; family Salticidae; genus Maratus; species Maratus michaelseni. The sequence goes on along the minus strand of OZ007589.1, from coordinate 341,660,721 downwards.
AAAGAAAATATTTTCTGAAAGTCATTTCACGGATTCACCAAAGATTTTCTTTCTTGTCTCAGTGCCGTTGAAAATTTGGATTTCAATTGCTTCTTTTCAGATATCTGCCCCTTCTTGAATTTTTTTCCGTGACCGCGCATGTTGACAAACAATTATATCCAATGTTTTATATATGTAGAATTATTTTTATGATGAATATGTAATTCCAATATGAAAAAAGCATATTCAGTTTAAATTCAGGGCATTTGCGTCGTCCTTGCTACATTTCCCTCTCATTATTCTTTAAATTAAAGAAAGTGTTCTTAAGAAGCCTTGGATTACCTCATAGGTAAAATTTATTTTGTTTATCCTCTTATTTACGTTAGTTCTTTAGAGTTGAATAATCATCCTAGTGTATCAGTTTTTGTATTTATTATATCGGAGTTCTCTGTCCTTCTCGTCCATATATCGTTAATAAGAAAATCTTGTTTTCTTTGTTAAATGAGTTAATACATTGTAAGGCAACTTGACCCTTAAAGATCTTAAACACATTTTTTTTTCAAATGGAAAGCATATATTAGTTATTGTAGCAAAAAAAAGGACGCCAATAAAAAGAATAATCTCAATGATTTCCTTTTTTTTTTTAGTGGAAACCACCATTTAAAAGAAATTTTATTACAACATTTAAATTAAAATATATATATAAACATTAGAAAATATATTTGTGCTCGCGCATCTGCAAATGACCCTTACATTGGAAAACCATGTTAAAATTGGTTAAGTAGAAACTATACAGATCCTCAAAATCAGCTAAGTATTCCATTCGACTTTGCCCTCTCGCCCTTACCCATTTAGCAAAACTTCTCGGTCGTCCCATGCCATTTTGCATATTAGGCCGGCCGACCAATATCCATTTCCCAAACTGGCCGACTGCTTTTAGCCCTTTCGCGATCTGACCGATTGCTCCTAGCCATTTCGTGAACTGGCCGGCCAACTCCCGAATTGGCCAATCAATTTAAAACGAAATTGGCCAGTTCGCGAATGGCCGATTTCGGGCTTTGGCCGTAACATATATATTATACAACTTTTAAAGGCTCATTGAGTTATTCATTCGATTATTTATTTTTAAAAATAGCTTTTTTACAGTACTTTTCCATTGATATACTTAAAATGATCGCAAAGGAGAATACCATAGCAATATAAATATTTCTTGTTGGTAACAGACGTTTATAAAAGAGAAAGTATAAAAAAGCATTATTCAATGCATCTAACTAACACGTATTCCGTCTAAGATTAACTACAAAATAAGAAAATTTGCAACTACAGACCTTGTACAACTGACAAAGTAGGCACTGGATAATTTCTTACTTTGCATGATTGCTTGGTTACAGATATCCAAAGGAACGACTTAAAATAAGGAAGAAAAGAAATTTCATAGTACAATATCTTGAACAAAAATTTCTTATATTCAATTATACACTACTGTAAAGACGTTACAAAATTTTTTAAAATAATATAGTATTTAAATATTACATAAAACCCTCTTTTTACAGAGAAGTCCCGAAATTAGTAGACACTCCAATTTTGGTGATTGTCAAAGTGACACATATTCTTAAAAGAGATAGTGTTGCGCCAATTTAAAATTGTATTGTGTGGTCGACAGCATTGACATACATAGGAATATGTAATAATTAAATCTCTGTCTGCTGTCATTTGTAATAAAAAATTAAACATAATTTATACCATTTCTATCATCAAATATGTATTTTTTTGTAATGCTCTTTTTAGTTAATCTTTGCGAATTATTTTTCTTTAAGTATTTCATGTAAAAAAATCAAGTTTTTTTTTTTTCTTGTGTGAAGAAAGTTGGCATTAAATTAGAGTATCACCATTAATAAATTTAATGAATTTGTAAATTAATACAAACTTCGAAATGATTTATTATAAATAAAATGTTTTATAATAATTTACATATTTATTAAATTTACTATTGGTGATATTTTAATGTAATACTACCATTCTTCAACAAGAAAAAGAAATAATTAATTGATATTATATTTTTCTATAAAATATTTCGAAAAGATTAAGTAAATAGAGTATTACAAATGATATAAATTTTAATTACAATGTCACGTAACTCCTTAATAAATATTATCCACAGAAGAAACTATTCGCACTTTGCCAGAAATTACACATGATATGTCGAAGTTTTACTGTTACAAGAACAAATAAACAAAAGGCAAGCGGAAAGAGCTTTATCTCCAATTTCTGAGCCTGTGTGTCTCTAGTTTAGTGATGTAATTAGATCTAATCAAGAGAGAAGAAAAAGAGAATGGAGCAAACTATAGAATGAAACACTTTGAACGACTCTTAAATATGAGCATTGTGTCGTGTGTTATAATTGATAAGGCAATAAATGAACTTTATCACTTCTTAAAATTCAATTGTACTGCAAAGATAAATAACTGAGGTTTAAAGAGTAATTTTTAAGTATGAATACATATTGTTATACAAATAATTTAGGACGATATAAACGTATTAATTAACAAAAATATTTGCTCAGGATATACAGAAGATTTATATAAAGAGTCATTTAGTGTAAAAAAAAGATAATGATAGAAAATAAGTAGAAAATTTAGACTTCTGGCAGGAGCAATAAAATTAAAAATAAAAATTTTAAAGAATTTTTTAACAATCAAACTAAATATATGTTGTGCAAATAAAAATCAAATACCACAATCAAAGTCTTTGATAGTTTTAGAACTATGACGCACATATACAATACTTGGAGATCGTACGATCACAATTTGCGACTTCCACAATCCCTATCTTAGAAGATATGAAATTTGTTTCGCCATATTTTTTCTTGTGTTGTTAAGAAAAATTAATGATGTTAAATTTTTGAAAGTAAAACTATTACTACTACCAGTAAATTTGAATTGAAATTTTCTCCTTATTTAAACGCCTTATTCATTTAGAATTTCTATTGTAATTAAGGCAAAAATATCTCTTCGTTTTTACTGGTATAAGTTTTCCCCGGCGCACAGTGGGGCGTTTTGAGGATCTAGGTGGACAAAATTATTGCGTTGAAGTTTAATTAGGTTTTTGTTGGGTTTCCGAATGTATCAGTAATAAAATAACCAAACAGTGATAAATATTTGACTTATTTAATTATTTATATTATTATTATTATTATTATTATTATTATTATTATTATATTATTACTTATATTATTATTATTTTTTAAATTATAATATTGTATTGTCATTGAAACTACACATGTATTCAAAGTTTCAGCTCAATCAGATAATTAAAAGTGGTGAAAATTGATTTGAAAGATTTGAATTAAACACTCAGACGCACACTTCAAGTTAATATAACTTAATGATTCGCAAAATTTCGCAGGAGCTGTCTTAAGTTTTCAATACTTTAGGAATGACACTTTTATTTTAAAAAATGCTTATTGCTTAATAATGCTTAATACTGTATTAAAAGTCAAGATGAAGATTGAAAACAAGATGGCGCTTATTTTCAAACAACAATGGGTTAAATCTTGTGACAAACATGTGACATATGTTCAGTAAACTCCTACTTTGAAATAAAACAGAAAAGTCACGACTTGCTTTCGAACTTACAGAAAAATAATGCAACTGTTGAAAGTCTCTAAAATCAACTGCCTTCTTTACGGTCGTAGTAAATCGACACAACGGGTTTTTTCGACAAAACTCGTACGGATCTCGACAAAAGAGACATTCAGCTACCAGTATACGCGGTCTTGTTAAATTCCGAGATAATAGGAAAAATGAATTTTTTCCACCTAGATCATCAAAACGCCCCACTGTGCGGCGGTAGGCTTTCCTTGCGGTTCCACCATATTGTGACTACAATCCTCCTGTCAATGTCAGTCAAAGAGATTATAATACCGCCGAGGCAAACTTCCACCAATAAAAACGAATAGAAATTTTTGCCTTAATTGTAACAAAAATTCTACATGTATCCTTATTTACATAAGGAGAAAATTCCTATTCATATTTAATGATGGACGTTTGCGCCGGTTGCAATCATAGAGAAGAGTGGAGTGCGCTTTCCGTGGAGAATTCCATTGAAAAGTGACACCAACATGACCGGTCCTACTCATTTAAAGGTTTCCCAATTTCGCGCGGTATCGCTTGCTTGGCAATTTGGAAAATGTTGCCGGTAGTGCAAACAATTTAAAAATAGTCAATATCCAGATTACGCATGTGAAATGCAAAATAATTATAAAAATGATGTAATAATTTGTTGCCTCGTTATGTACTAACACATATACTCCTGTCAATGTAAGCCTCATTTAAATACGTGAGTTATATAAATACAATTTTGTTTTCTAAGCAAGTGTTGGGCATTAATTACATTTTAAATCAATTGAACGACTGTTACATTCAATTATTTAATCGCTTTTCACAATATTGTTTTCCAAATCATATTAGCAAAGATATTTGTTGATGACTGCACTAGCTGTAATAGATGGAATCTTTAATATATAAAAGTAAAAAATAGCAACTTTTTGTAGAATTCAAGAAAAAAAGGAACTATAAAATATTAAAAACGTGTTTAGCATTTACATTTCATATTTTATAAATGGCATGCTTAAGTTAAAACAGTTTCTGAGCAGCCTTTATTAACAATATCAAATAAAAATATACCAAATGAAACTATGAAGTAAACTAGTGCAAAAATATAAACGAAGTAAAAGAAAGCAGCTTAAAATCTGTTTATAGTAAATACACAGTTAAAATATAGTAAAAAATTTACAGTTAATAGTAAAATAAACTTTTCACTTTAATTTAATGATATTGTAATTTATTTCTTTTCTTTTCGCAAACATATGCTGGACCGTCGGCGATAAAATCGGATGCCAAATTTTGTAGTTTCGATTCGTCAATTAAAATAAAATAACACAAGAAAAGAAAAGAACATATCACGTGACTGTTGTGTTGGAGGCATTTTAGGGTTAACAGAGCTCTCTCTACCCCTATCTCTTCTCTAGCCGGTCCGGCAGCATGGTTGGTAGCGGAGGCTACCACCACGGTGAGGGCCTGGGTTCGAATCATTGTAAGGCATGGATGTCATTGTGTGTGTGTGTCTTCAGTGCTGTCTACTTCCTTGGTCTATTCCGTCCTCAAGAAGAGGATTTATGTAATTTGTCAAAGTCCTGTATGTATTTCTGTGAATAAAAAAATAGGGATCAATCGAGACAACAGCCTTGTATCTTATTGGTCTCAAAGAAATCTCCGTCAAAATGTCAAAAAATATCTCTTTCTATGGTTGTAATTAGGTCCTGTTGTTCCGATGGAAACATACAACAACCGCCATCTTGTAACTACATCCTCAGTTACATCACTCGAAACTGGTAGACACTACACTAATGTCTTCTCCTCTTTATTCATAGCTCCATTACTCAAACACAAAGGCTTTCCATTCATACGGCTGTGTCAATCATGTTATTAATTACTTTTAGTATAATGGCTTTCTTTAGGCTATTGAAACGACATGGCTTAGCCATAAACTGCGTAATTTTAGTAGGCAAAAGAACAGGCAAAACTGTCTTTGTTAATTTTAGTAAAAATATTTAAAAAAATTATTTGAGATTAGACATTTTGTGATGTGATACATCTGAAACAAACTGATTCCTATTTTGTAACATCGTAGCTGACGTCACACAATTTGTGTGGTGGAAATCAGAAAAAATATACACAAATGTTAAAAAATATATATCTTATGAGTGCAAAACGATCAGATGGAGCAGAGAAACACAAGGAACAGAATTAAACAGTGTGGGGTTACAATTTACTCATATTTAAAACTAACCAACCAATAAAATGACAAATAGCTTAATGCCGGTATTATTTTAGTATAATGTATATCAATACTATGCAAGTGAACTTAGTACTTCTAACAATGTAAAATTTTCTGTACGTTTACGTAAAGTAAAAAAAAAAAAGTTAACTTGTAATATATAAAACCTGTTAATACTAAAAATATATGACTAATAAAATTACAAATATTAGCGAGATGGCTTATGGCTTACCTCAGCGCGACGTGCACTGCTGTTTCGATTTAATATGTCATAAATAGTAAAATTAATTGACTATGTTTTAGAATAAAAACAAGAAAATTAGATTATATGCGCAAAGAAAGGTAATCGTTGAAAACAAAGTATTATACAGAAGCTGTAACCTTGGGGATGTTTCACCGTAAAATACAATGATATGTTTCAACGTCTTGCGACAGCGGGAAGTGTATTTAAAATGGCATAAATTTCAATATGATTATTCTTAGAAGAGAGGAAATATTGTTAAAATGTAAATGTTAAAAAAATTTCACTTTAAAAACAATTCATATTTTAATTTGCATATTAACAAGGGATATTTCACAACTAGTACTATATGGATAAAATAAATAAATTTACTAATATACTGCGCGTAGTAATTCTGAAACCCGTATGCATGTTATGCACTTACTAATCAAAATTTACATTTTAATTTTTCATTTAAGCTGCTAAATCAACATTTGATGTTAAATAAAATTATATAAAAATATATTAATATACATAGTCTAATATTATCTCTCCTTATCAAAACGTAAGGTTGATAAAAAGTCTAAAATTTGACAAAATGAATTTCGGGAAAATTGCATTTTTTTTCGTCACAAATTAAAACAGAAGTTTTACTCTTTTGTTTTCGGTTTAATCCTTTCGTTGTCTGAAAGCCTTTTTCCTTATAAAAAATAATCCATTTGAATAACAAAATGGCATAGGAAATATTACATCACTATCATGCATTTTTTCATCGGATTTAAAGAGATTACTAGTACTTGGACAGAGAATAATTAATTAACAAAATTTCTTTATTAATTTTGAAATTCTTGGCATAATAAAATATTATTTGATATAAATAAATCCTTTTATAAAATATCAGTTAATGTTCCAAACTCATTCTGTATTCTTGTGAATTCTTCGTTCAATCGTTAGTTATACATACGTTTTATTTTATATTTATAACATAACATGAAATTTCTCTAAAGGAACTGAAATATCTATATATTTAAAACGAAAACCGCATTCTGTCAAATCCACATGAAAATCTTCTCTTTGCGATTCCGTCAGCGTTTTTTTTAAGACTTCTACTCTCAGAAACGGGAAACCTGATTGATTAACCGAACCCTCACCTGTTTAGCGTAAGGGGATTGAAAAGGATTGATTGAAAACAGATGAATCCGTACCATTGAATTGAAAGCATAGACCTTCTAATATATATTTTGCTCTGAGATTGAAAGCTACAGCTTTTTTTAAAGAACTCGTGTTTTCACAACTAAATATGCATATTTTCCCGCAAAATTTTAAAGAGAGTTTGGTTGCAGTTATATTTATAACAGACTTAAATGTAAGAGAGTTCAGAAGATGAGAACTTTTTTTTAATTGCTATGTTAAAGCAGCCGACGCGAAAACAAACAAACAAACAAAAACGTGAGAAGAAAACATTTATTTTACAACTAGATAACAATATTTTTTCACGAAATTTTGACACGGGCAGTAAAACCGTTTTATTTATCACCAATAAATATTTCAAACAGTTCGGACAAAAAGAACTTGTTATTTTAAAATGATAAAACAACCCTATGTAAAAAAAAAGAAAAAAAATGAGCATTTTTACCACTAAATATCAAAATTATTTCACGAATTTTTCATTTTAAAATATATTTTCATACAAAATCGGATTAAAGATATAAAATAATAAAAACTTGATTTTTTTTTTAATTTATTTATTATCATTGGCTTTGACAACACCGGACGGAGTCAGCTAGTTATCCTTTAAATGTTAAATTACCTTTTTATAAACTTTTAATTTCAATAACTAAATCTTTTACTTTGTATCAAGAACGTGACCATAAAATATTCCTTCATTAGTCTTAACTCTTAAATATTGATTAATGTCTAATATAAAATGTAGATTCCACGAGAATTTGGAACTGAGCTAATTACAGGGATTATGGAGATTAAGGAAGTAGGAGTTAGAAAAGTTGTATTATGTGTCCAGACACTCCCTCTGGAAGGAAGTAAACAAACTTAAATCACATAAGATTAAAATTAAAGCTACATTTATAAATTATTATTATAAATATAATAATAGTTTAAAATTTACAAAAAGGGGGGGGGGGGTGAGGCTAGTAGAATACTTTTCTAAAAGTGATCAAATTATATTGAAATTAATTTTTCTTCTTAAATGATGTGCTTTTATTGTGCGAAAATAAGTAAAACTTATTCAAATTGAATAAAATTATTATTATTCTGTGTTACATCTTTTTTTTTTTTTTTTTTTTTTTTTTTTTTTTTTTCATTCTGTTCTACCTAAAATTGTAAAATTGCAGTAGTTTACATTTTTGTAACTTTCTTAATACCTTGTAAAAAGTACATTAAATTTATTCTTATTTAGATAATAAATTTAATAGAATCAAATTCTTTGTGGTAAAATATATTTTTCTAATGAAATTGTGTCATTATTTAATGTCACTTTTCTTGAATTATTTCAGAGAAAAAATCGTGCTATTTATTCAGCTTTGATTTTTACGCATTTGTATTTTTTACTTTCTTCTATCTTTACAAGAAGAAAGTATTTGTTTCATGAAAATTTTCAACTTCTGGTTTTTGACGGAATTATATGTTTTAGAAGATCCTAAACACGACTTGACTGTTTTTAGAAAATGTCTGTCTGTGAGTCTGTGACTCTCTCTGCCTGTATGTGACAAAACTTTTGTGGGCGCTCTATCTCAAGAACTAATGCACGAAATTTAATAAATCTTTAGATTCAGCTAGTTCCTGATGCAAATTGGTACTGATTACGTTTTGTTGTAGCTCGCCCAACAGGTGGCGCTTTTATGCTACTTTTTTCATACTTTTTACGATAGCTATATCTCAAGAACTAATGCAAAGAGTTTCATCAAACTTCAGATTCTGTTAGACCTTGACATACATAGGTGCTGATTACGTTTTGGTGTAAATAGTCCAATAGGTGGCACTGCTATGCTACTTTTTTCATGATTTTTACGATAAATATATCTCAAGAACTAATGCACATGTTTTCATCAAACTTCAGATTCAGTTAGACGCTGACATAAGTTGTTGTTGATTAGGTTTTGGTGTAAATCTCCCATCAAGTAGCGCTGCTATTTTGCATTTTTCAGAATTTACACGATTTTAGCGATGGTCATCTAAAGAACTAATGCACGGAATTTAATAAAACTTTAGATTCAGTTAGACCTTGATATAAATTGGTGCTGAAGGTTTTTAGTGTGTGTGAAATCTGGGTGAGATAGAAGAAAGTGTTGGGATTGACACATCCGACTAGCGTAATATTTATAATAAATTTCGGAAATAAAAATTTAAGATTTTATTTCAGGAACTTCGTAAGATATTATAAAATATCCTCTGCGGTTCTCAATATCGTTTACGGAAACGATTACGATATTTCAAGTAATTAATATTCTCCAATTAATTATAAACCGCAGATTTCTTGAGCAATTCTTTCTTTAATGCCTTATAGTGTGTACATTTATGTAGGTGTGCTAAAATTAATGGACAGCAAAAAAAATAGCTTTATGAAGTGAGAAATATTTTAGTATGTTTCGATATGTCTACTAAATATGACTTGCAGGTAGGATTTATGTTTCTGAAGCTGTAACAAAGTATAATACTTTTGAAATTACATCACATTTTTTTAAAAATGACAAACATCTACTGCAATCACATGTTCTAAGCGAATATATATATGTATATATATAAATAAATAATAATAAAAAATAGCAGTCATCAGCTGCAGCGTCACTAGTGAATGGTTTTATAATCACGAATGATGGCTTGATCGAATTTCACAAGAGGGATTTTGTCGATGCAGCGCAACCCTTTAGGTTTTCCCAAAAGAAGAAATGATATTGATTGAGAGAGTGCGAATATGGCCAACCCATTAGTCGATTTGAGGGAGTAGTCTAGTCGAAGGTTATGGTCATCAAAATATTTTTCCCGAAAAATGAAAAATATTTCAATCCGGGTAAATCTTGACCATTCTTCCCTGATCAATAATTTTCAAATTCAATTTTTCAAGGCATTAATGATTATTACACATTCATGCAAGGTGTAACGACTCCAGACGAATAGGTCTAATCATTCCTTTTCTGGATAAGGCTGGATATGCTGCAAAAGTTATGTCCATAGAAGGATCATTAAATGCACATGTGAATGTTCTTCCATCTGTCAATTATGCTTATTAGCAAATACATGCAAAATGTGCTTTTTTCAGAAGACTTTACGTAATTTTCATCAATATTATCTTCCTCAATCTGTTGCAACATTTCATTTACAAAACTGAATGTTATTTTTTAAAAGATATGGAGCAGCTACTCAGATTTGAATCTATAAGGGATCATTTCCAGGCACTGTGTAGTTCAATGGGCATGCAGCTGCAGTTTTGCCGAACGAGGATTGGTCCAATATTCTTAATGTCCTGCGCGTTTTATACCCCACTCGCACCTTCTCGCAGTTTGCTTTGAAACGACCATCCACCATGATGTGGATGTCTACATCAAAGCCTACAAAGTCATACGTAATATTACCGTTTCATGTAAGTTTCAGTATTTTACTTTAATGTTATGAAGAATATTCTTGAATGTATTGGGAGCTCTCTTTGTCACTGTTGTACTCTCGTCAAATGAGAGGTGTTAGGCATAATAATTTTCCAACTATTATGCGCGATTTTCATGGTTTCTTAATTAACCATTTAATGTACATTCAATCTACTGACAAACTTGCCACTGCATTTCTACCGCCTACAGTATCTGGCTTCGCCGCATACAATTGTTTAGGCCCCTCTATATATATTAGTTGCAGGAAAACAAATAAAAAATATAATAAAATTGAGTAGACATAAAAGGAGCTTTTCGTGGTACTAACAAAAGTCCTCCTGTTATATGTGTAAGAAATATCTTCTTTTTCACATAATACTTGAAGAAATAATATTCAGAAACGTTATTGATAAAAGGTGAGAAGCATAGTAAATTTCCTCCAGAAGAATGTTACAGCCAAAACAGCAATTTTTCTTTACAAATTAATGTTCTTTTGGGCTTAGTTGAAAAGTTAAATGCAAAATACAGTTTTTGGATTCTAATTAAAACAAAAATTAACTATTTTAAAACGACATGTTCAATTCAACCTACACATTAATTTTTTTCGCAAGTTTTATTCTTTATGAAATAGTATATAAAAGAAGCTGGTTGATAGACTGCATTGCAAAACTATATATTAGTGAAATAAAAACCACAAACAAATAAATATTTAATAGTTTTATTGTAGTTAAATAGTATATAAAGGAGACTGGTTAATAGACCGCATTGCAAAATTGTATATTAATGAAATAAAAACAACAAAAAAGTAAATATTTAACAGTTTTTTTTTTTTTTTTTTTTTAACAATTTAATAACAAACCTTTATATCTTCGTTTTGTTATTTTATCTTTTTTAAGAATAATTTTAAGCATATTTTATGAAATTAACTACATATTAAAAGCGTTTTTACGAAAATATTATGTAAGTAACATATCTTTAATCCTAATGAAATAACCTAATTATTCCTTACCGATATATTCCATTACTATTAGCTTCAGCAAATAAACATTAATTTGATACTTAAACGGATGTATCCAAACAATTTTGTATCAGCTTAAATGTATGAAGCGTGTAATAAACATATTTATAAATTCACCAAACTGTATAAAATAATTAAAATAAATTAATATAATACTCTATTACATTAACTCGATGCTGTGAATTTGCATTTAGAAAATCTCTTATTAACACTTAAATTACTTTTCTTCACATATTTATTTTAAGTAAATGAGAGGTAGGTGAAAATTTCTAATCACGACGTTAGCGTGAGGTTGAAAGAACACAAATTAATCTCACCTAAAAATACATTAGCATAAATATAATTGGATTCAGAAATTATGCTTTTAAGAGTTCTCTTGGGAAGAGAAATATTCAACTTGTTAAAGATTGAAAGTAACAATAGTTTTGTTTTCTGAGAAAGTATGAGTGTGTTAAAACAGGTTTACACACATGATATAATGAAGTTTGTCGTGATTTAAAGAGTTATTAACGGTTTCCAACACAGTTAAAAAGTGTTTACGAATTCGGTTTATCTGTCCATCTGTCTACCATCTGTCTGTCTGTCCTTTCTCTAACTCACGTAAATATACTTGGATTGTCGTGCAACTGATATGTTAATGAGGCTTACTATGGCATGTTCGGAATTGAAAATGAAGTATGTAGCGTTTATATTTCATTTATAGGGACACTCAAAAGAATTCCGCTTTATTAAGTTCTATGGGGAAAAATCGTTTGCAGTGAATTTTAATGATATTGCTATGAAACCTATTTAAATTGATATATGAAGGGGTTAGAATGACAGTGGAGTAAGTCAAAAATTTGAAAAATCCAGCTAACCGTATTTTTACTGAACGTATATTAATTTATGTTCAGTGTGACAGTCAAATAAGGCATAGTTCACTTAGGGAGTCGCAAGAGGGCAAAAGAAGTTGAACTACTCAATGCAAAGGCAATACGACAAGTTTCACAAAACCCTTCATTTCTGAAATTACTAAATATTGGCTTACTCCACTGTCATTCTAACCCCCACATATATCACTGAGAAGCATCACAGGAGCCTTACTATAGAATATGGTGTGCTTAGCATTCATCGTTCATTACAGGATACACAAAATAGTGCGATTAGAATACTGTCTAAGAACAACAATTGCTGAAAATGTGTTTTACATTATGGTATGTTTAACTCCTTGAGTGCATTTGACGATTGAGGCTCGTCATCAGTATTGTCCACGATTTTTTTTTAATTCAGAAATTTCGAATTCATATCAGAAAATTCAAACAGTACTTCTCGCTTCTTTTTAATCAGGGAATATCGGTCAACAAATACAGAAAAAACACTATTCCAAATTTCTGGTGTGTCTGTTCTGTATGTTTTTTTCTAATAAATCTGTACCCAAAGGGTTAATTAAACTATTTTTTGTCAATTACTAAGCATACATAAATTCTACAGATGATATATAGGGGAGCACAAAATATCTCGAGTATATTTCCGTTTATTGGCGGAAATTGCTGAAGGCGAATTTACAACTGTGTTATGCGTTACCTAACTGAACTAAATTTTAGCCACAATATGTAGTATATATACAAATCTATAGATCATATATAGGACTGCACAAAAAAATTCGGATCGTTTTCGGAATATTGATGGTAACTCCTGAAATTTGGTTTTCAAATATGTTATGCTTTTTCCAAATTGTTTACTTAGACATTACCTAATTAAATGGTTAAAATTATTTTTGAAGTATTGGGAAGTGTTACATGGTTTATGCTTGATGCATGACTTTTCGTTCTTGTTTAAATATATTTTAAAGAATCATTATTTTTTTCACAAAGGCGAAACTTACTTCAACGTTCTGTGAGAGAAGCTATGAAACAGACGATAGTGAAAGTGTAAAATAAAAGGGCTTTTTATTAGTTTGCTTCTATATATATATTGTTTCTCATTTATTATATTTGTTTTATCTAAGGTTCGTACACTGCTTAGCATATACAAGGAGTAATGCATCGCTTTCTTTGGAAGATAAATCTTTTAATTTGTTTTTTCAGATTAGAAATCATTCTGCATTTAATCGCAGAATTTGTAATTTTTTTAAATTAAATAAGGCGAAAAATTCTATTAGAAAATAATAGTAGAAATGATTATGTAAAAAACAATTGTTTTAATACTTTTCATAAAAGGATTCGATAAAGCATTAGAAAAATATAAAAGTATTTAAAACAAATTTCACTGGCATTACTCTTTAAATTACTTTTTCAAAGATTTATCTTTAGATAAAAGAAAAGTAGGTCAGAATTTCCAATAACGATTTTAGCAGGTTGTTTCAGTTAGTACAAATTAATCTCATGTACCCAAAAATGCATTAGCATAAAAATAAATGGATTCGGAAATTTTCTTTATTACCAATCACTCGTAAAATTAAGAATTCTGCCTGCCAAGCAATGAATATGAGAATAGTTTTTTTGTTCTGAAATAGCATGTATGTGTAAAGACATTTTTAAACATGTGGTTTTTCTATTCATCACATTTTCAGGGGCTAAACTTACATCAACATTCCCTGTATGATTTTTAAAGAAAAATTATGGTAAAGTTGAAAAGTGTGAAAAAGCATTTTAGGAATTTATTTTTGTAGCTTTATAATCATTCGGACTGAGGGTAAAATTTGAAAAAAAAATACATTTTTAACAATTTCTATAAAGTTTTAGTTTGAATATTAAGAGAAAATCTAAAATTGTCAAAAGAAAGATACTCAACATTCATTGGTCCATAAATTACGTTATTTGTAGATCTTTTTGTAAGTAGATATAGATTGTATGAGATATAGTTGACAATTTCTGATCACGATTTTAGCGTGATATTGAATGATCCTAAATCAATCCCACGTACCTAAAACACAGAAGCATGATTATAATTGGATTAGTAAAATTATCTTTGCAATAATTCCCTTAGGAAATAAGATATTTAATCTGATAAGCACTGAATACTAGAAAGTTGTTATTATTCTCACTCAGGGTGCCTAAAAGCATTAAAACCATTTTCAGATTCAGTTATATCACTGAAATATTGTTGAATTAAATGTAGTTTTATTAAAGATTCATTTTTTCTTCCTTTTGGACAATTTTTAAAACATGGCTTTTTGCGTCATAAGATTACAAAACATATAGGGATAGTAATGCAACTTTTTTCTTCATATAAATGTAAAGATATGTATACAACACCTCATTATTTTTATCTATTGAAAAAAAATATTTTAAATCTCTTTTTAGAATTGATATTTTGATATATTAGAGGAGAAGTAAAACGTCATCTATATTTTGTCATTTACATTCTACGTAATGTTTATTTAAAAAAAAATTGAGGTAGACAATAATTTAAACAAGTGTGTTAGCATAAGACTGAATGACCATGACCATTGTTTATTGATACTAAAGAGGTAAATATCTCTTATTTAAACTTCACCAAATAGAATTCTGAAATTATTCTTGAAACAGTTCAGAAACTCAGAAAATCAATTTGTTAAGCACTGAAAGTGACATCGTTGTTATTGTTCCCCAGAGACAAATGTGTTAAAACACATTTAAAGTTTTGTGATATCATTGAGATATTTCCCATCTACATTTTTTATTAAAAATTTTCTGTATCAACTTCTAAAATCAAAGCATGAACCTCTTCTTTACGAAATGATAAAAAAAAATATAACGAATGTTTTATGTGTGAAAAAAAACAGCAATTTTGTGTATATATATGCTTAATCTCTTCAAAATTCTCACCAGCGTAAAAAAAAATCAATTTTAAATTTTAAAAAAATTCAAAATTATACCTGAAATAAAAAATGTAACCTGTGTTTCTGAACAACACTTGCTCAGTTTATGTTACAAATACTTCCTCTAAAACTGCAAGTTTGATATGTGATTTTAGCAATGTTAAAAACACTGTTTTTTAAAACATAAAAAAAACACTAATAAAAAATAATTGTAAAAAATATTTTCAGACTACTTACCAATACAGACTAAATAATTCTGTTTTTAGTAACTGCATTTTTTTTTACAAAAGTAAGAGAAGTTGATACTATAACAGACATTATAGTAACAGTGGTTACATGTGAGAAAATAGAAATTTTATCTTCCAAACACTTGTCTTCAAAAATATTGTTTATATAAACTTTTTTTACGTATTGTTATGTAATGAAAACATAAATTTTATCTTTAAAATAGTATATTTAACTGTATAATTGGATCAACAGAAATTAAACTCAAAGCACACTTACCGGAGAACAGTGTCAGACGGGGAGACAAATGTATGATTAGGCTGAGAGAGACAGGAAAATAGAGACCTCCTGCACCCTCCTCCCCCCGGCTTGCGATTATAATTTAAGCCTCTTCTAAAATCAAAACTTGTTAACTATTCCCTCATGCATGAAGTTATTTTCATTCGCAAATGCATAAACTTTACCGTTGTTTTTACTATTATACCAAAAAAATTGAATAGCGTTTTCCCTTTTCTTTAAAGTTAAAGGATCTTTAAAAAATGTTTCCATAGTATTTTGGCCAAATTTTGGGACGTGACATTCCAAGAAAAGTCGTTAGCAGTCTGCAATTTTTTTGTAGTACAAAAAGTATTTCATTTAAGAAAAAAAAGGTATTTGATTTCTAATTGGCTGTAAATTTCATGCACTTGAGTACAAAATGACTTCATAAATTCTGCTGAAAGTTTCATGTTGTTGAGTGAAAGAAATAAAATAAATGTAAGAAGGGTGCTTGTTATTGAAATTTGATGTTATGTGTTTGTACGATATATCTTGTTTATTTGTAAGACATATTGTAGGAACATTTAAGGTATCCGAATACCTTCGGAGGGCCTTTTTTAAAATTATTTAAAAATATGACTTTTTTTTGCATTTTTTATCATGATGTGATTAAAAAAGTAAAATAAAACAGAAAAAGTTATGCATTTCAAATTATTTTTTTATATTTTGGGGAAAAAATAAGCAAAAAACAGCGAAAATAATCACTTCCGCAAAACATCATAACTCAACTTTAAATCAAGATATTTTTATTTTGTAAGCATTATTATAATTATTAAACCTTTTTCTGGGGAATGAACTACTCTCATATTTGTGAGTCAAATATTTAAAACTATATAGAAAGTTAATCAGTGATGAGGCAAAAATTACTAAAAATTTATTGCAAATTGGAAACTTTATCAATAATTAAAAAAAAAACTAATACACTTACTGTTACGAGTGTAGTTCATTCCCTTTATTGCACTTTGCAAAGCATACAAAAGAAATTTGAAAGAGATTCATCCATAAATTTTTCCTTTATGATGTTTTGCGTAAACATAAAATGTTAAAAAATTGATTTCCAGAAAACGCAAAAACAAAATTTAATTCAAAATCTGACTTTTATTTTGAAAAGCAAACTTTAATATGCTACTCAATTTATACGCTATAAGATCTATTTTGTTTAAAACAATTGCTGTTTTTCTTTTTTAAATTCTTTTAAAATTTTCTCTGCTTCTTTACTTTTAAGTTTACATAGCATTGAAAAACGTGCTGACTTCCGGTGAGCAGAACGATACTTCCGGTTTCAAAATACTGATACTTAGTAATTTTAAAAAGGCAATAATTTGACTTCTAAATAAGATATAAACAAAATTCAAACAGATTTCGAAAGATAAAGAGTCCGGCTATTATATTATACCAAAATCTAAAAATCGATATTTTGGCCGAAAATCGGCTTTTAAAGGTGTTCATATACCTTTAAAAAATAATGTTGCTTGTATAAAGGCACTGATTGAATTGAGAAAAAAAAATAATAATTTAAAGAAAGTAAATAAAAGTGGTTTTAAATAAAAATATTTAGAAAAATAATAATTTTCTTTGCCAATAAATTTATTCGTTGATTAATCTTAGCTAAGTGAGTGATATCCCGCCATTTTTAGGTGCGTTTGTAATTATATAAACCAACATCATCTATTATTTATAATATGTGTAATTATATACATCACCTATTGTCGTCGTCTGGTCCGTCCGTCCGTCCGCCCGTCTGTCCGCATATAACAACGCAAAACTACCCAACCGAATGGTTTGAAATTTAAGATAAATCAAATTATCTTTGCAGAATTTGGTCAAGAAATTTCAAATTTCATTAAAATCGAATCAAAACTTTAGAAAATATTAATAAAAATATTTATTAAGAAGTTTGATTTTTTTTTTTAAATCGGTGCTTTCTTGTTATAGGAGCTTTCGAGGTTTAATCTTCAAGCGACCGAGATACTTATTTTATCACAAAAATTAATCTGCAGACGATATAATTCATTTCACAGAATTAAAAAATATCAAGATCTGAATATTTATATAACTAGCTATAGTACGAACGCACCTCATTTGTCACGTTTGACAAGCAATTTCCAACTTATTTCTAGCTATCGAAGGCTGAGAATCTCGACGCCTGCAGTTCTAAATGACTTGTCATGATTCTCTCCTCTGAAAAGCGCACAGAGTTCGGATTTTTGTCACTGTCTTTTAATGATTTATTTAAGTGATATAATGAATAGCATTTCTACACTGGGATTTTAAATTTCATTTAGAATAGAAACATTTTAACTCATTTTTTTAAATAGTTTACGGAGTAGGGTTAGACTTCCTTGGTTCCCCTGATGGGCCGCACCTTCTGAGAACGTAATTGTACTGCTTTTAATTCGAAACATGTTATAGGCAATTATGAAATGACTTTACATTTCCTTTCTAGAAAATGGTTTCTGCAATACAAATTAACAGTGCCCTATGTTTGACGCTTTTTCAAATATTTATTCTATTGAATATAAATGTAGTAACAGAGATCAAAAGTTATATTATATGAATTAAATTAAAAAAATAACTATTTTAATTAATCAGAACGAATTTGTTATAGTATCAACACTACACAGTAGATAAAAATATAACAAATATTTCTTTTAATACTTGGAAATATATCCCGTTTAATTTTTTTTTTTTTTTTTTTTTTTTTTTTTTTTTTTTTTTTTTGGACAGCCTAATTTCAGATCTAAACAGGAAAAAGTTTGAAAAATTGTCGAAAAAAAATGCATGTGCCGGATATTTCTTTCAAAGCTACATAATAATTGTTTTTCTTAGAAATGATACAAAAAAATATTAGTCATACTATCCTAAATAAAAGATCGTTATAGGCATGATTAGCTAATGTAAAATTGTTTTCACATATATAACGAAAATTCGCTAGTCATAAATGCATGTATATGTATTTTGCGCCATATTAAGGGGTCTCAGGAGTCTTACCTTTTCATTGAAGGTGCAATTTAGCATCATGTGGCATTTAATTTTATTTCGGTTTCCCTATAAAGCATAAATGCATAAACTTTTTACCACTGACAGCTTAATATATGTTCTATGTAGTATAATTATTTCAACATTCTACATCTGATATTTTTCTTTTTTTATGCTTAATTTTGATTTAAAAAAAAATAAATTGTTTTTCGACGATAATTCATTACGCGCAACATTTCTTTGAAACTGATAATGTAATTTGTATGAAATTTATCAGATACATTCATTTTAATGCAAGGAATAACTTATACTTTAAATTTAAAATTATAATTGCATTAATTACCGTATATACTCGCGTATAAGTCGAGGAATTTCTGACAATTTTCGGCAAGGAAATTGGGGGGTTCGACTTATACGCGAGTCAATTAAAACAACAACAAAAAAAACTTCAAATACTGCCAAAATTCTGGCTTTTTATGTGTAAGAATAATAAAATAATATTTAAAATATACAAATAATAATAATTTATCATTAAAAAATATTTCATTGATTTGTTTTTGCTTACTTAGCACTTTTTCGTATTGGCAAATTTCTCCTACCATATGGAGAAAGTGAAATCTTTGTCTTGATTTTATGCAAAATTGAAGTAAAAACTTAGGGGGTCTACTTATATACGGGTTTTTGATTTTTTGCAGAATTTGCATTTAAAAGTTAGGGGGTCGACTTATACGCGAGTCGAATTATACACGAGTATATACGGTATTTAAAATTAGCATTTTTTCAAGAACAAAAAAAAAATCCATTTTTTCAAAATTATAAAATTTAAATAAAAAAATAAATATATTTTTAAATGCTTAAAAATTAAGTATACTTTCAAAGTGCATTTCTTGTACATCTTTATCAATATTATTTGGAAATCTAGAAACAATAGTTTTGATACAGTCTTGCGCGCAAGTGGTAAAGTAAAATATCAGTTGTATAATATTAAAATAATTATACTACGTAGAACAGGTATTAAGCTATCAGTGGTAAAAATTTTATACATTTTTGTTTTATAGGGAATAAGAAATAAAATTAAATGCGACTTGATGTTAATTGACTCCTGAGACCCCTTAAGACACTTTCAATTTGAGCTGCTAAAATAAAATAATGTTTTAATAATTTTTTAATCGCTGTAATATTATGAAAAAAAAGAAGTAAAATGAAGTTAAAAAAAACGCCCCTCTCTCCTTTTTTAAAAAATCTCGAAAATGAATTTGTGATAAAGTTTAATTGCTTAAGATTAATTTTTTAAACGTCGAGTAAAGGATACGGAGTATGGTTAATAAATTAGGTGTACTACCAAATTTATAACCTTTTTTAATATTGTTTGATATGTATTTAATTTTAGTTTATTTGGTGTTTTCTTCTCTATTTATTCATAAAATTGTGATTTCAACTCTATGATCGTTAAGTTCAGAATGGCATTTTATTATATTTTACTCCTTATGTATGTTTTTTTCTATTTATATTTTACTCATTGTAGCATTGTGTGAATATCACATTTAACTAAGTTTTGTAAATAAAATGTCCACAACATGTGTTGACGAATCTTTACAAACTTTTAAAATATATTTAACTAAAATTAATATTCGTTTCTGGAATCTTCTTTATTGTACAAAAGTGCACACAACACTTTATCATATATTTAATTCATCATCATTTTTCTTAAATAATTATATTTTATTTGTTTTAATGAAACACTGCACATTTAGAAAATACGAACATGGTATTGAAAAAAATATATAAAACTTGCAATATTTCAACTACATTTAAAAAATAATCGTAAAAAAAGAAATATATTTTTGAAAACCCATTTCTTTTACTAATGATAAATTTTGATTGTTTGAAATAGTTTCACGAGGACACTGCAGAAAGAGAAAACAATTATACTTCCTAACGAAATGTATCGTGTCATTTTACCAATTTGTCCTTATAAACCATCGCGTCAAATTTATAAGTACCATTAAAAATATCCTTTAAATTGTGTGGATTAAATGTTAAAAACTTACGTAAATATTTTTAAATAATTTAATTTTTGTCATACATATACTGAAATGTTCTTCTTGTTTCTGCTTTCGGCAATAATGTTCTTTTCAGTACTGTTTTGTCAAAAATAATGAAATGTGATAACAGTAATAATGTTTTCACAAGACAGCAAAAAATAAAATACTATTTACTTGAAATAATACAAATCGTGCAACCTTTAAACTTATTTAATAGTATAAAATTTAAATATATCAAATTATTGTGTGTCAAAACTTTGATATTGTTAAAGCTAAGCTGATGTAGCTATAATTAAACAGTAAGCTAACTGCAAAAAGGACTTTCTGTTTTATCAGAAATAAATATGCATGTTTCGTCTCAAAAGCGTAAAAGCTTACAGTATGATTTTAATAAAACTTGTACATTTGATGTTATAATGGAAGTTTTGGTCAAAAAGTAATCACTGTTAATTGAACACTAGAAATTGTTTGTTATAAGTGATAGAAGATTTCTCTTCAAGTTAAGATTATTTATTTTTAACAAGTTATTGATTGACAATTTAAATACATATTTAAAAAAACAATAAATAGAGTAGTGAGCAAATTAATTGGGACAAAGTGGATAAACTTTTGACGTTAGACTTTTTCCTGAATTTAAAGAAATTATTAGACTAATTTTTGTTCATATTTGACCATGTAAAGAGATTGATTGAAGTTTTTAGTGAAAAATAGCTGGTGTACCCGATATGTAGTATTTTCATTTCATGAGATCTCTAGATTTTTGGGGAAGAAAGGTAATCTATTTTAATTCTACAATCAGAAAAAAAATATATAATTATTATTTTATAATATTTCTTTTTATAAGCAGAAAATCATGTTTACAACGTAAATTAACTCCATGAAATAAAACAAAAGAATGACTCCATGGAAAATATTCAATTGGTTGAGGGCATTTTGGATAAAAATGTTGAGAGCTTGCCACTATTGCCGAGATAATGTTTGTTTACTTGTTTAACTCCTCTAATTAAATTCACCTACGAGAGGAGAATATCGTTACGTTTTGTTGTGTAGGTTGCTATCGTTTGGATAGAAACTTGTAATCTGAGCATACGCTCTGTATGTATGTTTAAACTTTCCATGTTCCTATCACACTCCCTTTACTATCATTTTAAATAAATTCGGAAAATATTATTTCTATCTATGGATCAACAATATTTTAATCTTTCAGCGTTTATATAATAATTTTCATAAATGTGGAAGTAAGTCACGTGGATGTTCTTTATTTTACACTTTTTATAAAGGAGTGTAACTTAAAAATTAGTAAAATGTTAAAATTATTAAAATTATAAAAGTTATTTAAACAAAACAAAAATAAAGATATTTGTTCACCATTTCAGTTAGCAGACGATATCCCATTATTTTCTCTTTTATTTCCGGGTTTGTCACAAAAATGGAATAATTCAGTTCTTACCTATGGAAAAACTTTGTATAAATTTATAAAAAAATAAGATCTCGGAAACTAATTCCAATTTTAAAATTCCGCGAACTTACTTATGTCACTTCGTTGGATCCATGCGGATGACTGATGTTAATTCCATGGCCCTGCGATGTCCATTCCTACAAACCAAAATGATTTCCATACTTACAAACTGACAGTCAGGTTTTAATATATGTTCAATCTCCAGGGTTTTGAAGAAACCAATTACAAACATAGAAAGAAAAAAGAATAATTTTGTTCATCTTGTATCATTAAAAGAAAGAAATCAAGAATTTTTCGGTAACTTTTACAAACATTTTTCTTACTCTGTGCAACATTTTTATGCATTTTCGTAAGAATAGCAGGTATATTCACGAATATATAAATATTTAACTTAAGTATTTCATTTGTTTTCGCATGGTTTAACAAAAAGAGAGATAAATCATGCGTCAAGAATAGATTATGAAAAACTTTCCAAAGTATTCAGAGATTTCTAATACAACGGAAACGAATAACACGGTTGAATTTTTTTCTTCTACAATTGCCGTCAATAAGCGGCAATATACGCAAATTATTTTCTGCAGACATGTGTATGATCAGGACTTTACAAATTTGACAAAATCTGGTAGCCAGAAAAAAGTACTAGTCGCCAGTAAAAAATATTTACACCCCATCCACTTCCCCGTCATTAATTTTTAAAAAAGCACGATTTTTTATGAATCAACCAAGAAAAAATAATAACAAGCATAGTTTAGAATTATTAGTTACATGTTTTAGATTAGTACACAATTCAGAAAGATAATACGAGGGGCAGTCGGAAAAAAAGTTTCCCATGGCGACTGTGGACAGAGGTGTGTATGAAAGACAAAAAATGTAATGAGACATTAAAGATAAAACATAACTTTATTTTTCTACATAAGTACCAAGTACATTGAGACATTTGTCATACCGCTTCATAAGCTTCAAAAAGCCCTCCAGTAAAAAATCAGGGCTTTGGACGAAGCGTTGAACGGCTATGGGCGAAAGACGACACAGCAAACGCGAACGTGCAAGACACCCGTACGACATTGGGTAGAGGTCAACCGCGATCAAGCGGATGGCGCTGTTGCAGTGCCTACTAACATACGAACATGGTTACTAACATACCATGGCGCTGTTGACTGCAACAGCGCCATCTGCTTGATCGCGGTCGACCTCTAGCCAGTGATGTATCGGTGTCTTGCACGTTCGCCTTCACCTGCTGTGTCGTCTTTCACCCATAGCCGTTCAACGCTTCGTCCGTATGCAAAGCCCTGATTTTTTTCCTGCAGGGCTTTTTGAAGTTTATAAAGCGGTATGAAAAATGTCTCAATTTACTTCGTACTTATGCGGAAAAATAAACTTATGTTTTATCTTTAATGTCTCATTACATTTTTTGTCTTTCATACACACCTCTGTCCACAGTCTCCAGGGGAAACTTATTTTCCGTCTGCACCTATGTTTTCTAATGAAACTATGTTTTCTATGACTATGTTTTCTAATGAAACTTATAAAACTTATAATCACTTATATTATGTTGACAACTGATATAAACACAAAAATCAGATTTGAAACTTACAAAAAATTTGATCATTATTTAACATTGTATCCAATTTTAGATGCCACAGAGGCTGGATTAACACTATTTTTTACTGTTTTATTGAAATATCTTCTTTTCCCTCAAATTCTAATCAAATGATATATACTAACTGGCTATAGCTGAAAAGATTGGTAGTTTATATGCATGAGTTAGAAAATGCCTTTTAAATTTAGTTCTTCCATTAAAAGTACAAGAGAAAAGGAAGATCACTGTTTGCCGCGCATGAGTAGGGGTGGGGGAGAGAAAAAATGCCACTTGGGCTCATTTCATATGTCATTTTTTTACAGAAATCACATAAAAAGATTAAATAAATTGGTCGCCAGATCAAAAAACTTGGTAGCCAGTGGCGTCCGCATTTGTCAAGCCCTGTATATGTCAAGCCCTATAGAATTTATTCACACCAAGTAATATGTAAAAAAAATGTTTTAAAATGCATACCACAATTCAAAACGCACTTCCAGCAATTATCACTCATAGACAGTACTGTAACCGAAATTTTTCTGTCTGTCCCTGTAAATGAATGAGAAATACTCTATGCGCACCATATTCTACAGTAAGCTTTTTATAGGGCACTTCAATGATTCATATCAATTTCCATATACTTGAAATAGCGTAACATCATTAAAGTACCATGCAAACAATTTTTCTCCATAGACCATAATGTACCGGAATTGGTTTGAGTGTCCCTATAAACTTACTATAAATGCGACACACTTTATTTTTAATACCGAACATGCCATGTAAATCTCAATAACATATATCAATTATATTGTAACCTGACTATATTTATGTGAGTTTGAGCACGGACAGGCGCTTCATGTTGGATTTTCATGTTGGAAAGTGTTAAAAAATAGCTTTTTGTTTTTGTAAGATACAAAATAGGACAGCATATATAAAGTTTCCAGATAACTATCATGAAAGTTCAGAAAGATATGTGAGATAAATTTCATTTAATTTCTAAAATACTTCCATGTTAAAAATCGTTGTTATTTCCCTAAATACGCTCGAGACCGAAATTTCCCTACAAAATAAGAGTTCAAATTGGTTATTTACATGGCCAGAAATTAATAATTATTCCCCAGATAAACAATTCTTGACAAACATTATAGGATACTTTAAAAAAAATGCCTGTAATCGAAAGTTCGTACATCGTGTTTCAGTGTCCCAATTAATTACACCACTGTATGTCCAATAATGCTGTTTCAAATTCTTAGAATTAATTCATTAGTAAATCATTTTTTAAACTAAGATAAAAATGTTGATTGTGATAAAAATAGCTTAAGCAACACGGACAATGGTCTTTACAAATATTATTTTTATTATTTAAGCATGTCTCACCTAATTATTTTTTTCTTTAACTTTCGTCTTAATGTATATTATGTATATTCTACTTATTTATACTAAAACTTATCGAATTCTTATATTTTTTTATTCCTTTTCTTTTAGTCATTTGTTATAACATTTTTTAAATCAATGTTAAACACGCAAGTGTTCTGTTTCCTCATTAAAATAACAAAAGGACATTATTTTTAACCAGTTTTTAATATAAAAAGTTTTTTTTTTTTTTTTTTTTTTTGTAAAAAAAAAATATATATATACATATATAATAAAAGGAAATTAACAGCAATAAATCATTGGAGATTGAAAACTATGTTTTTTCTTTTTTTTTTTTTTTTTTTTTTTTTTTTTTTGTCATTTCCATAGAAAATTAATTGACACTTGTTATTGGAAGTTTTATAAATTACTTTGACAATGAATTCTTATTAACTGTAACTAAGGGCAGAATAAAAATAATAAAAAGACATTTTAATCTGCAAATCGCGAATATAAAAAGAATGTAATTTTATTGGTTTTAACTTTAAGAGTTTGTGTTTTTTTTTTCCTTGAATCTTAATTTATTTTATTTTACTCTGTTTTGGCAAATAGTTATTTTTTTTCGGAAAGCAAATATAATAAATATTGGTATGCATTTATTTTATAACGCATCACTGGAAATTGACAGAAATTTCAACCGTATTGACATGTACAAAAAATCATTTCTATTACATTTACTTTCAATGTTATTCCGTATTATTTGAAAGATAGAAATTGTAGCTCATATATCGTTAAAACTGATAAACATAGCCAGAGTTGTAACCTTAAATATACCTTAAAAGTGTTGAATACAGACATTTTTCTCAGGGAGGGATTTAGTGTTGGGAGCCGGCAGCGTGCACTATCAAATTAATACGATATTATATACACTAAAACACTTTTTATTTTGCTTAAAAAACGTCAAACATAAACATTAAAGAAGTTAAAATTTAAAATTGACATTTTTCGATTTGTTCATCAAATCGTCATCAGAATAGAATATACACAAACCACAAATACAATGTACATAAAAACCAGAGATTAAATTAATTAAAAAACCAGAGAGTCTGAACAGTCACCATGTGAACGAAGGTACAACGCCCTCTATACTTTTAATTTTAACACCGCTGTTAGATCCATCTATGTCACCACATAAAGAAATCCTTTAGGTTCTTCTGATAGTATGAATGAAATTTTAAAATTTTGTTTAATTTATTTTTTTTTTAAATAAAAAAAAATAAATTTTAAATAATCTGTAGTATTTTAGATATTATTTGTTGAATTGTGGCAGTTAGATCGAAAATTACGATCAACGAACTTTGTATGCGACAACTTTTACAGGTGGCATCATAAAACAAGATCAGGTAAGTTCCAGAAATATATATCCAATTATCCGGAAAGATCTTTTTTTTTTTAAATCGGTTAATCGGTGAAATCCTATCATTGCCGTTTTAATATACTACTGCACTAATTTCAAATTTCAGTATGCTATTTCATTTCTGAATTTCATTTATATATAAAAGGCGATCCAACCCGGGCTACCCAGGTTAACGATGTTCGATATACTGAAAGGTGTACAGAACTTGGATGAAGATTATTTTTAATTGGAAACTCTAGTAGATTTTTTACATTTAGTGTTGTCTACCAACTACACCAAAATGCATGTTTGATACTTTCATATTAGCTGCATGCCAGTGGTTAATCTCGAAAGGTTTCTGAATTTATAGCAATCTTTTTGATTTTAATTGTTTAAGTGTTTAAGCGCATAGTTCAATTACATTTCTATTAAATTCGTGTTTAATTTATTTATAATATATTCGTGATATTTTAATTTCGTTTGGCAATTCAGTTATGGAATATTACATGAAATAAACACATGCTGAATTATTTACGTTGTTTTAAGTTCAAACAGATTAATCTTCAACAAGTTGAGTGGGTACAAGTTCATTTTTTAAACAGATTAAAACAATTCGTGCTTGAAAGTTATTTTAAAATCCGTATAAAATATGTAAACTGAGATACAGTTTTCAAAGAAATTTCTTTTCATAGCATATTTTTCTTTATTCTACGGTGTAAAAATTAAAATTGTGCAATGTTGAGAAGTTGCAAAATCTGAGATAAAACAAAATTGGTGGTTCAAGTGGTTGCCACCATTGATACGACGTCAGCATTACTCATAGACATGCTTTTGCGTTATAATATAGATACACGTAGTTCTTTAAAATACGCATACAAACATTGCACACAGTAAATAAAAACACTTAATTACAGTGAAAATTACAGATCAATTTTATTACTTTAAGATATCACCTGATTAAATACATATATTTTTTTCATTTCACTATTTGTCGACAACAACTACCCTTGGTAGAAGTAAGAGTTTAAACATTTTCTTTATATGGCCGTCCTTGAATTAAAATTCATCCAATATCGAAAAAATACACAATACCTAAAATGATTACAAAAACAGCAGAGTAATAAAAAAAATCATGCCTATACCATAGATTATGAAACACTTTCCAACGCTTGCAGAATATTCTAAAAAACTGAAAGATGATTTCTAAGTTGACAAGGAATGACTTAGCTTTCGCTTTAGAGTAAAACATCAGTCTTGGGGGGAAGACACAAACACACTGCTTACTTTGACATACACCAGCAATACAATGAATCATTCATTACTAGTATATGCAGTACAATATAACAGTTAATATTTTATAAAGCACTATTGCAACCAAGTGAGCACCTCTACAAATGAAAGGTATCTAAAACAAGATTGAATGCTAATTTACGTACAATGCTTAATTAAGAACACTAAGATATTGACATACAATCAAATTTTGGAAAACGATTACCACATTTGAAAACCCAATTTCAGCAATTACCGTATATAGTCGGAAAAACATTCGAATTTTTCTGTGTACCTCTGTATAGGATCTATAGAACTGTATATGTATTACGTAGTATACAAAAATTTACTTCAGTTAGAAATTTAAAACTCACTTCAGCAATTTATATCAATAAGCGGAAGTGTACTTGAATTCTTTTGTGTAACCCTGTATAAGATCTATGGAATTTGTGTATTCCGAATAATATGTAAAAATTAGTAAAATTTAAATATGCATACCACAACTGAAAACGGACTTCCAGCAATTATTGCTCATAGACAGTGTTATAACCGAATGCTTTTATGTGTTCCTGTAAATAAACAATAAATGCCATGCACACCATATTCTATCGTAAGCATCTTGTACTACACCTCAGTAATGTATATCCATTCTAATATGTTTGAGATAGTGTAACATTATTAAAATACACTGCGAACAATATTTTCCCGTAGACTATAATGCAACAGACTTATTTTGAGTGCCCTTGTAAACTAACTATAAATGTTACATATTTCCTTTTCAATACCGAACATACCATCGTGAGCTTCAATTACACATATCAAATAAATTGCAATCCAAGTATACCTACGCGAGTTAGAGGACGGACAGACACACTGAATTCATAAACACTTTTCAACATTGCAGGAAAGTGTTGGAAATAGTCATTCGTTACAATTTAGGTTCTAAAAATTAAAATCTTGAAACTCATGGACCATTATCGCTTCCTCTTAGTAAATTCTGGAAAGGAAATTAAGTTTAGACGAATACTTTATTCCGCATAATTCAAATCTAATCTCCCGCTATTTAAGAAGTACTATAAAGTTATCTAATAAATTCGCTTAACATATCTAACTCAAAAGAATTATACAGATTGCTGTAATTAACTAGTGAAATATGAAATTCCACTTTTAAAGTTTCCTGCAACAATCAAACGGAAGTACAAAAGTTTCGCTATAAGTGGTTTATATCTCATTAATTAATTTTTATTACAAAGCCGAATGAGCAAGTTTCTGGACAGATTTCTCTTAAAAGAGCGTTCTTTTAAACACATTTTTAAGGCTATTTGTGTTATTTAAATAAAACAAAATTCTCCACTTTTTGGAACAAATAGACTTGTAGTTTATTTCATCCTGTTCTCCTGGATAGAAAGTCCTATACTTTGTTCTGCATTTCTTTTTTTGTTTTCCATATAGATATTTTTAATAAAACCTTTCAATCATTATTCTTTATTATATTTCTTAGAAAACTTTAGTCATTCTATTAGAATGCACGTCTTTTCAATAAAAATCTTTTCATGACACTCTTTTAATACTGTACCTAAATAGACATTTTCTATAATGCCTAAACATTATAGATGTTCCCATTCTATACTTAGGGGTTGTATATATATTACATGAAAGTTATTCGGATATTTTTTATTGTGCCCCAAAACATAGGGCCATAACCATATAATCCCTAGGCATTTTGTACAATGTCTGGTTTTTATAGAGTGTCGGTAACATGAAGATTATATATTAGTTGTTTACATTCTGCATATTAGTACAATAAGAAAATGCTTATCTAAAAATTAAAACAGTGATTTACTTAAAATTAAGATGGTTCGGCTCTCAAACGTTTGAAAAGTTTTGCATAGCGCTTGTGTTCTATGTTGTTTAAAATACACATTTTTAATAAAATCTTTTCATGACGCTCTTTTATAATTTTACCTTAACAATATTTGAGAGTTTATAGAATGGAAGCCTACTCATAACTTACTTTTAATACTTTGCCTAAATAGCATTTGTAATTTTCTATGATACTTAGGCATTACATTCTATGCCTAGGGAAAGTATATGTAAAACTTTTCCGGGTATTTCATATTTTTCCCCTGAACACAATGCATCCCATATATTGCCTAGGCATTCTATACAATATCTGTTTTTCATAGATTGCCTGTAAAATAAAGATCATTTATTAATTGTTTACTTTCTGCATATTAGTACAAAAGTTAGTTCTGCATATTAGTAGAAAATGCTTTTCTAAAAATTGAAGCACTGAACTAATGAAAATTAAATGATTCGACTCACAAAGGTTTGAAAAGTTTTGCATTACCACAGCATTTTATGCAAGTTAGAAAACAATTAATTATAGATGATATGTTTTGTTCTGTTTCTTAAATTTCATGTCACGTATTTTAATTAAAAAAAAAAAAAGACATCGAATGCATTCTCGTAGTCTATGAACTTCAAAAGAATAAGACGGTTTACTGTTATTTATAACCGAAATATCATATTACTTTTCTTAAAGTCTAAAACTTCCTGTAATAAATAATGTGAAAATCAACATCTTATATTTATTTACATTTTATCAAGTATACGTGATTTCAAATTGATGTTGGATTCTGAGTTACTAATTTTTATCACGTAAAATAATCATTAATTTTCAGTATATATTTCTCTCCAGCGTTCATATTTTAGATTTACATTTTAATACATTATTTGCATAGAAAATACTTTGAGTTAAGTTTTTTATCATATTACATTTATTTTAAAAATATTTCATTTTATTTTATATTCTTCAATTATTTTTCTAAATGCTTCTGAGTCTATATTATTAATTTTTGTTTTTCTTTACGTACTTTAAAAAGATGCAAGTAAAATATTAGTTAGGTTTTATTACACATTATCGTTACTACCCCATTATTATACATTAAGAACATTTTTACAGAACCCCTTTTCTCGTTAACTTGATTTATCAGTGTTGTAATATTTTTTGTTAGAATAAAACTTTTCTTACTTAACGAAAATAAATTACGCTTTTATTAGAATTTAAAGCAAAAAAAGGTGTTCTCGAATATTTATCATGTATAACAGCATGCTTTTTTCTCTGACATGAGTCTTTATCTCGCTGTTAAACACATGTAGTTACTAATTAATTGTAGAAGTACCCTATAAAATTAAATAAGATTGAATTGTAATCTTATTTGGAATTTTAAAAAATGAATAGATTTAATAAATACTTTACATTAAAAAAAAATATCGTATTCGTTTTTACAACCAATAAAAAAAGAGAAGCTATGTCTCTTTTTCATTTTAAAAGGATTTTTAATAAATAAAATCTTTGAAATCGACAACTTTGCAGCTCAAAACTAATTTTATAATAATAGCAATTGAATTTGTGAAATTTCGAACTTCATATTTTTTAGCGCATGAATATGTATAATTCTCATAATAATCTCATGATGTAATATTTTTATTGCAAGCAGTTTTACAGTTGTTGCCTTTACTACGAATATATTTTTAGTCGGTATTTTATTCACAAATTCTGTTTTCATTACTTTTTATGTCACTTTTCCATTACTTTTTATGTCACTTTTCCATTACTTTTTATGTCACTTTTCCATTACTTTTTATGTCACTTTTCCATTACTTAATAGATAATTTTCTCATTAGTTCATATTTCTTTTTACATTGTCTTTGCCACTATTAATTTTTATTTAGATATATTTGTTTTACAATTTTTTCCCCGCTTGTTAACATATCTTGATTAAAAGGACGCCATCATCAATATGTACATGGTCCCTGTTATTACTGATAAAGTAGGTAGTATTTTACGTAGTATGGGAGGTGAGGCCCGTAAAATTAGCTCCTTGACGTTAAGGAACTTAAAAATTGAAAACAACATTAATTTGAGCGTCGTTTGAGCGACAGTCTGAAAAAGGTTTGAAACAAAATAAAACTCGGGTGCCAAATTCGCGCGAAATTGGCCTCCAACTTTATGTACGAGGGAAAGTCATTAAGTAAGTCACAAAAGATAATTAAATAATAACTTACAATGATATTCACTTCAAAACTATTTTTATTTCTCAACATATTCTCCACCATTACATATTTATGCACTTATATCACCGTTTTACCAGTGCCCCAACACCAGCTGCATAAGATTCTTTAGGTTGCAAACATCATCTTGCTTCCAAGAGGGTTTTTTAGTGGACTAAACAGCTAAAAATCGCTTGGGGCTAAGTCAAAGTTGTATGGTGGACATTGAAGAAGTTGCAAGATGATGTTCACAGATGATGAAAAGGTTCAACTTAAAGTCCTAATGTAAATGAGACAGCAGCCCAAAGAATCTTATGCAGCTGGTGTTGGGGCACTGATAAAACGGTGATATAAGTGCATAAATATTGGTGGAGAATATGTTGAGAAATAAAAATAGTTTTGAAGTGCATATCATTGTAAGTTATTATTTAATTATCTTTTGTGAGTTACTTAATGACTTTCCCTCTATCATACATAATAACTGAAAATAACATACGATTGAGCGTCATTTGAACACGTTTGAGCGAAAAACTGAAAAAAGGTATAAGCAAAAACAAACTCGAGATGCCTATTTTACGTGAAGTTGGCCTTCGACTTTATGGATTTTAAAAACTGACAACAGCATAATTCTAAGCTCTGTTTGAGTGACAGTATTTTTACAGTTATAATTTTTTTTTTTTCATAAGGCTAAAATCACAGTTTGTGAACAGGCCCTTAAATTAATTTTTTTGAAATCCTGAAAATACGATACGTTTGGGCGTCATAAGTAATCGAATACATTTTTTAGTTCCATAAATTCGGGGGAGCAATTTCACGAGAAATTGCCCCCCCCCCCTTTCCTCTCCCCCCGAGTTTTATTTTGTTCTTTTTCAGATTGTTGCTGAAACGAAAATTATTGTCGTTTAAACTCGCTCAAACCTATGCCTGTCTTCAGTTTTTAAGTTCCTTAAAGTCAAGAAGCAAATTTTATGGACCTCGAAAGAGGGGGATAAATCAGCATTTTTTTAAAAATATGATTCATTTACGCAAACGAATGAGTAGAATATTAAAATTCATTTTTAACAACTAAAAAATTAAAATTACACTTAATTTGTTTTATTACTTAAAAGATGTTAAAACTGTAAGAAAGAGGTTAAACTACATTAATATTATGCAATGTCAATTACTCCAAACACTTTCAGCTAACACACAGCCAAAAACCTTTATCCTTGATGAAGGCTATGTGTATAGCTGATAGTGCTTGGAGAAATTGACATTGATTAATATCAATGTAGTTTAACCTCTTTCTTACAGTTTTAACATCTTTTAAGTAATAAAGCACATCAAGTGTAATTTTAATGATTCGGTTAATTAAAAAATATATAAATATGAAGTTTTCTGAAACTGTCTTCTAGGAGAAAAAAAAAGATCAATTTTGACTTGCCGTATACAAATTTTAAAAGCGTAACTTCTAGGAAATTAAAGGGTTGGCTATTTCTTTAACATAAACTTAATTCTTACCTTATTTGGAACACCTTTGTCATTTAAATTGCAAACTTATCGCCAACAGGCAAACATTACAGCGCGTATCAACTCTTTTTGGCGCACACTTTATAGTATGTAGTTACTAACTATATTATTCCCTCCACGCTGTTAAAAGCCTACATGTTCATGCGAAAAAACACGCAAGCTAATGTTAAGTCTATGGGAAGATTCTTGGCAGATTTCTCGCTTGCATTTTAATATTTTTAAATGATGTTTTTTGCATAGGATAGCTGAGGTCGATCTCTAACGTTGTTATTTTTTACTTTTTCAATTTTAGTTTCAGTTTTTTTTTATATAAGGGTATTTTCACTTTCAGAACCGGTTCCAACCACTTCCAAAACTAACAACGTTAGATATCGACCTCAGCTATCCTATGCAAAAAATCATTTAAAAATATTAAAATGCGAAAGAGAAATCTGCTAAGAACCATCCCATAGACTTAACATTAGCTTGAGCGTTTCTCCGCGTGACTAGCGTAGGCTCTAAATTTATAACAAAACAAGTATTTCATTAAAAGTTTCATATATTAATGAAATATTTAAACAATATTCATTTATTAAATTACTTACACAAAAGTGAAGACAAACTTTTCTTAGCTCTAAGCAATCATACATATTATTTCTGTTGTCAACATCTATTTTTCTATGCATTTACAAAACGCGCAAAAATGAATGGGGTATCATTCGAAAGGTTTTAGACTGGTTTCTGACATAGTACACTTAAATTTCTTTAAAACATATTTTTCGGTTAAAAATTAGTTAACTGAAAAATAAATCAGCATTGTTTTCATAAATGAAATGAAAGGTCTGTCTCAAATTAATGTTGCCACAAAAATAAAATACCGCAATATATTATGCTCAACAATGATTATATATAAAAATAATAATAATAAATAATACAAAAAAAAGATAAAGATGGACGTTTCAGCACGGGCTTATTCTACATTTATGATTAAAAATCGACATTCAAATTCAAATGTTTAAATGAAAAATACACCATTGATCGATCAAAGCAGTGGTATTTCACATGTAGACTAAAATGTATGCATAATTCTATTAAATTAAATTGTATTTCATATGCATTCAATTTATTTTTCTTTTTCCCGTGTTTTCCCGGAAGCGGATGACGTCATCCTCTAATACAGTTAAAATACGGTGATTACATATTTTTTTTGCGTGTGCCTTTTGCTATCTTTGATCATTTTTTATAGTAATTTTGTGGAATAAATGAGATGATATTATGGTGTAACTAATGTTTTTTGCAGATATTTTTAATCCTTAATTTTCCTTTAGAAGTTTAAATCTGCATCTAACAAATATTAGATATTGGTAAAAAAAAATAGACTACAGTGCGAAATACTCGCACGGGTCCACTGCTATATTCATATTTCAATAAAATACATGCTAATGCTAAAATCGTTATATCATATACTCTCATGAATTGCATTTGCAAAGCTTGAATTTTTTAGTCTCCAGATTTTTTAATTACTAATATTTTCGTATGTAAAATTGTTCTTTTTTAATCTACTTTCTATACGAAATTACGGGCATTCAAAAATCCGTTCACTTGGAAGTTATGCATTTGATATGACAAGGTGAAAGTAATGTCTCTTATCTCAATAATTTGTATGACAGCATAAGTTAATATTTGTACATAAATAAGGTAAAGCAGGTTTGAATATAAAATCCTTATAACTAATAAAACGAAACAGTTCAGCTGTTGGGAATCATAACTTATATCATATTTAACATTTATGTCATACTTTTCATTAATGAAGGTAGTCAAAATCTATTTTACTGAAATATGCATGCAATATATTTTCAGTATAGACAAACTAAGTAATAAGAATGAATTAATAATTTGATATTACTGAGGCATATTTCGTGTATCATTAAAATATGCCATTCCAACGTTCGAGAAATATTTTGTGGTAGTTTTGTGTTTAGATTTAGAAATAATGTGGTAAATGAGACAACATTGACTATATGACATTAGCAACAAAATCGATACTTCTTTTAATATACGTTAATTAAAATATATTATACTATCAAAACCCGCGGCTTGGTTCACGTAATTGTTGAAAAAAAACTTTTGGAAATTTTATTGAAACAGATAATTCAAAAAGTACAGGGTGGCTAAAAATAAACTGTCGGTACTCAGAGGCTTATAGCTCCGGTTCTCCTGATCGGATCCGAATGTTATGTAGATCATGCGGCCGATGAACAAGAAGGAACGCGCATTGATCGGCAACTTTTTTATCAGAATGAGAGCAATGCTTCGCCTCTGGATGCAACTTCCTCCACAATCGCCGACACAGTTACATGTCGTCCTCTTCCGGTGCAACATCCAGCGAACCGGTTTCTTCAAACTTAGGAATCATGCCTTTAGCTGCATTTACGGACATTTTTTATGCGCCGATAAGCACGGAGTGCTGCCGATGCATTGCTCTCATTCTGATAAAAAAGTTTTCGATGAATGCGCGTTCCTTGTTGTTCATCGGCATGTTCACTGCGGACGTAGGATATTTTTTAACCATACGTATCGCTTTTATAGCGAAATTACATTAGCTAATCATTTGCATATGGTTTTATCAGTACAGCGCCATCTGGTAGCAAAATTGCAAACTATTTTTTTACGATAACCATGGCCGCATGATCTACATAACATATATTTCAAGTTTCTTTCGGATCCGAGCAGTAGAACCGGAGCTATGAGCCTCTGAGTACCGTCAGTTTAATTTTAACCACCCTGTACTAATTAAGCCACCTTTTGTGTAAACTTCATTCTTATACTGTATTAGGCAAACATAAGACTTAAATGAATGAGGAGAGCTGAATTTAGTTCCAAATTAATGGTAATTTAGAACGTATTTTGAAGGTTTCTCTTTCATTCCATTTTTCATTTGAAATTTAGAAAATTTTAAAAACAGTTCAAAGCGAATATTTACATCTTAAAGGTAAGCATCATGCCGATTTCCAATGTTCAGCAAATTTCTGTGTTATTACAGAAATTTGCTTGACAATAACTATATCAGAATTCTTAATAACATCTTAATAACTATATCAGAGAAATTGCAATTTTAAAACTTTTTTGTTCCTGCACACATTAAAATTTCTAAACTTTTAAAAACTGTTCTGTGGATGGATTTGTGTCTCTAACGTAACAACCATGTAAAATTTCAAATTTCTAACAATTTCAAATAAATCATAGTTTAGAAGGTTTTTAGAACTTTTCCAGCTCATTTCAATCTTTTAAATTTTGATTCTTTTTTTAGAAACCGTTCTTAGCGAGCACTGAAATCTTAAAAATAGCCACAATGCCAAATTTCAACTTTCTGGACCAGCAGCATCACTAAAATCGCAATTTTAGAAAGTTTTTGCTTCTGCACCTTTTTTAAATTCGAAGTTTGTAAAAACTGTTCTGTGCAAGCATTTGCGTCTAAAAAATAACAGGCATGTCAAATTTTAAGTTTCTAAACAATTTAGAAAAAAACATAATTTATAACGTTTTCCGATCATTTCGCATCTTTAAATTTTTAATTTTCAATAAACTGTTTATACAAAGCGTCTGCATCTTAAAAGTTGCCACTATACTAAATTTCAAGTTTCTAACCCGAATAAATCCAATTAAATCATAATATAGAACGTTTTTCGCTCATTTCAGCCTGTTAATTTTCGAATCTTTTAGAAACCGGTTTCTTCATTTGCATTTTAAGAGTAATCACCATGCCAAATACGAAGTTGCTATAATAGCTGTACCACATAAATTGCAATTTTAGAACGTTTTGTTTTTGCTCCTGCCGTTTTAAATTTCGTATTTTTAATTAATTTTTCTGGGTGATCATTTACGTGAATAACAGCCATGCAAAATTTCTAGTTTATAGACTTAACAGTTCCAAATACACTGTAAAAAAATTTTCATGCAGGTTCCGGAAAAAAGTGGTGGCATTAAGATGCCACGGCTTTTTGCTGTTACGTTTCACCACAAAGTAGTGAAACATTCCAATTTTCAATAATCAATGTACTTTTTTTATTCAGTGTCTTATTTAAACAATTAAATTTTAAGTTTCGTATTACAGATAAAATGAAAATTCAAATAATGAAGCATAAAAAGATTTAAATTAACTACTTACTTTATCGGTTGATATCCAAACAAAGAATGGCATTTGTTCAGATTGCATTTGTCTCTATGTACCCAGGCAGCTGTTTTTTTATTGCTCTTCAGTTATCAAAATAGCTAATGGAACATAAAACATGAAGCACGCATGCGCAGAATGTAGTTTACAGAAAAGTTGAAACCTCTGAAAAATATTACACGAATTATTGCCGTAATTGACTTGGGACATAATGAAATTTTAAATTCCGGTAAACTATGCAAAATGTTTCAGTATAATTTCCTGAAACGTTCCGAAATTTTTTTACAGTTTAAGTCGTAATTTATAACGTTTTTAGAATGATTTCACGCTTTCACACTTTTAAATTTCAATTTTTTGAAAATCTCTTTTGTGCGACCCATTGCGTCTTAAAAGCAACAGTCATGTCAAACTTCAAGTTTCTATCCTGAATAATTCCATAAAAATCTATCTCAATTTAGAACGTGTTTAGAATGCTTTTCGCGAATTTCACTCTTTCAAAATTTCAGTTTTTTTATAAATTATTCTGTGCGACCATTTATGTCTTAAACGCAACAGCCATGTCAAATTTCAAATTTCTATCCCTAACAATTCCATAGAAATCGTAATTTTAAACGCTTTTAAAACGCTTTCCGCTCATTTCAGCCTTTGAAATTTTGAATTTCTTTACAAACCATTGTTAGCGAGCGTTTGTATCTTAAAAGTAACCGCCATGCCAAATTTGAAGTTTTTAATTCTGTCTGTATAAAAAAAAAATCTTTACATTGGAAATACATTGGCTTTACATTGGAAATATTTCCTATAAAATGCCATAGATAAAAAAGTTAACATTGCTTTTGAAATATTTTTAATGAAATACCAATATTTCAGAAAAATAGTTCTACATTGAAAGTATGTTCAGTGAAATGCCAGTATTGCAGAAATATTGGCTTTATACTATAAATATTGACAACGAAATGGGGAAATGTTTATGCCAATGTTGGTGTAATATTGGTAAAATGTAAATACTTCAATATAGGAACAATACTTCATGCCCATTCGCCAAAATATAATCAATATCGCCCAACATTGTTTTACTGCAACGGAAAAAATAAATATGGCACTATTTCTAAATACCAATATTTAGGTTTTGAGAAAATAGAGTGAAAATCGTTGTTTTCTGTTTTCGCTTAACTCTCATTTATTCTCCGAATGAGCGAAAACAATGATGGCTTATTTTTGTCATTTGTTCGAAAGTAATGTCATCTGACACGATGGCTTACTGTTAATGACATTTATTTCATTTATTACTTGTCAATAAAGTAAATAGCGTCATCCGATGCTAAAACACAGATTGAACTTTTCCCCAATTTTATTTCTTATATTTATTTATTTTGTATTAACATGTATTACTGTTTCTAATATTAGGATCCCAGTTAATCCCTTTAAGCATTATTATAGCATTATAACATGATGGACAATAGTTCTGTAAATAATCCATTGATTTTAATTTTTAAAAAACAATATGAAATGACCTTAAGAAAAACAATATGTCTGACTAAAATATGTCGCAAATAGTTAAAAAAATTATTTAACCTGTAAATGTTTTTAAATTTAAACTTTCTAAGCGATTATAAAATGTTGTTCGATAGATACTTAAAGAAAAGTTCATCATTACTTTAACAAATGTTTATGATTTTGACTTTAGTATTATTTAAAGATAAGTTGTGATTTAAAGGAAATTTTTGTTTTGATCATATAAAATCTGTACAATTTCAGACTATTAATTAACAACATAATAAATTATTTAAAACATTTTGATATAAATATCATGTATGTCACAGGGCTATTAAAAGTTCTGCATACTTTTATGGAAAATAGAGAACACAATTTAAGCTCTTAAGAAATCTAAACTATGTTCATCCCATGATCTTAATGTTCAAAATCAGTACTCACAGGATTTTAATTTTTCAGAGCAGGGGAAAAATTCACAATTCTTTTAAATATTTAAAATATATATAAATTCACTATGTTACCGGCAGATACAATGTTGTAGATCCCATAAAATGAAATATAATGTCAATGCAAAATATGAAATAAAATGATTTAATTAAATTTAGTTTAAACATTTTTATAAAGATTCAAACATTTAACTTTTATGTCATTATTTACAACTTACTTACGAAGAACAGACGTGGGGAAAAAATTATGCCTCTCTTCTAAAATAGTATAAAAATGAGATTTATTATCAATCTATTAGAAATAATGTCTACTAATTAATGCTATACTTAAATTTTGATTAAGCGGTCGTCTAAATATAGAAATTGTAACAAAGTTTGAACTTTCAAAATAAACACATAATTTTGGCTTCATGTTTGGATTTTACCTTCTCATAACAAACTTC
Source organism: Maratus michaelseni (assembly GCA_963931845.1). Lineage (NCBI taxonomy): Eukaryota > Metazoa > Arthropoda > Arachnida > Araneae > Salticidae > Maratus > Maratus michaelseni. The sequence goes on along the minus strand of OZ007589.1, from coordinate 341,620,572 downwards.
TTCAACTCATTCACAGTTTTAATTTTTTGTTTCCGTTGTGTATAAACAAAAAATTGAAACTGTTGATGAGTTGGAGAAGCATATCATTGAAGCAATTCCGCTAACTCCTGATATGCTACGAAACACTTGGAGAGAACTGAATTACCGTTTAGACGTTTATCGTGCTACAAAAGATGCACTCATCGAAATATATTAATATTAAAAATAGGTGAGATGTTATTTCTATTTAAATACAATTTTTCTTTTAATTCTAACGGGTCATTTCGTAAAAATAAGTCATAACGTTTGGATACTTTTAGCCCGGACACCCTATATAATGTATTTCAACTGCATTTTTTCTGAAAGGAAATTTTTGTAGTGTATACACATACAATTTTTCAAAATGACCCATGCGCTTCAATTTTTGTTTAAAATTCTTAATTTTATATTAAACAATTTTCGTCCATAGTTTTACACATCTAAGTACAAGTATCTGAGTACAACACATCTGAGCATTCTTTTTAGAATGTGTGTTTATTAAGATCTTAAAATTAGAAATAAAATCTACTGGCATACAACTTTATAATAAAATTTTACTTTCCTGACTTTTTTTATTATCTATGTGATGCAGCAAAACATGTCCGGTAGTAACAGTGACGTGTCATATTGACGATGGAAATACCTGACCAATACATTTCCCTTCTGCTGCAATTTTTTAATCTTCTAAACACCGCATAATTTCAATTTTTACAACGTCAAATTAAAAAAAAAAATCTTTCAAATGCAATTTGTAAACTGTATCGTAATTAATATTTTTTACGTTTTTTTAATTATTATTCAAGTTTGAGTTTTTAAAAATCTATCTTTATTGCGCGTAGCCCGATTACGAAAAACTAACCAGTTTGCTATTAAAACAATATAAATTGTTCAGCATTTATTTTCGACTAATATTCCATAACAAAATTATAATTTCATCGATAAATAAGTAAAATACTATAAAAAACAAATTTAACAGACATGTAATCGAATTACGCGCTTTAAACCCCTGAAGTTATCAACATAAAAAAAGCTGCTGTAAGTAGCGAAATCTTTGACAATTCCTTCGACTATTAACTCTTAGCATTTGCCTATTAATAAATTTCAGAAGTTTATTTGAATACATAATTCATATTTTTCATATAAGTTTGGTTTTTGGTGTTGTTAGTGAACAATATACAATACATATATTAAATGTAAAAATATATATATATGAGAGTTTTGATTTAAAAAAAGTGGTTTTCTCCTATATTCTGTAACCCTGGAAGCCCAGGTTGGATACGCTAGTTTTTTAAATAACTGTTTGTCAGATTTAAAAATAAACACACAATTTTTTTAATAACGTTTTGTTAGGTAACAAGATGAAAAAAAAATGAAGAAAGCATTTTGAAAATAAAAATGGATGAAAATTTAACGAAAAAAAAACTAATTAAATGCGAAAAAATAAATAAAAATTTTCAATCGTGATTTTTTTTTTCAAATATTTTTTTGAATTCATGATCTATAATACTTGTTTGAATAATTTCTTATTGGAGTAATATTAATAATAAAAATTTATTTTATAAGCCCACCGTCCCCTTAAGCGTCAGCGAACTAACCGATTTGGGAAATTGCTGTTAGAATTATATGAATCCTTGAGATTGTCAAAATGCAATATAAGACGTCACGTTGTAAAGTAAATAACTGATTTATTTCACTCATATCGAGATAGGGCTTCAAGCGAAAGGTCTTGAGAAGAATATATGAGAAATATGAAAAATATCAATCTTTTTAACAATAAAGAAAAATAAACAAGGATAAATTAGTTTTAACAAATTTCTGTTGTTCATTTTGCATGAACCTATACAGTTAAAATAGATTAGTGATACGAAGCTTCTGTTTAATAATATTCGATGCAATGAAGCCCACAAAAGTTAAATTATTAAAAGTATGTGTGAATTTCATTAAACAAAATGAATGTTAAATAACTTCAGATAATTTAATTGCATCCATAAAAGCAAAGTAATGATGTTTGCACTGGCCAATATTGACTACATCATTTGGCATTATGGCATTAAATAATTCCTCGAATTTGGATTGGTTTAATTTGCCTGTATTAGTGCAGTATTGGCATAAAATATTTTTTGCCAATATTTCCAATACAAAACGAAAATTCCATTTCAAATATCACTAATGTCATATCATATATCTATAATAGTGGCACACCATAGCAAACAGTTTTAATTTAATGCCAATGATTAATCAATATTTATATTTAATTGGAAGTATCTGATGAATATTTAGTTCCAATTTTTCAAATATAACTAATACGGATTTTCTAATTTGTATCTGACTCAGTGTCTGATTTATAATAATCAAGTAACATCCAAATAACGTAGTTTGTTAGTAACAGTCAGTTTTTCAGTATAGGAGTTTGGATATTAATAATTAATCAATTTTGTCGGCTATTTGATTTTTTTAAACGTACATATTAATTGGGCATTGCACGTTTATTGTACAATTTACTCTTTTAGTTAATAAAAATCTTCAGTGTATTTTTTTTCTTCTTATATCTTTAAATACTAATTTAAAAAAATGATAAAAAGGACTTTCATTTATTATATTATAGTATGTGTACTTTTAAAACATTTAAGTAATTACAAATATTTTGGTGAAATATTTATAAGTAATATTAAATTTTTTATTGAAAATAATTTAAACGCATTCTTCTTATGTATTCTATTTATTTTACTTGCAAATGTATTTATTTTACTATTTAAAAGAAAAGTATTTTAGGGTAGATAGAATAAATCATATTTGCATTTATTTATGTAAATTCGTTTACGTTTATTCCTTTTTTTTTATTCTTTTGCAGATTAAAATAGACCTGCGGAAAATTCTGCTTCATCCAAACGAAAAAAGCTCCAAAATGTTCAATTAAAGAGAGTTAAGATACTACATGTTTATATTATGAAAATGTAACTAAGTAAAAAAAAAAAAAGTGCTTTAAGTAAAAAAAGAGACAGACTGTGTCATCTTCAGTGTCTAGCTATGATGAGTGACGTCAGAGGCACGTTTTGATACTGTTAAAGAAGAGCTTCGTTAAATAGAGTTGGATGAAGGCCAATTGAATCTTATTGGACCAATTTTCTTCAGTTATGGACCTCTTATTTCTGAGAAACACCATGAAGGAAAGTTGCTTTTAGTATAGAAGATGTATTAGAATATAATTTTCATAAAATAGCAACTTAAAGAAATGATACAAAATCATATGGTCTTCAAATTTCTATATGATGTGAAACAAATATAATAGATACTTAGCAACTTATATATTTTCTTAGAAATAAACATTATTTCAAATGTTAATTTAAAATTAGCCTTAGTGGTAATATAATGTGGATTTTTTTTATGTAAAAGTATTTCTTGAAAATAACTGTCCTGTTCAAGAAAAATAACTATAAAATAAATGAATAAATAAAATTGAACCAGTTATGTGCGAATAACGTAGTCGTTCACCAAAGTGAATATTAGATATTTCTAAGATGCAGGATTAGAATTCGTATTTTTTAAAAATCTATATATTGTTTAACATAACTGTCGCTGTTGAAGAAAACAATACTACACAAAACTTCAAAATGAACAATTCTTGTGCAAAAACATGCGAGTTGTTCAGAGAAATTAATTATAGATACTCCTGAGATGTAGGTTTATCATTTGTATATTTAAATATATATATATATATAGTTTAAAATAACTGTCACTGTTAAAAATATATAAATTAAAAGACCTGCACTAAAATTTAACTTGAACGAGCTAATAATTGTGCGTGCTATAAACATGAAAGTTATATCAATTTCTAACTTTCTTGTTTCAAAAATGATTATTGTTTAAAATAAATATTGCTATTCTACTTTTGCTTAAAATAAATATTCAAGAGAAAAATATCCAAAAAAATTTAAAAATGAACGCGTATATGCACAAAGTTTTCAAGTCATTCATTAAAATGAACATTCGATGTTTTTGATATGCACTTTTAAGATTATATTTAAACATATGCTGAAAATAATTGTCGCTTACTAAGGAATAAATCTAAACAAATAATAATAATAATAATAATACAAATGAACGTGTTATGAGCGAATAACGTAAAACATTCTTTAAAAATAATAATTATGTGCTTCTGAAATGTTTATTTAATTTTTTTATTAAGAGAAATTGCTGTTGAAAATAACTCGCACTATTCAAGAAGAAATATCACATAAAAAATTAAAAATGAATGAGTTATGTATAAATACATCGCTAGTTGCTCATTATAAGGAATATCAGATATTTTTGAAATGCACATTTAATATTCCTATTTAAAGAAATAAAAAACATTTTCCAAAATAACTTTTACTGTTCAAGATAAAAAGAAACACAAAAACTGAAAATGAATGAGTCATGTGCAGAAGACAATTCATCTATGGGTCCTGATTTTGAGAACTATACCTTTAGCCATTTACCATTTCCTTTTGAAAAAACATACTGGAGAAAACTGGATTACATGGATTACATAAAGATTATTGTATTAGTAATAATTATAATTGGAGGTCTACTTGGTAACATAAGTGCCATCTTAACGGTGGCATTAAATAGATCTATGAGGACAACAATTAATTTTTATGTTGCAAACTTAGCTGTGGCTGATGCCATGATATGCATTATCTGCATGGTCCCGCATACCCTACAGGTGGCGACTGAAGATGTATATCTTTTAGGAGAATTCATGTGCAAGTTTAACCCTTTTACACAAAGTAAGTAGGTTTTAAGTATATTTTTTTATCATGTCTAATAGTTACGCGTCTTTATATAATGCATTTTACTATATCAATTTACTATAATCACGACCGAAAATATTATCATCTTCGTCATAAATAAGGATACTTTTATGCTTATAATCATTATGATTGATACATAATGGTGCTTTGTCTCTTTTAATCGTTTAAGTCAGGTTAACTGTTGCCAATTGAGCAGTATTTCTTATTTAAAAATTTATCACTATTTCCAAATAGTATTATTTGGAATATATATTCTCATTAAATAAAACGAATATAACTATTCGTAAATAATGGTAGATATCCGAATAAAAAAAAGTACTGGCTAATTGGTTGCATTGCTTAGAGAGTCAGAAACTATGATCCGTAAGTCTTCCAAATTTGATTCCTTTTCTTTCAATTCCTATATAAAAAGTGACGTCACATCTTTTTTCTTTCGTTTTTTTATTTATTTTTATTTTTTAACTATAAATTTTAGAGGCATGATTTCTTAGAGAATTTTTATGTTACGAGAATTCTGATTCTGCACAGTTTGTGCGGTGGTATTGAAACACCCTGTATCTGAAATATCTTTTTTAATTGCTTTAAAATAATAATATAAAAAATTGAGAAATGAAACTGCTCTAAATTAGCTTTTGATTGATGAAAAGTTGCGTCTAATTTCGTCAAGTTATGATTTCAACTTACGTCTACATATTAATAAGATATTTTTACTATAAACAAACAACAATCAAAACAGTAAATACGGTACTTATATACATTTAGATATACTACTTCAATATGTCCATCAAAGTCAATTGTTTTGTCGCAGACCATAAAACGAATTAGAATTATCCAAATATAAATTTTGAAAATTTTAATTAAATATAAATAGGAACATTAGTTCAAATATGAACTTCATATAAATTACACTTTTATGAATGAATACACAATTTCGCACCTTATTTAGTTTTTATTCCTTGAATACAATTTTTTACTTATTTATATCGATTTGGAAATTATACTGTCCAGATGATCGAAATTCGGATAATTGGAGTTTTATTGTAATTATTTACTAAATCACATGGAAATGTATAAATGTAAAATTCACTTAGGATTTATGCATTATTAGTGATATTTGATGCTTTTATTCGCAGAATATTTGACATTGTGATTTCTTACGCAGTTTTGGTAAGCGTTTCCTATACCCGAATTAAAAAGATGTTTTGCAACATTTTTAATTAAATGATTCACAGGAAGATCAGAACTATCTACAATATTTTAGAACACAATAGAAGAAGCTAATTTTGATATTTTTCCAATTATAGAAAAGTGTAAGAAAAGAAAAATAAGAAAAAATATTAGAAATGTTTTGAAAATCATTTGTTTCTTTCTAGCTTTCAAAACAAATGGAACGTCACAATAAATTTTATAAACCAATTAACTGGTTTTTTTAATGAGATGTGACAAGAATATTGTCAACAGTAAAATTTTATTATCGTGTTTCATTTATACAAGTTAATGAAAATACTTGTATATGATGAATGACAAAACAAAAAGTGTAAAAAGTAAGATATTTTCCTGAATTTCAAAGAACCGGTCATTTATACTCTCAAAATAGCAAAAAAATATCTTTTTTTTTTTTGACGGAAATTTGTCTAGCATCATATTTCTGTTAAATGTTTTTAATGACATGTGACAAGAATATTGTCAACAGTAAAATTTTATTATCGTGTTTCATTGATGCAAGTTAATGAAAATGCATGTATATGATGAATGATAAAAGAAAAAGTGTAAAAAGTAAGATATTTTCCTGAATATCAAGGAACCGGTCATTTATACTCTCAAAATAGCCCAAAAATATCTTTTTTTTTATGGAAATTTGTCTAGCATCATATTTCTGTTAAATGTTTTTAATTACATGTGACAAGAATATTGTCAACAGTAAAATTTTATTATCGTGTTTCATTAATACAAGTTAATGAAAATGATTGTATATGATGAATGACAAAACAAAAAGTGTAAAAAGTAAGATATTTTCCTCAATTTCAAGGAACCGGTCATTTATACTCTCAAAATAGCAAAAAAATATATATATATATATTTTTTTTTGACGGAAATTTGTCTAGCATCATATTTCTGTTAAACTAAATATTTTTTGACAGGTTATTTTGTAACAATAGAAATGCACAGAATTTATAGTTAATATAAAAATATATGCAATATGTTCATACATACTGAAGACATCAAGGACTTCGAAAAATCCGAATGATTAATAATGATTAATTTGAAATAATGCTGCGATATGTTTTGATCTATAAAATTATTCATTTTTTAATGTTATATAGAAAAAATAGTATTAACTACATATACATTCGATGTTAAATTATAATTTTATATTTGTTTATAGCTACAATACTAATAATTCGAATGCATCTAAGAATGCTGTAGAATGCATTAACACTAAGAAAAGAAATGTATAAAATATTTTCTTTTTAAAGTAATTTTTTTGTCAAAAGAAGGACTACCTCTTAAAAAGAAATTCTATGTAATCGTTAAAGGATAACTGGAGTTTCAAGTTATTTATCACAATAACAATAGGAACTAGTCGGATGTGCCAATCCCAAAACTTTCTTCTATCTCAGTCATGTTAATACTTCAAAATTCACTATCACTAAGAATGCTGTAGAATGCATTAAAGCTAAGAAAAGAAATGTATAAAAAAATTTCTTTTTAAAGTAATTTTTTTGTCAAAAGAAGGGCTACCTCTTAAAAAGAAATTCTACGTAATCGTTAAAGGATAACTGGAGTTTTAAGTTATTTATCACTATAACAATAGGAACTAGTCGGATGTGCCAATCTCAAAACTTTCTTCTATCTCAGTCATGTTAATACTTCAAAATTCGCTATCACATCGCCAATAAAATAAATATTTTTCGTCATTCTGTTGTACGTCAGCTGCTTGCGAATCGTCGGGTTACAGGGATGCGAACAACCGATGTATACTAAACTACGAAAAGTCCTTCTGGCCTGAACCGACAGGAACAGATAGCCTCCCTATTCCTTGGTTTTGCGATTTTAGCTAATTTTACTGGAAAACACGAAGGTAAAATGCCTGGAACCTTTTTAAAGAAGATTCAATCCCAGTTTTCGTCAACATTGAATTTGAATGAGGATATCGCCAAATTAGTCCTCTACAGCCAAGTTGGCTTCATTTATGGCAACTTATTTTAATCTTCAAATTTGGCGATATTCCTCCAACTGTCGCCAAGTTTGGCGAGAATTCGACGTTGGCGAATATAAATATATAGTGATAAGCATTTAATAGGATGAATGGTTACAACAATGAAAGAAAATTTGCCGAAATCATGTTAACTAAAACTCATAAATTAAACCCGTTTATGGATGAAATTCCGCTGTCTTGTTTGAAAATGTCAGCCACCCTAAAATTTCAAGCCGCTATATATATCTCAGATATTTTTTAATATCTGAGGCAAAACAAAAATTAGAGGCAAAACAAAAATTGCTCCGGATTCTCCGGATCAAGGCCGAACATTTAACGAAAAAAAGTTTTATGATTTCTAATTTTTTTTGAATTTTCACATCTTTTTGAATTTGAAATCTTTAAATGGCTATCACAGCGCCCCCTTTCGTCGAAGTATCCCCAAATTCTGATAGAACCTGCTTGCCATAGCCAAAAACCTAGAAAAAAATGTGGTTCAATTTGAAGCATAACTTCATACACTTTTAGATGGTACAATAGTGAAAATGGAACAAAAATATCGATCACAGCGCCCCCTTTCGTCGAAGTATCCCCAAATTCTGATAGAACCTGCTTGCCATAGCCAAAAACCTAGAAAAAAAATGTGGTTCAATTTGAAACATAACTTCATACACTTTTAGATGATACAATAGTGAAAATGGAACAAAAATATCGATCACAGCGCCCCCTTTCGTCGAAGTATCCCCAAATTCTGATAGAACCTGCTTGCCATAGCCAAAAACCTAGAAAAAAAATGTGGTTCAATTTGAAGCATGACTTCATACACTTTTAGATGATACAATAGTGAAAATGGAACAAAAATATCGATCACAGCGCCCCCTTTCGTCGAAGTATCCCCAAATTCTGATAGAACCTGCTTGCCATAGCGAAAAACCTAGAAAAAAAATGTGGTTCAATTTGAAGCATAACTTCATACACTTTTAGATGGTACAATAGTGAAAATGGAACAAAAATATCGATCACAGCGCCCCCTTTCGTCGAAGTATCCCCAAATTCTGACAGAACCTGCTTGCCATAGCCAAAAACCTAGAAAAAAAATGTAGTTCAATTTGAAGCATAACTTCATACACTTTTAGATGGTACAATAGTGAAAATGGAACAAAAATATCGAGCGCAGCGCCCCCTTTCGTCGAAATATCCCTAAATTCTGATAGAACCTGCTTGCCATAGCCAAAAACATAGAAAAAAAATGTGGTTCAATTTGAAGCATAACTTCATACACTTTTAGATGATACAATAGTGAAAATGGAACAAAAATATCGATCACAGCGCCCCCTTTCGTCGAAATATCCCCAAATTCTGATAGAACCTGCTTGTCATAGCCAAAAACCTAGAAAAAAATGTGGTTCAATTTGAAGCATAACTTCATACACTTTTAGATGATACAATAGTGAAAATGGAACAAAAATATCGACCGCAGCGCCCCCTTTCGTCGAAATATCCCCAAATTCTGATAGAACCTGCTTGCCATAGCCAAAAACCTAGAAAAAAATGTGGTTCAATTTGAAGCATAACTTCATACACTTTTAGATGGTACAATAGTGAAAATGGAACAAAAATATCGATCACAGCGCCCCCTTTCGTCGAAATATCCCCAAATTCTGATAGAACCTGCTTGCCATAGCCAAAAACCTAGAAAAAAATGTGGTTCAATTTGAAGCATAACTTCATACACTTTTAGATGATACAATAGTGAAAATGGAACAAAAATATCGATCACAGCGCCCCCTTTCGTCGAAATATCCCCAAATTCTGATAGAACCTGCTTGCCATAGCCAAAAACCTAGAAAAAAATGTGGTTCAATTTGAAGCATAACTTCATACACTTTTAGATGATACAATAGTGAAAATGGAACAAAAATATCGATCACAGCGCCCCCTTTCGTCGAAATATCCCCAAATTCTAATAGAACCTGCTTGCCATAGCCAAAAACCTAGAAAAAAATGTGGTTCAATTTGAAGCATAACTTCTTACACTTTTAGATGATACAATAGTGAAAATGGAACAAAAATATCGATCACAGCGCCCCCTTTCGTCGAAATATCCCTAAATTCTGATAGAACCTGCTTGCCATAGCCAAAAACCTAGAAAAAAATGTGGTTCAATTTGAAGCATAACTTCATACACTTTTAGATGGTACAATAGTGAAAATGGAACAAAAATATCGAGCGCAGCGCCCCCTTTCGTCGAAATATCCCTAAATTCTGATAGAACCTGCTTGCCATAGCCAAAAACATAGAAAAAAAATGTGGTTCAATTTGAAGCATAACTTCATACACTTTTAGATGATACAATAGTGAAAATGGAACAAAAATATCGATCACAGCGCCCCCTTTCGTCGAAATATCCCCAAATTCTGATAGAACCTGCTTGCCATAGCCAAAAACCTAGAAAAAAATGTGGTTCAATTTGAAGCATAACTTCATACACTTTTAGATGATACAATAGTGAAAATGGAACAAAAATATCGAGCGCAGCGCCCCCTTTCGTCGAAATATCCCCAAATTCTGATAGAACCTGCTTGCCATAGCCAAAAACCTAGAAAAAAATGTGGTTCAATTTGAAGCATAACTTCATACACTTTTAGATGGTACAATAGTGAAAATGGAACAAAAATATCGATCACAGCGCCCCCTTTCGTCGAAATATCCCCAAATTCTGATAGAACCTGCTTGCCATAGCCAAAAACCTAGAAAAAAATGTGGTTCAATTTGAAGCATAACTTCATACACTTTTAGATGATACAATAGTGAAAATGGAACAAAAATATCGATCACAGCGCCCCCTTTCGTCGAAATATCCCCAAATTCTGATAGAACCTGCTTGCCATAGCCAAAAACCTAGAAAAAAATGTGGTTCAATTTGAAGCATAACTTCATACACTTTTAACTGATACAATAGTGAAAATGGAACAAAAATATCGATCACAGCGCCCCCTTTCGTCGAAATATCCCCAAATTCTGATAGAACCTGCTTGCCATAGCCAAAAACCTAGAAAAAAATGTGGTTCAATTTGAAGCATAACTTCATACACTTTTAGATGATACAATAGTGAAAATGGAACAAAAATATCGATCACAGCGCCCCCTTTCGTCGAAATATCCCCAAATTCTGATAGAACCTGCTTGCCATAGCCAAAAACCTAGAAAAAAATGTGGTTCAATTTGAAGCATAACTTCATACACTTTTAGATGATACAATAGTGAAAATGGAACAAAAATATCGATCACAGCGCCCCCTTTCGTCGAAATATCCCCAAATTCTGATAGAACCTGCTTGCCATAGCCAAAAACCTAGAAAAAAATGTGGTTCAATTTGAAGCATAACTTCATACACTTTTAGATGATACAATAGTGAAAATGGAACAAAAATATCGACCGCAGCGCCCCCTTTCGTCGAAATATCCCCAAATTCTGATAGAACCTGCTTGCCATAGCCAAAAACCTAGAAAAAAATGTGGTTCAATTTGAAGCATAACTTCATACACTTTTAGATGGTACAATAGTGAAAATGGAACAAAAATATCGATCACAGCGCCCCCTTTCGTCGAAATATCCCCAAATTCTGATAGAACCTGCTTGCCATAGCCAAAAACCTAGAAAAAAATGTGGTTCAATTTGAAGCATAACTTCATACACTTTTAGATGATACAATAGTGAAAATGGAACAAAAATATCGATCACAGCGCCCCCTTTCGTCGAAATATCCCCAAATTCTGATAGAACCTGCTTGCCATAGCCAAAAACCTAGAAAAAAATGTGGTTCAATTTGAAGCATAACTTCATACACTTTTAGATGATACAATAGTGAAAATGGAACAAAAATATCGATCACAGCGCCCCCTTTCGTCGAAATATCCCCAAATTCTAATAGAACCTGCTTGCCATAGCCAAAAACCTAGAAAAAAATGTGGTTCAATTTGAAGCATAACTTCTTACACTTTTAGATGATACAATAGTGAAAATGGAACAAAAATATCGATCACAGCGCCCCCTTTCGTCGAAATATCCCTAAATTCTGATAGAACCTGCTTGCCATAGCCAAAAACCTAAAAAAAAATGTGGTTCAATTTGAAGCATAACTTCATACACTTTTAGATGGTACAATAGTGAAAATGGAACAAAAATATCGAGCGCAGCGCCCCCTTTCGTCGAAATATCCCTAAATTCTGATAGAACCTGCTTGCCATAGCCAAAAACCTAGAAAAAAAATGTGGTTCAATTTGAAGCATAACTTCATACACTTTTAGATGATACAATAGTGAAAATGGAACAAAAATATCGATCACAGCGCCCCCTTTCGTCGAAATATCCCCAAATTCTGATAGAACCTGCTTGCCATAGCCAAAAACCTAGAAAAAAATGTGGTTCAATTTGAAGCATAACTTCATACACTTTTAGATGATACAATAGTGAAAATGGAACAAAAATATCGATCACAGCGCCCCCTTTCGTCGAAATATCCCCAAATTCTGATAGAACCTGCTTGCCATAGCCAAAAACCTAGAAAAAAATGTGGTTCAATTTGAAGCATAACTTCATACACTTTTAGATGATACAATAGTGAAAATGGAACAAAAATATCGATCACAGCGCCCCCTTTCGTCGAAATATCCCCAAATTCTGATAGAACCTGCTTGCCATAGCCAAAAACCTAGAAAAAAATGTGGTTCAATTTGAAGCATAACTTCATACACTTTTAGATGGTACAATAGTGAAAATGGAACAAAAATATCGATCACAGCGCCCCCTTTCCTCGAAATATCCCCAAATTCTGATAGAACCTGCTTGCCATAGCCAAAAACCTAGAAAAAAAATGTGGTTCAATTTGAAGCATAACTTCATACACTTTTAGATGATACAATAGTGAAAATGGAACAAAAATATCGATCACAGCGCCCCCTTTCGTCGAAATATCCCTAAATTCTGATAGAACCTGCTTGCCATAGCCAAAAACCTAGAAAAAAATGTGGTTCAATTTGAAGCATAACTTCATACACTTTTAGATGGTACATTGAAAAGACACACAGACGGACAGACGGACGGACGGATAGACAGACAGACAGAAATTTTGTAAAAACATGTTTTTCGGAATCTCTGACCCCTAAAACGTGTAAATCCGACAAAAACAGGAAGTCGAAAAAAATTTCGATTACAATACTTTCTTCTATTATAGATAGAAGAAAGTAAAAATTAAAAGACAATTGAATTGCGAGCAAGAGAATTTTTATAAAGATTTGTGTATCTACTATGAGCAAAAGTATTCATTTTCAAATGTTCAAAGAATATATAATGCTTTGGGTTTTCGTTGTTGATGAAGCGGTATTATAGGTACATTTCACAAGTATAAATAGATAAATAAAAATAAAATAACTTTAGTTTGACCTAACGATATATTAATAATTTAGAAGGAAATGTTGACAATAAACTTAATCTGTTTTTGAAAATGATTCTTAAAAGATTTTAACATAACATTTTTGATCAACACAAGCAATATGTAAAAGCGTCTTGAAATGAGTCCATTTTTAGCTTTTTAGGTGTAACACCTATAGTGGTCGCCTGGTCCGTCCGTCCATCTGCCCGTCTGTCCGCATATAATAGCGCAAAAACTACCTAACCGAACGGTTTGAAAATTAATACATATAATCGTTGCAGAATTTGGTCGAGTCATTTCAAATTTTATGAAAATCGAATCAAAACTTATAAAGATATTAATAAACGTTTTCTTCATTCTATTAAATCCCATCATACGTAATCTATATAATAATAAAAACGCAAATCATGTGACTCAGGAAAACAATTACGGGCTAACCACTTCTTTTTACATATGCCAGGCGGCCATTTTTATTGAAAAATATTTTTTCGAATAAAATTGCATTTTAAAGATTTTAAACATTAGAAAAGATTTTAACATTAGATTAAAGATTAAAGCATTTTAAGAAAGATCGTTGAAAAAAAATTGTTTGTTTGAGAGATGTGTTACATTAAAAAATGTATAGATTCTGAGATAACTTCAGTTAAAATTAGGTTAACAGTCCAATATTTATCCCAATATCCATTAAAGTAAATGAACACAAGAGATTCGTTCCTTGTGAATCATAGAAATATTAAACCATGGAGGTAATCATTCGCAAACAAGGTCTCAATGTTGAATTTTGCAGCGCTATGTGGTGGACAAAAGATATTTCGCATCTGTAAACTTGGCATACGTAATAAAAGAAAAGAAAGGCAAGCTCATTTTGCTCATAACAGGCAATGTAATTCATTTCACTGAAATAATAACGAAGATTTTTTACATTGTAAAACTAGTTATAATAAGAACGTGCCTCATTTGTCACGTTTAATGTACAATTTCCAACTTTTTATGTTTAGTAAATTGGTAATGAGATATGGTGTTCAAATTGTTAGTACCAATGGCTTTATGGCAAGAATACCTAAATGATTAGTCGTTGTAAAATTATTGATTTTTAACTATTTTATTTTTTTATCTATAAAAATAGATAATAAGGTACTTTTATTTTATTCTATTGGGTCTAAACTGTTCCGTTTGATGGAAGAGAATACCATTTAGTTTTAATGCTTTAAAAAATTTTGCTTAAAAGCAAAAACCTAATTTTACAAATATCTAACTGATGGAAATTTTAAGTTTTCATGTCTCCTGTTTAAGCTGCCCTTCAAAAAGGAAATATTGGCAAAATGTTATAATATTAGTATAGAGTTTGAATCACTGTATGAAATATATGAAGGGTGTAGATGCAAAATACCCACACTCAACATAACCTAGTTTTTAGAAAAATGCAAAAAAAATGATTATTACTAATAAACATAGTATATTGGCACAATTTTTTTTGTGTGATATGTTTGATGTCATTACAACTAGTTGCACATAGTCCTAAACTGTAATAATTGTGGTAAAGATATAATTTAAATTTAAATATGAAAAATGTGCGTTTTGCAGCAAACTTTTTTGGCTAATGTCAGTTATAAGCCAAAATAGTTATGAATTTAAACAAAACAAAAATCTGAACATTAGTTTTCCTTATGTTGTTTTGGAGGGTAATAAACAACAAAAATCGAAAAACATTTATTAAAAATAATTTGTGCAAAAATTTTCCTATTAGATATGGCTCAATTTCTTCACTGTCAATAGACTAGTGCAACATTTTACACTACTTCTAACTTCTGTACCTCCCTGATTGTTTGAATTGGAGAGTGTGAGTTTTGCAGCAAAACAGTTGTTGGATAATGTGAGTTATGCGTCAAAACGAGATTTTCAGCCTTTTTTATCAACTTTAATATGCTTTTATGGTCCAAATCACTATTACAGTCCGATCCGCCTAAAAATACGAACACTGTGATATGACTAACTCAATACCTTAAAAAGATGGATAATGTGACTTTTGCATCTCCACCATTCATATTCTTCTTCCTCTCGTTTACGTGAAACTGCGCTTTCGCACTGCCAGTAATGTTTTTCTTTTCAAGACTGAAGGAAACGCACAAATCTAAGCAATAAGCAGAGCATTTGGCGAGAAATTGCTGCTAAGTGTTTCAAAAAGTAACGCAAAGTTCAAGAACTGAAAACAATGATTTTTATATATTAGATTGATGGAATTCGAGCTGATATCTATCGTACAATATACAAGTAGAAATAAGTTTATTATTGCCGAAGTTATGAGACGTAAACTACCGCAATGTGCGCATTCGATAGTTTTCATCTTGAAAAACATGTTTATGAGGAAATATCTGATATTTAGTATGGTACGAGAGTAACGGGTAATGTCAGACTAAAAAGCCTTAAAGGTATGAGGGTGGTTTGATAAGTTCTCCGCCTAACAGTGAAAAAACAATATTTTTGACATAATTTCCTATTATTTTTCAATGTAGTCCCCTTGCAACTCAATACATTTAAGATATACTCTCGTGTGCTAATTCTTTAAGGCAGCCCTGTACGAAAGTGGTTCGAAAAGTTCCCGACCTGAAAAAGAAAATACAAGATTTTTGACAATATTTTATTTTATTTTTCAACTTGCAACACAATACATTTCAGAAGACTCTTGAGAAAAGGTCATTCTTTGGCGTTTTGGTCGACATTCAACAAGCGCGGCACGCATCGAGCGGAAAACCAAAACATCGTGTAAAATGTGGTGGACAAAGTCTATCGAGATGTTTGCAATGTCAGCAAGTTCGCGTGTCTGCAATCGGCGATCATTCAATACGGCATTGTGAATTTTTGAGACGATTTCCTCGGTTGTAGTGGTTCTTGGGCGTTCTGAGCGTTCATCATTGTGAATTGATTTCCTACCATGTGTAAGTTCAGCAGCCCACACTTTTATCGTCGAATATAAAGGACAAGAATCATTTAAGATAGACTGTAACTTTTTTGTATGATCGTGGGGGGATAAATTTTTTTCAAGAAATTATTTTATGACAGCACGAACTTCAATTTTTTCCATTTTTCGAAAATGTCAAAACTTGTTATTTTACTTTATCACTCAGCAGTAACCGATAAACTCACGCGTAGGAAACTCGGCGGCATGTCATCTAAAGGATCATACTTTATAAAAAACATTATCATTTGGTCATACTTGTTCCATTTCTGTGTTAGGCCGAGAACTTATCAAACTGCCCTAGTATATCGCAGCTTTCCTGATTTACGTGTATACATTTATTCTTTAATCTTACCTAATTTTTTCGACAAATATCGCACTTTTTAAATAAAATATGCAACGAATTGCAGGAATCAAGGTATCAAAAAATTAGTGGTAATTTATTCAGCCTATTTTCCGTATTGCATTGACATAAAGGGATATTGTAAAGACGTGTAAGACAACTACATCATAAAAAGTTCATTATCCCTATTGTAATGAACTAAAAACATTGCCAAATAATTGTTACAGAAATGCAGCGATGTTACTGGGTGTTTAAAAAGTCCTGAGAAAAAGTAGACCGCGATTTAAAAATAAATAAATAAGTAAAAAATATATCATGGTAAGATATGTTTGAGGTTTGGAAATTTGCAATTTAATGTTCACCCTAATACGGAATTTTGTACAACATGAAAAAAATAATTATTTTATAATCTCAACAGAAGAGAACGCTACTAAAAAATGAAATGTAATAATTTTGAAATGATAGATTTTTTTTTTTGTCTTAGTAACACTTTGCGAAACAATAATGTTTTATGCAGAAAATTTGAAAAAATCCATTTTTTGAAGCTTTGCACCTTGACTTGGTTCAAATAAAGAAAGCCACGCCACTCGAAACTTCTAAAGTGAGGCTGCTTTTGACACCTGATTAGCTTGGCCACCGCTACATGCTTACACTTAAACAGGCTTCGCTCCTCGCTGCCAAAAGATAAATTTTCAAATCTGCAATAATTAGCTAGTACATATATTATTTTTTCGCTCTCAATCACATTCAAGAAAAGTTGTTTTAAACAAAAAACGGAAACTCTGAGCATTTTCTTTCCTGATATTATGTTGTCTTTATATATCTTTTAGAGTAGACACTATATGTATTCAGAGAATTTGAATAATTTTGAATAATTTTTACTTGTAGTTGATAACTTTTATTATGCTCATGTACCATTTTTTTAAACAATTATTAACATATTTTCAAACATCCCTTTATACTTAAGGGAATGGTAAAGTAACCTTTTCTGTTAAAATCAATTATTAAAAATAAATTACTAAAAAATAACATTCTTAATTTTTTTGCATAAAAGCCTTTCATCTCCAGTCCTTAAAAGCCCTTCATTTTTTTTAAATGCAAGAATTTTAATAATGCATTTTTCTTTTTCGTAAAAAGTTCATAATTAATTTTTCAGAATGCGAATGAATTTTGCAGCTTCTGCAAGTCTAGGAAGCAATTAAATATATTTTATTTAATGACTTTATTTCAGGAAATTTGGTTGAGGTATTTTTTAATAAAAATATTTTATTAACATATTTTAAATTTCCTTATGTCAAGACAAAAACCTATACAAGGAATACAATAGAATTTTGTTTTAATTTTAATAAATCACTTTCCACACTCATAAAATACAATTTTTTTTTGACATAATAAAAAATTGTGTAAAAGAAAAACAAATACTTGTATAACGTAATATGGATGCAAATAAAGTTCAAATTAAAGGGAAATGAAATTATTCAATTGTACTTGAAGAGAAACTCACCCTTATAGGATATAATAATAAACATTGAATACACATAAAATATGAACGAAACAAATTCAAACCACATAACTAAATATAGATTAACTATACGACGTACGTTTTGGGTAATAAATGATACATGTCTGTAGGAAGGTATGAAAAGGAGAGATTGTGGAAGTAATAAAATATTTTTTATATTAATTTTCAGTCCGTACGGCACTTTATAGTTTATTTCTATTAAACCATGTCATTTCAAGGGTGTGATTACATATTTCTTCTCCGAGGCCAGATTATTTATTTCAAAGCAGAAAAATAATATCTGTGTTAATTCACTCCCTTTATCTGTTAGTACCTTAGAATTTAGTGTATGAAATTTACTTTCATTCCAGACAATATGTGCATTGTATTCGGGTTACGAATAGAAGCTAGAAAATAAGTTTATAAATAGAAAGATTAGAGTAATAGGCCGGTCTTCCTGTGTTTGATGAAAGTTCCAGACCTATTAAGAACATTAAAAGCTTTTCTACATTTTCAGAAGGTCAAACTTTAAGCATTAGCTATATTGTGAAAGGTCCTAAACTCATTTTTTATTCGTTTATATAACTGAAGCATTGTATCGAGTTTTTCACAGATATATTTTCTTTTTTAATACCCTTGTTTTTAATGCGAATTACTTGCCCAAATATCACAATATTTTTAATTTTACACGTATTATTAAGAGTAAATAATATAAAAAGTATATTTTGGAACTCCTTTTATAATATCACGTTTGTAATTATGCAAACGTCAATAACGTAATATGTTCACCAGATGTCAAAATGCAATTGCATAAACATCAATATTTTACATATTAAGATAACGATAAAAATATTAATATCCACGTCATGATGAAAGATAGAATAATAAATTTTAATACTTTAAAGTAATTGTGTGAATTTATTTTACCATGGATATATCTTAGAAACGTATACATATTTCCCAAATTGGGATTTTTAAAATCACATCGATGTAATATATTTTCGCATGAATAATGGTTCCTTTATTTCGGGTATTATTCGTGGAAAAATAGCAATATAATAAGCTAAAAAAACAACATTTAGCTGTTCTACAGAATCTATTAGTAACTGTTTGTAGCCTTCCTTATTTTCTTTCCTTATTTGACTTATTTTCTTTAAAAATTTATTATATTTCCATTTTACAAGACACACTGCTATATTGCAAAAAGTATTTGAAAACATGCTGTCCATAGAAAAATATTGAAAATTTCTTTAATGCTTTCATTTGAAAAAATTATACATACATGAAATTTTTCATTTCATGTTAATAATTCATTAAATTTATTAAACGGTTGCGACATAACAAAGCATACTAAAGATAATATAAAAAGGAAAAAATTGTGAGCTTCACAAATTGAAAAAAAGTAAATTTAACGAATTTATCAAATTACAAAATATACCAATCAGTATAAAAATCTTACCCACATATATCAATAAATAAATGTAACAAAACTTATCGTTTAATAAAAAAAAACGATTGACTGAATTTTTATGTCCCATTAAATGTTTTAGTATATTTTTAAACAATTACTTTAAAAATTCATGTACTCAATTTACAATACCTTATAAAAAGGAATCCCCGCACGAACAGACGAATTATAGACAAATAAGTCAGTTTCACAACCCAAATATTTAATGGTCTTTTAAAAACAATAACATGTTTGACCGCACTGCTTTCTTAAAAGCAAAAATAAAATAAAAATAAAAATAAAAATAAATTATCCTCGTGTCGAGTAAATAAATAAATAAATAAAATATTATACACTATTTTATCTGTCAGAGTTTCCGCTGAAAGAAGAAATATCCAATAAAAGTAATTTCCGTTTGACAAACCCTCGGGAGGATTACTTTTAAAGAAAAAGAAATGAAGAAGACAGCAGGAGAAAAACTAGTGTAACGCATCAGGATTTTTTCTTTAAAATAATATGGTTGAAGTTTCTTTGAAAGTTTTAAAATTAATATTTTTAGCTGCGTAAATGTCAGTTGTTGAGAGGGACTTTAAGATCTGCAGTTACAAATATACAGGGTGATCAGAAAATGAGTATACATTTGAAAAATTAATAATTCACGGAATAATGTAGGTAGAGAGGTAAAAATTGACACACATGCTTGGAATGACATGGGGTTTTATTGTATCCACAAAAAAGTTCATAAAATGGCCGAAGGATGGCGCTTCGTGTGATAAGAAAAGCAATAATTAGCATAACAAATTATGACAAAGCAAAGACGATGTTCTTCAGAACGAATGCTCAACATGTCCACCGTCATCCCGCAACAATAGCTGTAGCCGAGGGACAATGTTGTGCACAGCACTGTGCAGCATATCTGTAGTTATGGTGAGAAATTGGCGTTGGGTGTTGTCTTTTAGCATGCCTATTGATGTCGGTCGATCGCGGCAGATTCCCCATTTTGATAGTAGAGCTTCACTAACATTGCCTTTTCTGGTAACGTCAACATGCTGCGATTGCTGGTGCATCTGATTCTCTCTCTCATTACAGCTCCTTTTATACACGATTCTCAGGCAGAGTCACTGACGTTTTGCTGTTCAGTGCCATCTGTCTGCCTTTTTTTTAACCTTTTTTTTGTGTGGTTACAATAAAACCCCATGTCATTCCAAGCATGTGTGTCAATTTTTACCTCTGTACACTCTAAAATTGGAAGGAGTGAGAAGTTGACTCTTTGGAAGAGTGAGAGGCATTTTCACTCTTTTAGGAGTGAATTTTATAAATATGCACTCTTTAAAGAGTGGAACTTTCCACTCTCTAGAAAAGAGTGAAATATCTCACTCCGTTGTCGAGAGTAACTGTTCACTCCGTTGACAAGAGTGAGATATTTCACTCCGTTGAAGAGTGAGGAAAAACAGTTTTTTCCAATAAAATCACAAGATGGCGCCAGCTCACGGATGAGAATTCGAGTAATCTCCGTTATCGAAACGAAAGGCCTAAAATGAAATTCTTTATATATAGTAGCACGATTTAAAAAAAACTGAAAAAGGCATTGAAATAATAAATGAATCGCTAGAATTATGGATAGGAAATATATTTTATGCTTTACAAATTGCAGGATTTGCCAATGCTAAGAAAAGTGCAGGGAAAACAAATATTTGAAGTAAATTTATGCTTAGCTGCAACACATTTTTGCTTCTATTTTATAAACAGAAATTTAATATCTCTGAATGCTAATTATTTTCCTCTTTATTTAAATAACCTATTCTACATATTTTATATCATTTCTAACCTCTTTATGAATATAAACAAAATATAACTATACAGATTAAATTTTCTGTTATTTTTAGCACGTTTGAAATTAACATAAGAGAAATGAAAAACGTTGCATTTAATCACTGATTTTATAACATTTATTATAGAAAAAAAAAAAAAAGAGTATAAATGTGTCGGAAATAATCTTAGGAAAAATTTAACAGCTATAATTTAAGAAAAAAAAAAAACGTTTTTTACCCTGACTGAAATTTCCCCCCTAAAAATTAGTTTTGAAAAGTAAATTTGAGGGCCCCTTTGTATTTCAGTGAGTAAACTTCGGCTTCACGGGCCTATTTGATAAACAGGCCCTGGGCCTCGGACAATCTTAATCGGGCTCTAATTATTGAAACATTATTAGCAAGAAAAAAATGAATGAATAAATAAATAACTGCTTTGTTGTAACGGAATTTTTGTCATAGCGGAAATGTACAGACGGGTGTTCGCACATTTTTTAGACGATTTCGGCGTTGTTGTTTTTAACGTTTAAAATATGAATATTGCTTTCTGAAATAATCTGTATGATAATCTTGTTTCTTGATTCTAATTCTGCATAATGCTTTCGATGGATATCGATGGATGTTTTCGATGTAAGATAAATTTGCGATAGTCATAAATCCTTACTTGAAAATTCGTTTTCCGCCTTGAAATGGGCTCTTTTTTTCCTTGTTTTTTTTTCATCTGGTATCTTTTTACTATGTATATGTACTGATTTTTGGAATAGCACTTTCCAATCAATTGTTTTGTTTATTTCGCACTAAAAAGTTTTTATATTATGCGCTTTGCAATCATTTTAGACTGTGGAATTAGCATACTTCTGTTCGGAAGAAGAAAAAAAAACGCAAACGCTTCTTCCCATTCACAGCTTTTTTAGCATGCGCAATCTTGAAATAAGAATAAATTTGAAAGTATCAGACGATAATATAAATTACACATAATAAGTTGTTGTCATAATATTTTCCTCTAAAAGAATTCCATTTTTTTAAATAATTTATCAAATTTGTCTAAAAAATGTGCGAGCAGTCTCTGTATTATATGATACAAAAAGAAGGTTTCAGTTTCTTATTTACACAGTTTTGAAACACCGTAAATATTTATGATTTCTACACAAATTTAATAAGCGTGTTCGAATATTACAAAAGAAACAAAGCTAAAATAATGTAATAAGAGCTTTTTTAATTGTAAGCGGCTGTAGCAAGCTGTAGGTACCAGTTCTCGTCCGAGCGCAGAAGTCAAGCAGCAACGAGCTCGGTTACTACTTGGGAGGGTGACCGCCTACGAACAAGCGTGTGTAAAAATGAGTTTCTCTTTTTTTTATTCCAGAATTTTAGTCACTCCTGAAAGAGTGACTATTTACTCCTATCAGGGGTGAAAAAACTCACTCCTGAAAGAGTGAGTATTCACTCTTTCAGGGAGTCAAGAATTTCACTTTTTCCTAGAGTGAATAGTCACTCTAAAGAGGTTGGGCAAATTTTGACTCTGCGATAGAGTGAATATCCACTCCTCCGGAGTGAATAGTCACTCTTTCTTATTTAGAGTGTACCTACATTATTCCGTGAATTATTAATTTTTCAAATATATACTCATTTTCTAATCACCCTGTATACGAATGAGGCGTTTTTCATTTCATGCGACAACTCCATTAGGTCACATAATGGCCTAAAAGGTTAAATGATTTGTTATTTACAGCCAGATGCTCTTTTTTCATGATTTTTTATATTCATATTTAAGCTTGTCTTTTTACCCCGTAGCACATGTTTATTCGGATATATTCCTTTAGAAAAGAATTTCTTTGCAAAGTACACGCTATTTGTTGGAATTTACTAATTGGATTATTGCTTGAAACACTAAATGGTAACATTTTCCAGCGTAATTTAATTTTGTAATAACGTGAAACAGATATAACTCAGGAACTATTCAAAATGTACGAGATTTAAATTGAGATGTGTCATTCTTTCAAACAACCCGCACAAAAAGAAATATTCCTACTGTGTGTAGATGGAAGAACCAATTTTGTCTGTAAGTTGCCATTATGAAAAATAATTAGTACATTTTCAAAAAAAAGTAAATAAATAAATAAAAAATAAATAAAACAAGTAGGGTGAAACCCTCAGTTATTGACACATAACCCGTAACTGACGGTTCAGCAGAAATCTAACTCAAACAAGCCTTTTCTTGTAAAATTCTACAAAGTAATGTCATCTAGTGGTACGTTATTTGTCTTAACTGTTATAAATTATTTTTCAGCTATTGTTTTTTCAAAAAAGATATAGTGTCAGTTACTCGAGATATTGACCATATTTATGAAAAAAAAATTAATTTTTAGTAATAAAAATTATAATTTTTTTTAAAATTTTGTCAACAATAATTTTTAAATGTATCTTTACTATACATTCAAAAACAAACATAAGTATAAAGTAGATTTAAAACTTTGTAATAGGGATTTGAAGAAGAAAAAATACTTAAAGTGTCAGTTACTAGGGGTTTCACCCTAGATGTTTTTATGTCTGTTAATCAAGTTTTACCTAAACTGTTATATGTTTTAGGCAGGCATACTATATAATAATACCTAGACATCAATGCATTATCCACTTTTGTGTGTTGATGATTTCTTTGTAAAAAATCAAAACTATTATTACCAGAACAGCTAGTTTCTTATAGATAAGAACTAAACATTTAGTATTCTAATCGTATTAAACCTTTACTTATTCATTAAATGTACCTCGGGGAAGAAACTATTCTGACACTTTTGTAATATATAAAGAAATGGGATTTTCTTAGGTTATCGCAATTTTATATTGCTTCTCACAACATTACTGACACTAATTTTGTTGCAAATCTAAGTTTAAAAACTATTGTATTTAATTTATTAAAATTATGTTGTCGTTACAATATTAATCCTTTGATAACTAAAATTATTTCCGAAAATAAAAATACAGTCGAACCTGGTTAATACGCGATCGCACTTAATACACGAATTTTTTCAGATCCCTTGAACATCACCATTGGATTAATGTAAAAATATAACGTTTAATATACGAACGGTTATTACGCGATCCCGCTTAATACACGATGGAATTTCGGTCTTTTGAGACAAAAAATCTTGCTTAAGATTCGAATTCATACAATTCATAGACCAAGATGCGAATTTCTTTTCTCTTCTCCTGTGTTGCCAGCATCCTTTTTGTCATGGTAACACTATTAATTACACAAAGATTAATAACGATAGTTTTTCTAATTATATATTAAAAATTAAGGACTGATTATAAGGATACGCATTATCACAAGTACTAAATATGATTTTAATAACTGGGTTGTGCGTAAATGATATATATTATTTCTGTTGTCAACATCCATTTTTCTATGAATTTACGAAACGCACAACAACGCTTGAGGTACCATTTGAAAGATTTTCGCAGCGGCATCTGACATAGTACGCTCACATTTCGTTAATACATGTTTTATGATTAAAAAATGCAGTTAATGAAAAATTAAATCGGCATTATTTTCAAAAATGAAATGAAAGGTTTTCTCCAAATTAGTGTTGCCACAAAAATAAAAAGCAATACTCAACATCGATATGCTCATCATATAATCGTATCAACAACGATACGATTACATGATGCTTAACAACGATTATAAGGTACAAAAAAAGTTTTTACACGAGTTTATTTTACATTTATGATTAAATTCAAAATTGAAAGTTAAATGTTTAGAAGAAAAATACACCATCGATTCATCGAAGCAATGGTATTTTACGTGTAAGCTTTGTTATATTACATTAAAATATATTTGATATGCAATCGATTTATTTTTCTTTGTTCCATGTTTTTTCGCAACGGATGACGTCATCCTCTATTGCCGTTAAAATGCAATTGTTATTTTTTTTTTCCTCGCGCTAACCTTTTGTGTTTTCTATCTGTTTTTATCGTAACTTTGATGGAATCAATAAGATGATATTTTGGCTTGACTAACGTTCTGTGCATATATTTTTATATTATATATTTAATATTATATTATGTATTTTCAAAGTAACAGAAGATATGGTTAAAAACATGATGTTTTAAAATTTTAGTCAGGAAATTTAAACAAAAATTGCTTCCGATTAGACATTAGTGATTTATTTTTTCATTGACAAGGACATTTTTTGATTAATCTAAGTAACATAATATTAAAAGTAAGATTGGTAGTAATAAATATTAAATTATTTCAACGTAGACAATTAAAAACCGATTTTCAAAACAAATAGAACCAATTACATATTTTGATTCACAAAATACGCACGTTTTACCTTTTAGCTTTTAGTTTTTTAATTAAGTTCTGTAAGGATGATAAGAAAAGTCCCAACTCGGTAGATTATTACTTAACGTTGCTAGAAGATTTTTTCTTTTATTTATCTCTTTTCTTTTGGACAAATTTAACATTTACTCTCACAAAAATCATAAAACGACTTCCAATTTACAAGAGTAACCTTTTTTATATGTTTACTTTTTTTAGCGCAGAAATTAAAAAAGTATACAGAAGAAGGATAAAATTGCTGCAGCACTTAACTTTATAATCAGAAATTCTCTAAATAAGGTCCTATATAAATATTATTTTTTTCCATTTTTGGCGTTATCTGAAACTTTATATTCTTCTGCCACAGATATAATGAAATTTGCTTGAAAATAATACTTTTACATTAACATATGAAACAAAAAATCTGTGATTCTAGTTCTAATAAAAATTAAACTATTACAATATAAATAATTAAGGACTCTGATTTGCACTAGTTGGAGCCAATCGAACTAGTATATTACATATAATTATGTTTTGCACTTAAAACTGTCAGCAAACGCGCCTGTGCAAATTTTACGATAAACTTCATACTTCTTAAATAGATCATAAATACGATACTGAAACTGTCTGAGAGTCTATTTCTCAATTTATTCTTTCCCTTTGGAATAAACTCATTTTCTTGATTATCAATGCAGTATTGCGTGTCTTCGTTAAAATTTGTATTGCGCGGACGTTTTTACAAGGAGATATATTAATCAATTATTTCAAGTTTTAAAGTTTTATTTTTGTAATAATGTAATTTATATGTGATACGCTGAGTTATTATTTTGATCGCCATAATAAAACAAAAAAATATTCTTTCAGTATTTTTGCCATTATGGCAACAAAACTGGAGAAATAGGAAGATGTTCATCTGAGGACGATATAGGATATTCAGTTGAAGAAAGCACTTTTTATATTGATAAAAATAAAACTGTAAAATGGCACAAAATAGACTGTGTCAAGAGCTCGTAAACGAAAAAGTTGCACACTATAAAGTTATGTCCTCACAAAAAAAAAAAAAAAAAAAAAAAAAAAAAAATCTAACGGAAAATATAGAAGATCCAAATAAGATCCTTAAAAAAATAATAATAGATTTTTTTTTTTTTTTTTGATTTCTTGCATTAAATCTTGTGTTTTGTTTGTTTGTTTGTTTTATCATTAGAGGATGGTTGACGTTGAATTTAAGTTGAATTTAGGTTGACGTTGAATTTTCTTCTTTTCTATTTAAAAGCACTATAATATGACTAACATCAAAAAAGCATTTTTAACAGCAAGTTTTGAGATAAAATATGCACATTTTCTGTACGAAAGAGAGCTCTTTAAAGAAAATAATAATAAGAAATTCTTATTTTAAAAAAAGTGCATGCAATTTTTAAATAATTGAAAACAATTGAATGTTTTAATATAGGCTCTTCTAAATATATAGAAATACGATGCTTTAATTTTGATATACATCAAACATTACTAAACTTATAGCAATGTTTTACGCAATTTGGGCAAAAGTTTTTTTCCCCCTGTACATTGCATTTGATGACTATAACTTTAGTAATTAATATTTGCTTTAGAAGCAAATTTCATTTATTTGAAAATAAAACAAATAACGTATTTGTAAAAAGTAATTATAAAATGTCAGTTCACAAAGATCATATTGACCATTGGATACAGGTGAAATTTTAAAACTGCCTAAAATTAGTTAAAACCTGATTGGATTGGAATACCATTCGGACTTATTTAAGGTGAATCTAGATTATTTAGAACACTCGAACACTAATTTTTCTTGATTTTTATTTAATTGTTTTATATTTTAGTCATTTTCAAAGTCCACCATCCCTTTAATACACTGATGTCCGTCCATAAATTAAGCGGCTGTGATCAGTTTTAGACGTTTCGTCGAATATCTGCTGAAATTCGTGAGGAAATGCCCTTGAATTTTGAGGATGTAAATAACATGTTTTACTTCGTGTTTTTCAGTGAAGGTTTTGTCACGATGACAATAAGGGGGGGGGGGCACTAAAATTTTAATAATAAAATAATATTTTCGATCACCCAAGAAACAAAAAATGCTAAAAATAGTCTGTCACTGTAGCAAATGACTATATAAGTCATGTTCAACATTTGTGTATAGCACGTATATTCGTGAACATGTTAACGTTTCGGTGAAAAATTTAAAAAGTCTTTTTTATAGCATGCAGAGTTTAAACCGAATTTAACACCGCGTTCCAAAAACTTGACAAAAAATTATAGAAATTGTATACTGCACTTAAAATATCAATATGTTGAATATTTGATGAGATATGGGTATTTGTATAACATAATAAATATTATTTGCGCATGAACGAACTACAGCAAAGATTTTTTGTCATGATTTGATAGTCAATACTATAGGGCAACTCATATAAAAATACCAGTGAAATATAGTGAAAACTCGAAAAGTTACAACAATAATTGATAAATTGAGGAGGAAATCCCATAGGATTAAATGGTGCCAGGATATACAATTCTTTTGTGTGTCTCTTTAAATGAACGATAAATTTTATGCACTCCATAATCTAAGGAAAACAGGTTAGTGCACTTCAGGGATTTCATTGCGTTTCAAGTATCATAACATTATTAAAATGCATCGCAAATGGGTTTTCCCCATATATCATAATGTAATGGAATTCTTCCGTGCGTCCCTGTAAACAAAATATATATACTACTTATTCTATTCTCCTGATAAAGCATGTTGTAATCTATATCAGTGATGCATATCAATCTCTTTATGTTCGGAATATCATAATATCAATAAAATACACCGCAAACGATTTTTCCTTAGACCATAATGTAACGAAATTCTTTTGTGTTTTCCTGTAAACGAACTATAAATATTACACACTTAATATTCAATACCAAACGTTAAACCACAATAACATATAAAATGACATGGAATTACAAGTATATATTTACGAGAGTTACAGTACGAGCAGACAGACGGCAGATAGACAAACCTAATTCAGAAACATTTTTCAACTATGTTGGAAATTGTTAAAAAAAACGACACTTTTTTCTTAAAATTAACTGAAATTTTAGATTTTTTAATTAAAAATGTATAAAGTTAAAACTTTTTACAAAATTAACAGAAATTTCAGTGATTGGGAATTGTGAAGCGGCTCAATAAACAGTAAAACGTGCTTTGTGAATGCCTGTAAAAAAAAAATGCCATTTCGTTATAGTGGGCGGTCGCTTGCCAGAAAAATTATAGCGCGTTTTCTGAAAGATTAATTTTTAATCTTTCATTATTTTTCTCTAAAAATCATAAAAAAATTAATTAAATTCTGTTACTCATTTCATAACACTGTTAAAAACATTTTTTTTTCTTTTGTCATTTTGGATTTTCTGAAAATGTTTTTTGACCTTAACGAGTCGTAAAATGGCTTTCAAATTTACAACACTAACTTTTTGAGATACTTGCTTTTCTTCAATGCGGAAATTAAAAAAATACAGAGAAGAAGCATAAAATTGCATTACCATCGGACTTTAATCAGAAGTTCTAAAAACAACTTCCTATGTAAATATTATTTCTTCCTGTTTTTGCCACTATCCGGAAGTTTATATCCTTTCGCCGCACGTATCCTTTTATGTTTGTTTTTATTGATAAAGTCTGTGATTTCTCTTAGTCTATGATTCTGCAATTTCAAAAATTATGAGAAAGTTTTCTAACGGACTAAGTAAAAGAGATTTCATTAGGAACGATACTTTCTAAAAATTTCGTATAGTAAAATTGGAAATTAATTTATATGCTTGTAGCAAGAAAATTCTTCTTTAGAACGTGATTGATTGTATCTAATATAGCCGTGATAACACGTCTGAATGCATTCATACGTACACACTGTAAAAAATACAAATGTTTCGCACTCTGCGAAACTTTAATATAGCCACAAACGAAAAAAAAAATACAATAAACTCTTCAGAGTTATTCACGCTTGCGAAAAGCGTTCTTTGTCCTTGGAAATCTCAGAAACCAACATATTTCCGAGATATAAAAAAGCATTTATATAAACAAGGTTTTTTTTCTTGCTGCCACTGAATGTCTTATACGTTTCCATGTAGTTTTTTTTTAAATGCAATAATCAGTTTTCTCAAATCGCAATATGGGTTTTCAGCATGTTATCTACTTTCAAATAAATATTTTTAGCTGCGTAATTGAATTTATATATGAAAGACTAACGGAATAATATTAATTTTAATGTTAATGTTTTTAATTTATCATGTTTCTAAAACTTGTTTATTGCACATGGAGATGTTTACTTGAGAATAAAAACACCTAAACAGCTAAATTCTGGTTTGAGAAAACTAACCAATACACTATAAAAACTACTCGGAAACGTTTCCAAAAATCAGCGGCAGCAGAAGAAACATTGTTTTTATAAATGTTTCGTTAACTCTAAAAAATAAATTGGTTTCTGAGATTTATAAAGATAAAGTACGCTCTCCGGTATCGTTAGTAACTCAGAAGAGGTTCTTGTTAATTTTCGTTCACAGTTATTTTATATTTTCCTAGATAATTTTTTTTTATAGTTATTATTTTTTTAGTCTTTTTTGCCCTTTTTCCTATAATTAATTTTACAATAAGCTAATAGTTCATTGTAAGAAAAATCACGTATAATGTAAAAATATATATATATATTTATTAGAATGCATGGAACTAAAAATTTACTATACAAATAATATTTATTATTATTTTGTATAATTTCTTGTTATTATGATATATGTGAAAAAAAATACTGTTTTCTTAAAACAATGTGTTAGATCATGGGATCATAATAAATATGAGATATTTGACTGTACAAAGCTTCGTTTCAGTATAATGCATTTACATAAATGTATACTATATGTACATAAATCGTTTAAATGTAAAACACTATAATTCACTAATACTGTCTTATACGTTTAATGTACGTTCAAGAAACGTACATTTTTTTAAGTAATTTGATTCTTATTTTCTTATTATTCTTGAATTAAAATAATTACAGTAAAACCTGTGAAAATGGAGCCTGCATGTAACTGAATCCCGTCTTAAACGGAACATTTTCATGATCCGGAGAGAAGGAATACACCATACAACTACGTCTGATAAGACAGAAAACTGTTTAAAACAAATACATTTTTTCCGGTCCCTAGGACTTATGATTTAACAGATTTTACGTTAAATTATTTTCATAAACTAATGATAAATTTGTATATTCTGTTCAAAACAATGCAACAAAATTTACATATGTTTGTATCTATTCACATATAAGGGGCTGTCCATAAATGATGTCACACTTTTTTTCAATATTTCTGATCCCTCCTCCCCCCTTAGTCACAAAGTGTCATACTTTACCACACCCCCCACTCCACCCCTTGTCACATGTCACGCTATATTACATATACATATACCTGCAGTTCAGAAACAAAGCACTACTTTATATCATATTTCAAATTTTATTTTTAAAATTTAACTAATGACGTTTGTGAGCATAACAATAAAAATGATTGTGTACTTATTTTGTATGAAATAAGATGAAGGTTTACAACAGAAAACATAATTAATATACAATAAAATAATACAATTAGTAATAAAATATTAATATATTTTTTTGAAAAGAAAGGAATATAAGTGAAAACAAATCACGTGAAAGTTGTTTTAGCCCCGATTAAAAAATACCCTCCAATTCTGGTAATTTCAAAATAACTTCAAAGTTTAATCTGCTGATTTTAAATGATTTTATTTTAATGTTTACCAAAATGTGTGATGTCACTCTTCTTCTTACCCCCTCCCACCCCTTTGTCACAAACTGTCACAATTTCATGAACCCCCTTGCCTCCCCTCCGCAAGCGTGACATCATTTATGGATAAATGCCTGTATAATAAAAATATGCCTGTATGCTTATTTACAATTTTTTTTCAATACCATATTTCAGTGGCATGTCTGACAAGCAGTGTTCTTACACTTTCGGCGATTTCTTGTGATCGTTTTGTGGCGATCATGTTCCCTCTTCATGTAAGAATCACAAAACAGCGCACATCTGTGGTCATTACGATCGTCTGGATTGTATCAGCACTCGTTTCCATACCTTTGCTGGTTGTGAAGAAATATGTACTCTTTGAAGTATGTATTGATATTTATTTATTTCTCTGAAAATAATTTATTGATTATGTATTGTCTAATGATTATTTATTTATTAGTATACGCAGGAAGTTTTTTGTTGTGTCTGTTTCTAGAACCAGAAAAATGTTAAAGATATACGTCACATATTTATTTTTTTTGCTAAAGAGGACACTCATAAATTTAACATACTTCTTATAGCTACACCCCCCCCCCCCCTCTCAACCTTGTCAGTTCACTTTCAGCTAAATTAGATCCAATTCTCCCTTATCAGGTTTCTGGGTGTATGAGATTCCTATTATATTAAATAGCAATAAGAAAATTTACTACATAGACATGACTGAAAGAAGATGTTTCGAGCGATTAAAAGAACATTAAAGTAATATTAAATTTGAAAGATTAATCATAGCTCTCACACGACTATATTTCAATAACATAATCAAATATATCGTCGACTTCAATAGTGCTAGGATAATCTCTCGCCAGAACAATTCTTCCAAATCTACAATTAGAGAGTCAGCTGAGATTATAATAAGACAAAATGACATAGCTAACGATACTTTATCCCTCACCATCCCTAATATCTGGATTAATCTATTGAATCAAAGTTGAAACCCCCTCCCTTTATTTTTGTTTTCTGAAGTTTTCGACTTAGACATAGTTTTTTCGTCACCATAATTATAGTGAGGCATCAGTAGTCAAAAAATTTCTCTATGTTTTATCTCCTGTTCCTTTTCTCCCCCCTGTGTTTCTTCCCTCCATTACAGTGTGGTTGGTATTTTGAGTGTTTTCCAGTTCGACGTTTCAAATCCCCTGATGATGGCCAAGTGCGTTGGTCCGAAGCCGTTTGGAATTTTAGCATTTTTTAAACTGTTTTTATATTTTCATGCCCCATTATACATTGTTTTTAGCATATTGAACGTATTTTAGAGTAGGGATACTTGTAAGTTACTATTTAGTTTACATATTTTTTCTGACCATTATTCATTACTATGCATACATTGTGTTTTTAAAATGATGACTAACTATAACAGAATCTATATAGTATTAACCACTTAAAAGTGTCGCTCGTATATCATATGTGCAAGAAGAGTTTGCTTCCTTCTTTACTGAAAGCTTTTGGGTACCACCAATTTTTAATTGTAACCTTCACTTTATTTAATGACAGAAATTTTTCATTAAATAAGTCGAATATTTTAATTTGGAAAAAGTGGCGTTTTATCAATATTTGTATTTTATTGTGTTAAAAAAAGTAAGAATTCTAAAAAATCTTTTCAAAAGTATCCATGAATACATTTATTTTAAACGATAAATGTATAACCAAATAGATACACTGCTCAAAACAATTAGGGGAGCACATGGTTTTAATGAAATTACGCAAATACTTATACCGATCATAGAGGAGAAATAAGGATGGAGAGCGCTTCCCGTAGAGATTTTCGCAGAAACGTGGGGTCAAGATGACCAGTGTTACTGATAGCGGAGAGATAAGTAGGTTTCCATATTTGGCGCGTTATCGCTTGCTTGGCAATTTCAAAAGTGTCGCCGGTCGTGAAAATATTATAAAAACTAACTGACCCCGGCCCGGCGTTGGCCGAGCCCGTGATAATAAATTGAAAAAAAAAAAACAGGTTTTTATTATTTTATATCTTTAACACAATTTTGTATGAAATTATATTTTTAAATGAAAAATTCGCGAAAAAATATTGATATTTAGTGATAAAAGCGCTCATTTTCTTGTTTTTTTTTTTTTTTTTTTTTTTTTTTTTCCCGTTTCATAGTTTTAAAATGAAAAGTTCTTTTTGTCCGAACTTTTTGAAATCTTTATTGGGGATAAATAAAACTGTTTTACAGCCCGTGTAAAAATTTCGTGAAAAAAATATTGTTATTTAGTTGTAAAATAAATATTTTCTTCTCTTTTTTTGTTTGTTTTCGTGTCGGCTACTTTAACATAGCAATAAAAACATAGTTCTCATCTTCCGAACTCTCTGACATTTCAATCTGTTATAAATATAACTGTATCCAAGCCTTCTTTAAAATTTTGCGAAAAAATATGCATATTTTGTAGTGAAAACATGAATTCTTAAAAAAAAAGAAAAAAAAACTTTAGCTTTTAACCTATCTATTAGAAGAAATCTAACATTAAATCGCAATTTGGAACACATTATATAAATATTTCATCAATAGTTAATTCTAAAAAAGAATATTATGAACACAACTGAAGTTCAGCATGGAAAGTTAATAGAAAATAATAATCAATTTCATATAAAAAAAATTATAATGTCAAAAATATTACTTACGAGTGAAACGTTACAGCTCCTCCTTTTGCAAAACTTTCTTTACAACCATAGGCACAGCAATAAAGGACCATTTTCAAGCTGGTATAATTTCAAACATTACGTATTGCTTCTAAAACTCCATAGAAATACATTACTGGAAAGTAACTCGGAAGGAAAAATTTCTCTTCGGCGTACTATAGTCACGTGACTGTTATGTTCGCTCCATTTTAGGTTTACTAGAACGCACTCCACCCTTATCTCTTCTCTATGATACCGATAAGCAACTTAAATTAAAACATCCATAATTTAAAGCGTAGCCAGAAAGCAGAAAATTAAAACTTCATATGTAAATCAAAGTTTATGACGTCAAAAACCTGAAAAAGGAGATAAGTGCAGAAATCGGGATTTTGCAGAAATGTCTGTTGCACTGTCTCAGTTGTGAAATTCAATTACTGAGCTTTCGTTTTGAGAAAACATGACTTGAAAACGTTGTCCCAACGATGTGATTTACCGGGATCCACGGCTTGGCCTATTTGCGGGAGACTTGAATCCCAGCAAACACAAAGAAGTGTAGCGGATTCTGTTGAAGTCGCAAGAAATGTCATTGCTAAGCTGTGGAATTGATTCCAAGAAACAGGATATATTAGACGTCTACCAGGGCAAGGCCGTTGATGTACAACCACAGCAACTTATGACCGATATATCCTGTTTACAGCTTGTTGAAACAGAACAGGCAATGATACTCAGCTGCAAAGACAGTTGCTCTTGGTAACAGGACGAAGGGTGTCCAGCCAAACAGTCCGGAATAGTAATCATCCAGGTGGTCTCTATGCATGTAGGCCAATGGTCTGTATTTCGTCGACCCTAAACCACCGTGGGGCCCAAAGTAGGTGGCTGCTGAACATCGAGATCGGAGGCAACGGGATTGTGCAACGGGAGTCAAGTGCTGTTTACAAACGAGTCCCGATTCAGTCTGGAGTGTGACTCCCAAGGTGCTTTGGTATGGAGAGAAAGGGACACTTGAAATAACCCAACTTTCGTTCGTGAAAGATCACATTACAGACGAGGTGGGTTGATGGTATCGGTTGGAATCAGAATAGGTGGACGTACGGACCTGCATATCATTAGGAATGACACTTTGACGGCTCAAAGCTATACAGACGAGATACTGAGACCTCATGTCGTAATTTACGCTGAAGTCATGGTAATTCCTTTGTTTTTATGCATGGTAATGCTAGATCGTATACAGATCGGCTGGCGGAGAACAGGCTTGAAGTTGAAACAATACAGCGTATGGAATGGTCAGTGTGCTTTCCTGATCTGTGGAGAATATTTAACTGGGTTTTGGGAAATATAACATAATCTGTCTTTTATTTCAACTGTACTGTGTTTTCTAATACTATCAGAAATTGTAAGTAATCAAAAAATTTATTCCCTCAATGTAACATTAGTTATTACTTCTTAAATTTTCTGATACGTGAGTTCAGAATAACGAAATAAAATATGAAACCTCCGAAAAAAGAGAAGAAAGGGGTATTTTTTCTTAAAAGGTCGAGTATCTTTAAATAGATAATTTTTCTTTTAATTTTATTCACTCATGTAGATATTCATTTAATTTGTAATATTTTAGAGAAAACCACAATCGATCTTTTCCGTTATTTCAGAAAGAACTTCAGCTATTGCCGTATAAGGCAAGGCATCAGGACTGCTCATTTTAAAGAGTAGCACCACTTTGACGCCCTGAAATATAAGACTTTTTGGGAATTTTAAGAAATGCGAAGTGTTTATATTGTTTAAACTAATTTGTTATGTACATATATTAATGTAGAAAAGTGTATTTTTTAAGTTGATACATTAAAAATTGGCGGCTTGACAGCTGGCGGCCGAAAGCACTTCAAAAAAAGAGGTTCAAGCGTTGGACACGATAACTCATCGTAGACTTAACCTATAACAATGAGACAAACGAAAATGGGTTTTTAGCCAAAAGAAAGTGAAATTCATAGCTCTTACAAAATATGCATTTCTAATGAAATAACATG
The DNA here is from genome assembly GCA_963931845.1 of Maratus michaelseni. Classification (NCBI taxonomy): domain Eukaryota; kingdom Metazoa; phylum Arthropoda; class Arachnida; order Araneae; family Salticidae; genus Maratus; species Maratus michaelseni. The sequence goes on along the minus strand of OZ007589.1, from coordinate 341,584,267 downwards.
AATTTGAAGCAAAATGTAAAATTTCAAGCAAAAATGTCGTTACTTAAAATTATATAGAAAAGTAAGATATCAAAAATCCTACGTATTTCACAACAAGAAAATTGTGATGATTAATTTTCAAGAAGATCACTTTGATTCATTGAAAATTGGCGTGATTATGTCAACTGATTCTGCATATTAAAAAACAAAAACAACAAGTGGATAAGTGTGATCGAAGATCGCACAAAGGGTTTCGTTTAATATTGCTTTCAAAACACTTTATCCTTTCTTTAATAAATTCAAACAAATTTCATTTAGCAGCAACAACAAAAAAAAAGTCATGTTTTTCATAAAGTAAAAATTTACCGATCTATTTGTTTCCTTTTTTCGAATATCTAAACCAGCCGGATAGCGGTCCAAGCCCGCTATTAAATTCTGTCATAATAATATCCGTCATACGGACTAAATGCAATATTTAAAAAAATAATTTCAAAATTAAACATATTGTACACCTTCAAAATGTTAAAATATGCGAATATTTCCATAATCGGATTTTTATCACGATTCAATATGTTTCTCAAACTCATATATTTACTATTCTCTATTATTTATATTGATACTCGCTTTGTATTATTCTCCAACATTTGAAAAATTAGTTAAACTTCCTATATGACGTCAGATTTTCTTTTTAATTCTCTAATGACGTGATATTAATCTGCTTTGTCCACTTACACATACTCATACTCCTTGTATTATTGAGAAATCTTAGACATTTTCCGTTTTATTACGACTATGACGTCAATCAATTTTATTTCATATTTATCTTTTTTTCAATTGGTGAAACTTTTTATTTCATTTTCATTTTTCACGTGAAAATCGCCTGATAGAAAATTAATTATTGTAAAAATAATTTCATTGTGGATTTTAAATCTTTGGCATCTGCTATAATGAAAAATGTTTCAATTTAATAGGAAAAGGCTGTTAGAATTTTGGTTTTTTATCTCTATTTATTAAAATAATACGAATTTTTCAAATTTTAATATTTTGAGCTCTTCACAGCTGCTATTCAGATTTATACACTAAGTTTCAACTGTGTAAGTTACATACTTTTTAAGAATGGCTCTGTGACGGACGGATAACGGAGCGGGGGTAATAGGGTTTCGTGAGATGAACGAAAAACTAAAAACCGAGTTTAAAGTTATCACACTCGTTGCTCGCCATGGTACGTTCTTCTATAGTTTTAAAATTGCCTCTTCATTTTCGATATCTATTTCTAACTAATAAAATATAATCTTCGTATCTATGAAGGTTTCATAAAGTGACAAAATAAAAATCGAAATTTTTAACCGATCAACGTGGTATTACCATTTAACACTAGAACGTCCAAGAATCTCGACATCCTAAAACAGCCGCCGGTGTCATTTCGACACCACTAATTTAATTATGCAAAATGGACGCTATAAATTCTAATTTAACACTATATTTCGTCATTGTACTTTAATTAAGCTTATATCCTTAACTTTTCACAAAAGAACGATGCTTTATTTTACAGAAAAATACATTAAATCAAAACGGCGGACAATTTCGATATCCGAGAATAGCCGCCGGTGTCATTTCGACACCACTAATTTATTTAAAAAAAATGGACGCTATAAATTCTAATTTAACACTATATTGCGTCATTGTGCTTTAATTAAACTTATATTGTCATATTTTCAGAAAAGGACGATGATTTATTGTAAATTCTGCTTGGTGTCGAAATAAAACCAGCGGACGTTCTACGTAAATTGGGCTGTAATTTTTTTTAAAAAATCGAATAACATAATAAAAATTTCGACAGTGTGTTTATTACGTAAAATGATTAAAAATCATGCAATTTCAAGAATATAGGTAAAAAAAATGTGATAGAGAGATAAACCTAAATTTGGTTTCGTGTCGAAATGACACCAACGGACGTTCTAGTGTTAATGCCCGTTTTGTTCAAAACCGCTATTGTCGAGCTTGCACGTACGACTTTCATAAAACAGGTAACGATATTTCCATGTGATTTACACATGCTGTATGATTAATGCTGTAGATAAATGGATTTAAAATGGATTTAAACTTAAAGTAAAAATTTTAACACAAAAATTGCATATTTTCTCAAAATTTCCGAATTTTCCACTTTTTTTTATTTATTTGTTTTTTACTATTGAAAGAATGCTTTTTTTCAATACAAGACCATTTTAATTAGACGCTAGTTGCCAAATAAATAAAAAATATAGTTCACACGGGTGAGATGTGCAAGATTCACATTGCACGCAGTGTAAAACATATACACAATAATTTATGACTTAAAGATAATAAATATATGTATTTAATTTATTAAAAAGCTACATTCAAAAGAATAGGGTTCTAGAAAAACTCACAATTAAAATTAAAATAAAATAAAAGTGTTGTGATTATGCTCCCAATTAAAATTTTCTAGAAATGAGTCTAATAATTTTCAAGATAATTGTTTTAAAAGTTTCGCAAACGGCTGACTTTTGAAGGTATCTGACTTCTTAAATAAGGTTATCAGATGTGATTTAAAATTGAACAAATATTATGTTTTTGTCATAAGATAAGATAAGGTGAATATGTTGAAGCAGAAATACGAAATATACAGTTTTTATATTTGGTAAAGTTAATATATATATATATATATATATATATATAATTCCTCAAAATATGAAATATTTAAATTTTATGAAATAAGGTGTATATCAAACTTTTTTATAACAGTTAAATATAAACATTTATAACAATTATCTATAAACACTTATAACGTTATAACATAAAAACTACACAGGTGAAAGACAGTCTGTTTCTCATCAGTGGACGGACAGTCAGATATATATAAATGTAAGTGTGTATGTGTGTGTAGTTTGGTGATATGTAAAATGCAAATTTGTTAATAATATTTAAATAATTACAAGTTTCTGAATTAACACAAACTGAGATTTAATCCCTGTATTTACATAATTTTTCAATACGCTACACTTAGTATTTTAAATATACATAATATAAATACTTAGAAATATTAATCTACGCAATAACTGTAGAGTGTTCCAATAAGGCCTAACACAGCCAGATGTTTTCTTAACCGCTTCCGTGTTAACGCTTCATAAGTGATGGAAAATAAAAGACTGAGCATTTCTGATTTTGAAAGTTATCGTGTTTTAATAGTTTGCTAATATGCTTAAGAATAACTTTGAAACCCAAACAATGAAAGGATTTTAGAGCGTTTGGGGCAGAGTTGAGAATAGAAAGTTAGAATAACAGAAAATAGATTAGAAGCATCATTTAAAACCGTTTCTCATTATTGTTATTATTAACAGCTTAATCAAAAATTGAAAGGCATGGGAAATGGTTTCAAATAACCAAGTACAGGGGTAAAATTAGACGAATCGAAGCAGATGGATAAAGCGCAATAAGCATAAATAAAAAATGATTTTTTTCTGCTGTTGAGGAGGACTGCTAGAGAGAAAAACAGAGAAAGGTTTACTTTTATAATCTGTCTGTTTATTTATGAGCTCTGAAATGTAAATATTTCAGAAAAGTAATTAGCAGAATAGGTCACTAACATTTAATACGACGTATTGAAAGCTATCAAAATTTATTACAATCTGCACGCTTCTAAAAAGATAATGTATTACAAATAGTAATATTGAATGGTGCAACCTTTTTCACTGCATTCAACACTTACATCGCTTAATTACAGCAGTGTGACGATATTCCAGATGCCTAACGAATTGCGATACTAAATCCCCAAACGCTTCCTCCACATCCCCTCCGGATAAGTTCTGTATCCTGTGCCACTTGGGGCGGTTGGCGAAAATATCCAAAATGGCGCGAAAAGGCCGTTTTAGCATCTTACCAAATATTTATTTTAATTCTATTACTAATATGTAATGTATTATATTATTACATTATATTATATCATACGGTGTGTCCTAAAAGTTCCCGTACTCCTAATTGAAGAACTCATTGTGAGTGATTTTGTTTTGAAATATTAAATTTTATCGTCTGCTTATCATTGCATCAATTCTTGAATTTTTATCGTTTGGTTCTTTTCGCGCTCAAATGGTACGATAATAAAGTTCTATGTTATTTTGCTCTTCATAGTGAAATGAGTTTATCACGCATTCAGAGAATTGCGCTGCTTGAAACTTATTTTGAATGTAAATCGTATGAAAGGTGAAAAGATGTTTGGCGCTATTAATATCCAAATAATGCTTTACCGTGTAAAGATACGATATATCGGCTCGTTCGCCTATTTCCTAATACAGGTTTGGTGGAAGACAACCACAGGAGTGGAAGGCCAAAAGTTGTTACACCAGCCTTTCTGCAAAACACTCAACGAAGGACATTGCTAACTCCCCAAAATTCTGCGAGGTGTTTGGCACAAGAAATAGGCGCATCTCGTGGACCAACACATAAATCTTTAAAAGCTCGCATTTTCGTGCTTATCATATAAAAATGGTATAGGAGATAAAGCCGCCGGACTTTGATAAGCGGATTCATTATTGTTGGAGTGAGGAATTTTTTGAAGATCTACTCATCTCAAAAAATCGTTGGCCACCTCGATCCTCTAATCTGAGCATCCGGACATTTTTCTGTGGGGATATTTAAGGAACAAAGTTCATGAAAATATTCCTCAAACAATAGATTATCTTAAAATTGACTTTACTCAAAGGGTACAAGAAGTCACTCCTAGTATGTTTCTACAAACATGCGCCAACGAGTTCAGCTTTGCCTCCTAAAAATGAGTGGACATTTTGAGCATTTATTATAAATAGAGATCAGTATTTTTTCCTACGTGATGTTAAAAGTTATTTTTATCATTAGCATAAAAGTAATAGTTTTAAACTTTGTTGTTTTGTGAATAATAAATACATATGTCGTCAGTACAGGGATTTTTAGGGCACACGGTATTTTATATAAATATTATATAATATTTGTTATTTTATTTATTTTTAAAATTTGCCAAATCTTCTTACCAAACGCCAAAAGATCAAACCACATCGAAACTTATTGCTTAAAAAAAAAAAAAAAAGAAAAACGCCAAATTTTATGGCACAGGATATTGGTCATTACCCTCCCCCATACGCAGTTTATAACTTCTGTAAATATTAAATCAATGAAATAAAAATTTAGAAATAATTCTACGTGAAATCGTACGGCTTTAAAATATTGAAATAATTTGATTTTTTTTTTTCATATGTTATCTATCTATTTCTTTTTTTCGCAGTCATTTTTTTTTATTTTTACTCATAAATCGTTTTATTTTCTTATTCATAACGTACATGATCTCTTTCATTTGAACTTCTGTTAATAAATATATAATTCAGATTACTTTTTTAATTTCTTTTAGAAGTTTTGCATATTTACAAACTTTTATTCAATTTTAGTGGCAAGACTTTATCGAGCCGAAATGTACAGAAGCGTGGCCTCTGGACGTATATTATGAAGATTTAGTGGGAGAATGCATACAATATGAACCACTTCGTACTGTCTATTACGTAATTGTTTGTGTATCACTCTTCTTTCTACCTATATTCATTATGGTTACGGCCTATTCGTTAATATTATGGAGATTATCTCAGACACATGTTCCTGGAGAACAACATGCAGCTAATGTCAGTGTTCATTCCAGAGCAAAAAAGAAGGTGATTAAATTTAAAATTAGTATAGATATTATAGCTGCCAAACTTCTTCTTCTTTTATTTTTATTTAAGTTAAACAAACACAATTTCAATCAGAAAAATTAAATGAGAATTTCTTGTTTCTATGTGGCTATTTATTATTTTCGTTTTTCACAAGCTTTTATTTAACTTGCCTTGCCTGTCTGCTTGCTCAAATCTTGCAATATAATTTTAACACACTTCTTGTGCTACAATTAACCTGTTTTTATTAACACTTTCCAACATAGTTGAAAAGTGTTTACGAATTCTGTTTGTCTGTCTGTCTGTCTGTCATCTGTGCTCTAACTCGCGTAAATATGCTCAGATTGTCATTCAGTTGATATATGTTATTGAGGCTTACTGTGGCATGTTCGGTATTGAAAATGAAGTGTGTAGCACTTATAGATTTTTTTACAGGGACACTCAAAAGAATTCCTTTACATTACGGTCTATGAAGAAAAATGATTTGCTGTTTATTTTAATGATGTTACACAATTTCAAACATATTTAAATTGATATATATATCACTGAGGTGCACTACAAGAGACTAATTATAGAATGTGGTGTGCATAGCACTTATAGTTTCTTTACAGGGATACTCAAAAGAATTCCGTTACATTACGGTCTATGAAAAAAATCGTTTGAAGTTTATTTTATTAATGTTTCAGTATTTCAAACATACTGAAATTGATATATGTCACTAAGGTGGATTACAAGAGGCATACTGTAGAATATTGTGTGTCTAGCTATCATCGTTCATTTACAGGGACACACAAAAGAATTCGGTTAAAGTACTGCTTATTAATAATAATTGCTGGGAATGCTTTTTCAGCTGCTGAACACGTTTTTAAATTTAACTTATTTTTTGTCTATTACTTGTTGTGTATAAATTGTATAGATTGTATACAGGTCAGCAGAAAAGCCCTCGAATACATTTCCGTTTATTGTCGAAAAATTTAGAAGGGAAATTTTAAACTGTGCCACGCGTTTCCTAACTGAAATAAAATTTAGCATTATATTTAGTATATATACAAATCTATAGATCATACACAGCGATGCACAAAATAGCTCGAATTTTTTTCCTAATATTGTTGGTAATTCCTGAAATTGGATTTTTAAATATGTTATGCGATTTCAAAATTGTTTAGTTAGATATCATGTTACACCTTACGGTAAAGATTTGCAAAATTATTTTGGAAGTATTGGAAAGTGTTACATAATCTATGCTTAACGCATGATTTTTCGTTCTTGTTTTTTTTCTAGTGTGACATATTCCAGGTGAAAATACAATATTCTGCAATTAATATATTTGAATTTTGTCCTCGCAACCCCTCAGGGGACTAAAACATTTGTACCTTAAGGGTATGTAAATGTCATTAAGTAAATGTCATTGATTGCTTCAGTCAGAAGCTGATGTTCTTCAAGTGAACGAGTGGCATAGTTGGTAAATGTGCCGTCGTTCAGTTACACGCAGGTATGAATGAATGTGGATTTCATCCTCGAGAGGCCGTTGATTGTTTTTTCTTGCGAGGAAGCTGGATTTAAAATTGTTCTTAGTACAAAATAATAAAAGTTTGTCTTTAAAACATTTTCTTATTTATAATTTAGTTAATTCATTGTCTATTTTTCTTCTGTTTGAAAACAAACGGAAGGTTGGAAGCTATGAGATATTAAAATGTAATGTTTGTCTTACAGTTCCCATGGAATAGTGAAATTTATACTATCTTTTCTTTTAGATATAAACTAATATAAATTTCACAATAAAAAATTTGTCATACAGTTCCAGTGTAACAGTACAAATAGAACTATTTTTATTTCTAAGTATAAACTAATATAAAATCAAACTATATATTTTGTTATACAGTTATAATGCAATTCTACAAACCATTATATATTTACTCAATAACAAAAATATCAAAAACAAAGTTAAATAACTTACTTAAGATTACATGAATGAAAATGCTGTTTTCTGAAACTGACAATCAAACAGCAGTAAGTTTTAAATTTTAGCAGTAAGTTTTAAGTCATTTAGCAGTCGGTCTTTATATGTGTACCACTTGTAGCATTACAGACCTACACGGTGCACTTCATTTTTCTTAAGATGTTTTCTATCGCCTCCCGAGATAGCAGAAACAGCTATAATTCTCTGACATAAATTCTCCAAATCTACTACTAGAATACTGTAAAGGGTGACTTTTATGTATTTTCAGAGAAGTTAGTTATAAGAGAGCATGCTATTGGACCAACACGGCCAAATTGACGTTCTAGGACGCAGGTAGGTGTTTTAATGATCTCGAAATTTCAGATATTCATATTTCATTTGCTCATGTGTTATTAGGTGCGTTTGTAGTTATATAAATACCTAGCACCTATTGTCGTCGTCTGGTCCGTCCGTCTATCTGTCTGTCTGTCCGTCCGTCTGCATTTAACAACGCAAAAACTACCCAATCGAATGGTTTGAAATTTAAGATATATTATCTTTGCACAGTTTTGTCGAGACATTTCAAATTTTATGAAAATAGAATTAGAACTTTAGAAGGTATTAATAAAAATATTTATTAAGAAATTTGATTTTTTTTTTAAATCGGTTCTTTCTTGTTATAGGAGCTTCCGAAGTTTAATCGTCAAGCGACCGAGATACTTATTTTATTACAAAAATTAATCTGCAGACGTAATAATTCATTTCGCAGAATTAAAAATCACCAAGATCTGAATATTCATATAGCTAGTACTATTCTATACTAGTACTATGTAGTAGTATTCATATAGCTACAGTACGAACGCACCTCATTTGTCACGTTTGACGTACAATTTCCAACTTGTTAAGTTAGTTGTTCAATTTTCCTTTTTTCATAATTTTCGTACCAGACACCTTGTGTGGCTTGCCAAATAAAGGAAATATATTTGCATTGATTATTGATATTTGGCGATTTATGTGAAAAAATATATAAAATTAAAAAAATATATTTTAAAGGCTAGATATAATGTTAAAAAAATATTTTTAAATAACATTTTAAATACTAATAACTTTATCCTGTGATCTTTTTTGCATTTAATTTTTATATATTTCAGATAAAAAATAATGTTAGGTGTTTTTTTTTTCTTTTAGGTTAATAAAATGGTTTTCGTTGTTCTAGTAGCATTTGTTATTTGCTGGACACCATTTCAAGCTTTGGTCTTAATCTATAGTTTAAATCACAATGCTGCAATACATGGTGCTGTAAGTGGCAAAATTATTTATTGTTTTTTTTTTTCTGTCTGTATCATGAATAATGTTTAAAAAAAACTAATTTCATATTATCTTAATTTAATATTAAAATAACTAATAATTAAATTATAACTAATATTTTAAAATTGTATCGCCAAAATAATTTTATAGCTATTTCACGTTTTCCTAGATGTACTTCAAAATATGTTTTGTTTCTATGGAAACATTTTAAATCTTCTAACAAAATTAGTAAAATTCGAAAGATTCATAAATTTTCAATACACCAATTAAATATATGTATACATAAAATATATGAATATACAAAATACTTTCACTTATATAAAAGTAAGCTTGGTATTTTTATTTAGTATAATAATGGAATCATCAAATGAAAAGACCACATATAAAGTTGTTCAGTTCTTATTATTAAAATAATTCTCTCAATGAAAATTCATATTATAACATCAAATTAGGCCAGTCGTTAAAACTAGTTTAAAAAAAAAAAGATATAATTTAAGAAATATTATTGACCGCAACCTGCATTCCCCGTATACATTAATAACGTTGTTCTAATATTTCTTCATTAAAATTTTATAAATATATTAAAAATAAAATTAATATTAGAAATATACATACAGAGCATTTTTCATATTTGCATTCAAATATGGATTAATTTTCTTTCATTTCGGATTTCGTGTTGAAGTGCGCCGTGTTTTGGTTGCGCTTCGGAATAACTTTTCTCTTGGAGAAAGTGAACGAAAGCGGTCAACTGCGCCATGACAATCGATCACAGAACGTCACACTGTGCCTAGAAACTTTTCGATATTAAGCCTAAGTTTAAACAATTTTTCATATAAAATCTACCATTCACATAGTAAATGCTACAGGTTTTATATATGTTATTTAATCCCTTGGGGAAAAGCGACACGTATACGTGTCGCATAAGATGTTCCGAATCCTCGATTATTCCCACCAGTTATTTTTTATTGTAAGCTTTGCCTTATTTAATAGTGGCATTTTTGCGATTCAATTAGACGAAAATTTCTGTTTTGAAAAACCGGTGGTAAAAGATTAAAAATTCTGTAAAGGACGCTCGTCGCGAAGGTGTTAAATCACATTATTTTCAATGTAAACAGCATTGCAGTTAATAATTAATTTTATTCATTTAATGAATTATAAGATAAGGTAAAATAAATAGCATTGATTAAAAAAGCTTAAAAAAACGAGACAAACTTAATTACTTATATTTGAAAAACATTTATTTTAATTATTAAATTATATCCTTAACGTGGTAAAAAATGTATTATTTCAATGTGTGATGATTTTTAAGGCACTCATTATATAATCCAACGTCAAACGTTTTATATTCATACTGGGTAAATTTTTAACATTTTTCACTTGTTTTAGAACAAAACGCACATCTTCTACTTTTTTCATCCCCTTTAGAGTTAAAACATTGTTATAGGAATACGCTGTAAAGCATGTATATGTGTAGTAGGCGCTGTCTTACCCTATGTTTCTACATAATTTTTTACAATTTGATTTATACAATACCTTCGAAAATAGAGCAAAGGGACTTTTTTTGTCTTTATTAAGCAAAAGTCCCTTTTTATCTTTATTATTTTCATACTGAAATTTCCCATTTAGAATTGTCAAGTGTAATAATCCAAAAAACAGCTTTTTGCATTATTTCACGGTCTTCCGAAAAGCAGCAAAACGTTCTTTCCGAATGTATTAGCACAGATACGCTGGGCTGTGAAGTTGCCGTACCGCGCGTTACAAATAAGATACGTCGGGCACAGGAGAGACTTCACTACTGTATCAAATAAGATACGTTGAAGCGAAGGAGTTAATGAGTATAACATTACAGGATTGCCACAAAAACACAAAGCAAGAAACAATCCCTTGAAGTCGGTTTTAATTTTTGTTAAAAATTACTTGTTCTGTGCCGTGTACGACATATTCTACGCGTTTTAGAAAATCACGTATTATCATGTTTCTATAACTAAATTACTTTATGTAACGTAAATACATTAGAGTGAATCAATAAAAATTTGCAATAACAATATCGTGAAAACATCGTAAAGTTATAAAAAAAGTAAATACAAATTTAAAAAATCGGTTAATTTAATAATTTAACGTTAACTTTGAAATAATTGCTTTTTCATTCAAATTTGGTATGAAATAATTAAGGACACACATTGGGTTATATGCTTGGTAAACTTTATCTATTATACTGTTTCAATTTTGTTTCAACTATTAATAATTAAAGTATACTCAGCATCAATGACTTAAAATTTCAATTGACAAGCTATTTAAATTGATTTAAATGTTGATTGTTGGAGCATTTTTTATAAACTTTAAAAAATGTTATAGAAAATTCTTTAAAAGTTGAGTGGATTTTCAGTTCATTTAGAAAGACATTTTGTTTCTAGCTTGGAAGCCATATAAATTCTATTAAAAAACAATCTTTTGAATTTATTTAAATATAAATCTAAAATTAACATAAATCTTTAAAAAAAAGAAAGAAAAAAAGAAAACAGTAAGAAACATTATTTTTATGAAAGGAAACTGGATAAAAATTCGCCAAGAAACTATTATAAAAAAAAAAAATTATATTAAATTTACATATATTAAGAAAATAACATTAATTATTGTAGAGATTTCTTAAAACAAGACTTCAATTATAACTTCCTCTAATTTAGTAATTAGTAATATCATAACCGACATCACAAATTTAATCAAATGTGATAGCTTGCATGTATAAATTGCTTTAGAGACTCTAAAAAATAATGTTACAGAGCATCTTTATATAAAAAAAAACTAATAAAGCATTTTAGTATATAATTTCACTTTTATTTGTTTATGAAATATTCTATTTTCCGTTTACCAGATGACTGTCGCAGTCAAACAATAACTCAAAAGATGGCAACTTAGAGAGGAAGTTTTAAATGCACCAGAGAACATTGTCTAAAGCGATAGGTTATTTTCAGACGTTGGAAATATACAGGGTGTTCCTAAAACTTTGTAACAAACTAAATAATAACTTGATAATAGGGTTAAAATAAACTTTTTCTGTACAGGAAACCAGCTTCGCAATCCAGTTACTCAGTCATAAATAAAGGGTGTTTCACTACAAGCTGAACCCGAATTTTTTGTTAACAACTTTAAAATAATGAAGATATTTTTGCGAGATTTTCATCATATTAAATTTTCTTTGTATAAAATGGGATTACATCATTAGAAGTGACTGAATTTTTGTCAGTGACACAGTATATGTACTGTCAGCTGCATTCTGAATAATGCAATGACTAGCAATTCTCTGCAAATCAGAAAACAAGTCTGTTGAAATTATCATTACAATATCTTCATGCTTGACAACATTTAGAAACTTGCATTTATGCATCATTAATTCCTATGACTGTCTCCATTAAGAGTAAAATTTTATGAGAATCGCATTTCTAACAGCAAATAAATAATTTAAAAGCAATGTCTTTATTTTAACACATTGACGGACAGTAGGAAAGAGTGAAGTTCGAAAATTGATGCTATATGTTTTTGTAATTTTTAGAATATTAGAAGTATAGTTTTACTCTTTCAGCTTAAATAAACTTAATTTTTATTAATTCAGCCCCTTTAATTAGGTTGCACTACTCCCTTCACAATCACGTCAGGGTGGCTAGTGGTGTGTAAAAAATACAGTAAAAAAAAAAATCCCTGACGGCTCGGCCTACAGGCACAGGTAGATTTCGAAGACGCAGACCGTGGGGCACCTGTTTGTCGGGAATTGCGGAAGAAATGACCCTTTTGCGATGATGCTGCAGCTGGAACCGCCCACTTCAAAACCAGCCAGCAAGGATTTTTTTTTTTTTTTTTTTTTTTTTTTTTTTTTGCTATAAGAGTTGGTCCTATAAAAAAATGACAATATAAAAGTTTTAGATAATATTAAGAGGATCTATAATAAATTTATGCGGATTTGAAATCTTGGGAATTGACGAAGTTAGGAATTTTTTTCTTCTAAACCCCCCCGCCCCCCCCCCTTAAGGCAATTTTTAATTATATCAAAAATCTGTCATACATAAATTTTCGGCCCTTCTCCTAGAAGTAATAATAACTTGAAACGGATTCGATAAGTATCATAATTAAGAAATTATGGGTTTTTTTCTGTTTTCACAAAAAGTCCCCCCCCCCCTTGGTTCGATTTGGCCCATTAACGAACTTGACCGAGATTTTATGCCCCTTGATTTTACGTATCAGTTTCGAAAAGAAGCGGGAGTTGGAACCGCCTACTTCGAAAAATAACTTGTTTGCAGGCGGAGCCGGCAGGGTTTTTTTTTGTTTTTAATTTTTTTTTTTTTGCTATAACGGTTGGTCCTATAAAAAACTTGTCAATATAAAAGTTTTAGATAATATTAAGAGGATTTATAATAAATTTAAGCGGATTTGAAATCTTGGAAATTGACGAAGTTCTGAATTTTTTTCTTCTTAAACCCCCTTTCCCTCCCCCCTTAAGGCAATTTTTAATTATATCAAAAATCTGTCATGCATAAGCTTTTGGTCCTGTTCCTAGAAGTAATAATAAATTTAAACGGATTCGATACGTATCATATTTAAGAAATTATGTTTTTTTTTCTGTTTTTACAAAAAGCCCCCCCATCCCCCCCCTTGGTTCGATTTTTCCCATTAACGAACTTGACCGAGATTTTATGCCCCTTGATTTTATGTATCAGTTTCGAAAAGATGCGGGAGTTGGAACCGCCTACTTCGAAAAATAACTTGTTTGCAGGCGGAGCCGGCAGGGATTTTTTTTGTTTTTAATTTTTTTTTGCTATAACGGTTGGTCCTATAGAAAACTTGTCAATATAAAACTTTTAGATAATACAAAGGGGATTAATAATAAATTTACGCGGATTTGATATCTTTTGAATTGACGGAGCTATGATTTTTTTTCTTCTAAACCCCCCCTTTTTTCTCCCCCTTGGGGCCATTTTTAATTATATCAAAAATCTGTCATACATATATTTTCGGCCCTTCTCCTAGAAGTAATAATAACTTTAAACGGATTCGATACGTATAATAATAAAGAAATTATGAGGGTTTTTCTGTTTTCCCAAAAAGCCCCTCCATTCCCCCCCCCCTTGGTTCGATTTTGCCCATTAACGAACTTGACCGAGATTTTATGACCCTTGATTTTATGTATCAGTTTGGAAGAGATTTATGCAGAATTTTTCCAGTTATCGTGGTCAGAAAAAAGTGACATAGATAGATAGATAGATAGATAGATAGATAGATAGATAGATAAAGTTTTGAACTGGGGGTTGTTTTGGGTTCTGGGAGTCATGATCGGCGTAGATCTGCAAAAATTTTTCAAAATTTCCAACCTAGGTGAGAATGTAATAGGTAGTATTTCTTACGAAATCTACCTAAAAGTGATAAACACCAGTATATTCTTATAGAAAAATTTATGTTCATTATTCGATCAAATAATCAATTTGAATTTTTCTATAAGAATATACTGGTAATTATCATTTTTTTACTGTATTTTTCCCTGATCACTAGCCACCCTGCTTACTGAAGCTGCAACTCGTATAACAGGTGGAAAACGAACTTCAACGTAAAAAAAAAATGATTCCAAAACATGACACTGGGCTTCTACTTGTACGCCGGTAAATGCACATTTGTGCTGCTATAGCCGTAGTGTCTAAAAACGACCGTTTCGTTTTGTGCGCCTATAGCCGTCATGCCACATTATCAACTTCGCTTTGGCGGCTATAGCCGCAAATGTCCGTCAACGTGTTAATATATTTCTGTTTCTTATTGTTTCTGAATATCTTTATTTATTGACAGTTAAAAATGCAAGTTACCTAAGGTTTATAAAAATATTTTTAAAAACATTTTCTTGAAAGAAACTGTACTATTGAGACGTATAGATACATTTTACTGATAAATTGATAGATAGATTTATAGAAACAGTTTACTGAAATATAGCTATTCAGACAATAAATCCTTTTATATAAAATATCTCAAATCTTTCCGCGCATTTATGTGAAAACCGCTTCGCGCTACTATCTGTACCTTTTGAATTATTGGGTTTTTATATCTTTTGAACCACCATGTATTTCACAACAAACAACAACAAAAAATAAAATAAAATAAAGAGCAAATGATTTTAAAAGAAGAGACTCAAACAGTGAGTTAGTGAAAGAATAAAAGCTCATAAAACTTTAGAGGTTTTAGAATATTTACATTTAAACTGCTTGCAGATGTTTAAATAAGATTGTATTATTTTAATGTCTTTATTTTATTTTTCAATTCAAAAGCAAAAATAGTCTTCAAAAGTTAATTTTTGTGAGTTTTCGAACCGTAAATTCAACCATACGTTGCGATTGAAATGTCATACCTTTTTTCACAGCTACCTGACTGGTTTAGTGAATTCAAGTGGTTCTCATATCTTCTTGCATATAGTAACAGTTTTATGAATCCAATCATCTATGGAGGATTTAACAAAGCCTTTAGAGACGGCTTTTTCATTGTACTTCGTTGTGGTTATCCGAAAAATAAATATGGAAGACCTAGTAAGTATTTACTAACTTTTGATATTTTAAAAGTGAAAAAGAAATATATTTATTTAAAAGAAATCATTCTCCAATATTTATATTTGTGTATATATGTGCGTGCGTACGTGTGCGCGCGTGTATGTGTCTTTGTGTGAAAAACTTTTACTTTCTTGACATAAAAAAAATCAATAAAAATATTTAAATTAAAGCGTTTTATATTAATATTTATAGTTCATCTTTCACCTACTTTAAGATTTACACAAGTGATCGTATAGTCTTCTCATTATTTAATGCTAATTTTTTTTTCTAAAGACTTAGGCATAATTTACTTAATATTAAACGCATAATACAAATATAAAATATTTTATTTCATAGCGCCATGCTTATTTACGATAGGATATAAAACTTGAAGTACATATTTCAAAATTAAATTTAATTTATACAGAAATTTTCAGATAAACAAAATGTTTTATGGAAAGCATAATATATTTAATACATTCACAAAATAAGAGAAGATGGTAATAAAGAAAATTATGTGAAGAAAGTAACGGAGGTATATATGCATACCTCCGTTCATTAAAAATGAATAAATAAACATAAAACAATTACAAAATCCTTCATTTTTATCAATTATATATTTTAAATGTATTATATTATGTAAATTCTCTAAATCATATTCTGTCTGATACAGTGAAATGTCGGCTAGCAAACACCTCTGACAATGAATTTTTTGAATAACGAAGCTTTTGTTTTTTGAAGTTTTGGACTCGTGTAATGAATATGGATAAGGATAACGAACGTCTTATTGTAGTACTAGCTACCCGCCCGGCGTTGCTCGGGCCCGAGATAATAACAATCTCAGTGCAAGGCGTTAACCCCCTCCCTCCCCATATCCTCAAATGTAACGAATAATTTGTTCAAGTAAACCACTTTCACCTACATTAACGCGATCATTAAAAAAATAATTAAATTTTTCTGATAATTAGAACATAACGAAGACACTACGCTAAAATAGCCGGCAGATGACAACAATTCCCATCCTCAATTTCAGATGTATATCTTAATTAGTTATCTAAATTTTTGTTCATTAGTAAAAATTGGCAATTATTTCCTTTCATTTTCGCAAACTAAATGGAGGAATCGGCCCGAGAAACAGATCTCTTTGTAGTTCAGTTTTTAATAAAAGCAGATCCCTGTCTGAAACTTTCTCGGATTGTTTTCACTGGCGCCAGCAGATTTTTGGCAGTTTTTTGCATAAATTAAGAAAAAATACCAGCCGATTTTTTCAAAAATTGCATAGACGGATGCAGAATTTTTTTTATATGTGCTCAGAAATTTTCAAATTGATATCTTAATTAGTTTTCTTAAAATTCGCTAATTAGTAAAATAATTTCGAATTCGTTCATTTCCGCTTGCAAATCCACAACAGCAGATCTTTTCTTTATCCATTTTGATTTAAAAGATGGCATTTTCGATGCGATGTTTAATGATATTTTAATTAACATCTAGAGTAATTATCAAAATATTAAAATTCTGAGACTCAGGTGCACATGGTCAGACCTTGGACTATCCACACCTAAATTTCCAGACTTCTAGGTGGGCTAGATTTTGCTAGCCATCGCCAACAGACACACACACAGACACACACACAGAGCGAAACTTTATTTTATTAGTATAGATAATGCAGCTGCACCGTATTTTAATTGAACGAAAAAGGTTTTTTTAGTTAATGAAGTTTTCGGATAACCAATGTCCTTCAGGAATGAATTATCTTCGCTTAGCTGATGTTCCACTGTATCAGTGCTGTATCATCACGGTATCAGTGCAGGGGGATTTTTTTTAATTCAAAATATCTATGACTATTTCAGACTCTAAATCTTCCCTTTATTTAATGATAAAGATTCTGTGATTAAATAAAGCGAAGGAAAAAAAGTACTAGATATTTGAAATAAAAAAATTGCTCTGAAAAAATAACATTTGGAATATAGATTAAAGCAACATATATAATAATATATAATAGTATTTTTCCTCTGTTACAACTGTTTGTTAATTTCTTAAATAGTTTTGTTAAAGAGATATTTTTAAGTATTAGTTCTATTTTTGAAGCACGTAAAATTTTATTTAGCTGAATAATAGAAGAAGCTGATATCTTATATGTGTGTTTATAAATTTACCTTTGCACATTTATTGAGACTGTCAGCTGGCGAATGTTTACGAGTGTAGAACGATTTTGTCATATTTGTCATATCTATTGTATAATATATTGTAAAATACGAACTATTCCAATATTTTTTGTTGACTTAGAGTTTAACATTCAGCTTTATTTATAATAACTGCCGCAGACAGCTTACGTTTATAAGTTTTTAATAAATAAGACGAGTATTTGGTATAAGATAGGTTATGTTGAGAAAAAAACTGCACGTAGTTCTTTAGACATGAAAATTCGTGTTTAAGTTTTTAAAAAGATAATTTAAGAAAATAATCCAATCAATTTTTAATATTCCTGTCTGAAATAATTTATCGATAAATTGTTCATAAAATGTTCATGTTGGTATTTGTTTACAAGAGCGTGATATTTTCTAGTACTATTTTTGTTTATCGTAGAGTGATGCATTCTTGCAACGGTTATGAAAATAAACGAGTTTGCTTTCATGTGTTAAAGTTATATAAATAACTTTTTACTTTAGGAATTTATTACTGATGTTGGAGTATTTATTAATTTTCATTATTATTTACTTGAAAATACTTTTTAAATAAGAAACTACTTGTACTACTAGAGTCAAAATATTCCCAGAAATGGTTTTTTTAATTATTTATTAATATAAAACAAATTTAACGAATACTGCTTTCGAAGTTTTGCTTTCGAAGCTTTCTCCATTTGCATTCACATGCTTGTGCCAACGTTCGTAGAATTGTTGAAAACACTCCTCGAACGCAATATGTGAAATTACTATTGGATATCTCGTCAGATTTTGAAAGCAGCCCTGAACTGCCAATAAAATTTTCTCTAAAATGTACCATGTACAACTGCCAGGGTCAGGATATCAGTTGTCACCGACTTCTAGGATTACTCGCGAGACACTGGAATACAGATTTTTGAACAAACAGACTGAGCAAACACGATGTTTGATCACTTTCGTATAATAAATTGATTTTTGAAGTTATTTCACTCATGATTAAAATTCTGCTTGCACAGATATTTTGATAGAAGTGCTAAATGTTTTTATTAATGGTGTAAGTAAAAAGGTGGTGTGCGCACGTGGGGCTACTTTGTGTGATCTTATTCAAAACTTGTGCGATCTTCACGGAAGCCCTTGTGTCACTCGTTTTCTTTTTTTTTTTGTAGCCTATCTTATTTGGGCTTTAATCAACACCTGACAGGCATTAGATACTACTTTTTGTTACAATGATGAAGATTTACTGTTCGATCGCATTTGACAGCAGACATTTAAAAATCTGACGATGAAAAAATTAACTCAAGTAATATTTTTATACCACTCCTCCGCGGAAACTGAGAAGACGTCACACTTCGCCATCTCTTTGCTTTGTGCGCCCCCGATAATAACAGTTTTTTCACCTGTGCCCTCCCCTGTTTGTTAATTAAGGGACAATTTTGACTCTAGTAGCAATTAAGGAAAATAACTAGTCAAGAAATCTTGCAAACATTTCGATCGTTATTGTTTTTCTTTGTTTTTATAGGTTACAATCATAAAAACGGAAGTGCAGGTATTTCTAGTTTCTCGAACTTTCAAAAGTCTTTTCAAAGTATGAATACGACTTTTACATCGATAAGTACTCGGACTCGGAAATTCTTTCTGAAACGTAAATCAAAGGTTCCTATGTATCAAGCTCAGCTTGTCAAGACACTGGATGTATAGATTATCAAACATTTCTAATGAACATACGGTAGTCAAAAAATTTTGATTTTCTAAAAAATAAACACTGAGTCGCTTTTTAGAAGCTCTTTGTAGATGTTTCTGTCGTAACAAAAGAAAAATTGCTTTGCTTACAAATCCTTCTAATCACATAACGCGTAGGGTATCCAGAAAGTAAGTTCCATTTGCAAATCATCCTACAGTTGGTAATCTCAAAAACGTGCATGTGCGCCGCATAATTGGGTCAATAAGCAAATCATAAAAGCATTGTTATAGAAGACAACTGTGGAAACCTTGGTTATGTGTTTAACTAACGTTCATGCAAATCGAAACGCCCGCCGTGTGCAAAAATGCTCGTTCATATTGTTTTAGTGAACATAAAATATGCCAGCAGCTGAAATTCAATAATAAATTTGTAAGTGTACAGAGAAAAATCATGAGAGCTTCTCTTGCTGGCCAGAGATTTCAGATTCATGATTTTGTTAGGCAATTTGCTACCACTGGATATCATAACTATAATATTTCGTTAAGATTAATGTCTCACAGATGTGACATTTATGTTAAAACATATTTCAAGATATGTAATTCAGGGTACAATAAAGTATTTAGTGGTATTGTATTTCATTTTTTTTATTCGTGGAACTTACTCTCTGAACGGCCCATGCATTTATTTCTTTAGTGTTCCATATAGTGATGGGTATAATTACACTTTATTTCCTTTTGGTGGTTGGTTCGCTTTAATTGTAAGCCATGAATTTCGATCATTTCGATTAACTTTTAAATTTAAAATATTATTTACGTCATGGTCAGTGAAGACATACCAGTGAAATGATTTAAGAAAGCGAAATAAGAAAGGTTAATCAAATATTAAATTATTATGTAGTAAGAAAACTTTAGCAGTGACTTTATACAAAATGTATCCAATAAATCATTCATGAGAAATCTTTTAACTACTTTTTTAGTTTATATTCTTCTTCTTTCTCAGGATTATCGTCCATGCTGAGGCTTTCTTCGATCGAAAATTTCCTTAACTGTTTTCTTCCAGAATTTTCTGTAAAATATCTTTCTACTCTTCTTTTATATTGTTCTTTCTCATGGTATTTTCTAATCTTTCTTTACATTTTATCTTCGGCTTCTTTCTCTTTCTTCCCATTCAATTATAACTTTTGATAATCTCTCGCTGTTTATTCTTTTGACATGGCCGTACGTTTATTGATCTTTACGAAAAACGAAACTCCGTAAAACGAAATTCCGTTAAACGAAATTTGAAAAAAAAAAGCTTATATTCATCAACAAAATTCACAATGTGTATTCACAAAGTACTGCATAGTAATATTTACAGGGGTGCGGAATTACATCATTCTACTCGCCACTGGTGAATGGATTTTCTGTTAGTGCAAATAAATTCTTAGGCAGTCTTAACCCTTTCAGGCGCAAATAATTGTTTTCACAACGCAATTTTTGAAAAATTGTATTTGGAAATAAGGAAATACAATTTTACAGCTTTTATTTACCAAAGTTCTAGAAGTAAAATGTTTTTCAAATATTTTGGTACAAATCTTAATTAAAATTAAGTGGTATAAAAATATCCCGCCACCATTCAAGGAGTTAAAAACTACAGGTTATGAAAAATATACCAAAAATTTCATATTTATATTTATTAGCCATATTTTGCAACTCTCTAATTGCCACAATGTACACATGGCACCAAGTTTTACTCTAATTGATATATTTCTTAAGTTTATTTTCTTCTAATTAAGAAATATGTAAAAAAATAGAAAAAGAAAAAGGAAAAATGTAGTATGAAAATGTATTGTAATATTGAATTATTTTTGAAATCGCGCAAATTTTGTCATAACAATTTTCAAACGCACGTTGTATCTTGCTGACTAGCAAAATAAACACTTGATTGATAATTTTTTGAAAATTCCCCACCCCTGATAGCCCCACCAGTGGCCGAGAGGTTGTGCTCTCGAAGCTGGTAGACGGGAGGTGCTGGGTTCGAACCCAATCGCGCCCGTCGGCGTAATCGTTCGGAGTTTTCGTGGTTTTCTTCGAGCCGTGGATTTATCCATGCGTAAATACGGGTTAGGTTCCCTTAGAAAGACCCCCACGAAGGGCACTCCCCCCGGGCCTATATCCCAAGTGTAGATAATTGGCCGTCAATAATCAACCCAACCCAACCCCACCCCTGATAATATAAGTAAAGTGACAACAAATTACAGATTTCATTATTTCAATAATATTACAAGGAAATCATTTGATCGATATTTGTTTAAACAAAAGGATTTTACTTTCAGATTTTTTGAATGAAATTTCCGTTTCCTTGTTTATATTTACATTTTTAAATTTTTAAAACGCTGTTAATAAATATCTTCAAAACTTTTACGTGACATATGTATTCGCCAAATCTTCAGAAATGCTTACATATTGTTAATATCTGAATCAGTCTGTTGGCTATTTTCTAAGCTTGATGTTCTATTAATATTATTACAAGTTTTCTCTTTAGCAATACATTCTTCAGTCTTTTGATCAACTAGCTTTTTCCTATGCTTCTCTTGCCTGTTCAGCTGATTAGTCGCTCTTTCATAGTCCTAAGCACTTTAAATATAATATTTGATAATTTAACGAATTTATGTTTTGAGTATAATGCATGATTTTTATTAATTTCAGCTCGATCAAGACTGACATTTACTACTGGTGTAACATCAAGTCCTTCGCGAAATACATCCAGAACATTGAATGGTGCTACTAAGTCACAGAAATTGGAAATGAAATTGGTGTATCCAATCCCTGATGGAGATACTTCTCCTAAGGAAACATGTGTTTCAGTGAGTGACGCTAAAGATTCGGAGTATTTCACGTAATAATTAGAACATTGGAAACACAAGGAAGAATTTTTCAGTTTGTACTTGAACCCACATCAGATAAACAACATTGTTAATAGAAACACAAATATTGAAAATAAATTTAAAGTATAAGTTATTTCTTAGCTTTGTGAATTTCTTCTTTTACCAAAAAAGAAAGAAAAAATGTGAGACAGAAAGAAAAAGACACAAAAGGAACCTATGTGCTTTCAACAATGTTCAGCATGTGTGTCGCTGTTTCTCAATCTCTATTTTTACATTGTTGCACTGAAGAAGGCAATACTTCTATGAAGTTTTTAAAAAGCCACTTGTAAAATCTATTTTATTTATTTGTGCTTCATCTTACGTGGACTTTTATAGATTATATTTTCAGTGTAAAAATAATCTAGTCCTTTGGATCAAGATTTCAATATTTATTTATATCAGAACCTTTATTGTAAACACTAGCACTTTTAGTCAAAGAGACAGAAACGTTGATGACTATTTTGATACATTTGTTTGACAGTTTTCTCCCTTCAATTAAAAACTCTGCAAACAGATGTATATTTTTAGTAAAAATACACGATGGTAAAATATTTTTGGTGGCTTTAGGGAGCATTAATCAATAAATATCTTTAAATAAATTTAAACTAACAATTTTTTACTTGATTTGGTATTAACTAAGAATTTATATTATCGATTTGATACAAAGCAAATTAAGACTAAAGCTTTATGCAATTTATTAAGATTTAAAACTGCTTTTTTTATTTAAATATATTTAAGTAAACTGCAAATTTTATAATTAAATTTATACTTTTATAAAAATTATTAGACATAATTATATATTTTTTTTTGTTTATAACCTACAAAAACATATTTCATGCACTTTGCTAATCAATCTTTAGCAAAATAAAAAAGTGGTAAGAATTTCATTAACATATTTTTAATAAATAAAAATGTGTATTCTAAAAATTTTAAGCTTTTTAGTAACCTCCCGTACTTTTAATTTTAATATTAAATAAAACAAACCCGGTTATTATCAATATCCCTACGCATATATAAAATTTGATGTCTTTGTAGAAGTAAGTAAATATTTTTGTACATATATGTATATAAATGTATCGTGTCACTTTATGTATTTTACCTATTTATGTTCCAAGCATTGTGTTCGTGAGCTTTTGTTCAATAAAAACTGCATATCAAATATTTTCTGTGGCATAAAAGTATGACTTCTGTATGTCCGGTGTTTATAATTTTATGAAATTTACATTTAACAAAGCATTGAGCTTTGAAATTACATAAAATTAAAAGAAAATTAACCAAAAACAGCCAAAAGAAATCAGCGTTTAATTTTTATTTTCCTTAGATGAATTATCTGGATTAAACATAAACCAGCCTGAATGTAATATAAATCCGATCAAGTTTTTTTTAAAGTTTTAACAGTAGTTGTATTTAACCTGCAGTTTTAAAATCTGACCTGTAGTAACCATTGATTAAACTGTTCTATGCAAGTTATTTTTCCTCCAACTCCTTTAGAATTTGTCAAGTATATTAATGGTTTTACATTTAAATTAATGGGTATCCATTTGTAAAATGAAAAAAAAAAAAAAAACAATTACCATAATCTTTATTATCAAAAGCATTATTAAACCTCCATGGAACAACTAAACTTTTTTCTTCCAAAAGAATAGGTTGTATTGTATTGTTTTCAATAAAATAAAGTAAGTGATGGTGAGAAATACCACCATCTAGATCTAAACTAGCACACACTATAAAAAAAAAAAGTATTTGGTTTTTTTTCTGCATATTAGCAGAGTATTTGGTATCATTTTAATCAGTGAACAGTGAACAATACAAATTAATGATCCATTTTAGGATCAGCGCATACAGATAGATAATTGTGGAACAAAGTGAACCACGGCAGTCAAGGAAATATTTGGTTTTCCGTTCCCACGAATGATTTAACTACACCTAATAAAAATGTCATGGAGAAAATTGTCAGAACAATAATATGACACATTTATTTATGAGAGCTTAAATAGGCACGAAGACCTCACAAGTCAAAGCATCTTTACCTCCCAGACACAGCACGGCGTCAAGAGGAATCGCTATTGTACCGACGGACCTATGAAACACTCAAGGGGAGTACCAAATTTCTCCCGCATGCCAATGGTCATCTCTCTAAAATCAGAGGTATGGCCGAAACATGCAAATTTTCAAGAAGTTAAAACGTATAAGGCCTTAATTTTATGTGAAAAGGGAAAAATGGTTCCATCCCTTTTTTTTTTTTTTGCTCCACGAAAAGAATGTGATTTTTCTTGAGAGTTCAGATTCAAAAAAGATGGAAAAGTAGAAGGTTGACTGCTCTCTAACTAAAAAAACAGATTTTGAGTGTGTGTGCCAATAGATGGAAATGTACGCGCTAAGAAAAAGCGAAAACGCGTCAGCCATTACCTCCTGCTGTCAACGTTATCTAGTAATATAAGGTAACAAACAATCTTCCTTCACCATTGTTCCATTTTATTTAATTAAGCTATATTCTTTTAATAATACGAATTTAAGTGTGTATGAAGATCCTACCCCGATCTAAACATAAAAAGGCTAATCAAATAAATACTTCTAGGGTATGGAACTCTGCCTTTCAAAATCGAATTTTTTAATTCAGTAAGATAAACTGTAATTCTCAGAAAATAAATGTTGAGAATACAGTTCTCAACTAGGATTGAATATTTTTATTTTTTTTAAACATTTATGTTTGTTTTTTATCATATGCTTATAATTACCTTATAAATAAACTCAATTTTATATTCAATTAATTTTAGTCAGTTTTCCTTTTGTTTACTTAATTTATTGAATTAATATTAAGTCTTTTATTTTAGGAAATGTTTTCTTTAATATTACAATCTAGGTTTTAAAATAAGCCATTATATATTTAATGTTACATAACTCTCTGCAGGTAACCTTTGATGATTGTAATTGGCTCAAAGAGGATCCGAACTTCAAAAATAATTCACAACGCAACTTTTTCTTTTCTATAATTAATTGATAATTTGTCTAATAAAATTTTCTAAGTATAAATTATCATATCAGATCCTTAGAGTCATAGGTGCAAAATAAATACTATACGTCTCGGATAATTTAAAATACTCATATTAATCAATTAACAGCAATATAGTGGTAAATCCTATGCAGTCAGACTTAAATTCAAATAATTTAATTGATCACTCTGTAGCATTCCATCATAGGGTTTACCGAATTAGAAGTGGTACCGTTACCTCTTTCTAAATTATTTTAATATATTAATTTAATTTTAGAAATAGAACTTTAGGTTATTGCATAATTTTTTTTAAATATAAAAATATATATGCAATATTAAGACTAAAAAAAAAATTTTTTTTGCTAACATAAATGTTCTTAATTCTAATTCTTTTGAAAAATTTTATTTTTCCTCTTTTCAACAACTAATTAAAAAAAAAAAAAAAAAAAAAAAAAAAAAAAAAAAAATTTAAGCATTCATTGGGGAATCTTCATACACTCTGTAACATGCATATACCTGGCAATTCTTTTTGGGTACCTCACTAAATATATAATGATATATTAAATAATAATAAGTGTTATTGGATTGATTTGTATTAACAAAGAATTGAAAATATGACTTGTGTTACATATACTGCAACAGCAGCAAATATAAAATAAATACATAATAATGCTCAAATATTGAAATGATATATATTATATATAATTAATTTCTCGAACAGTGCATAACAATTCACCATTGGGTATCTTTTATTTTATGTTAAACAATTTTTTTTTGCTCTCTCTCTATTTTATGATTTTTGTACTTTAATTGGATGAATAAGCGTAAAAGTCAAAGAATTAGTAGAATAGATACTGGTGTCAAAACTAGACAACAATTACGCGAATTAAATAATCAAACTGTAGACACTAATATTATTTGTAATAATAGTAATAATAATAAGAAGAAAAAAAAAGAAAGAGAAGAAAATTATAAATTCTGAAAAAGCTACTCCTAAAATTACTACAATGGACACCCCAAATGCAGATAGCCTAATTAATCTCAGTACGCCGCACAGAGCTACGGGATTTTCTCCGGCACTTCTATTTTTCGGTAGAGAAATAAGAACTCCTTTTTCCATACACTTGCCCGACCAAGACATAATTGTCAAAACCTACGTTAAAAATAGAGTCCAACATATTGAGGAAATAAAGAAATTAGCCTTACAAAACCAAAAAAAAATGATGGCGGAGTACATCG
This sequence comes from Maratus michaelseni, assembly GCA_963931845.1. Lineage (NCBI taxonomy): Eukaryota > Metazoa > Arthropoda > Arachnida > Araneae > Salticidae > Maratus > Maratus michaelseni. The sequence continues at coordinate 341,557,821 of OZ007589.1, read as the reverse complement.
ACAGTACTCCAGTCCAAAAAGTAAAATTTCTACAAACGGGACAAGAATGCTACTTAAAAGTCGTGGGTAAACCAGGTGTACTTCAGCCAAAATTCTTGGGACCATTCGAGGTGGTAAGGAAGCTTAGGAATAACAATTACCTATTAAAGGAAATTGCATTCCCAGATAAAGCGACTATTAAACGCCACATAAATAAATTATTCTCACCAACGAAAGTGGAATCACAGACTATACACATAAATTCCTAGATAGGGAAGCGAGAAATTTTTTTTCTCTTTTATTGCTCTCGAGGCAATATGTATATATTTATTTTAAATTTTTATCGTTTATAGATGTCTTATTTTTCTTTAGTTTAGTACACATTTTATAATTTTCCATTATTGTTTATTTACAGTACATTGAGGACAGGTTACTATATAAAAAAAAAAAAAAAGATCATTTAGGGAGGATACTGCAAGTTTTTTTTTTCTTTGCTACACAGTGTACTACTGAGGGATTTGGCTCGTCAGAGGGAGTTATGAACAAACATGCACGTTAAATAAAAAAAAATAATAATTACGGTAAAAATAAAAACAGAGGCAGCCTTGCCAGGGTATCACCCTTTCAAACCCATTTTATACTAATTTATATAACAAAACAAAAAAAAAATTTTAATATATAACCTTACCCCCTCTACTAAAAGTGAAAATAAAAGTCTTTATATGTAGCACAAAACATATAACTAATCGATTTAAAATTACAAGTCAACATCTATTCACTCGGCGACACAAATATAAATAATAATAATACAACATTTTATATTGACCAATATTTATAATAATTCATCCTTTGCTTAAAGCCACGGATTGACGAATCCACTTGAATTATTATAACAAAAAAAAAATCGGTCAGATTTTACAAAATTATTTTAGTTTAATATTTGATATAATCTATAACTGGGTTAGAACAACGCGTTTCAATTTTAATTTTAGAATAATCGTACGATTTCATATTATAAAACAAAAAAAAAAAAAAAAAAAAAAAAAAAATTTATTAGTTGTCCCTAAGGATTAACATTTCAGATAATTTAATTACAAAAAAAAATAATAAATAAAAAAAAATACCATTGAACGTTTCAATTATTACAAAACATAAATTGGATGTTTAATTTATACCTTAAATATTTAGGTAAATTATTTCATACTTAAAAAATAATAATAATAAAAGGTGTTGGATACATGTCAATGATCATTTCAGCAATTTATTGGATGTTAAAGTCTCGTTTTTGCAGGCGAAATTGAGACTATCTGCGCAGAGCATCTAATAATGCATTTAGCTGAGATATTTCTAATTAACTAAATTTCCAAACTTTACAAAAAAAAAAATTTGTTTAATTTTTTTTTTCTAACTATATGTAATATTTTATAAAACAAAAAATAATAAGAGAAAAGAAAAGCGAACGCTCGCTTTCGATTCCTTAAATATGTATATTTACACGTTAATATATTTTAAAATAATAATAAGAAGAAGAATAAATAATTAAATAAATATTTTACAATTGCATGCACATTTTCGTTTGTGCAAAGCAACGCTCGCTTGTTCTCGCTAACTTAAATTGTAACTAGAAAATCAATATTATATTAAAAAAATATATATATTATAATACATTACGTTTTTATACACAATATAAATAAATAAGTAAATATATAAATTGACGAGAAGATAGTGCGATGCAAACGGATTTGACCACGTTACACGTGTACCGATTTTTTTTTTTTTATAGAAAATATTAAACAGATATACAGATTTAAACATACCTCATTTTTTTTTTTTTAAATCCAAGCCGGGTATACACGACTTTTTTTTATTTTAATCACACCTGTAATCTTATTTCAACAATAAAATACAGATAGCTGAATTTTGGCGAGTAATCCAAAATCTGCACAGACACACGTGCAATCAAATCGTTTCACTGATTTTTTTTTTTTTTCCCCACTGTCAGTAATACAGGAGTTTAGTAAACGTCACCCACAGGTGAGGAAAGATAACTAATACACGGCTTATCATTTCGCAAATCGTCCCCTGGATACAACTGAATCCGAAGGTAGGGAGATGAGTCATTGTCCACAGGTAGGGTCATCTAGCTGTCATTCTCTATCCTTCCGCTTAGCGGTGATGGATTAGAGGGAGAAAAGATTACTGTTTTTTTTCTTTTTCTTCTTCTGCCTTGTTTTTTTTTTTTTTTTTTCCCAACCCCGTCCATTCCAAGGCAGGCAGTTTAAAAGGGTATTGTGTTTGACTTTATAGATGGATATTTAAATTTTTGGTATCGAAAGAAGAAAACAAATTTTCATTTTTTCGATCTGTTTCTTTTATGAAAATATATTATTATTGAGAATATCTTTCATTCAGAAAAGTAGCCTTTTCACATATTCCAAAACAATTGTTTTAGTAAGAATGATAAGATTTTTTTTTTTTAACATAACATTTTCTTTATATATATATAAAAAAAATAAAGAAGTTTTCCTTTCTGCTCAAGAGAAAATAATTCATGTGAGAATTAGATTATAATGTTTATAATACAGATTGTAGTACAACAGACATGTGATTATATAGATGTGTTTTCTCTCAATGTTTTTCATATATTATATAATTTTTTTTTTAATTGTATGGTATTCATTATCAATGCATACAGCTTACTGATTATATTGAGTATTTGTTTTAAATGATTCTGTATATTGTGTTTCAACGTATGGGTACCTAATTAGCCTGTAATAATTAAAATAAAAGATTTGCCAATTTATATGTATGTAATAACTAAAAATATAAGAGTGGAAAAGAAAATTAATTTTTTTTTCTTTCTTCTCTCGGGCATTTTATTTTATTATTTGGCTTATTCAAATTTTCCTGTTTTATTTGGATTTGGACCTATTAAAACTCAAAATTTTAATAAATGTTTTTGGAACAATGGAAATTGAAACCAACTACACATGATAACTTGCTGAAGAAGTCATGTCTTTCATCAGATTTTTCAACAGTGAACTTTTGATTACGCTTTATTTCACCAATGTGTAAAACTTTTTTCCGGTGTTGCAAACCTACTTACACTCCAAACCTAGTGACACCCCAGCTTATCCCAAGTTCCTAGACTTTTCCATGTGAACATTTTCAGTTTTGATCTTCAATATAATACGACGATGGACTTTCATCGAGTACTTTGTGGCTATATATATATATAAAAAAAAAGATACTGTGGACCTTTTTTTTTCTAATGTCGGGGGAAGAGATGATGGTGAGAAATACCACCATCTAGATCTAAACTAGCACACACTATAAAAAAAAAAAGTATTTGGTTTTTTTTCTGCATATTAGCAGAGTATTTGGTATCATTTTAATCAGTGAACAGTGAACAATACAAATTAATGATCCATTTTAGGATCAGCGCATACAGATAGATAATTGTGGAACAAAGTGAACCACGGCAGTCAAGGAAATATTTGGTTTTCCGTTCCCACGAATGATTTAACTACACCTAATAAAAATGTCATGGAGAAAATTGTCAGAACAATAATATGACACATTTATTTATGAGAGCTTAAATAGGCACGAAGACCTCACAAGTCAAAGCATCTTTACCTCCCAGACACAGCACGGCGTCAAGAGGAATCGCTATTGTACCGACGGACCTATGAAACACTCAAGGGGAGTACCAAATTTCTCCCGCATGCCAATGGTCATCTCTCTAAAATCAGAGGTATGGCCGAAACATGCAAATTTTCAAGAAGTTAAAACGTATAAGGCCTTAATTTTATGTGAAAAGGGAAAAATGGTTCCATCCCTTTTTTTTTTTTTTGCTCCACGAAAAGAATGTGATTTTTCTTGAGAGTTCAGATTCAAAAAAGATGGAAAAGTAGAAGGTTGACTGCTCTCTAACTAAAAAAACAGATTTTGAGTGTGTGTGCCAATAGATGGAAATGTACGCGCTAAGAAAAAGCGAAAACGCGTCAGCCATTACCTCCTGCTGTCAACGTTATCTAGTAATATAAGGTAACAAACAATCTTCCTTCACCATTGTTCCATTTTATTTAATTAAGCTATATTCTTTTAATAATACGAATTTAAGTGTGTATGAAGATCCTACCCCGATCTAAACATAAAAAGGCTAATCAAATAAATACTTCTAGGGTATGGAACTCTGCCTTTCAAAATCGAATTTTTTAATTCAGTAAGATAAACTGTAATTCTCAGAAAATAAATGTTGAGAATACAGTTCTCAACTAGGATTGAATATTTTTATTTTTTTTAAACATTTATGTTTGTTTTTTATCATATGCTTATAATTACCTTGTAAATAAACTCAATTTTATATTCAATTAATTTTAGTCAGTTTTCCTTTTGTTTACTTAATTTATTGAATTAATATTAAGTCTTTTATTTTAGGAAATGTTTTCTTTAATATTACAATCTAGGTTTTAAAATAAGCCATTATATATTTAATGTTACATAACTCTCTGCAGGTAACCTTTGATGATTGTAATTGGCTCAAAGAGGATCCGAACTTCAAAAATAATTCACAACGCAACTTTTTCTTTTCTATAATTAATTGATAATTTGTCTAATAAAATTTTCTAAGTATAAATTATCATATCAGATCCTTAGAGTCATAGGTGCAAAATAAATACTATACGTCTCGGATAATTTAAAATACTCATATTAATCAATTAACAGCAATATAGTGGTAAATCCTATGCAGTCAGACTTAAATTCAAATAATTTAATTGATCACTCTGTAGCATTCCATCAGTAAGTAAAAACAATTTTTATCACAAAATACACGTTATCAAGTAAGTGGCACACAAATTCACGATCACGTCACAGCAACAAAAATTAATCAAACATTCAAAATTCTACAAATATCAATCCAGCATTTAGTCATCTTTAACATTCAGGCAACAAATAATATCAGACTTATTGATTTTTTTGACATTTTTATTCAAAAAAGGACACCAACTCAAGTCCTTGCTTCTTTGGAGGAGGTTCAAATCATTGAAAGTTTATAGTGTCCTATTAGAAAATCCGAGAGATATGGGACATTATTCTGTGATTAGGTAAAGTCTTTGAAATCCCAATAAAGGCGCCATAATACGTATTCAAACTCTAAGCCCAGAGGTGCTATCAAATACGTATGACATGTAGGTGGAATCGAGAGTTGGCAAGTAAGGAAAAAAATCCAGAAAGCTTGCACAATTTCTGAAAAAAATGTTTGTTTAATTTAAGAAATAAATGATGCATATTAAAACAAAAACCAAATAATGTGTAAATTTTAATACTTTGTTGACTGGTCATGCGTAAACCCAAGTTTATGTAACTAACTGCATTTTTAATTAGGACGTGTTCTGGATACTTAGCTGCATGTATAAGATTTTATCAAAAATAATATGTATTTATTTTTCTTACTTATACGTTGGTATATATTTTTTAAAACGAATGTTTTTTTTTTCTAAATTCATTCATTTTTGCATACTTACTGGTTCAAAAAATTAGAAGCCTATATAGGCAATCAATGTATCAAAGATTTTCGGAAGAGAGTGCTTCTTCTTTTGCTTTAAAATCAAATCTAAAATTAAATTGACGGTCAACAATGTTATTCGAACTGAACTTATTTTAAAGTTATCATTAGTTTTTAATAATTTAGAAAATACATGAATAATTTTAAACGGGATTTTCTTATGCATTATTTATAACGGGATTTTCTTATGCATTATTTATTTTAACGATTCATTTTTTTAGATCAGACATCGTTTAAAAATTATTTAAAAACATGATATATGCACGTAAAAATTACTTGTTTCATCTCAATCATAGTTTATAGACTTTATAAATTAAGAGAGAAAGTTCCACCACTCTTTCCACCTTCCGCTATCTCCTTAAGTAAGGATTAAATTAAAGTGTTATATTTCAATTTTATTCCTAAAAGCTGTACTGATATATTAAAAAAAATATTATTATTATTATAATTGAGAATGTGTAAAAAAAATGTAACGATATGGGTTTAACTAGTTCAGTGGTGGAAAATATGCGCAACAGTGGGCCAATTGTCACCACTAAATTTTTATAGTATTTTTCACCTTATTTAATGATAAAATATCTGAGATTTAATAAAGCTAAGAATACTGTGAAAATTTAATGGTGACAATCGGCTCACTGCTGTGCATTTTTTCCAACACTGCTAGTTAGAATTGATTTTATACTGCTATTTAATTTCGAGTGGTTTGTCTCATTTGACTATACTGATTGTAGATTTTATTAATACGCATTGATTCAGATATTTTATCAGGAAATTTCAAGAAACTGTGTCATTTCCATGAGCTTTGAATTTACTCTGTTATTATCCGAATTGTAGTATAGATATAGAACTTTTATGGTGTAGTGCATATTTTGTTTTAAATAAATGTTCAATCAAGATTTCTGTAGTTGATTCACGTGTTTGACCAAACGTGTTAGTAGATCTTCAATATTTGTAGCACAGACAGAGTACAAAAATTTCTCTGTATTATAGATATGATGTGTATAGTATTATGTGATTTTGAGATTTTTCAAATCCTGTATATTCTTTCAATAACTTTCTATTTGTTTTATAATTTTTTTGTTATAAATATAAATAAATTGCGTATTTCTGTTCGATTTTTTAAATACTTTAAGGCAAGAGTTTTATTTTGAATTGTAAATTGCTATCAACATAAAATTTACAATTTTTTAAATTGGTTGTTATATTCACATATTAGAATGCATCGATATATAGCTTAATTTGACGTTAATGTGTACGCTCTGTGTCTAAATTATCATTTCGATATATTTTCCTTTCGTCTGTTTTATTCACACTTTCTGTTACATAATCAATATGTTTATGAGATTATTAATAGATACAAATAATTTAAACTTAAGATTAATGTATTTTTATAGCTGACAATTCTTCCTTTTTTCAGTATTACTATTTCCAAATAAACGTGACAAAATTTTATGATTAAATAACAGGAAGATTACTGTTTGATAATAGTGGTACCAAAAAAATGGATAATTTGGCAGCTATTGTGTGGCATATAACTGCTTAATGCATTCTAATTTATTATGAGATAAAAAATTATTTATTTTTAATTTAAGCGACCAAAATAAATAAATAAGTAAATAAGTCATTCATTCAAGGTAATGTTTTATAAATATTTATTTTAAACTTTCTATATCACCATTTAAAATATTGGAACTCCATTAATTTTATAATTATTAATATTCTAATTCTAATGTTTTTAATTAACATTTATTTCATCACAAAAAAAAAAGTTTTTTAAAATAGCATTTAAAACCATGCGTCAAAATAAGTTTTTTCTCTCAAATAATCTTTTTTTTTTAAAGGAAATACGTCGAAATATCTATCAAAGAAATTGCGAGGGGATTTTTCTCAGTATAGAAAAATAACTTGAACAAAAGCCTGTGAGCCATAAAACGAATCAAATGTTTCGAGACAAGCGTGCTGTTTTTGAAAAATCGAGATGACTTTTTGACGGTTATGGATTGAGTAAGGAGGGAGTACACACGAATAATTTTAAAGAGAAAAATTTATACTGTACGTACTTTACGCTATTCTTGAAAGCATGCTATTTTGTTTGAACTGAATGTTCCCAGACACTATTTTCTTGAAATCGGTACTTTTTTGTTTAAATAAGTTTTGACATTTGATTTTGAATTTCTTCATTCTTATTTTGAAGCTGTGAGAATAGGGTTAGGAGTTTACTAAAAATAAATTTTTACTAAAAATAAATATGTACGTCCAGACATTTTGTTCGTAAAATTTATGTTTGTGAAATATTATCTATAAAGTGGAGAAAAATGGATGTCATATTGAATTACATTTCCCTATCATTATTTACTTATTTATTTATTTTACTTTCTTCAAACAACTTAACTTTATATTATATATAATCCAGTCAAATATCATTTTCATTGTATTGCAAAGTAAGACAAAAATATATTCAATAAAAGTGCTCCAACAGGCATTTACAAATTTTAAAAAGGGTTTTATATTGGTACAATTATATAATATATTAAACTGACTTACATTGATTATATTTAAGAACAGCATTTTCCTTAATTTTTTCCGAAATAGATCAAGGAGGAAATACAGTTTATCCGTTATTTAAAAATATATGAGGGGGTTAGAATGACAGTGGAGTAAGTAAAAAAAAAAAAATTGAAAATCGAGATAACCATATTTTTTTCACTAAACATATATTAATTTCTGTTCAATGGGCCAGTCAAATAAGTTATAGTTTACTTAGGCAGTCGCTAGAGGGCAAAACAAGTTGGACCACTCAACGCAACGGCATTACAACAAGTTTCGCAAAACTCTTCATTTTTCAAATTACTAAATTTTGACTTACTCCACTGTCATTCCAACCCCTTCATATGTATGGTGCTTTATGTCACATGAAACAAAGATGCAAAACTAGGTTATATTTGTTTATATTTTGTATTTTTTCTCTTAGTATAAGTTTTTATATTCATTTATGTATACATGTATATACTATAAAGATATGTAATATATTCCTTGTTCAAAAATGTGTCCATTGTATATTGTAAAATCACCTTTCTATGTAATATATTATATTAACATCAATTGTGCGTTTTTATTTGACAAATCGTACATTACACTAATAATTAACAGTATATAATACAAATACAAACTGCAGACATTAAAATAATCGACGTCTCCACTTACCACCATTAGGAATGTAAGCCTGAACACCGCACATGTTAATTTCATACTATTAACATGCAAGTTACTGTAGCTTCTTGGAAGAATAATCTGAAACATATCAGTTAAAATTTCTGTAATCATCCGTCCGTAAGTTTGAAGTCTTTGTTATATAATTTTGTGCAAATAAGTTCTTTTTTTTAATTAAAATTCAGCTGGTTGGAATCTCCTGTATTTCTCATCCAAGCAACCAGGACTATTACTAGGCATTGTCATTTATCGGTAAATTGGATATAGAGTATTTCCAGAAACTTTGATTAAAAATAGATCGTCAATTACATAATCAATTACCAATCCTCGCAAGTATAAAAAATTATGAGAAAGTATATAACACACGTTATAATAGAGAATGAATCAAATGTCATCGTCAAACTCAGTATTTTCTATCCAACAGTGCGTTTTTTCGACTTTTTATTAAATCATGTAAAAGATAAAATAATTTGTAAGACGTATATTTTCCCTATTTTCGGTTTCCAAATAATTGCAAATCACATTGCATATGCGAGAAACTGTTCAAGACAAGACAATTTTGTGGTAACGCTCGTGTTCTTAAACTGTATTGAAAATTTCATTAATATGAAAAATTGATAGAAGAACCCGATTTCAATTTGGAGAGAACTTCAATAATCTGCTCTTTAGAAAATAAATTATAACTTTAAAAAAATCATATTAATATCGCCAAAATGTTACACTTTAGCTAATTGACAGGAGTAATATTTTTTCATTGTGTCAAATTTGAGGATTAAAATCAAATTTGAGGAGTATCTAGTCTTTGAGATGTTTATTGTTCTTTTCTATATATTACTTTATTTGCACAAAAATTGCACCAGAAAAAATGGCAGAATACTAAACAAATAAAAAAAATTAATAAGCTGTATGATATTTCGGGCACGTATCCGAGATTTGTGGTTTATCGCCCAAATGCGTGAAGCGTGCTGGTAACGAGCTGTTTACTATGGGCCATACTAAAAATGAAATTATTCCGCAATACGCGAATTGCGGGCTTGACCACCCAGCTACTTACAGATGATGTATTAAAAATCCACTGCTAAAGGGAAAAACAAATTACCCAATTTAAAACCCAAGATAAATCTAAATAAAACTCTATTGCTCAAGAAGCATCTAATTTCATTGCAATTCTGAAAGACCTCAAGTATTATACAAGAAATTCTAAAACTTCCAAACTAATAAATTGTAACTGTACATCAAATTATGTTATTAGTAACGTCTCTAATGAGGCCCCTGTAGAGGAGAGATCATCTCGATTAAAGTAGTCCTTCAAATCCTCCCCCTCCGAAATAGTTAGTAGCAGTTAAGTTTATATGCAGCAAATTCTCCCACTCAAATATGCACTACAGCTAGAATCCACCTTTCTTTTATTGATTTTACTATTACTAAAAATCTTCCTTATCTTATCACCAACACTGTACTTCACGAACTTAGCTTTGATAATCTTCCGGTCACCTTTAAAATTTTCCTCATTAACCATATTTTACCAACTCTTACCTTAGAAATTGACTGAAATAAATTTAGTAATAAACTCACTAATTCCAATCTCATAAAATGAATCATTCTTCTGATATTGATTCTCCTGTAATTCATCAGCAAAATATTGTTACTAACGCTCAAAAGCATGCCACTTTAAACAATTTTTTTAACTGTGTCCTTCCTTATAACACCAGTTCTTCTATCCCTCCCATGACCCTACTCTTAAATCCGCTGTTAATAAACTTAATAACAAGATTAAAAATTTATTTTCAAAGAAAGTAAAAAAAAAAACTTTGACCAAATTCTTAGAAAATCTTTCATTTGATGGTAATCCCTTTTTCAAATTAAAAAGAACTTAAGAAAAATTTTACTCCCATTCCTCTTCTTACTTAACAATGTTACAGCTTATACTGATGAAGTTAAGGCATAATTTTTACCAAGATCCTATGTATTGCCTTTCTTTTCTAGCCCCACTCACCTTTCTCTTTTTAGTGACACAGTTAATAATTTCCTAGCACTCCCTCCTGACCCTCTAAGCAAAATTTAACCAATTGTTACCCATAACATCATAAAAAAATCTCAAAAACTGCAAAGCCCCTGGATATGATAATATTACGAACAATGTTCTGAAACATTTATCTACTAACCGAATTCTCTAAACAACCAAACTGAGTGATTCTATCCTAAATTTATGCTACTTTCCGAGACCTTGGAAAATATCTATCATTTCCCTCATTGTTAAATCTACTTCTGATCACAATGAACCCACTAACTATCGACCAATTATACCTTCTTTCATCGTTAAGTAAAGTTGTTGAGCGTGTCATCCAGTTACAGTTTCATGACTTCCTACACGAAAACAACATTTTCATGTCTGAACAATTTCTCTTCAGAGCTAAACATTCTACAGAAGACCAGCTGCTTCGTGTTGTGGAATTTTTAACGAAAAACTTCAATACGAAGAAAACAGTCGCTTCCATATTATTAGACATCGACAGGATTTTTAGCAAATCATGGCACGAGACCTCACTCACAAATTAATTAGGGTAAATAATCCGCCCGGTCTTATACATTTCATACACTCTTACCTTGCTGATTGTACTTTTTACGTAAACATTAATAACACGTTATCTACACTCCATTTTATCGTTTGAGGCATCCTTCAGAGTTCGATTCTAAAACACGTTTTTAAAATTATTTTTTAATAATATTCTTCGTACACTTGCTTTATCTGCGGATGGTACCACTATTTGCGACTCCGCACACCATTCTTAATTTTTTTTTATAAAGAAACTTCAAAATACACCTTGCTACGCATGTTCAATTCATGCATCGGTGCAACCTGTGCAGCAATGAACACTGTAAAAAGAAATCTGTAATTTTGACAGAAAAATAGGGTATTTCTTACAGAAAAAATGTTTTAATGAAAACATATTGATATTTTCTGTAAATTAAACGATTTTCCACTGGCGCCAAAATTAAGAGTTTTTTTTCTGTCAATTGAGAGATTTTTCTTTTTCAGTGAATGAATCCAAAACTGTTGCTATTTACTTTTTTAGAATTCTCTCCTACCCTAAAAAACTAACTATTAACATCACTACCCTCCCTAGGAAAGATGACACCAAATACCTAGAGGTTGTCCTTGTAAAAGACTTATATATAGAAAATATATTCTTAACTTAAGACATAAGGTCACCGGAGAATCCAAATATCTTGAACCGATCCTTAAAAATCATGTTCTCTTTATTCCCAATAGAACACTAATACATAACACCTGCATTTTCTCTGTCATGAGTTATGCTTCTCCGAGCTGGGCTTTCATATGTAAATCTAGCATTGAAAACCTCTCTAAATTTCCTAATAGAAATTTAAGAACCATCAGAAATGGTATCCGTAATACTATCATTAGACGTGATTTAAATATATGCTCCTTCATTAAACGGGCCAAAAAACTTTCTATTTTTTTTTAACAAAAATATCTGTAATATTCCCAATGAGATTATCGCTGATCTGCCGAACCACGATGTCTCCGAACCCAACAATAGAAAAAGACTGGGTTATTTATAAATGATTGAAGATAACACCTGATATAAAATATGTTTATAAGTTTTAAAATTATCTTAAACATTTAGTTTAATCATCTTATATATATATATATATATATATAGAACATATTATTAGACATTATTATATATATATATATATATATAATTATTAGACATTATTTGTCCTTTTAAATCCATACTGATACTATTACTAACAAAACAAATTGCATGGCTATCATTAAAAAGTGTCCTTTGGACATTTCTTCTTAATCTCGACTGTTTTGAGCAATTGAGCATTTTATCGCTCTCAATTTTTCATTTCTTTTTGTAATTACTATTTGTATATTTAAATTTAATTATATTTCTCAACTTAATTTTATGCTAAATGCTTTTCTATATTTAATTAAAATTATACTCACTCTTATGTAGTTTAAACTGCAGTTAGACTTTTTCTCTCTTATAGTTCCCGAAGTTTTAAAAATACAGCTAGTCCCAGACAGAGCACAAAGTTGGCGTCAACTAGGAAGCTCAATGAATTGCCTAAACTGATGAACTGTTAAACTTCGAGATATATTATTTTTTGCGTAGCTTAATTAAATAACAGCCATCTATGATTGCTTTTCATAAAAACTGGAAATCTACATTTTTATAAAGTCAGCATTTGATGTGCCTATGGCATGCAGTCGGCTGAACAAATGTACGTGGAAGTGTATATCAACATTTTAAGTATATGCAAGCAAGATATATACAATATACCTGCAGGGTGTAAATACTGAAGCAATAATAAATCTCGACAGTGCAAAGGAAAAAAAAATTCCATGATGTTTAAAACAATGTAATTTGTTTATGATCATGCACATACGTTAAATTACTTTCTTATTTATAATCGGCATAAATTTGTTTATATGAAACACAAAAATACTCGAAACATACATAATTTAATTTAGTGTAAGTTTTTAATATTTACTTACTTGATTATGATTATTGGTCAGTTTAGTACACTCTCTAAAAAAGTATTATAGATAATTTCATTAAATTTTATATACAATAAAAAACATTTCGTTTAATAACAATAATAAGAGTTTTACATTTTTTTTAAAGTTAATAACAACGGAATTTTTATATTTAAAAATTGAATATTTTCCTTCTTTTAATTAATATTTTTTTGCATATTTTCTCAAATATTATAATTATATTCATAATTTTAGATAGTTTTATAGAAACACATTAGAAATACAAGTATGAAAAACTTCAACATTCTAGCTTTAATACATTTTAAAAAGTGTAACCTAAAATTTCAAAATTGCATTTTGAAGAGTGTTGAAAGAAGAAAGAAAAATTATACTTAGATTATGAAACACCTTCCAACACATTCAGAATAGTGTAACAAAACTTCATATTTTAATAAGTTAACGATGATATCTAAAAAAAACAAAGAATATGGAAAACGCATAACACATAAAAAAATAGCAATTATCCTCAAAAGTCGGACTAAATATTCGAATTCTTTTGTGAAGCCCTGTGTATAGTCTATATCGTTTTATTTAGTATGCAAAAATTTAGTCCATTTTGGAAATGCATGTTAGAGTTGAAATTTTCCCTTCAACAATTTCTATCAATAAAAGGAAATGTAATCGAATTACTTTGTGTATATGATGTATAGATTTTCTGCACACCAAATAATTTACAAAAAATAGTTACATTTAAAAACGCATACCACAACTTAAAACGCACGTGTGGCAATTATCGCTTATCGACAGTATTGTAACCAAATTTTGCTGTGTGTTTCTGTAACTGAACGATAAATGCTAAGCACACCATATTCTACAATAAGCATCTTGTAGGCACCTTACGCTGTATATCAATTTTAATATGTGTGAAATAGTGTAACATCATTAAAATAAACCGCAAATGATTTTCCCCATCGACACTAATGTAGCGAAATTCTTTTGAGTGTCCCTGTAAAGGAATTATAAACATACACTTCATTTTCAATACCAAACATACCATAGTAAATCTCAATAACATACATCAATTGCCTTCAAATCACAGTATATTTATGTGTGTTAGAGAACGGGCCGAACAGACAAACAGACGACCAGAAATAGTTTTTTCAATTATGTTTGAAAATGTTAAAAAGTATGTACAAATATTTATGGCATTATTTTTTTTATTAACTTAAGGATTATTTTTACGAGTTTATATATTGAGAAATCGCATGTATTATTTATTTTCGGTACGATCTGAATGTGTTTTATTTTTTAAGCTGAAAATAGAAAAATTGAAACATTTTATGTCACATTGAGCCTTAATTATTTTAAAACTGGGTTCAAACTAAAATTATTTTCATATAGTAGTTAATTTATTGTATATTTTTACTTTCTTATTTACACACATGTGGATTATGCTGTGTCGATTGTTATCTTTTCCTGTGTCTAATTTTTAAATTGTTATATTTGTATAAATACCCCATATGGGTACGCTCAATTTACCGGACGCATTTATTTTTCGGATTTCTGTAATATATATAGAGAAATACTTGACGAATTTTTCCTGTACTTCTCGGACGGAACGGACACGTTTGATCTCATATGCTTTTCAATGAAGAATTTTGTTACTATGGCAATTAGGGAATCAATAATAAATTTGTGAAAACAGAAGGTTACAACGAAACCTGTAGGGCGAGTTACACCAAAACCTAATCAGCGTCTATATATGCAAATGTCAAATAGAATATGCAGTTTGATGAAATTCCGTGCATTATTCTTGAGACATAGCTATCGCGGGAATCTTGAAAAATGCATCATAGCAGTACGACCTGTAGGATGATGTACATTACAATCTAATTAGCATTAATTTAAAACAACGTCTACTGAATATGAAGTTTAATTAAATTCCATGCATTAGTTTTTGAGATAGAGTGCCCAAAAAATTTGTGTCACATACAGACACAAAGACTCACGGGCAGACATTTTCTAAAAACCGTCAAATCGTGGTCAGGACCTTCTAAAACATGTAAATTCGTCGAAAACCAAAAGTCAAAATTGGTCAAGAATCAAATACCTTTTTCTTATAAAGGTAAAAGAAAGTAAAAACATGTAGACTTTATTAGAATTTTTAAAAGAAACACTTATATCTTATTGAATATACTTGCTAATCTTACATAAATGCCAATAAATGTTATACAGGGCTATAATAAAATTTGGTATATGTACTTCAAGAATTTTTTATCCAACAGAGTAATTTAAATCATTAATTTCATTATTATATTTTTTATGTGCCCCTTATTTACCCCCATGACTATATCTTAACCAACAATTATGAAGTCAAGCATGGGCTTTAAATCTTCAAATTTCATGAATAATCCGTTAAGTATTTCTTTAGGTATATGACAAAACGGTTAAAATTCAAACTCTACTATGACTTTTTACTTGTGTATTTTACTTTAGAAAAATGGTTTGCACGAAGTAAATATATGTATTGTAAACCGTTTAAATAAATCAGATATTTCTAAAAAATAATGTGAATTTTAAATTACAGTTTCCTTCTCTTTTGTAAGTAATGATTCTAAAAAACATTTTAAGCTAGCATGTAAAAGAAAGAAAAAAACAATACATACCTCCAGAAACTGCTCAAGTATTCAATTTTGAAATTCAACGTCTTTTGTTGTTTATAGGGCTGAACTACCATCGTCTTTAGTTAGTTTTGTCTCTGTTGGGTAGATTGCATCAAATGTTAAATAATATATATAGTCTTACCACGATCACTAACTCGATAAGTAACGTACAAGTTAGATTAATTTATACGTTAATTAATGTGACGATCACCCTTAGCAACAACCATAATTTAGTCCTTGATTTAATAATGCATTTGCATAACAAATGAGCCTTATAGGATTTTCTTTCTCCATAGCACCTAGAACTTTGTCAAAGTCATCGGCCAAGTTATTGTGGGAGAACATACCAGAGTATTATAGAAGGAGTATTGTGTATCATCGTAAGAAATTATTATACTACAAAAGTTTTCAATTTTTAAACAAAATCATGTTTTCTTTTAAATTTTTACCGAATTTTGCACTTTTAGTATCGAGTTTTCGTTCTTGTCAAATACATCAATTTTTGATAGACATTTTTGCCCTTTGTTTGATAGTCAATTTTTGCCCTTTGTTTGATAGTCAATTTTTGCCCTTTGTTTGATAGGGCTTCGCTTACCTATTGGAATTGAAACAATATCTTTCCCTAATAGCTCCTAATAAGTATGTAGCCTTAATTTTCGCCAAGGCTGATGGTATAATTGAAAAATATGTCTTTGTTGACGCAACCATAGTGCAATATTTTAAACATTCAAGGAAGCGCACGTATTCTTCTGAAAGGAAAATTATTTTACGGGTGACAGTGTTCAATATTTCCGAGATTCGGGCTGATGTATTTTGTTCCCTTTCCAAATGCAGGAAACGTTTGCAATGCAAATAATATGTAAAAAAATAATATATTTTAAGTAATTAGAACAATTAATTATTCTTTAATTTTAGTTAACAAAAATATGCAGCTTACTGAGTTAGATTTTATGTTGAAAACATTATGCGTATTCAGTATTTTTGTCCACTCATCTATTTATTATTTAAAATCATTTAAAGTTTATTTTCTTAAAAAGCAGTCTTAGAAAACGAATAAATCTTTCAACCACTATTCGTGTTCTTATTATTTTTTTAACACAGACTGCTAATTAAAATTTTTTAGTTACCTCAATCAGCAAATATTTCTAATTAAATTACAAAAATAATTTGTGTTAGTATCACTTGAACACTAGAAGTTTCAAATAATATTAAAAAAAAATGTAATAGTTAATCAAATATCATTAATCTCACGAAAAAGCATATTCTTAATTTTTAATTGCTTGAGAATCGTAATTAGAATAACGCGATAATTACAGGAAAAATGGGTTTTTTGATCACATTATCAAACAGATAGGTTCAAGAAAACTTTAATATACAATCAGAACGCGGAATCTGTGTTATTGAAAACTAATTCTTATTTTCGAATGTTTGAAAATTTTGATAAATTTGTAAAGGCACTTGAATTGCGCTATAAGATATAAAGTATCTTCATAGATTTTGTTACTAATTATGGAATTTTGTTTTAAGATGCATTAATACGAGTTTAGTTAAGTTACCACGTATCATAGACATTTAATAAATAATCTTAAATAAGAACACATAAACAAAAG
Source organism: Maratus michaelseni (assembly GCA_963931845.1). Classification (NCBI taxonomy): domain Eukaryota; kingdom Metazoa; phylum Arthropoda; class Arachnida; order Araneae; family Salticidae; genus Maratus; species Maratus michaelseni. The sequence continues at coordinate 341,540,274 of OZ007589.1, read as the reverse complement.
TCCACAATTCTAATTAAAATTAGAAAAATACATTTTCAAAAGCTCATAAAAAATAAGAGATACAAAATAACATAATTAATCAAAAACCATTAATTAATCAGAAAATATATTCGTACTTATTAATTTCATGACAAACTAATTAGAAAAAATACAATCATATGAAAAATTCCAATATGTCAACCTCTTTTGTTGAATAAAATATATGATTATCCAGATAAAGTGCGAAATTATTTTCTTAATAAAATTTAATTTTTAATGAAAATTTTTTGAATGAATGCCTGGTTTTTGTAATCTACTAGAAGAGACACGAAAAACAGCATTTTCTGTCTGGAAACAAATGCGATATTTCCAGTTATTTCTGTTTTGTTTTTAATTCCTTTTAAAATAGTTCATTTTTTCGGATACTCGGTCCGTTTATATTGTGGATGTCTGTGGTGTTTGTACGGTTTTAAAGTCTGTTTGAGTTTTTATTGGCGCAAATAACAGATATAGGATGATATGCATTATTATTAATAAAAATAATAGTAGGTCATGATGTTAATTGAAAAACTTAGTGAAAAAATAAGTTATGTAACAAAACATACTTCGAGAAAATTAAAGTGAATGTTTTTCATTAAAAATTTTATTTTTTTTCCTTGGTAGACCATGCTTTAAATGTTTACAGGTGATATTAAACTCTCTCAGAAGAAATGTTCTATATCAATAACTATTTATATTATTTAAATTATTAACTAAAAATATTAAATACAAAAAAATAATGTATCATATTTTCAAGAATAAATAGAATTTTAGTAATTTAGTTTTACCATACAATAGATCACTTTCATCTATACTGTTCTGAGCTCGGGGTTCGAAAGGACTGATGCCAATATATAAGAACAATAAAAAAGGCTTTATTCACTATAAACAGTGCAATACGATCACAAATATCTTCTGAAAATTACAAGATATTCAGTAATCTTAAAATCCAATAAAAGCGCAGCAAAATTTCACACAGAAACAATGCGTTCAATACGACGTATCAACGACAAAATCGATCAGAGTAACACAGTTCTCAATGCAAAGCCTCTCGTATGAATTCAATCGCAGTTGACAGACAACTAACTGAACTGAACTGGTGGAGGTCCCTTATATAGGCTTTAAAGATAACTGTAGAATTTTCCAGAGCCTTCAGATGCTAGAAATTACCAGAAAGTGCTTTAACTTTCGATAGAGAACCTAAGCGAGAAAGGATCCCAATGTACAGGTATAAAGGGGGGGTGGTTGCACAAAAAGTCGCCAAATCCGTCGCCAACTTGGCGACATTTGGCGATATATCGCCAAATTTGGCGACAAAAATAAGTCGCCAAAACCATCGCCAACTTGGCGATAAACCCATTCCTTGGCGATTTTGCCATAGACTTCCATTATAAAGATGAGGGTGTAAGGTTGTTTTCCTTGCAAACCATCTGAGGCCTTTAGCATTGAGTTACATGATGCTCAATAGGAAATACATTAATAATACTGCAATTTTCAAAATAATAAAATAAAATAAATTTAAACAAATGGAATATTTACAAATATATACAAAATTCATAACATTGCCCCCCTCTCAAGGACTGCACGTCCCGGGCAGTTCAACCTTTGATCGGAAAGCAAACCCGTTGCCAACAAATGCTATACTATTCAAAACACTTAAAGCAAACATGCAAAATAACCATTAAACACATTCATAATGCTGAATTATACAAAATATACACTTAAATTAAATTAAAGCATAGACATCATTACATACAAGTATTTAAATAATAATAACACTAATAATGATAATGCTAAGCAAAAGAAATTATTACATTAACTTATATACAAGACCATGGTCATACTAATTTACATTATTTACATTACACTATTTACAATCAATGAACTAAGTACTATGGCCATAGTATGGAGCCAGCCTGTCGTAATGAACGACTCTAGGCTTCGAACTTGGTGACTTTCGGATCCGAATTACGACATCGTTCAGTCTGTTTAGGACTGTATAAGGACCGTCCCAGTGCGATTGCAGTTTGGGAGAAAGTCCTTTACGTCGAGTCGGATTATAAAACCAAACCTTGTCACCTTCTTTGAATTGATGTCCCGTGGCTTTCGTGTCGTACCTGGTCTTCATCTTCTCCGTCTGTATATTGATCCGCTCTCGAGCCAAGTTGTGGACGTCTTCAAATCGTGCCTGGAGATTCTGCACGTATCCCTCTGGCGATGAAGGCGCATCTGGAGGGCGACCAAAAATCAGATCGCAAGGTAGACGAAGATCACGACCGAAAAGCATCTGAGACGGGGAATAGCCGGTTGTTTCATGGACGTCGCTGCGATAGGCGAGAAGAAACAAGGGAAGTTTTTGGTCCCAGTCTTGTTGGTTTCTTGAGACTAGCAGTGAGAGGTTGTTGAGGATGGTACGATTAAACCTCTCAACCATGCCATCCGACTGTGGATGTAAAGGCGTCGTCCTAGTTTTGTCCATTCCGAGAAGTTGACAGAGACCCTCAATCACAGCAGAGATGAAATTTCTCCCCTGGTCCGAATGCATTTGTAGAGGGACTCCATACCTTGATATCCACTGGTGTACCAAGGCATCCGCAACCGTAGAAGCTTCTTGATCAGGGATGGCATAGACTTCAGGCCATTTTGTGAAATAGTCCATGACAACAAGGAGGTATTTGTTGCCATCAGCACTTCTTGGCAGAGGACCTAGGATGTCAAGGGCGATGCGTTCAAAAGGTGCTCCTACATTGTAGAGATGTAGTCTTCCTCGGCTACGTTTCTTTGGTCCTTTCCGAGCTGCACATGCATCGCAAGATTTGCACCATTGTTCGACGTCAGCTCTCGCTTTTCCCCAGAAGAAGCGCTCTCGGACTCTGTGTAATGTTTTCATGACTCCAAAATGGCCACCAGTGGGACTGCCATGTAATTCCTTGAGAACCTCTGGTATTCGGGATCGAGGAAGTACCACCTGCCACCGAGATGTCTTCCCATCTTCCGATTCGAATTTTCAGAACAGGACACCATTACTGGCGTGGAGAGAGTTCCAAAGAGCCCAATATTGCTTCGTCGTAGGACTGTAAGTCGAGATGTCTTTCCAACTGGGCTTCGTGCTAGAAGATTCTAATAACTCCAAGATTGGTTTGATCTCAGAGTCTGCCATTTGATCTTCTCGAATCTTCTCATCACTCCAGGGATCTGGTGGCGTCAATAGTGAAGTCTTCGTCTGGCGTATGACATATTCGGGATTATACTTGCTCTCCGCTCTGGAACAATAGCGACAGCTCTCGGGACACGGTCTTCTTGATAGGGCATCGGCGTTTCCATGCGATGAGCCTTTGCGATGCCTGATGTCAAAGTCGTATTCCTGGAGCCGTTGTATCCATCTGGCTACTTGGCCCTCTGGATTCTTAAAATTCATCAGCCATGTTAGGGATGCGTGATCAGTACGAAGGAGAAATTTCCTGCCATAGAGATAGTGATGGAAGTGTTCTATGGCTTTCACTATAGCTAACAACTCCTTACGAGTGACGCAATAATTCCGCTCTGGTTTCGATAAACATTTGCTACAGTATGCTACGACACGTTCTTGGCCATCTATTTCTTGGGAAAGTACAGCGCCGACACTTTCATGACTGGCATCCGTGTCCACAATGAACTGTTTCTCGGGGTGCGGATAGGTAAGGACTGGAGAGGATGTGAGAGCTTCTTTCAGCCGCTGGAAGGAATTCTCGCATTCTTGTGTCCATAGAAACTTCTGCTTGCTTTCAGTGAGCCTATGCAAGGGTCTTGCGATGTTGGAGAACCCCTGTACAAACTTTCTGTAATAAGTGCATAGTCCCAGAAAGCTTCGCAACTGATGGACGTTTTCCGGACGCTTCCAGTTCTTTACTGCAGACACTTTTTCAGGATCTGTTCGAACACCTTCAGCTGAGATGATGTGTCCTAAATAATTTACTTCGCGTTGGAAGAACTTGCATTTCAGAGGGTTCAGCTTTAAATTCGCCGCTCTTAGCTTCGTTAACACTTTTCGAATATTTCCAAGATGTTCTTCAAACGTGCGGCCACCAATGATGACGTCATCTAGGTAGATGAGACAAGCTTCAAAAGTCAGGCCTTTTAACACTGTCTCCATGAGGCGCTCGAACGTTGCTGGGGCATTGCAGAGCCCGAACAGCATAACTTTAAATTGCCAAAGTCCTTGTCCAGTAGTAAATGCGGTCTTCTCTTTGTCATCAGGATGGATCTCTACTTGCCAATATCCACTCTTCAAATCCAGTGTGGAAAACCATTTATGTCCTGAAAGAGTATCTAGCGTGTCGTCTATTCTTGGTAGAGGATAGCTGTCCTTCTTCGTGATATCGTTAAGTTTACGATAATCCACACAAAATCTTGTGGAGCCATCTTTCTTTCGGACCAACACGATGGGAGAGGCCCACGGACTTGATGAAGGTTCGATGATGTCACTATCCTGCATCTGTTGTAAGAGCTTAGACACCTCTTCTTGTTTAGCGAACGGCAAACGTCTGGGATGCTGTTTAATCGGTGGATGGCCGGCAGTATCAATTCTATGCCGTGTCAGTGAAGTGCGACCAATATCACTCTCGTGTTGAGAAACACATCCTTAAATTCCTGGAACAGTCTTTCTGCGGCATGTCTCTGCTCAGGAGATAAATTCTCATTTCGTCCAATTTCAGGTGTTAAACTTGTAGGCGGCTCCGACAACGTCAAGCTCGGGTCTTTGCAAACACAGGTGACTGGAGCACAGGTAGCAAGCACTTCACCCTTCTGGATAATTCTAGACTTTTCACTTACATTCGCCATCCTCACGGGTATCACATCTCTCGACAGATCTACCAGCGCTGATGCTATTAGCACTCCTTTTGGGCTCTTCTCAGGATATCCAACCAAGCCACATTGAAAACTACTTTCGTTCTCAGTTAATCCAGGTATCATCATTTCGGTCCGAGGAGGGATGATAACATCTCCCTTGGCTGTGATCCGTTGAATAGACCCGGACTCATTTCCAAGTTTGAAAATAGTGACATCTTCTTGAGCACAGCGTAACTCATTATTCTTAAAATCCAGTGTAAATCCTTGCTCTTTTAAAAAGTCCAGTCCGAGTATGAAAGGGTCTGAAATATCGGCCACGTAGACTGTATGGCGATAAGCGGCGTTCCCAAACTTTATTTTCAGTGTCATTCTTCCATGTATATCGATCTTATCTCCGGTCACAGTTTGAAGAATAACACGCGGCGGTGTCCAGAAGAGTTTTTCTTTCAGCCGCTGAGCTAGATCTTTCCGAATGATGGTCACATTGGCTCCTGTATCGATGATCATATTACAGGGCAAATCATTCACACTTCCGACTAGAAAAACTCCGTTCTCGCCGTAACTTCTTGCAGAAATTTCACATACTTGAAAATGGGGCTTCTCAAAATCTGGCAACCTCCGCCCCACAAGATGGCCATTAATCAGTTTTCCTGCTCCTCCTTTAGCGGGAGAGATATTACCTTCGGTGCTGGGTCGTCTTGGGCAGTCGATTTGGATATGGCCTTCTCCACCGCATTTCCAGCACTTGATCTTCCTGTAAGGTTTATTGGCCATTAAGGAGTTCATCTTTCTCATTATGTCATTCATCTGCTGCTGTAAGCGCTCCACAGCGCTATCCGACGTCTCAGGCTGGTTGACTGCTCGCACAAAGTGTCGATCTTTCCTAGTAGCTTGCTGGGCTGCCTCGAATTTCAGGGCATAAACTAAAGCCCCTTTTAAGTCACTGAGATCTGCAATCCGGAGTTGTTTCTGGATCTCAGAGTCACGCACACCATCAATAAAATGCTGCAGAGCCAAGCTTTCTCTAATTTCAGTCGGGCAGTCAAGATAAGCAAGATGGGAAAGTCTCTCGACATCCGTAGCAAGCTCTTGCAGGGATTCAGTGGATTTCTGCTGTCGAGATTTGAGCTGGAGTCTGCTATATTCCTTCATGCATTTCTCGCCAAAGCGCAATTCTAAGGCACTGACGAGCGTTTCAAAATCCAGCGGTTCATTTGCAGGCAATGTCTGTAGGACGTCGGCAGCATCAGCTCGTAGAGAAGCAGCTAACTGGCAAGCCTTTGTCTGGGAATCCCATCCATTGGCGTCCGCTACGATCCCAAATTGTGTCTTAAAAACTGGCCATGAGGATTTTCCGTCATAGGTCGAGAGTTTAATAGAAGTCCGAGGAAGCATAGCTTGATACTTCACATCTTCGGGATAGTTTTCGGCAGTTATCTTTTGTTTCTTCGCATTTTCCAAGTCCTTTTCTACACTCTCTATCCTTTCTTCTACGGTTTTGGCTGTCATTTGAACATTTTCTTCTATTTCTTGAAACCTTCCTTCAAATTTGTTTTCCACGCTGTCAATTCTTTCATTTAAAGATGTTATTTTATTATCTATTAATTCTTTCAACTCACCAAGATTGGTTGACATATCCTTCTTCATTTCTTCCGACATATCCTTCATTTCAGCCTGGTTTGCGGTCATTTTCTCATCTATCTCAGTCATTTCCTTCTTCATTTCTTCTTTCAACTTGCCAAAGTTGGCAGTCATTTTCTCATCCATCGCTGACATATCCTTCTTCATTTCAGCCTGATTCGCAGTCATTTTCTCATCCATCTCTCCTAATTTCTCCAATAATTTAGTCAGTTGCGCCTCCATTGCTCTGGTAATCGGCATTCAACCCCACTCCTGACACCAAATGTTGTGAGCTCGGGGTTCGAAAGGACTGATGCCAATATATAAGAACAATAAAAAGGCTTTATTCACTATAAACAGTGCAATACGATCACAAATATCTTCTGAAAATTACAAGATATTCAGTAATCTTCAAATCCAATAAAAGCGCAGCAAAATTTCACACAGAAACAATGCGTTCAATACGACGTATCAACGACAAAATCGATCAGAGTAACACAGTTCTCAATGCAAAGCCTCTCGTATGAATTCAATCGCAGTTGACAGACAACTAACTGAACTGAACTGGTGGAGGTCCCTTATATAGGCTTTAAAGATAACTGTAGAATTTTCCAGAGCCTTCAGATGCTAGAAATTACCAGAAAGTGCTTTAACTTTCGATAGAGAACCTAAGCGAGAAAGGATCCCAATGTACAGGTATAAAGGGGGGGTGGTTGCACAAAAAGTCGCCAAATCCGTCGCCAACTTGGTGACATTTGGCGATATATCGCCAAATTTGGCGACAAAAATAAGTCGCCAAAACCATCGCCAACTTGGCGATAAACCCATTCCTTGGCGATTTTGCCATAGACTTCCATTATAAAGATGAGGGTGTAAGGTTGTTTTCCTTGCAAACCATCTGAAGCCTTTAGCATTGAGTTACATGATGCTCAATAGGAAATACATTAATAATACTGCAATTTTCAAAATAATAAAATAAAATAAATTTAAACAAATGGAATATTTACAAATATATACAAAATTCATAACAATACAATAAAATAAATCTTGATAGATTATGACGTAACATACCTCTTTTATTACTCACCAGAATATTTATGTTTTCTTTAACGTTCTTTAACGATATTCTTGTTCTTCGCGAAACGGGTCTTAGCTATATGAACATTCAAGATTTTGTAAAAATTAATTTTCCAGCTGTTGGGGCCGGCTTAAAAGGGAGCACAAAGAGAAATACAATAATAACCGATAAACTAGACAAAGTAAGTTGACTAGCTTGACAAAATTCAAATGGTTATATCCTAAATGTACAAAAAAGAGCTTAGTTTGACTTTTGTTCGACCTTAGTCAAACAAGTCAACTTATGGCCATATCAGACGGAAGCAAAATAAACAATAAACATTTTACAAAGAATGTTCAGGTTTATCCTTTTTGTTTTTCGAAAGTGGCAGAAATTGAGAGAACAGATTTTGTAGTTACCGGGTAAATACGCATATTGTTCCCAGCTGTGTTCTGGTTGGTTTTTAGAGGTAGAAGAATCAACAGTGTTGATGTCTGACATCGGACGTGTTGAATAATCAAAAATAGGGTTTCCTTTAACATGTTGATGCAACTTAGTATGTTGACCAAAATGTTGTGTTGGTGAAATATTCGGCAAATGATTCCTGTGCGCTACAGCCATTACTTGTGCTACCTGACCAGGAGTACCATACATGGAGACAACTGGAGAGAGCATTGCTATTCATTGTTACATATCGACCTACGTGAGAGGGTATGAGATGCTTTCCAAAATTGTAGGATGGCATCAATAGAAAAAATGATATGCGTAATGTTTATTGTTTATTTACAGAAATCTACTAAAGAACTTGATTGTATAATTGTCTCTAGCCATTAGCTGTTTGAAGTGAACTTTACGAAATTGGTATATATTTTTTAAATATATGTGATAACAACTTCCGTGTAGAAAATAAGACAGTAACATTTAATTTTTTTTTTTTAAATGCTGCACAAAATGTTTCCGATACATCATGAGATAGCGGCTGTGAACGATAATTGCAAGAAGTGAATTTTCAAGTTAAACTAAATTTTAGTATATTATGTATTGTGTATAAGTTCTATAGATACCCAAAAGAATTTGAAAGCAATACCGTCTTATGGGCGGTAAATATCGCAAAACAATTTTTCAATTGTGTTATGCGTTTATAGCTAAATTAATTTTTAGCATTGTATGTGGTGTGTATAAATGTAAATATATCAAATACAGGGCTCCACAGAAGAATTTGTATGCTTTACCAAGTATGAGAGTTAATGGAGGGGGTTAGAATGATAGTGGAGTAAGTCAAAGGTTTAAAAAATCTAGGTAACCCTATTTTCACTGAACGTATATTAATTTCTGTTCAGTGCGACAGTCAAATAAGTCATAGTTCACTTAGGGAGTCGCTAGAAGGCAAAGCAAGTTGGATCACGTAATGCAACGGCGATACGACAAGTTTCACAAAACCCTTCATTTCTAAAATTGCTAAATATTGACTTACTTTACTGTCATTCTAACCGCTCAATTAATTAAATTGGATGTTTAATTGTATTATGCGTTTCCTAAATTGTTTACTTTGATATCTTTTCTCACAGTATAGAAATAAGAAGTGCAATATACGTGTTGGGATGTGCTTCATAATCTTTGCGTTAAGCATGATATTTATTGCACGTTAATTTTTTAAAGAATTTCGGATTAATTATCTCCCAACAACGTGAGTGGCTGAAAGTGCAATTTTAATTGTGTTTCCTGAGCGCAAATAAATTTTACTATTCTATGCGATGTGAGTATGTGAATAAATTGATATACAGGGCTAAAGCTAGAGTAAAAGCATATCGAAACGTGGCTATCGATACATTGCCATTAAGTGCCCTATCGATACATTGCCATCTATATTGAGTGCTGGAAAAGCGTCTTTGGATAAACTGTAATATACTATGTAGTTTGTTTAAAATATCTATAGTTCAAATCAGTAATGCGTTTTCTAAATTGATTATTTAAATATATTTTTTCATCATATGATAAAACGATATTCAGTTACAATATTCAGAAAGTATTGGAAAGTGTTTCATAATACATGTGTGATACATCAATTTACTTTCTTATTTTCTGTGCATCTGAAATTGTTATGCAATAAAATGAAAAATAATTCTTAATTATATTCCGTTTAAAAAAGCGAACTACAAAAATTTCTCTCTTGCATTCTAATGTTTTTGAATATTATTGCTAACTAATCATTTCCATTGAAAATCTGTATTACAACTACATGAACATAAAAACATGAACATAAAAACAAAACAGCCACTCCATTGCAGAAAAAAAAAATCCATTGTATCGAAAACCTTTAAAACATGCTTTCATGTAAGTATGTTTTAAATAAAACCGGATAAATCGAATAATAAATATGGTTAAAAAATAAAAATTACAAAAAGAAATTTTCATAAAAAATTAGCCAAAATTGTAGAAAGAAAAAATGCAAATCAAGAAATATTGGAAAGAAAAGCATTTATAAATGTTTTAAAACAGTTTTCGTATGAATAAAAATTAAACTGTAGTTAATTATTATTCTTTTTTACATGTAAAAAAGAATATGTATTGACAGGTAAAATCTGGAACCTAGAATAACTCTAAAACCTTTTTATTTTACTAAACAAAATCCGTTATTTTTATGAACATATAATTTTTAACAGCCAAGCAATTATTTTACGGTGAAATGCACACAGTTTTTCTGGGGAAAAAAAAAGAACAACTTTATACTGTCATTTCAGTTTCTTTGCTTTTCTTTTTGTCAGTTTTACAGTTATTTTTCCTACAATGAAATACATAAAAATAACTTATTTTCCCTAGTATACTAATTAAAATAATGAATTATTAAAAGATTGCATATTACCCGAAAAAATAGATTTATACTTAATATATTTGTCGTTTGATATCGAGAATTTTTCATCTTTTATGTATTTATTATGCAATGATTATCTTAATAATGTTTGCATATACACACTCACAAACAAATTACTTTGGAATAATACTTTTTAATCTCTTACGGCAACTGAAATGTTAAAGAAAGACATAATAGTATTAATAAATCCTTTTTATCTGAAATAATGATGCGGTCTTTAATATAAATATTAAATCCCTCATTTAAAGAATAATAAAATATAAAAAACTTTGGCTTTATCTGCTTCCTTCTTTTAAACTAAATAATAATTTTTTAAATCTTTTAATTTGCAAAAATATAAAAGGTTAATTAATAAGTAATTATAAAACTTTTCAGCCGTTTCAAATTATCCGCTTTTTAAAGTTTCTACTATTACTATATTTTATCGTTTTCATATTTTCCGTTTAAAAAAAAATTGAAAATAAAAACTACAAATAAAATATAATTTTTATCAAGATACCAGGTAATTAACTTTAGATTAACGACTTTAAAGAGGGATTAAAAATGATATATTTTTTAAATATCTTTCTACTTGAGGCTGATAAAAAATATAGCGAATTAAATATGAATTTAGATTTGTCTAGCTCATTATTTTTGCTTTTCATAATTTACTAATTAACACAGACATGAAAATTATAAAAAAAAATAGATTGCATTTTTCTGAAATGGAATTAAATACATTAGAAACGGTATTCTTTCAAAATGCAATACATTTATTTTATTTCAAATTAGTACATAAAAGCATATTTTTATAATTAGAAAACTACTTTTGGTGCTGGGATTGAAACGCGATATTTAATTATATTATATTTCACTTTTAAAATTGAACTTATATGCTACAAAACATATATTTGATTTATATTTTTCGTAAATTTCAATGATTATACATATTGTTTTCAATTGTGGTTAGAAAATAATTCATAAAAATTTTCGGCACGAAAAAAATGAGTCCGCTGGTATTCTAACTCAAAGAAAAAGTTCAAGAGTCCAGTGCGCTGCCAACCATGCAACCGGGCTGCTTGCCAAAGGAAGTAATTTATCCGATTATACATAAACTGTTACTAAAACTTTGAGGCTTATTTTTGCAAGACCCCTTGGGTATTGCGCTTTATAGCTTTCACATATTTACAAACTAACTATACTCTGTCGATACACAAACTTTTGCCCCATTCTATGTCCCCGACATCGAGACCAGCCCTTGTAAGTATTAATGACATTGTGATAATTTTTGTATATCTCATTTTTTCGATATGTTTCAATATCTTCTTTATAACTGCTGTTCTTTTAAACATTCATTTATAAAATTTGTTGCATTACATTTTTGATTAAATAACTTTTTGATCGGTACACACTTTTATGGTATTATTCAAAGAGAAATTGTGTTATGAACCATCAAACTTTAAAAATACACCTTTTCAAAAAGGTTCCCACAATTCTGGCCACTACTGTATTTATTTGCTCTAGCGAACGTGCGTCATGAAATTTAGGAAAGTCTCTTAATGCACCATTAAACAAACACAGGTGCATTTCGCCAGCCCCCCCACCACCTCACATTTTTTCGAAAATATTACCAATCGTTTATACCTCGTTTGTACCCGTTTGTACCAACAATCTTTTCGTTTGCACCTCATTTGTACTAGATTAATAAAGGGTTTTAGTGGGGGGCTGGAGAAACGGCCAGCCCCCCCACCTCAATGTTTTACAAAATGGATAGTGCCAATCGTTTTACCTCGTTTGTACCAACAATCTATCCGTTTGCACTTTATTTGTACTAGAGTAATAAAAGGTTTTTAGTGGGGGGGGGGGTGGGGGCTGGAGAAACGGCAGCCCCCAAACTTAATGTTTTACAAAATGGATAGTGCCAATCGTTTATACCTCGTTTGTACCCGTTTGTACCAACAATTTTTTCGTTTGCACCTCATTTGTACTAGAGTAATAAAGGGTTTTTAGTGTGGGGCTGCCATTTCTCCAGCCCCCCACCTCAATGTTTTACAAAATGGATAGTGCCAATCGTTTATACCTCGTTTGTACCCGTTTGTACCAACAATTTTTTCGTTTGCACCTCATTTGTACTAGAGTAATAAAGGATTTTTAGTGTGGGGCAGCCATTTCTCCAGCCCCCCACCTCAAGGTTTTACAAAATGGATAGTGCCAATCGTTTATACCTCGTTTGTACCCGTTTGTACCAATAATTTTTTCGTTTGCACCTCATTTGTACTAGAGTAATAAAGAATTTTAGTGTGGGGCAGCCATTTCTCCAGCCCCCCACCTCAAGGTTTTACAAAATGGATAGTGCCAATCGTTTATACCTCGTTTGTACCAATAATTTTTTCGTTTGCACCTCATTTGTACTACAGTAATAAAGGGTTTTTAGTGTGGGGGTGCCATTTCTCCAGCCCCCCCCCCACCTCAATGTTTTACAAAATGGATAGTGCCAATCGTTTATACCTCGTTTGTACCTGTTTGTACCAACAATTTTTTCGTTTGCACCTCATTTGTACTAGAGTAATAAAGGGTTTTTAGTGTGGGGCTGCATTTTTGCAGCCCCCCCTCCACTTCAATGTTTTACAAAATGGATAGTGCCAATCGTTTATACCTCGTTTGTACCCGTTTGTACCAGCAATTTTTTCGTTTGCGCCTCATTTGTACTAGAGTAATAAAGAATTTTTAGTGTGGGGCAGCCATTTCTCCAGCCCCCCACCTCAAGGTTTTACAAAATGGATAGTGCCAATCGTTTATACCTCGTTTGTACCAATAATTTTTTTGTTTGCACCTCATTTGTACTAGAGTAATAAAGGGTTTTTAGTGTGGGGCTGCCATTTCTCCAGCCCCAGCCCCCCACCTCAATGTTTTACAAAATGGATAGTGCCAATCGTTTATACCTCGTTTGTACCTGTTTGTACCAACAATTTTTTCGTTTGCACCTCATTTGTACTAGAGTAATAAAGGGTTTTTAGTGTGGGGCTGCCATTTTTGCAGCCCCCCCTCCACTTCAATGTTTTACAAAATGGATAGTGCCAATCGTTTATACCTCGTTTGTACCCGTTTGTACCAGCAATTTTTTCGTTTGCGCCTCATTTGTACTAGAGTAATAAAGAGTTTTAAGTGTGGGGCTGCCATTTCTCCAGCCCCACCTCAATGATTTGTTTGTAGGGGGTAATCTCTGGAACTACTGAAGCGATTTCAAAAGTGATGGTGGCAAATTGACGGTGACAGGCCCTGCTCCAACATAGGCTATATTTTATGTCGGTGCCACTACCCCCAGGGGGTGCAAAAGCGAAAAACTTTCTAAAATTTCGATTTTTTTTTATACTGAAGGAGTTAAAAAATGAAATTTCGTATGGTAGTTACTTATAAGATATAAATGCTCTCTAAGAACAAATTCTAAAAAAATTCGAAATTTAAAAGGGTGATATGAGCCAAAAGTGTTCTAAAAACATTCTAAAATAATATTTCTATGGAATCTCTGGAACTAGAGATCCGTTTTCAAAAGTGATGGTAGCAAATTGATGGTGACAATCCCTGCTCCAACGTAGGCTATATTTTATGTCGGTGCCACTAGCTCCAGGAGGGTGCAAGAGCGAAAAATGTTCTAAAATTTCAATTTTTTATACTGAAGGTGTTAGAAACATGAAATTTGGCATGGTAGTTACTTATAAGATGTAAATGCTCTCTAAGAACAAATTCTAAAAAAAAATTCGAAATTTAAAAGGATGATATGAGCGAAAAGCGGTCTAAAAATATTCTAAATTACAATTTCTATGGAATCTCTGGAACTACATAGATCCGTTTTCAAAAGTGATGGTAGCAAATTGATGGTGACAGTCCTTGCTCCAAAATAGGCTATATTTTATGGCAGTGCCACTACCCCAGGGGGGGGGGGTTGTGCAAGGACGAAAAACGTTCTAAAATTTCAATTTTTTATACTGAAGGTGTTAGAAACATGAAATTTGGCATGGTAGTTACTTATAAGGTGTAAATGCTCTCTAAGAACAAATTCTAAAAAAAATTCGAAATTTAAAAGGGTGATATGAACGAAAAGCGGTCTAAAAACATTCTAAATTACTTTTTCTATGGAATCTCTGGAACTACCGAACTGTTTTCCAAAGTGATGGTGGCAAATTGATGGTGACAGTCCGTGCTTCAACATAGGCTATATTTTATGTCGGTGCCACTACTCCCAGGGGGGTGCAAGAGCAAAAAACTTTCTAAAATTTCGATTTTTTTTTTATACTGAAGGTGTTAGAAACATGAAATTTAACATGGTAGTAACTTATAAGATGTAAATGCTCTCGAAGAACAAATTCTAAAAAAATTCGAAATTTAAAACTGTGAGATGAACGAAAAGCGTAGGTGCAAACGAAAAAATTGTTGGTACAAACGGGTACAAACGAGGTATAAACGATTGGCACTATCCATTTTGTAAAACATTGAGGTGGAGGGCTGGAGAAATGGCAGCCCCACACTAAAAACCCTTTATTACTCTAGTACAAATGAGGTGCAAACGAAAAAATTATTGGTACAAACGGGTACAAACGAGGTATAAACGATTGGCACTATCCATTTTGTAAAACATTGAAGTGGGGGAGGGGGCTGGAGAAATGGCAGCCCCACACTAAAAACCCTTTATTACTCTAGTACAAATGAGGTGCAAACGAAAAAATTATTGGTACAAACGGGTACAAACGAGGTATAAACGATTGGCACTATCCATTTTGTAAAACATTGAGGTGGGGGGGAGGGCTGGAGAAATGGCTGCCCCAAACTAAAAACCCTTTATTACTCTAGTACAAATGAGGTGCAAACGAAAAAATTGTTGGTACAAACGGGTACAAACGAGGTATAAACGATTGGTACTATCCATTTTGTAAAACATTGAGGTGAGGGGGCTGGAGAAATGGCACCCCCCACACTAAAAACCCTTTATTACTCTAGTACAAATGAGGTGCAAACGAAAAAATTGTTGGTACAAACGGGTACAAACGAGGTATAAACGATTGGTACTATCCATTTTGTAAAACATTGAGGTGGGGGCGCTGGAGAAATGGCAGCCCCACACTATAAACTCTTTATTACTCTAGTACAAATGAGGTGAAAACGAAAAAATTGTTGGTACAAACAGGTACAAACGAGGTATAAACGATTGGCACTATCCATTTTGTAAAACATTGAGTTTGGGGGCTGCCGTTTCTCCCCCCCACTAAAAACCTTTTATTACTCTAGTACAAATGAGGTGCAAACGAAAAGATTGTTGGTACAAACGGGTACAAACGAGGTATAAACGATTGGCACTATCCATTTTGTAAAACTTTGAGGTGTGGGGGCTGGCCGTTTCTCCAGTCCCCCCACTAAAACCCTTTTATTACTCTAGTACAAATGAGGTGCAAACGAAAAGATTGTTGGTACAAACGGGTACAAACGAGGTATAAACGATTGGTAATATTTTCGAAAAAATGTGAGGTGGTGGGGGGGGCTGGCGAAATGCACCTAACAAACACATGAAGTGAAATGTCAACTTTGAAATTGTAGGGAAGAAATAGATAGGTAGAACAATAGCAATGACCTTCAAACAGTTTCGATGTCGTATAATGATAACTGTGAAAATAATACAAGTTTGTCATACAACGTTTTCTAAAGTTTTATCAAATTTTGTCGCCCTCTGGAAGAATAAATTCAAATATCAAAATTTTTAGCTGGGATTTGGCATTTCGTCTACCTCTCCATTTGTGTACATGCTGGTATAATGTCTCCATAGACATTAATAACATTTTAACAAGCAAGATATCATAAGCTACTAAAATTTTCTAGAAGAATGTAGATAGAAATTAGGGGAAAATATAATCTTAATAAACAATTCCTAAACATTAAGTGTTATGGAGAGATATGGATTCAAAGAGAAATTTCACAAGATGCAACAATGATAAAAGTCCAACTTGCCTGCATTGTTAGAAAGCCTCTCGTAACCTATGTCTGACACATTTGCTTTAATTTAGTGTGTTTAAAATGGACCACAGAATTTATCATCACATTTATAAAGACTAATTATTCTTTATAAACAATATTGTTCTTCATATTAATTACATTTATGTTCTACTAACTGAAGCGCCTGGCGTTGCCCGGAACCGTCAAAAAACCTCACGAAATGCGAAAAAACTGTAAAAATCTCAATACAAAATTGCGAAAAATTTAAAATCGCAACGCGAATTCTGAATAAACTTTATTGGAAAGGGAACAAAATTTAGAATATTGGGCACAAAAATTGAAGTCGAATTCCTTTTACTAATGTAGAAAATTTGCACCGAATTGCGAAAAAAATGCTAACATTTCAAAAATCGCAGAGGAAAAAATTTAATGTAGTGGGCTAAACGATTAAAACACTATTTATTTTACTAATTACGAAAAATCTCTTCAACACGTGAAAAAATTCTAAAAATCGCATAAAAAATTCGCGAAAAATTAAAATTTGCTGTACGAATTCCGAATAAATTTTGTTGAAAAGATGACAGGATTCACTATATTGGACTAAAAAATAAAAACCGGATTCGTTTTACTAATTAGGAAAAATCGCCACGAATTGCAATAGAAATCCCGAAAATAATGACAAAAAATCGTTAAATATTAAAAAATCGCTGAGGGTAAAATTTACTAAAGTGGGTTAAAACACTGTAACTGGAATTCGATCACAAATGTCAGAAAAACAGCGCGAAACTCAAAAGAATGCAAAAAATCACATTGAAAATCGTGGATGACGCTATTTGCCCAATTAGGCTAAAAGCTTGAAACAATATTAATTTTTTCGAATGTCAAAAATAGCAGCGGAACGAGAAAAAACGTTAAAAGTTCAAAAATCGCAGAGAACAAAAATTTACTGTAGTAGACTAAAAGTTTGAAATAGAATTCCTTTTACGTATGACAAAAGCAGCCGCAAAACGCAAAAATGTGCTATAATTGCATTAAAAATAGCTAAAATATCAAAAAACGAGAAGAACAAAATTTACTGTATAAAGCTAAAAGTTTAAAACTAAATTCCTTTTGTATACACCAAAAAAAGCTAAAAATTCAAAAATCGCAGGGAACAAAATTTACTATAGTCCAATAAAAGTTTCAAATCGAATTCCTTTTACGTGTATCAAAAACTCGCAGCGGAACGCGAAAAAACTCTAAAATTGCATTAGAAATAGCTAAAATATCAAAAATCGTGGAGGACGAAATTTATTCTATTAGACTAAAAGTTTGAAACAGAATTCATTTTTTGAAAGTCAAAAAATAGCAGCAGAACGCGAAAAAAATCGCAGAGGAAAAAATTTACTATAATGAACTAATAATTTGAAATCGAATTCCTTTTACGTATGACAAAAAATCGTAGAGGGACGCAAAAAAACGCTAAAATTGCATTAAAAATAGCTAAAATATCAAAAAACACGAAGGCCAAAATTTACTATATAAAGCTAATAGTTTGAAACCAATTTACTTTTGCAAATATCAAATAATTGCCGAGGGAAGCCAAACAACAATAAAATTCAAAAATGACAGAGATAAAAATTTACTATAGTGAACAAAATGTTTGAAATCGAATTCCTTTTACGTATCTCAAAAAATCGCAACGTAATGCGAAAATAGCATAAAAATCATACTGACAACAGCATTAAAAATCGCTAAAATTCAAAAATTTCGGAGATCAATATCTACTATATTAGATTAATAGTTTGAAACAGAATTCCTTTTACGAATGACAAAAAAAAAACCCGTCTCGGAACGCTAAATAACGCTGAAAATTGCAATAAAAATCGTATTTAAAATCACGAAGAATTGAAAACTCCCGAAGAACAAAATTTAATAGATTAAGCTAGAAATTTGAAACAGAAATCGCTTTATGGATATCAAAAAGGCGAAAATCCCCTAAAAATCGCAGGAGACGAAATTTGAATGTCTAAAAAATGCCACAGAAAGCAAAAACACTCAATCGCATTAAAATCACTAAATCGCAGAGGACAAAATGTACTACTTACTATATTAGGCTAAAAGTGTGGATCCTAATTCTTTTTTTCCAATGTCAAATAATCGCCGCGGAACACACGCACACACAGAAAAAAACGCCGCTAAAAATTGGATTAAAATAATTCGCGAAAAATTAGAAAATCGCTAATTTTATTGAAAAGAGGACAAAATTTACTATTTGGTCTAAAAGATTAAAACTGGATTATTTTTACTAATGTAGAAAAATCTTCTTAAAAAATATTAAAAAATCTCATCCAAAGATCTAAAATAGGGCTTCAAGGCGCATTACTTCAGATATAGAGGTATCTTCCTCCCAAAGTTTGTAGCTCTTCATTCAGCGGTCCCTCAGAATAGTGCACGCAGCACACACACAAACTTCTTTCCTTATTATTATAGATAATTTGTGGAATAGCATTTGTTAACCCTTTCAGTGGCAAGGTACTTCTATTCGTAAAGTGTTGAAATGATTGATTGACACCACAATTTAGAAACAAATGTATTCAAAAGTAAGTAAAATCTGTTCTTCATGTACTTGATAAAAGGGAATTTTTCATTTCAAAATGCCGGTGCCGATGAAACATTTAGGGATTAAAATTAAGTGGTCCAAAAATGAACCACCGCCCTTGAAAGGGTTAATACCAATTAATGTTGCATTTTTAGTGGTGCTTATTAAAAAGCATTTTATTAAAAATCAATAGATTACTCTATCGCTATTTTAAAACCATAAATATTGCAAATTAATTACCTTTCTATTTTATAATTTGTAAGGCAACATTTTAAAATAAAATTACATATTACATTTCTAGGTAGATAAATAAATAAAATCGAAAATATTATTAGAAATCAGTGGAAAATTCTTTCGATATTTAGTTCATAAATACAGCACTATTATAAATTCAGTGAATATTTATTAATTTTATAGATGTTTAACATATGATTATAAAATTACATTTGACAAATCATACCTTAGAGCATTACAACAGACTGTAACGCCCGGTAACAACAGTATTTACATGAGAAGTGATTTCCTTTTAATTACAGGAGAGATAAGCTATTCACTCTATAACAATAGAATGATTCAGTTTAGCAATATTATACATATTAAATCATTTTTTGATAGAAGTTGACAAATTGTACCTTAGAACATTACAACAGACTGTAACGTCCTGTAACAACAGTATTTACAAGAGAAGGGATTTCCTTTTAATTACAGGAGAGATCAACTGTTCACTCTATAACAATATAATGATTCATTTTAGCAATATTATACACATTAAACCATTTTCTGATAGAAGTTGACAAATCGTACCTTAGAGCATTACAACAGACTGTAACGCCCGGTAACAACAGTATTTACATGAGAAGTGATTTCCTTTTAATTACAGGATAGATAAGCTGTTCACTCTATAACAATATAATGATTCAGTTTAGCAATATAATACACATTAAATCATTTTCTGATAGAAGTTATTATTAAATAAAATTTTTGATTGAAATAATTCTAATGTTAGCATTTGATTATCTATAGTGCATCAGATTAGCAAAAACTTTGGGACAAACAAAAACAAATTCAAATACTGAGATATATCTAAAGAAGGAATAAAAATACCGATAATAAATCCTCATTTTTCTAATTACATAAATGAAATCTGCAATAAACTACGTTACAAGTAAAAGAAAGATATATTACATTCATTTGTCTTTTAATTTGTTCCCCTAACATTCATCGTGTGTCAATATGTGGAGATTACTCGAGATAATCTAAATTTTCCAAACTACAAACTTTTTTTTTTTTTTTTTTAATTACCGTTTCGGTTTAGTTAAAATAAAATACTTCGGTTCTTGCTTTTTTTGTTCCCTTAAAAAATGGTCTATCTCAGATTTTTTTTCCAAAACAAATACTCAACTAAAGTTTCAAAATTTTTTGAACATTATGCATGAGTAACATAGGTGCAGAGAATTAAATATTACTACACTAAAAAAAAATATATATATATATAGCATTAAAACACAAATTAAAAATTTTAGTTTTTTTCTGTTAAAACAGATTAATGACTAAAATAAATAAGTAGAAATCAAGTAAAACAAAAAAAAATCATTTTTATATATTTAAAACTTACTAATCTACGACAATTAAAACTGCTGGAAAGACGTATTTTTAGTGCCGGAAGACGCTATAAATTCATATATTTCAAAGTATAATTCAGTAACTTTTCGTCAGAAAAGAATGGGAATTTTTTTTTTACTTGTCAGAGCATTGAGTATATTTTTCTAAATATGACTCAATGAATACAGTCTCTGTTTAAAATTTAAATATCATAACCTTTACAAAAATAACTATTTTAAAATAAATGTTATCGAAGATGAAGATAAACATTTGAAACAAATTTTAGCAGCAGGAAGTATACCTCCCTCGGACTGTCCAGCAAATGAGAAAAATTGTAATGTTGTTTTCACAGTATTTTGTTTTAAATGCTAAAAAAAAGATAATTATTCCAACATTATAAAAAAAAAAAAAAAAAAAAAAAACTTAATTTTGTATATGGATGTAATCCTTAAAAACATTAATCATTACTCAATGTACTTAAACTGCATTATATCCGTAGAACTATATTAATATAAATAATGCTTGTTTTGTAATGAAACCAGGAGCTTAGTGAACGTATTAACATGGGCGTGTCAGTGAGAGGATTAATAGTTAATAAATTACCTATTTTGCAGCAATGCAAGTACGCTGATGTATACAAGATACGCTGTGTGTGAATTTATAATATCTTGCAACGATTCATAAATGTAAATAATTTTAAAGTGCATACATTTTTAATGAAAACATGAGTTTCAATAACAATGTATTTTACGAAAAATCTATGCTTATCGCAATATGAATGAAATTGGTAGGATTCAAATACTTGTTTAAAAAATACATTAATAAAACAACAAACATTATTGTAATTCATGCAATATGTAATAGGTTTTTCTTAATAATTGTATTTGCGCCTTAACCTTCTCACCGCCGCGACCTGATATATCCGTTCACTACACTGCAGGTTTCACTGCAATAATAGCATTGTTTAAATTAATATATTTCTACAAATAAAATGCATTTTTAAAATATTGAGTAATGATTGATACTCTCAAGGCTTATACTCTTATATGTAATCAAGTTTTTTATATCAAGTTTGAAAATTCCTGTTTTTTTAGCATTTTAAAATAATTACAGAGAAAACAACATTTCAAATTTGCCCTTTTGCTTGGCGGTCAGGGGAAGATAATGGTTAGATAAACAAATGAGAATAAAATTTCTGACCGATATGTATTATAAGTTTACACGACAATGTTTTTTCGAAATTTTACTCAGATTATTTATAATATTGGAACAAATGGAACAAACGGAAAATGAAATTGAAATCACATTTATGTATCTAAGCTTCTGAAAAATTAATTTTATTAAAATAGTAAAATAAAAAGTAAAATATTTTTTATGTTGACGATTTTATAAAGCTTTTTGCTTATCCTTTGCATTTTCAGGAAATATGTTTCATTATTAAACGAAATTAGCTGTGAAATCCGAAGAAATCCGATTTAACTTTCACAAGCTAAGAGTTTAAAACCAAATCCATTTTACGTATGTAAAAAGTCGTAAAGTAACGTAAAGTATTATTTTGTTACTTTTATAGTAACAAAAATTATTTTCACCCTCTTTTCAGTGTATTATTAATATAATTTTGTAGGTCTCCTTAGTTTTGGGGTTATAGTCTGACATGTACATATGTAATATTAAATAAACATATGTACATTTGTAAACAATATATGTACATAATTAAGGGATTTAATTATGTACTAGCGCTTTACAAAAAATCACCTTTCAAATTCAGAAAATAAAATTATGAAACAATACAATAGAGATGGTAATTTTAAAACAACTTTCGAAATTTAAATGATAGAAATCTCATCAATATTTAAGCATTAATACTTTAATAGGAAACGTAAAAGTTAAATCGGATTTCTTCGAATTTGACAGCTAATTTTGTTTAATAATGAAACATATTTTCAGAAACTACAAAGGATAAACAAAAAGCTTTATAAAATCGTCAACATAAAAAATATTTTACTTTTTATTTTACTATTTCAATAAAATAATTTTCCCAGAAGCTGAGATATCAAAATGTAATTTCATTTCATCTCCCATTCGCTCATAATTGAAGTTTTTTAATAGTATATCTTTTATTCCAGAAAATTTTGTCATTGTAATCTGATTGCCAAATACATACGTGAAACAAAGACATAGAAAAATATACAAATGGGAAGAAAAGTGTAATCTTATACTTTCTGAAAAAAAAAATTAAACCACTATACCCTTTTCTAATGGGCTTTTATGTATTCGGAAGGTCAAAACTGTTAAGCCATTTTTCATTGTCAATCTTCATATAAAGATTTCTTTGCAGACAGAATTACCATTGCACCGAGTTCCTTAAGTAGTAAATTCGATTTAGATTATTTACTTAAGTATAGTTTTGTTACTTTTATAGTAACGAAAGTTATTTTATTCTCTTTAACAGGCTGTAATGGGAGAAAAAAAAGATAAAAAAACACATTGACATGTGTTTAACAGGGTGAATTGGGCTCAAAACAAGGCATTGCCCCCACTTTTCACATACTAGTACCATGTTTTCGAAAAAATAGGTATTTTTTTATCAGTATTGTGAATTATTCTATTTTTTTATTTGTTGTTATTTTACTGAAACAAAAAATACAAAAAAGACGCTTTGAAAATAAATAAAATAATGTATTGTTAATTAAATTTATTTGACTGAAAATAATGTTTTATATCTATTTATGTCATGTATAAACACAATAAAAATTCTTCATGAATCTCCAATAAATCGTAGATGATGTTAAGTTGTCCCGAGACTCGTGATCTTCTTTTCGAAGTTACTCATATAGAAATGTCTTTTACGAGTAGGTCGCACGTTGTCGCCTGAAACGGGATTTAATTATGTACAAGTAATTAACAAAAAATCACCCGTCAAATTCAGATAATAAAATTATGAATAATACAATAGAAAAGGTAATTTTAAAACAACTTCGAAATTTAAATAATAGAAATCTCGTCAGTATTTAAGCATTAATACTTTCCCCTGTGAATTATACCTCTGGACGTGCCTATTCAGGTGAAGGTCTCGTCACCTGATCAAGGCTCTAATTTTCGAGATCGATTCCTGTCTCTTTTTTATTTTTTGCATTTTTTTAAAATCTGCCAATTCAACAATGTTAAACAGAAACCATGAACCGGCCTACAAAGAAAACTGGGGCAGAGAACTGCAGCGATGCCAACAAGGCTTTTTTCAGGTGGATCACAGCCATGCTGTGATCAGGCGAATATCGCCCCGCGTCCAGGTACTAACTCGTCAAGCTAGGCACTCATGCCCGGCAGGTAGAGGCCTGGTTAGCGGTATAAAAAAAGCATTAATACTTTAATAGCATTAAACCTCACACTGTACGATTTCTTCTTTTGGGCAAGCCTTTTCATACACATATTTTGCAGTAGAAAATATTTCTTTTAAACTTTTAGAATTATTTCACTGTTTTTAACAAAAAAATATGTATGATGCATATATGAAAACATCATATGAATATCAATATCTTAGATAAATATTTTATAATGGTATCTTTCTTTTATAATTATTAAAAAAACTGTGTAACTTAATTATTTTTTTATTTTTATCTCCCGAGAGACTTTTACACAGCAAATGTAAATTAAGACGTGTATCATTTATTTAATGAGAATACTTTCTCTCTGCAGTAGCGATATTATCGATATCTGTAAAAGAACATTGCTTTCGGAATAACACTTTTTAAATAATTACAAGACCTTCGATTTCAATAATTCCTCTGTGGAAAGTTTCTCTGTTGAAAGACTTTTTAATTAAAAGAAAAAACAAAGGAACTAAAAAAACGAGGTAGCTATAAAAAATATTTCTTATCACATTCTTAGTTTTCATTAAAAAGAAATTGCGCATTTTTTTCGTGTGTGTGTGTGTGTGTATAATGCAGTTAATTTACAAAAATAATATATTTTTTATAGTTTTCTTCTACAGGTCAGATTATCTTACATCAGGTTAATTAATAATATTTTGTTTTCTTCTAAACAAATGTTAGAAAACCAAATAAGTGAAGTATTTCGTAAATGAAATGAAAGATGTAAGATGAATCTCTCGGTTTCAATTTAAATACATCAGCACAGAAATTAAAAATATAGAACCTATTAAATTTTCTTTCAACACAGATTTTAAGAATTTAAAACAATAAATTAGATTAACAAAACTAATGAAATATGACACCTTTTTAGTAGGAATGATAATATACTTCACATTGAAAGTGGCAATATCTACTCACATTACTGAGGGTATCTACGGAACAATTTTTTTTTCTGCTCTCATTATAATTATATCATTAGTAATACTTTAAACAAAACTGTATTAAACATTTTGTACTAGAATAAAAGTTAGGATAAAAAGAGCTTAGAAAATCGTCTTATAAGACATGGTTAGTATTAATTTTTAAACTCTCACCCAGAAAAAGAAATTGATTAAAACTACAAAACATCTTTTGTTGAGTACATTTTGGTTGTTTTAGCAAAATTCAAGTGAAATTGAACCATTTTACTTGAATTAACAAAAATATTTTTCTGACGATACAATTTTTTTTTTTTGGAATTGTAAACAAAATTTTTTTTGTTGATTCAAACAAAATTTCCATTGACCTATATTTAAACAAAAAGTTTTGTTGGGTCAACCAAATTTCTGTTGATTCAACAAATTTTTTTGGGGTGCTTATTCTGCAGCTCGAGCGGACGATTTCGTAAAAATGGATAGCCAGATTTTCGTGAAATATTAACATTTTGAATAGTAAATAATGTTCAGCACCTTCTCATTGCATCGCTCCTTTTTTTTTTTTTTTTTTTTTTTTTTGGACATTTGGATTTATTGTTCTTTTTCAATGTTTCAAAAAAAAAAAAAAAAAAAAAAAAAAAAAAGTAGTTCTAACCAATTTTCATTATTTTAAGTCTCTACATGTTGATTAAAATAGAAAGTATTATTCTCGATCATTAAGTTGGCGAAGAAAATTGTACATTTGGTGTAAAATATAAATAAATCGTTAAAAATTATAACCCTTCCTAATTTTCCTAACAATGAAATCAGTTGTATTGCACATTTAGATATTGGGCTTTTTTCTGATCTCCCGAGAAGCTAATAAGGATAAATGTGTTATAAAGACTTCATAGTACTTCACTTACTTCAAATAGAGTACTTGAAATGTTTTTTTAATATTCCTGACATAGGCTTGTGTTATTTTTTTTAAACTCTATTAAATTTCAGACATTTATTAAATATTTCATTTTATTAGTAAACAGAATAGAAGTTAAGTTTTGAAAGTAGGTCATTTTAATCAGACACTATTTGTATAAGTATTTAAAACATTAGGGTAGTTTTATGTTACTAGGACACAAATCTTGCAAATAGCATTTTTTTTCGACCAATTGCAGGCTTTTATTTTTCGTGTGTGTAAACGATACTTTGATGATGAAATAAAATGTTTTGGTTTATGGTATTGCTTCTTTCTTTTTGTGTGTATGTATGTGTGTGTGTTTTTTAAATGAATTGTGTGAAAGTCTTGTATTTTAAATGTGTGTATTTTAAATGTATGTATTTTAATTTAAAGTTATTTAAAAGCAAATGCGTGAAGGGTTCATATTTTAAATGGAATGAATGCAATACGAATGATGGTGATGGGAACAATATTTGGCGATTTATCACCTTCGCTCTATTAACATAAAAAGTACTAAAATTTGTTGTGACCACGATATCAGTTTGTAAAGACGGTGGTATTCTGACTTTCCATTTTCTAAGATTCACTCAAGCTTTAAGCAACTAACAATGAAAATAGTTATTTCACAAAACAAGGAAAAGGCAGTGAACGATGTGACTTGGAAATTATTTAAATTAAAATTTGGACTTCCAGTTCAATAAACTAATGTTGAAGGAAGGGAATAAAACTACTATTCAAAATGATTCATTCAATAAGGAAAGTCAATCGCAGCCTAATATGGTTATATCAGGCTTCGCGCAATAGCTAGACTTATACTTTTACTGTAACATGATTATTAATGCATTTGAACCAGTTAATACGAAGCAAAATGATTATAAATATCCTCGTAGTAACCGTTATTCGTATTAACCATGAAAAAAATAAAAATCTTAAAAATACACACATAATTAAATTAGTTACTAGTATTAATTGCTTTAATTAGCTCAATGCTAAAATTAATATAATATCGTAAAGTTATAAAATATTTAGTCTCATCTTTGTGAGTGTACTTTTCTTTTAACAGTCTTTTCTTTGGACAAAATTACAGTACTACAGTCAAAGCCTTTAGAGAACTAGTAATTCTAAAAGACATGAACGACGTACCATAATGCAACTTATCACAACTTTTTTCCCAGAAAATCTCGGTTAACATTGCAATAGTCATTGCAATTTTAGAGCTATTGATTTCACATATGCTTTTCATTTCAACAGTGGAATAAGAGAGAATAAAAGACTGGTTAATATGGCTCAGAGTCCAGTTTAAAATATAGAAACAAATAAATGTTTTCTTGTAAGCTGCTTTCTTTCAATGGTTTAGTTGTAAATCTTACAAAGTGGTGGTATTTGAAACGTCCTCATATGCCCCTTCTTTCTTTCATTCTTTCAAGACCTCATTACAGTCTTTTGCCATTTCTTGAAATTCTGTTAGCAAAAACTGACAAATTACTACTTTATGACAGACCGCTGTAATGTAGAAATATTATCACTGAGGGAGAACAAACTCGATGAAAAAGATACTTCTTTCTTATTTTACCCTACTTTTCGTCGAAAACTACTTTCTAATAAACAGATGTTTTGCTCGTGATACACGTGATCCTACATTTACAACTCGTAAAAGTATGAAAACTTTATATAACTGAAATTAGAAACCACTCTTAACGTGATCGTTTTAAACGTGCACTCGCTTAAGCGGTGCACGTATTAAACGAGTTCCGCTGCATATGACTTGTTTACCAAATTTTTAGTAAAAACCAAATCAAACCTCTACAGTGAGTTAACACCGCATAGACATTTAGTCTGACAAAAAAAGAAAGAGTTTAGACCGCTCACTAAAATTTCAGTATGAACCAAAATATGATAAGCATGTGAGCTCGAAGGCCGAACATAAGTTTTCGCAACCAGGCCTATACAAATTTGATAAAATCTGGTAGCCAGAAAAAATTCTAGTCGACAATAAAAAATATCCCCCCCCCCAAATCATACCTCTGCAGTGAGTTAACACCGCATAGACATTTAATATGACAAGAAAAGAAAGACTTTAGACCGCTCACTAAAATTTATGTAGGAACAAAAATATAATAATCATATGAGCTCGAATGCTGAACTTAAGTTTTCGAAACCAAGCCTTTATAAATTTGATAAAATCTGGTAGCCAGCAAAAAATTCTAGTCGACAATAAAAAATATCCCCCCCCCCCCCAAATCATACCTCTGCAGTGAGTTAACACCGCATAGACATTTAATATGACAAGAAAAGAAAGACTTTAGACAGCTCACTAAAATTTATGTAGGAACAAAAATATAATAAGCATATGAGCTCGAATGCTGAAATTAAGTTTTCGAAACCAAGCCTTTTTAAATTTGATAAAATCTGGTAGCCAGCAAAAAATTCTAGTCGGCCTTTATAAATTTGATAAAATCTGGTAGCCAGCAAAAAATTCTAGTCGACAGTGAAAAATATTAGCCTTCCCCCCCCCCCCCCTCCACCTCCCACTTCAACCATCGAATTTCAAAAAGCAAAAAAGTTTTGCTTATGAATTAATTAAGAAAAAAAATAACAAGCACAGTTTAGAAATATTAGTTGCATACTTCTCAATAGTATATAATTTAGAAAGATAATATAAAGTAAATTTTCTAATGAAAATTTTAAAATTATATATATCTGAAAAAAAAAAAAATTACACTAATGGCGGAATTAATAGGCATGTTCGGGAAATGCTGAATAACAAATGCTTCAAATTTCCAGATAGAGGAGTGCTACAAAATCTACATCTGATGAGAGGGAGAATGAATCGATGAAATAGTGAAGCAGAAAAACAATTTTTTACCTATTTCCCTGCCGAAGTCAATAAAATAATTCTGATTTTATTATTTTTTACAATGGCTGGACTAACAACACAATCTATCGTCTTATATCTATAGGAATCGCTTACACAATATAACAATGCATAAAATTTTCACTACTTAATTAATTTAAAAGCAGCTAATTAAAAATAAAAGCCTCTGTTCTTAAGGAATTTCTAAAGGAATCTTCTAGTTATTTACCGTCAAATCTTGACGGGTACTATCTAGTTGTTCTTTAATTACGCTTTAATCGAATCTTTCAGAAACATCTAATGACAGGTGATTTCTATTATCTTGAACTAAATTTATGTTCTTTTTAAAAATTCTTAAATCAGTACATAAAAATGCCTTATTATAAATGTGTTAAAGATTGCACAATTTCGACGTAAATATTAATTGATTAGTCAAACATTTCTGACATGATAATTTTAAGACCTTCAATTTAAGTATTGGACATTTTTACATGCGATAAAATTTATTTTAACAGTTTAAGATCGTAGACATTTATAATATGTATTGTTATGGTATCATTAACATCTGTTAACCATTACTATCGTAAATGAACTGTAGGTAAGCGGCATGTACAAAATAATAATAAATGAATAAAGAAAATAAAATAATTTCAAATAAAATGCTTATTAAAAATATGCTTAAAAGGTGTTGAAATGCTATAGACATATGTGTAACATATTATAACATATTTAATCCCGAGATCTTTCGAATGCAAACGCGGCCATTTTCAAAGGGGAAAACATTGACTGATAGTAGAATTGAGGCTTCCACTGTGCTGTTACATAATGAATTTTGAACAAGGGCTAGTCTATTAATCTGTAGGGATGTATGATAGGTCCGTGCGTTCAGGCGCTAGATTCCTTGATAATTTATAAATACTGAACTATATCCCAGGTATGTTGTAAGATAAACCATCATTACCTGAGATATGGTTAAGTATTTTGAAATTATTAAGGAATCCAGTGCCTGAACGCACGGGCCTTTCATACACCCCTACAGATTAATAGACTAGCCCTTGTTCAAAATTCGTTATGTAACAACACAGTGGAATCCACTATTCTATTATTTGTCAACGTTTTTTCCCTTGAAAATGGAAGCGTTTGTGTTCGAAAGATATCGGGATTAAATATGTTATATCTTACACATATTTCTGTCTCATTTCAACACCTTTTAAGCATATTTTTAATAAGTATTTTATCTCTTTTAACTACAAGGTGAATTTATCATTTCACTTTAAATTCTTTCTGATTTTTTTTTTGGTTACAATAATTTTGTTTCTTATGTAGCTAATTAGTATACAGTGTGTAAACTAGTATATAACTCCCGTCAAAAATGACGGATTTTTGATCTGCGTTGCATTTTCATAAGACTTCATACAAACAGCATGAAGATTTTATTACTGAAAGTTTCGTATTGTAGAAAAGTACCTTTTAAAAAATGACAAATGATTTCTACAAATACAAATGATGAGCAATTTTTTTTACTCAATATTTAATTTCTGAAATAGCTCAAAGATTGGACAAAGCATTCAAATTAAATATTAAAAAAATAATCCATGTGTGAATTTTTTGGTAAAAATGTGTTATCAATGAGTTTCTAAAGAGCTTGAATCACCACATAGCTCATTGTTTGATTACATAAGCAAAATTAAATGCAAATTACGCGGTACTATACATTCCTTATATTTTAATTATGTTTCATAAGAAAAAAAATAATTTTATTTACGATGGGAGCAAAATTTTAAAATTTAGGTGGATATATCTAGGCTCTTAAAAATTGATATAACTTAAAAAAATAATAATAATAATGATATTATTATTAAAAAAGAAATAACATTAAGCTGAAACTTTTAAAAGTTAATCACGAAATAAATTAATCTGTGTCCTAATTTTTTGCTTATTTTAAAAATATGCTTATATACATATTACACAATATATTATATATTTTTTATACAACTTTATTGTTATTTTACGTATTTTTTCCAAAAGAAAGTTCCTTCGTTTATATTAATTGTCAATAGATGGCGCCCAAACAATATTTAAAAAAGAAGCGTAATACTGGATCGATCACAGCAAAGCTTCCCTACGAAAGAAGTCACTGCTATTTCTGAAAAAAGTGTTTTCAGAAAAAAAAAATGTTTACAGAATTGTTGATATACATGTTTTATATGAAAATATGCTGAACAAACATGATTTGAAGTTAAAGAAATTATCATTTAGCTGTCATATTCTGGCATATGTTTTTCATTAAGCCTAACATGGCGTTTAGCTACGCTCAGGCTCGTAGCTCCGACTCGAATCGCCTTGGAATGATTACCTACACTTGGATTTACTGAGAGGCGGCTTCAAAAATAGTTTTAAAAGTTTTAAACAAAGTTAAAATATTTAAAGGCTTTAACATGCTTTTACAAATATTTTAAGAGCCGAATCGGTTGGAAGTGTGAATCATGAAATTTTTTTAATGAAGCGTCAAAGAGTCGTTCATTTGTAATTCGTTTGAATTTGTGATTCTGAATGGCAACAGTGTTCGTTTGCTTATATCTCGTAATACGATGTTTAATCTGGATATTTCATTTAGAACTTAAAGCATTATAATTGGATATGATATACATGTTGACATGTTATGTTATACATATGAACAGGTATGATTTCAAGTAGAAGAAATTATCATTTAGCTGCCATAAGTTAGTATATGTTTTTAATTAAGCCTAATAAGGCGCTTAGCTACGGTTGATTCGTAGACCAGAGTGGTCGCCCCGGCATGGTTACCAACACTCTCTTCCACATCAACATACATTTTGCAGAGAAACATAATAAATTAACACCATTAACATCAACATTAAAATTAATATATATTTTTTTTTACTCTGCGTGTATAAATTCAATTATGCAGCTGAAAACGTTTAATTGAGAATAAATAGTACAGTAGACTCCCTTAAATACGCTTAGCTTAAAACCGGAGGTTATGCAGATTTTAGAATTTTGCGGATTTTTGGTCACTGTTTTGTTTACATTTTCTAAACAATAATTTGAATTTAATAATGCACTCAAAATTATAATGAATGCTTACAATAAAATAAAATAGTTAAATAAAAAAAAATAAAAAAAACGTTTAAAATATTAAAAGTAAAGGTCGGGCAAATAATTAATAATGCACAACTAAATATGTATAATGATGCGATATTTTTTCTTAAATTATTCAGTGAAACTCACCTTATAAATAAATGTACACTAATAATTCACATCAAAATCTTAAAATAACAAAGTTTTCTTTCATGTTTAGCCATACTTAATAACCAAAAAAGCTTGATTAATACATAAATTATTTGCTAAAAATATTGCGATCGCCACTGTTAGCAGCACTATATAGAATTTTTTCAGAAATAAATTTATGCTTCCTTCATGAGAAAACATGAACTGAATCGTATCAAACAGAATTACATATTAAAATGTGTACATAATGATATATATATATATATATATATATATATATAATTTAAAAAAAACTTAAAATTTACACCTACATCTTAATTGTAAGTTTCGTTGTTTACATCGGAAACAATGTGCGGATTTTAAGAATTTGGGGACTGTAGGGTGGCGGATTTGAGGGAGTCTACTGCATACTGAAAGCTGTGATTTTGGTTTGAGAAAACTCAGTAATAATACACTATAAAACTGATTGGAAATGTTTCCAAAAACCAGTTGCAGCAAAAGAAACTTTGTTTTTATAAATTTTTCTTCAAATCTCGAAATTATATTGCTTTTCGTGGTTTCTAAAGATATAGAACACTTTTCGGAATCGTGGGTAACTCGAATGTTTTATTGTATATTTTCGTAGATTAAGAAACATTTGTCTTTTTTTTGTTAACGGCGCAGAGACCGAATATATACCATCGTAGATCCTATTTTAATATTTAAGTACAGTCTAGCATCACAAGATTTCTTTCTGCACAGAACTAGTCATTTCTTCAACTTTTTATATGAGGTTTTTTTTTTGTTTTGGTTTTTTTTACTTTTGTTTTTTTTTACTTTTAACGATTATTTCAGTTTATGTTGTACAAATCTGTGCAATGTAGTATGCAGGAACTTTAGTTAAGAGTAATACCCTGAAAAATATTATAAATTGTGAAAACGTATAACCTAAAAATCGACATTTTGGATAACATATCACTCTTTCAGTCGAATTTGCGGTATTGTATTGTACAAAGAAAACATTATATTTGTTTTGTGAGTTTAAATAAAACTTTGTTCAACAAAAAATCTTTTTGACGTAGTTAATTTGCATATTGAGTTAATAAGTAAAACCTTGAAGGATTGATTTTTTAATAATTTCGATGGGTACTTTTAAACAAAAATACATATTTAAAGTAATAACATAGTAGTTGAATAGAACTGAAATGAAACCCTCATATATGATATTTCATAAATGCGATTGTCAATCAAAAATTTTCTATTTAAACAAAAAACTAAGTTAGAACAAATATTTGATTAAATGTAATATGCGATTAGAAATTCATTACTGCTTTATGAATAGAATATAACGAGTTGTTTAACAATTGCTTGCCATGTTTAATTAGAATCCCTTCCAATTGAAATTTAATCATACCCTCAAGCAATGTTATCATCCCAGATATAATTTTGGTTCATTTAAAGATTAATTTGTCAATTTTGGAATTTAAAAAAAAATCATACAACAAAAGTTATTTAATTGACGAACGTCAACAAAGAATAATGAAGTAGTTTTATAAAAATATTAATTTAGTGATCTGTGTAGTGATTAATGTAGTTAAATGAGTGTTTTAATTACGAATAAAGCTTAAAGAAAACTTATAATTATTATCATGATTTTACTTTTGCAAATATATATATATATAACGGTATTAACAATAACGTTGTAATTTAATTAATTTATTGCAAATATGTATTTTAGTTAATGTGAAGTATTCATATAAAAAAAATCAGTTGAATAAAAAAACTTTTTTATAAATATACAGGTAGTTACTAAACTAATGAAAAGATTTATTTGAGGAGGGTGAGAATACGCCATAAAGTAAGAAAAAAAGTATTTTTAATAGGATACCGAGGTCACTTCCCATTTACTTGATCAAAAATACGAGGTGTCATACAGGGATCTAGTCGTTATAAAACCACAGAGTTCTGAAGAATTGAATTCTTCTTATTTTCTTTTTACTCATTAAAAGAACGGTCGCCGAGTTCTCAAGAACTCCAATATTTTTCCTCCATAGGAGATCTAGCAAGCATATAATATTTTTATCACAAACTCATAAACCTCCTTGCCGACATTACAAAAAACTCATCTGACACTACTTAAATACGTAAGTCCCTATGCACTTCATACTTTGACTTTAAAGCTGACACCGGAATGTAATAACTTTCAGAGTAATTGAAAACCATATGTCCTACGTATCTTCTACTTCAGATGGTACTAAAAAACCGCTAGGTACGTATACCGTCAATGAGAGGCGACATCAGGGACTCTTACTTTGGATCTGCTGCTGTACGCATCTTTCAGATTCGCTCTTTGAAGCGAAGGTAGACTGGCAAAGGACTATATAGGCATGGGAGATATTGTCTCATGGACAACTAACAAGACGTTAACTAGGAAGCTATATGTCCTTTAATAGAAATCAACGACCGGCTAGAAGCCATTGACAGGCTAAATTTACTTTAGTATTTCCAAAAGTTTTGTAATAGTGTCCAAAGTTGTGTATCTATGTGTCTGTAACTGTATACGTAATAAAAAAGTATAAAAGGCCTGCCGTGTCCTGACATCTCTAATACCAGTACGCTACAGTAGATAATATAGGTAGAAGGTAAAAATTTTAACTTTGCTTGATAAACAGTGGTTTTGCGGAGATTTTTTTAAATATGCAGACGGTATATAGTGTATACGATCTTATTTTACCAGTATAGCCCTGGTGTTGTACTACAAGGTGAATCCGATATTTCGGTTCACAATTTTAACAATAATAAGGATATGTTAGCGAAATTTTCGATAGATTGATTAGTATGAATTGCAATGACGTTAAGGGAAGTGCTGGAAATTCACTACGTATTGATTAGTAGATCCATACGTACTGCCAGTTACATCCGAATTATGAAGTGTCTAGCTGCGTGTGGCTCAGTAGAAAATGGTGTCCATTTTCTCTTGTGGTATAATCATATTTCACAGAAAGTAAAGTATGTATATTGAAAATATCTTAATTACTGTTAAAATTATGAATGAAAATCCGAACTCAGCTTATAGTTAGATACTGTGTATTTTTTACAGAATAAGTGAATTGTGATCGTTGTTTCCCATTAAAAATGTATCTGCACGTTATTATCATTCCATTAGTTTAGAAACACCCTTTATATGTTCTGTCTACATTTTTATGATAAAACGAACACAATTACATAAGTTAAAATAGTCGAATGTACCAATCCCAAAACTTTCTTCTATCTCATACAAAAGCGTAATATATTTAATTATGCATTTTAGAAACAAACAAGATGCTGAAGCGTGCGTTGCTGCACGAGCAATCAGTGCAAAATACAACTACATTGACTTCAGTTTTCACCTTAAATTTCTGCTTCATTTCATTAATAGGAGTAAATGCGTGTTAATCTTAATAATATTTTCGTCAAAATTTTCATCCTTATTTTGTACGTCATTTGCTTGTGAATCGCCAGGTTAGCTAGATGCATACAGCAGACTTCGCTAGACGAGCAGCCAATATACAAGACAACTACGAAAAATCAAGAAAATTACATAAAATTTGCTATTACAGCACTTCCTATTGGGAGAATATCCACATTTTCAACTGGAACCTGTCGTCCATACTCAAAAACGTATATATGAAGTTTGGTTAAATTATATCCGTAACTTCATACGCTTTCCGATGATGCAAAAGAATAATCTGTCAAGTACGAGTTTACGTCGTGTTCAAAGTGTTCCGTTCAGTAAATGTATTAATTACTAACGACTATATTGCAAACAATCGTTGCTAAAAGAGTTATAAGACTTTGTAAAAAAAAACTATGCAACGTAGGATAGGTACAGCCATGTGTACTAGCAAAGTATAGATGTATATACCATAAACGTTCAGAGAGATATGAAGCCTAAATAGAAACAAATATGGGTATTCTGTATGACTTTTTTTAAACCTTATCTAAAGCTGTTTATATGACTAAAATGTATGAATAATGCCACATTTCACGGAGTTCTGGGTGAATACATTGTCAATAATTGCGTTTAAATTAATTACATATTGAGTTATAAGCGATCGTTGTCCCAAAACTACTGACTTTTAATGTCTTGGAAGTATTCTATGAATTATTTTTTCAATAATTTCCTTCAATAATTGAATTCAATTAGAATTAAAAACGTTGACTATTTATCACTATCAATTGCATCACCTAAATCAAAGATATTGTCCATCGTTTAAACTTGGCATTGTGCCAAGTGCGCTTTGAAAGGAGTTCGCAAATTTGCAACGCCGCCTTGGTCCGCGCCGTGTTTTCCCATATAAGATTTCAATTTATATCTCGGCTTATTACCGACGACATTTTTCGAAAATCATTATCAACAATCTTAGGATGATTCCACTTTAATAGGCACATCGAGCTCCTCTCAACCACCCCGCTGAGTAACGTTTGTGTGCAACGGAAAACTGCGATTTTCTCAAAATCTACGTGACTAGGACAATCGGTATAATTTTCCTGCAAGGATTAAATAAATTCCTATTATCCCAATTTTTTCATAAATCTTGTTTCAGTAGATTCGGAAATGAGGGGGGGGGATATTTTGCAGTACATTTTCGACGATATTTGTAAAATTATAATACCTAAAATTAATACAAATATATTTCTGAGTTCGGTGGTACGAGATCTTTCGAAGGATTCTTTCACACGATATACCTTTTTTTTAAGTAACTTAATTAGACCCCTAAAGTTTTCCTAAAAATATTTGGGTTTATTAATATGAGACATATGTGTTAATTAAAATAATAGTCCGCGCTTACTCAGAGTAACTATAGTAAACTCATTGTAGTAACTCAGCTTTTTTACAGGATATATTCTCCTTAGTTAAAAAGTAAAACTTTACAAATGCTGTTCTCAGGATTTGTCTTAACGAAACTGACAAATATCACAGGCAATGTAAAAGTTGAAGATGCCAACTAAGGTCAACATCAAACCGGGCGGGGAAGCCTACCTTTCGGCTTAAGCTCAACTAGCCCCGCCCAGCCGGTTTGTTTACTATGCAGCAAGGCCCCATCCAACGGAGCGATGC
Source organism: Maratus michaelseni (assembly GCA_963931845.1). Taxonomy (NCBI): domain Eukaryota; kingdom Metazoa; phylum Arthropoda; class Arachnida; order Araneae; family Salticidae; genus Maratus; species Maratus michaelseni. The sequence goes on along the minus strand of OZ007589.1, from coordinate 341,503,325 downwards.
CCGAAAGGACCACCTGGAAAGGATACCCGCACTATTGAAAATTAACTGTCAAAGATTACAATGTCAAAGGAGGATTGCCAATTATACTTCCAAATTTGTTTTTTGGTTTCCCAGTCTTGGCCACGGTACCATACTTAGCAAACGGATAGTGGTCGACGTAGGAAATACATCCCAACAGGCTTAATGCTTCGGGCTACTGTTCGGATGGCCCAACCCCTGTCTCCCCTGGTTTATAGCAGTTCATGTTGTGTATCTGTCTTTTACTGTAATTTAATTGTAATAATTTTTTCCGACCGGAAATTTCATCCAGAATTCCTATGTACCAATGACAATCATTACAAGATTAACAAAATTATACATTGTTTTAGCTTACCTATCATATAGACCTTAGTTTTATTGTATATATTAATTTAGAGGTACATCTCCAAATAAAAATCGAATAATCGACAAAAAAAGAATTTTTTTAAAAAAGGTTTCTTATATATCTCACATACAAGAATTAATACAGGATAAAACTTCATGTTGTAAAAATCTGCATACTTTTGCATAAAAACTAACGCACAAATATTAAAATAATTAATCACACTTGGAAAAATATTTAAAATAACATTTACCTGGTTCAGAATATTAGAATAATACCTTGTAGATTACACTTATTAAAAAAGAAAAACAGTGATTGTTTGACATTTTGTCGCATCACCTTTACATCTTATAGCATGAATTAGATTTCTTAAGCTAGTTACATGTGGCTCACAATGTTTTTTGCCCAATCAGGGTTATATCGATTTTATACTGGAAATAAAACAGATTTTGTTTTTAAAGCGCAATTACTTGAAGTATTTTCATCATTGTATGCAACAAATTCTTTACAACTGGCGTTTTTTGGTTAATTTGGTTTAAAACTGGCGAATTTTAGTCGACCAGGGAAGTAAGCTAATTTGGTGCTGGCTAATTCGGTTCTTCGTGGACGCTGATTTTTAGCAAGGTGCTAAATCATGTTGGAAAATAAAATACTCCTCACACAAATCTAATGATATCATGATATATTTGCAAGGATTTGTGATACATCTCAGTGTTAATTCTTTCGTAAATAGCACATAGTCTTTTCGAAAAATTTACGGTAACGCAAGTCATTACGCTGTCTGAAATTTTCACTATAGCTTCATGCATTTCTTGTGAAACGCTTCAAGCTTCATTTGGCATACACAAACACCTTGATCACAATATGATACACAAAACACACTCTCATCACTAAATGACACCTTTTTTCATTAATCAAGGCCACACTAATGTCTCTTTTTTATAATTTTCCAGTATCTTAGTTTTCTGCCTAATAGTCACGAGAGGCTTTATCTGTAGTAGAGAAGAATTAAATTCAAGCTTATGGAGACCTTAAAGTTGTAGTTACATCTACACACCGTTATATCCAATTTCAGAAAAAAAAAACCTTACGCTTCTAAACCTGTTTTTTACAGTTTTATTTTCTATCTTCTCTCTGAGTCGTTTTTGGCTTTCAGCCGTTATTAAAATGATTTTTTTCAAAATATCAGTCATTAAAATACTGTTTTATTGCTCTACTAACACTCTATTGAGAACATTTTAAGTAGCTGGCGAAAGTGTTCTGATTATGGTCTTGTTTATGCAACTCGTTAATACGAGTCTATGTACATGCCATTATGTCAAATGAAGGACCCATATTTCACACAAAATGAAAAAATATCACGCAACAACTATTTCTAACTTAGAAAGAAGTCCTGTAGAAGTTATGCTTAGTTTATGCAACCTTCTGATCCAATAAAGAAAAGTCATAAGTTTTTTTAAATTTTGAACCACCTATTTTAATATTTTAATGTTTCGAACAATGAAAATAATTTTTGAAAAATACAATATTCGCTCAAAATTAATTCTTTTAAAGTTTTAATTTATTTTACTAAAATGCAAATTTATTAAAATATCAACTCTTGTTCTGTTTCAAACATACTATTCTGATATGAAGCTAAATACAATTTAAATTACAAATGAAGTGACTTATTCTATTATTTCGACTTTGGCGCAGTATAAGGAGAACAAACACGTTTTTTTTCATTTTAAACCAGCTAAACATAGGTCATGCGTAAAAAAACTACGATAACTTTTTATCGCAAACTTCGGTGATTTCAATAAATGTAACGATAAGATACATAAAGATAAATTTTGTGTATCCCTCAGTTTCCTGTTTAAGGTATGTGGTTAACATTTTAAGTACATGAACACAAAGAATACTTCCTGTACATGTTTAAAAATAAGGTTAAAAAATGTGTTTTAGACATAGTAATGGCATTATGTACCTGAATTTGAGAAGTTTCCAGAATTATAAAGGTTTTCTAAGATAAACATAAATTTTGTTTTATAAGCAATTTTTTACAGAGGCGTGTCTAGCTTTTAGTGTGGACGAACATGAGGATTATATATATATATATTTGTGTGTGTGTGTGTGTGCGCGTGTTAAAAACTAATATTAGAATGCCTTATCAGACATAGTTAAGGTAATACGGGGAATATACCTAAATTTATAAATTACTATAAATGTTTCACAAATCTTTACAATCAACAACTTTTAACTCCCTTCAACAGTGTAATCTGACACCATTTTAATCGATTTCCCTTATATATAAAATTATTTTAATATCACAGTTTTAATACTTGTGTTAAATAGAATAAATACGTAGAATAATACAATTTAAAAATGCTTTGAAAGTAATGTGTTTACATTTATTACACTTATTCAGTTTGTACTTAGACACACACACACACACACACAAAAAAAAAAAACGAAAAATGTTGTAATGGAAATCAGTATACCACAAATTAATAAATTATATATTTAAATTTTATCACGCACATAAATGTACAATATTTAACATACGATTCATTAAATTAGGATGTCAGAAAAATAATGATTAATGGATTATTAATTACATCCTAACTCAGCAGTCGCAAAAATATTCCAACAGTTATATTTTAATGCATTTATTTAACATTTATTTTTTGAAAAGAGGCATTCATAGATCAACATCTTACGGTTTCTGCCATTAAATGCTTAAACATTGTACTCATTAAGATATAATTAAGGAATAAACTTTTAATCTTAAGTTATGTAACATGTAAAAATACCCTTTTAAAAGTTAATCTATCGAGTGCATTTCGTTTGAATATTAATTTTGCAAAATATTATATTTTACATATTATGGATAACAAGTAAGCTAATGCTACTTGTTATCAATAATATAAAAAAATATATATTTATAAAACAATATGAAAGTTCTTACAATTTAGAGTTAAAACATTAGTATATGGAGTTAGAAAAACTATTAAAAGAAACTTGGACTACACACACACACACACACACACACACATATATATATATATATATAATGTAATATAATATATCATCATCATCATCATCAACCGTTTTTAATCCACTGCTGGATGTAGGTCTCCCCCAGATTTTTCCATTGTTTCCTGTCTAGTGCTTTAGTCATACAATTAACACCGGTCATTTTTCTGATTTCGTCACTCCATCTTACTTGAGGTCGTCTTCTTGGTAGTTTTACATCTCTGGGATACTATTGTAAAGTGTTTGTGCTCCATCTATTACCTTGTCTCCTTGCAATATGCCCAGCCCATTTCCATTTTAGCCGCTTAATTCTCTCAATGATGTCAAAAATTTTCGTCTGACTTCTTATCCAGGTTATTCTCTTTCTGTATCTTCTAGTTATGCCTAGCATACATATTTCTGTACTCCACTGTGTTGTTTGCAATCTTTGTACAATCCGTTTTGTTAGCGTCCATGTTTCTGCTCCGTAAGTTAGTGCAGGCAAAACACATTGGTTAAACACCTTTCTTTTGAAACAAAGATATATGTTACTCTTCAGAATAATATTGTTCTTTCCAAAAACATTCCATCCATTCCTTATTCTTCTATTCATTTCATTCACGATACTGTTGTCCGATAATATTTCCTATCCAAGGTATACATAACTTTGCACTTCTTTAATCTCAGTGTTGTTGTAGACGATTTCTTTTTTTTATGCAAATGAGTTGAACATCAACTTAGTCTTTTCCAAATTTATTTTCAATCCCACATTAACACTAGCTTCTGCCAAATCTTTTAGCATATTGTATTTTATAATATATAAATATATATATACATAAACTTAATGCACAATTAACCCATTGAAACATAAGATATTGACCACACGCGATGAAATCATAATACCAAACAGCAGACTCAAATTACAAATTAAATGATGGAGTCCAAAAAATGAAATAATATAAATTCAAATGAAATATATATATATATTTATATATATAACATTTATAAACGGCTACACAAGACTGTATGTACACTGCGATTAATTTACAAATTTTTAATAATTTTAATTATTGGAACTTCAATAACTTATAATTAAAAAAAATTCATAAAGTTTCAATCGTAAAATTTTAAATAACTAATACAATTTTAAATCTTACATACATTAAATTTTTATGTACACATAAATTATGAGAAACATAAACAAAATAATTTTATTATTAAATACAAACAATCTTTATACAGTATTTACTGAAGAAAGGAATGGAATAATTATGTGTTATATTTTAAATTACGAGGTTACGATGATGAACTAGAAAGAAAAACAAGTTTGAAATTACAACATAAAACAAGAGAGTGTCACTGGCCTGTTACTATACGTGACTATTTTGCCATATAGTCAAATGCCCTCGAGTAACACGGTTAGAAGTGTGAATGTTCCGCTAACTTCATATTAATTAAAAATTAATATTTATGTTATCGTAATAAAAGTCGCAAAGAAATTCTTGATAAAAAATGGCAATTACTTAAATTAATTAATACATATGTAAAACTATATATTATTAGGTAGAAAAAATAAATATAATTAATTTTAAAAAATGAGAAATCAACTACAGTTGCAAAACAATATTTTGCAAAAATTCAATCCCGCGCAGAGCATCTGCGCTTTAGTATCTACTCTTTTCAATATATGCATATTAGACTACGAATTTCAGCATTATATGTATAAATACTATGCATAAAAACTTCTCCACTTAGGACCGGGTACTTTGAAATAAATTATATATGCGCGTCATAAGATACCATCGCCCTTTAGAAATATGAAAATAGAGGTATTTTTTCAGAATCATGCATATAAAAACCTTTGAATGCACACAATAGTTACTAGATACTCTTTAAAATTTTTAAAAAGTGGATACATATTATATTGAAAATATCTACACCAGTCACAATTATCAATATATTTTTATCTTATTTTTTTTAATTTTTAGCATCGAAAACCTCTTTATATACAGAATTATAAATTTCAGAGCTCTGAGATAGTACAGTTTCTGAATCAAAATATCTAACTCTTAAAAGACCTACATACAACTGACCATTAGCTTAAAACTAGATTTTACAAATCTAAGCACTTTCAAAAGTTTGATACTAGGCTCTATTTATAATAATTGAAAAAGCTAATCGGATAGTCAATTGTGTACGCTTAAATGTAAAATGCATGTTATTGTCTGATTGATTAAGCGGTATTCGAGAGGTAAGAAAAGTTTCATTAATATTAGAATAATTTTTTTTTGCTTCAACAACATTATTCTACAAGTTACTAACTATAAGTCTTATACCATTGCACAGATCTTCAGAAGGTACTAAAATTCTTAGTAACATTATGATATCTCCGGGCTTTAATTTCAGTTTATGAGGTGGCATTCCAGTTGGTGTTAAACTGTTTACAAATTCTTCAGTACATGCAAGTTGATCTGGTTGATCATCACTTATGATGATATCCATGCTTTCATAAACCTTTTCAGTTCCTGGCATACATTGTAAAAGACAAGTATTAATTTCGATTGACAAATTGTTTATCTCTGTTAGTATGGGTCTTCCTTTGGGCTTTTGAGGTGCCACTGTCTTAATACTGATGTCACTGAAAAGTTACTTCACTGGATCTTGTATATTTGGATAGCAAATTGGGGGCAACTTAATAGTTTCCCCACTTTGACATTCTCCAATCTGTAACAGTCACTTTGCTAATTATCTTGCTGTTTGAAGGGAACACATATTTTTGTATGTTTCAAAATGTAAAATTGGGAACAAAGTCTATGCTTCTTTATGCAACTTGAAACTGTTAGCGATCTTGAACCTCCCAAAATGACAGGTAGGACTTAACGAAAATCTAATCCAATAAGATTATTTTATTAATTTATTATTATTTATTATTTTTATTTATTTATTATTATTCATTCTATATTAATAAATCACAAATATGTGCATCAGTAACATTGATATCATAACGATGCGAACGATAATGAGGTTAAACTGCATAAGATAAAATATAGAGCAAATGTTTTAATTAAAAACAAAGTGGCGCGTTTTTTGGTTTGACTTTGCACTTTATTATCTTTCGTTTTTAGAGAATAGACAGTTTTTGCAAAAAATAAGAAAAATTACAGTCCGATTTTTACAAAAGTTCCATTTTCAAATGCAATTTTTTTTTTTTAAACTGAGTTTTAAATCGATACCTCAGTGACTTTTCTTAATATTCGCAAATTAGTGAAAACAAACAGCAAATGATAAATAATGCGTTTTGAGCCGTTATGTACCTTAGCGTTTTATATTTGTAGAAGATATTCAGTATTGGGAAGAAATACTGCCTCGTGAAGTATATTTATTTTCCCAATATTGCATCAATGTCGACAATAAACATTCACCGTTTTATTGCCAATATTTACAATACAAAACCGGTATTTCCCTAATACTAGCGTTTCGTAGCAAATATTTTCAGAGTAAAGCCAATGTTTTTGTCATATCGGTATTTCATTCCAAATATTTCCAATACAAAACCAATATTTATGTAATTACTTGATTAAAGTTATATCCCATAAATGCAATATGAAAACGATATTGGGCCCAATATAACCATTATAGTCAGAATCGGTTGGCTAATCGATATATCAATCCCCAAAGCTTCTTTAAATCACAAGGAAGTGCAGTCAGGAATCTGAATATATGACCCGGAAATTTGTTGCTTTAACACTTTTTGGCCTAAAGCATGAACAAATGTAAATTTCACCCCCTAAAGCATTTTGTCTGGATATTTGAAAATATGTTAAAAGATTTGTGAAATCGTTAAACACTTTTTTTGAGAGATTTAGTCTATTAATTTAATAAACTAAATTGGTATTTATAATTTTTTTCGGAATATTTAAAACTCTATTCAAATAATTTCTTTAAATTATTTTTGGTATTTTGTAGAATTAAAAAATGTACAAACGCAATGACATCACAATATAAATACAGAGATATTTCAGAACTGAAACTTTCCACTTCATGGTTTTCAACATTAATTCTCGTATTTATCATCTACATCCAGATGCCGGTTAAACGCCAAAACCTTGTCGAAAGCTAAAATGGTATTCAAGATTAAACTGATTGGACTTCAGCTGTGATAATGTTCAATCAGGTTAATGGGAAAATCAATTTGAGCATCCGACGGTGGTTTTAGAGCTAACCGGCTGTTGAGGTAGATGGTGAATACGAGTGTTAGTAAGCTGAACTGTTTAAATGGAAAATAAATTTTCCGTTTCAAACTATTTTTGATTTCTACGACGGACAATGCTTTTAAAATATGATAAAAAATGAGCTGCGCCGGCAGGAGCATAAGGGCGCCCGTCAGGCACGTCAACCACCGTTCCCAAGTTCTGAAGGACTTTTAGCGAACACGAGCAGGGGAGTTCCTGTATGCTTTATAGTCGGTGGGGGCGCCGCTGCCTGCTGACCACCCTCATTTTCCCAAGTGAAAGGACGACATAGATCGCCACGATTTGCGGCTCCCACCCTCTTGGGAGGCCACCACATTACACTTGGGGACGAGCCGGGGTCTCCCAACAGCTTCGGAACCAGACACCTAAAAGGGAGCCAGGTCCTAGATCTTAATTCGGGTTTTCCCGGGCCGCACTTGCTTTACCAAAGCTCGAGGGACGTAAAAATCTACCAAGCTCCCTCTCAAATTGTATGACTTACTTAATTCATCCTAAACTGTATTACTGGCATGTTTTAAATGGATGTTTTGGATGAATGTTATAATAAAAGTTATTTTGTTGCATCTTCTGCTAGACTATGATCCAGAAATATTACTACGATGAGAAAATTAAAAAATATATATTGTTAAAAGTGCATGAATTTCTCATGAAGCAAACCACGTTTGAGGAATGGGTGCATATGTTGTAATTTTTATTAATAGATAAACAAGCACTTTCTAAATAATATGCATCCTATGAATTTGAGAAATATTTTACTATACTTTTCATGAAATAAAAATAACAATATTTGAAAATTGAAAAGTCAGATATGGTCTAGTTTCTATATGGTAATGCAAATGTATTATAAATAGAAATTTACTTTAATTAAATGCATTTTAGTGCTTTCGAAATAAAATTGTTAGTGTTAGTGAAGCTCAAATTAAAGCATTAATTTACTTTTCGTGATATAAAAGTAAATCAATAGTGTTGAATTCCTCTAAATAAATCTTTCAATGATTATTTTCATTGTTAAAATACCAATCCATATCCTACAACAATCATCTGTAACACTTTAATTACAGGTTGGGAGATATACGTTTCAGTGGATTATTTCTTATTCTATGTGTACCACTTTTTGAAAAATAATCTCTGCCATACACTTAACATAGGATATGTTCAAGAGAAATCTACAACAAAGAAACTTTTTCCTAAATTGTGGCATGACTAAATATAAAAATAGTCGCTAGTCCTGATACGTAATCAAAAGGGTTAAATTAAGTCATACGATAATAAATTTAATAGTGTTGTAAAATCTGAAATTGACTTAGGTGTGAAAATACTACTTTGGTACTAAATTTTGAGACCCACTACAAAATTAAAAAAATTTCAACAGTATAACTTAGCCATGAAGTAGTATTATTTCACATAGGTTTAGAAAATGTAATGAAATTTACTTCGTTGTGACAAATACTTTATAAAAAGCTTAAACTATGTAATATTATCTCTACGTACTTAACACTATATAAAACTAGTCGTTGGTGACCACCGTAATACTTACCCGTCATGGATATGCATAATATAAAATATGAAAATAAAACATGTGAATACTATTTATAAATTGCATTGCAATTCGAATAAAATTATGGCTTGATAATGTCATAAACTTTAAATGCTCTATTACTGAATTTCGTAAAAGAAACATCCTTATAACTCCAAAATTGATAATCATATTAACTGAGAATTTACTGCGTCGGATTAAGCGTCTCATTTCCAATTAAAATATTTTTTTGAATTGAAATTTGAATGAAATACAGAGTCATGAAAAATCCAAGAGTGTGGCAAAAAGGATTACAAATATCTCGGCAACTAATTACTCGATCGACATCAGTCTTTATGCAAAATTTATATTTTTTTATTGTCTTTGATATTCACTCCTTAAAATAAACGATTTCGTAAATTTTTATATACCTTTTATCAGAACGAATATTTTGATAGTTCGAAAAAATAGTTCCGGATAATCGAGGTTATTGAAATTTAATAAGCTTCTTTTCATTATTACATACTAAGTACATACCAAATTTTAAGTCTCTATCTCAATTTGTTCGGGAGATAGAGCGTTTACAGACACACGGACGGATTTTTTTTTCTAAAAATATGTTTTTCGGAATCTCTATAGTGTCTGAAACCTGTAAATCCGTCAAAAAAATCGATTTTTAAAATGATTACAAGATTTACCTTATACTACGTATGATGGGTAAGTAAAAGTTTTAATAAGTGCAAAAAGTACTATTCAAATGTTAATATCCTTTTAGAAACACATCTATTATTTTCAATCCATTACTAATGTCACTCATATCACTTTAGAAAATGCAATTTAAGAAAGAAAAATAAAGTCATCAATAAAATTCCACTTCGAGCTACCATTAGTGATGATAGAATCGCAATTTTGATCAGTGATAATAGAGTGGTGTCACTGATATGATGAAAGTTCATGCACTTCCATTTTTCAACAAACACCGAAATAGAATAATATTTACTTCGAGAGTTTCCTCTGAAAGAGATTTTGCTATCATTCATTGTTATTGATGCATTCAATTTTGGTAAAGATCGAATTTCAATTTTCTTTCCAACTCTTTCCAACATAGTTGAAAAGTGTTTATGTATTCGGTTAGTCTGTCTGTCTATGTGTCTGTCCGCGTTTTAACTCGCGTATATTACAGTCGGATTGCCATGTAATTGATCTATGTTATTGAGGTTGACCATGTTGATGACATTACAAATATTTATCATTAAATAATAAGTTATCATGTTTGTTTTTTATTCTTTTTTTTAATAATAGAATAACTATAATTCATTTATTATACAACAGAATACTTAATTGATAATCAAAACATTATTAAATAATTAATAATTTTTTTCTTTCTCTAATATCATTAATGTTAATATAATTAAAACGTAATTCGCGAAAAAATAATCACAAAAAAAGTGTTGGAAATGGCAGGCGTTGCAAAGAAATGTTATGGTTTCATCTGTAAGAAAATAGAATGTTTAAAGCACTTAAAATGCAATTGAATTCCTTTCATAACAACTGTAATCTTTTAGTAATTGTAAGTATAATAACAGGACATGTTTATTTTTCATTACCACCATTTCAAAATAGTAATGTTTATCTTATTTTATCGCAGAATTCTGCGATTAAATAAGGCGAAGATCACAATTCGATAATAGTGGTACTCAAAAATAGGCACTTCTATGCGTTCAGAATAAAAGTAAAATTAGTCATAAGTTGTATTCTATGCCTTTAATATTTACTTTATTCTTTTATTTTATAGCCTTTTTAACACGTTCCACCATCGTTGAAAAGTGTTTCGTATTATGAATTCGATTTTTCTGTCCGTCTGTCTGCCCGCGCTCTAACTCGCGTAAACACAGTCGGATTGCCATGTAATTGATAAATGTTATTGAGGTTGACCATACTATGCTTTTTATTGAAAAAGAAGTGTGTAGCATTTATGGTTAGATTACAGGGGCAATCAAAAGTATTCCGCTACATTACGGTCAATGGAGGAAAATTGTTTTCAGTGCATTTTAATAATGTTTCACTATTTCAATCATAACAAAATTGATATGCGTCACTGAAGTAGACGACAACACGTTTTCTATAGAGTATAGAATAAGTATCAATTACAATTCGTTTACTGCAATACTAAAAAGCATTCTGTTACATTACGGTCGTTTGCAGTATATTTTAATAATGTTGCACTATTTCAATCATAACAAAATTGGTATGTGTAACTGAGGTAGACGACAACACGTTTTCTTTAGAGTATAGACTAAGTAGAAATCATAATTTGTTTACAGGGATGACACTCAAAATTAATCTGTTACAATACGGTCAATGGAGAAAAATCGCTTGCAGTACATTCTAATGATGTTACACTCTCTAAAATATAAGGAAATTGATATGCGTTACTGAGGTGGCCGGCAACATGATTTTTATAGAGTATAGAGTAAGTAACAATTATAGATCGTTTACAAGAACGCACAAAATTGTTCCACTGCATTAATATCTACGTGGGATATCGTTTACAGTGTATTTTAATGAATTGATATACATACATTACTGAGGCGCACTAGAGAATGTTTTCTGTATATTTACTAAGTGCGTAGAATATTTCGTTTATTTACAGAGACACTCAAAATATTTCTTTAACAGACCTGATTTTGAGCCATAACAGCTGTATCATAGAAACTGGACAGAGTTTCTCACCAAGCATAAGAAACAGCAATACATTGAACCGTAAATGAAAGTAATTTCCGCCAATGGATGCCAAACGATTTTACAAAATTTTTTTAGCACTCTGTCTAGTTTATATTTTGCGGACGGGACAAAACGGGTTTTTGACACATCTATATCTCGCGTTCTATTTATGATAGAAACAAAATTCTTGATTCTATGGAATAAGGCGTGCCAAGTGACTAAGAATTCAAAAGTTAAGCAAAATCTGACGAATAGGTTTTCAGTAAATGCGATTTTAAAAGTGCTGTTTTTTGCACTTTTTAAATCTTGTTCAGACCAAAAACTGTTGACAGGACTACAGCAATGTGTAATTATCGGATTTTTACGCAGTTTACGTCATTTGAATTGTTTTTTATGAGTAGTTCAAACCTATGTAAGTTTTATGTAAAAATTTTAATTAGCTTTCGATTTATATCAGTTTAAAGTTATTCATTCCTATACTTAACATAGAGCAAAAAAATAATAAATGACCCAACTCTTTTAGGAATGGTCGTATACACATGATATTAAGATATGTTATTACAGTCGACTCAAGTAAGCTTCATATTATAAAAAAATACCAACATTTAAGGTTCTTTTACAGGGTCTCACAAAAGATCTTTTGATATAGGGCTAAAGAGTTGTGTAATTATTCGATTTTTACGCGGTTTGCAGCATTTGAATTGTTTTTATGAGTAGTTCAAATGTTTAATATTTCGTGTAAAAATATTAATTAGTTTTTTTTTATGTATACCACTTTAAAGTAATTTATTCCTATACTTAAGATGAAGCAAATAAATATTAAATGGTCTAGCTCTTTTCAAAAAGATCGTATACGCATGATGTTAAAATATGTTTCTACAAACGACCTACGTTAGCATCCTATTGTAAAACAGAATTTTAGAATTTACTGTTCGTTTACAGGGTAACTCAAAAGATTTTTTAATAAGAGTAAATAGTTTTGTAATTAGCGAATTTTTACTTTGAAGTACTTGATTCCTGTACTTAACACAGAGGAAAAATAATAGTAAATAGCATAACTTTTGTCAAAGTGGCTATATACACAAAATATTCAAATTTGTTACTACATCCGATTCATTTAAACTCTCTATTGCAAAGCGGCATTGAAACATACACGTTTTTTACAAGGTCTCTTAGAAGATCTTTATTACATTACAACCGATGTATGTTTACTTAGTGAGGTGTATTTTAATGATTTGATACTGTTTCAATCTCTGTGAGGTTTTATTATCTTGCTTTAAAATTTAATACGGGGTCATTTTGTCCGCCTGAAAGCTCGTCGATCTTAAGCTCTAAATCTATTAAAATATAGTATTTTCATCGATTAAAAAAACTGTGTTTATTTATAAATATATAATTCTAGCGTATCAGGAATTGATTGAAATAGCGATTACAAAATTCCAACTTTACATTTATGCGCTGAGTAACAGAATGTAAAAATGTTGCCCCAAGATTAGAAGTTTTGCGTTTAAATATTTGCCGTTCATCGAATCTCCGGCTATGACGAACTTAAAATGCTCTAAAAACGGGCCTAGAGCACAATGAAAAGGAAATAACTTCTTAAATCCCCCATAAAAATTAAAAATACTAAATTTCGTATACAATAGGTGATCCCTAACGAACTGTTCGGTTTACGAACAAATCGGTTAACGAACTTTTTCGCGTGCGATTTTTATGTTCGGATAACGAACACATGTTCAGTTAACGAACACTTTCGAGAGTTCTTTATGTTCGGAGAACGAACACCTCACGAAACAAAGACGTGATAAAGCAACGCCATGTTTCATATTTGCCGAGCTATACTTATTGCCTCTATTGTCGACTTTGAGAACATTTTAACAGTTGCATACATATATGTCCTAATTAATCCATAGACTGTCGGGGATTGGGGACCTACATTTTAGGATCCCCGAATTGGAATGGACAGACTAGAAACATTAATTATGTATTTTGTGTCTTTATGTATTTTGTGCATTAAGTAAATATAGTCCTTTTTGGTTTAATCACGCTCCTTTTTAAAATCTAATTTAAAGCTTTATGAACTATCAGATGAAAAATTTTAATAAAATTTTACATCTTTTTAAACGATTAATTATGTAAACGCTTTAGTCTTTGCGGTATATTTACAAACACATCACACAAAATTTTGGAATACATGTCATCCTACGAACAGTTTCTATTTTGAAATCACTTTAATAGTTTTTATACTTTTGCAAACGTCGCGAATCTTATATTTTGCCGATTCTCGAAACGTTGAGTTAAAAAACTTAACAAATAAAAAAGCTTTTAAAGTGCTCAGTAATTTTCAAAAATAATATTTAATATATTAGTATAAAAATCTCTGTGAATTACAATGGCAATATGAATGGAATTTTTTTTTTTTGATTATTCTCGGTAAAGTATGCTCCTTAAACTTATTGTTATAATTAACCGAAAAAAAGTGCTTCTTATTTTTCTACATTTTTCTGAAACTGCAGTATTTTAATTAGTTTGTAAACTACTGTAAAATTTTCTAATTTTTCGTTTTTTGAATGTATATAAACGGAAGAGTGATATAAACAAAAGAAAAAGGAAAATAAACATGTCATAAATAATCTGATGAATACAATGTAAGGAAATTAATATAAAAGTTTCCCCGTTGCTATGGTAGCGACATGTACATTGGAATAAGTCACTCAATAAATTGTATAACTCTGTTTATAGCATTACTATTATAATTTTTTTTGCCCCTTTCATCTTTCTTTTATCTTTTCTTTTCTAAATAAAAATGGAATCTGTATAGTTGAAATTAAATACCTTACAAAAAGGTGTGATATCTCACCAAACACAACTCGTTGTAAAAGATCCCGCCAAGCCACAAACCTAAAACGACAGTCATAAAAAGAAGTGATATCACATAAAAAGAAGCGATATAGAAGTGCATTTTCCGAGTCCCGTGTAAAAATCTATCACCACTCATAATGTTTCCAAAGGACTCGTAGTGAGGTACAGTATGTGAAAACTGCTTGGCGACCTGCAGGCTTTTATAATATATGCAGTATATGAATTTTGAAAATCGAAAAAATAAATTTTTAATTTTTGTTTTATCACTTTTATAAATATTTTTTTATGCGAAAGAACTGACAGAACGGATTTTTCCCCAGATATATGCGATTCCGTTTACGCTAGAATTACCGCAATATATCTTAATTTAGTTAACGTTTATTATATGGTGCATTGTTATTAATGCGTATTATCATTATATATAAGTTTATATATATATATATATATATATATATATATATATATATATATATATATATATATATATATGTATATATATATATATATATATTACAAATTCAAAATCTTCACATGTTTACTTAAAAAATCCTCTTCATAAGAGTGGTGTTTCTAGTTTAAATATTGGTAAATAAAATCAACAAATTGATTTTTCAAGCTCATAAATAAGAAAGGGCATGCAGACACAGACGCTTCAACTTTTTACAATTTTATGGGAGCAAAACAAACAAATAAATAAAATAAAATAAAATAAAATAAAATAAAATAAAATAAAAATAATATAGTCATATATGTAATTGCAGGAAACGCAAACATTATAAAAGCCTACAGGTCGCCAAGCAGATTTCACATACTGTACCTCACTCCGAGTCCTTTGGAAACATTATGAGTGGTGATAGATTTTTACACGGGACTCTGAGTATGCACTTCTATATCGCTTCTTTTTATGTGATATCACTTATTTTTATGACTGTCGTTTTATGTTTGTGGCTTGGCGGGATCATTTACAACGAGTTGTTTTTGATGAGATTTAAATTTTAAGCTGTGATATGCATTTAAAATGATTATTTTTAGAGTATTATGAGGTGTGTATTTCATATAGAGGATTACACGATATAGAATTCGCAAACATTACTGGCTATGGACAGCAGTTCCTGAAAATGAATTTTTACAGCGGTGTGGTTATTTTTTAATGTTTATTTAGATATCTATTTCATTGTTGACATTTCTTAACAATATTCCGATAGTGTTGGAAAGTG
This sequence comes from Maratus michaelseni, assembly GCA_963931845.1. Taxonomy (NCBI): domain Eukaryota; kingdom Metazoa; phylum Arthropoda; class Arachnida; order Araneae; family Salticidae; genus Maratus; species Maratus michaelseni. The sequence goes on along the minus strand of OZ007589.1, from coordinate 341,487,398 downwards.
CTTCATAATTTATTCCTACATGAAAGTAAACTGTGTAAAAAAGAAAAAATGGTTCAGAAAATAGAAACAGAAAAAATAGTTTTTAAATTGCATTGCAGTAAATAATAATAAACTGCAACTGAAATTTAAAAAGAAGACATATATGTTTTAAAGAGAACTAAATAATTGCAGTATGAATAAAGCATGAATAAATTATTTATCTCTCGTTTATCTAAGATGTGCTTTCAATAATTGTCTATCAACCATTCTCGAAAAAAGTAGAACGAACACTAAAAGAATATGACTTCTGATTACTTAGTAAACACTACTGAATCAGAAATCAACTTTCTTTACAAATATTTGAAGAAATAAAATTTTCGAATTAAAAGTAAGTCATTAAATTAATCAGATATCACAACCAATGTGTGTTTAAATATTCTCTAGGGAAATGGATGTAGAAATTTAATTGATTAGATTCCATATTTTAAACAATAAAAATCAATAAAAGCAACAGCAACAATAAGAAATAGATTCTTTAATATTAAGGATAAAAGGTACACTTTAAACTTTTATTTTATTGGAGTATTTTATAATATATTTTTGTCATTTTATTAAATGGTTTTATAAAGATTATTTAATCAAGAAATACTACAATTGTTATGATAAAAAAATAAATTAAAAGAACAATTAAGAAAATTTTAAAGCTACACTCCTCCCAGTCATCGTATAATTTTGAACTTTTTGCAAAAGTTTTTTTTATTTTTTTTTTCAAAGTCTGATAAATAAACATAAAGACTAGATTTTCAAAAATTTAATTTGTTTAAGGAAAAAAACATATCATGACGCATGTAAAAATACAATAAAAACGACTATTTACCTAACTGTTTTATTTGATATATAATATATATTTACAGTATGATAATCCGATCCAATTTTATAAAGTGTACTACAAGAATCGTTCATGAAATCGTCAAAAACTGTGTTTGTGTTGAAGATTCTGATCATATTGATATTGAAGAAACACAAAATGAGAAAAAATTAATTTAAAGATTGCAACTCTGAATCATTTAAAGGAAATGAATGCAGAAATAATCACTTTTTGTACATGTTTAATTATTGAATTATTTAAAAACTTCATCTAAGGCTTCATTAAGTTTGTGTAAATTCTATTTAAGGCAGGTAACCGTTATTAGACCCGAAAAGTAGGTCAATTTCGGGTATTACTTTTCATAGATTAAGTAATAAAAAAACTCAATTTACCATGTTATTATTCATAGTTTTTCTATGAAAGGTATTTTTTATACAATAATTATTAAATGACGTACATATTATTTGTTCAGTGTGGGTATGTTATGTACGCATCATCCTGCGCCATGTAGTGACAGCTTGTCAAAGTCGCATGAAACAAACAAAATCAACGGTTTCAGAAAACATTTTGAATATGGAAGGGGTATGAACCTATTTTTAGTAAAATAGAACGAAATTTGGGAAAATGGTAGTCATTTGAAAAAAGTGTCTTTTATGCGCCCTTTTTCTTTAATTTCAACGCTGCTTAATTTTATTATTATTATTATTTATTATTATCATAATTTTAGATAAGAAAGTTCCCACAAAATAAATAAATCTTTAATTTTAAAGAAGAAAAAAGGTGATTTTATGATCCATTGAACAGTATATTACGCGGCGCGCTGAAAAATGCATTTCAGTAAAACCGTGTTTACGGATCCACTTAAGTAAAATAGTACGCATTTTTATTTTCTTCTATTTTTACAAGAAAAGAATATCGGATTCATGAACAATTTTGACGTCGGATTTTTGATGAATTTATTTAGAAAGTCCTGAACACGATTTGACTGTTTTAGAAAATGTCTGTCTGTGCGTCTATAGGTGACAAAAATTTTGTGGGCGCTCTCTCTCAGGAACTAATGCACGGGATTCAATAAAACTCTTGATTCGGTTAGAATACATCAGAAAATACGAACTGCATAATCCATTCTTTTGATAAGTCCGAAATCTTCTGGGGAAATCGAAGGAAAATAGTATGTTTGCCTTTGCACTTTATATATGTATTGCAGAACGTTGCAACTGCACAAGATGACATTTTAATAAAATATACATAAGATTATAATATCTTATCAATGAATGCGAAAAATAATAACTTATATCGAAACAAAGCAACAATTTTTTAAGCTATTTTAACACTGTTTTCTGGCCAGAACTCTCTGCTTATCTACAACCGTCAATCGGTATTCTGTTCCTGTGACGCCACCTAACTCTCGGAAAGGGGAACATGACGGCACACCTTTCATCAAAGGCAGTGACCAGGTCTAAGGCACTAAATACTGTTAGTGTTCTGATAAGTTAGTTCAATAATATAAATTATATTTAATTTCAGAAGGAAATGTTGTTTGGGAAATGCTTTGTCGCCTGTATCCGTGTCAAGGCGTTAAGGGGCCGCTTCACGCAAACTCCCGCGATCGCAAAATCCCATGTTAACCTATGAGAAAACTTAGAGGAGCTCTTACTTATTACCTAATTTAATTATTAAAATAAGGTTTTCACCTTCAGAATAAGGTTTTCACCTTCATTGTCAGATTCTGACAATTCGCGATTTTAAAAATTGTTGCCATCAACTTTAAGTATTTGAAAAATCTTTACAAACTTTGAAATTTCCACAGTGAAATTTTATCATCTTCTTAAAAATAATTAAAATTACCTGAGCCAATTGTTAGAAAAACACACATCGTCGGCATTTGATGCATACTTTCTGTTGGTGAAAACCGTATTTTAATAATTATTTTACGTGATGAGTAATCGCGCTTCTAATTCCCCCCATAGTTTAACATGGGATCAAGCAGGGCGGTCGCTCTGCCAAGCCAAGCTAAAAAAAAAGCGCCAAACAAACAACGCCAAGAACTGGACTTAAGACCGCTACTGCTTAATTACAGCAATCAACTTCGCAATGTTAAATCGACAAAACATGCCAGATTAAAATATCAGATATAAAATGAACCAAGCGTCATAGGAAAAGAAACGAAAACTAAAAGAATCTAATGAAGAAATTCTTCAATTTGAGACCAAACTCATCTTCATAAGTGATTTATAAACAGAGATATAGATTTTTTTTAAAACGTCGAGTTACTTAAAATGATCACTATTTTCTTCGTCAAACTTTTTTTTTTCAAACAACCTACAGATTTAAATATAGCACAGAAATGAAAAAGGATTGCATTTTTGGACAAGTAATAACCTAATCTACGTGCTTTTATAAAATACAGTGAAAAAATAAATACATTTCTATCCTTAATTAGCAAAAAACTGTTAATTAACTTGGCAACTGAAAAATTATGCCAAAACAGAGATAAAACCCCGCCAACGACCGTGTACCATCTGTATTATAATAGCACAAATCAGTTACGGGTTAATCATATCAAATTTCATCTGCAAGTCAGCCATTTTTCTGAAGATAATTTTTTTAATAAAACTTCCTAATTATAAGAACACACATTTTATCAGACAATTAAATGTGACAGCAAATTGTGGCCAATGACTGTTTCCAACAGGAATAAGAATGAGAAATTGCCGAGTTAGAATATCGATTTTGGGTGGCGTAGAGGTAAAACGTTAGCACGGTACGCTGAAGGTCCCAGGTTCGAGTCCTCGCGCAGGTCAATTTTTCACTCATGTTGGTTTAGTGCATTTAATTGTCTGATAAAATGTGTGTTCTTATAATATTGTAAAATAAAGTAATCAGACGTAATGTTCATCCTTTTAATATATATAAAATTTACATTTTTAGAAAGATCTCTAAAAAAAATTAATTTTGAGGGAAGAGGTACCTTCTGAAATGTATTCATTAAGAGTTATCGGCATTTAAAATTTTTTTTCAAACGTAAACAAACTTTTCGAAATGGAATTGAATATGATTAATTTATTTCTATAAAACCACGGTAAAGGACAAGCATTTCGTTCGCAGGCTGAGATCCTTTGACGTCATTTTTCTATAAATTAATGGAATCCAGTTGTTAAATTGTTTTTGTTTTAGAAGTTAAGTTTCCATTTAAATTTATTGTAAGAGTACAGTGTTTAATTGAATAAAATAATGTAAATCTAAGAAATTATGCTAAGATATTTTGCTAAGTTTCACTATTAACTATGTTTTATAAAGATTCGCCAATCAATGGGATTTAATGCTAATAATAAAAGAGCATGATATCACGTTTGATTTCAAAAGCAGCGCTGACGCGCTATGTACATATTCCATTTTTACTCATCTCATGGATTAGTCAGTGATATTTTTTAACGAAGGATAACAAGTATTATAACAAGCCACATTTAGTATGTTGTTTTTAAGGATGTAATTAGTTTAATTGAAAAATCTACTGGGGTTTCTAGTTAACCATTTAAACAATAACTGAAAGTAAAATGTAATTTTACATAACATTCTCATGTTAATTTCATAGAGTAGTTTATTTATATTATGTATAATCTATTTAAAAAAAAAGAAATGATATCTACAAAAAATAACTTTTCAAAAGTAATAAAACAGCCAAGCTTTAAAAAAAAAAAAAAAAACGAAAGTTGTGGCTAAAAAATGGTGTGATATCAAATTTCCAAGCTTTTATTATAGTAATTATTTAACTTTTTTCCATTAAATAAGTTATCATGTATATAAGTCGAGTGCTACGTGTATGTTAATAGAAATCGTTTTCTCCTGTACTAAATACATCCTAACGTGTTTCTGAAAATTCAATTTTTTTCAAATTATGCATGACTAGCGGCCCTCCCTCGCTTTGCTTCGGGTTAACCTTGAAAACCTTCATCTCTTTGTGTTTTCTGTAGACCTTTTTAATGTGTACAATAATTAGTACATTATTTTGATAAATCTTGTAGGGTTCAGCCTGCGTTTGCAATGTATAAGCGGAAAAAATGAAATTATTTACGACATCACATTAAAAACCTCAAAAATAACAGTATTTCTCCACTATTTAATGGATATACATATAAACCTTCCTCTTGAATCACTCTATCTATTAAAAAAAACCGCATCAAAATCCGTTGCGTAGTTTTAAAGATTTAAGCGTACATAGGGATATAGGGACAGAAAAAGCGACTTTGTTTTATACTATGTAGTGATTTATCTGAAATTACAAAGCAAAACATATGGTTATTATACATATAAACCTTCCTCTTGAATCACTCTATCTATTAAAAAAAACCGCATCAAAATTCCGTTGCGTAGTTTTAAAGATTTAAGCGTACATAGGGATATAGGGACAGAAAAAGCGACTTTGTTTTATACTATGTAGTGATATTTAATGGATATACATATAAACCTTCCTCTTGAATCACTCTATCTATTAAAAAAAACCGCATCAAAATCCGTTGCGTAGTTTTAAAGATTTAAGCGTACATAGGGATATAGGGACAGAAAAAGCGACTTTGTTTTATACTATGTAGTGATGATATGTAGTGATTTATCTGAAATTACAAAGCAAAACATATGGTTATTATACATATAAACCTTCCTCTTGAATCACTCTATCTATTAAAAAAACCGCATCAAAATCCATTGCGTAGTTTTAAAGATTTAAGCGTACATAGGGATATAGGGACAGAAAAAGCGTTGTTTTATACTATGTAGTGATGGGCTTGGCGGCCAACTTTCCATATTTCTGAGCACCCAAATTTCTAAAGTAAAATCGTAATATGTTTGCAATGTAATATGTTTATAACAATGTCGAACTTCAGATTTTAACTACGGACAGATAAATTGAGGAAGACTGATATTTTGATAAATTGATTTTTACTACTTTGAAATGATTATTACTCTGAAAAATAAATCATAAGATGAATCCTTAAATTAAGTCATCATTATTTTAAGACACAATTTTCAGAACATACAAGTCCATAAACGAAACGCTTAAAATATTTGCTTAAGTTACAATTTTCAACTTCGGATTTTAACTACGGATATGGGTGCTTAGAATTTTGTGTATAATATGGAAAGATGGCCGCCAAGCCCATCATGCATAATTTGAAAAAAATTGAATTTTCAGAAACACGTTAGGATGTATTTAGTACAGGAGAAAATGATTTCTATTAACATATACGTAGCACTCGACTTATATATATGATAACTTATTTAATGGAAAAAAGTTAAATAAGTACTATAATAAAAGCTTGGAAATTTGATATCACACCATTTTTTAGCCACAACTTTCGTTTTTTTTAAAGCTTGGCTGTTTTTTTACTTTTGAAAAGTTATTTTTTGTAGATTTAGCGATCAGGGTGTTTTAGTGAAGCGAACCTTTAATATATAACCGGTACCCAGCTCGGTTATAAAAGGACAGTGTTTTTTCTTTTACTGATTGTTAACAAATATTCTGTAAATATGTCTGAAATTTTAATGATGTTTAACGATTTTTTCTATGGAACCTTTAAGACGTTTTCCATTAAATTTTGATGGGAACAATATAGTATATGTAAATACATTTTATATTTAGAATTTCAGTATAAATAGTATAAATTGTATTATCTAAGAAAATAAATGCATCATTTATAATAAAAAATAGAATTTCGCATTTTCATTAAACAGCCTCTGAAAGTAACAGTACCATTTTGAAAAAAAAAAGTCATATAATTTTTATTTCTATCAATTCATAAAATATAAATATATCTATTTTATTTTGAGATTTTAATTTGAATTCAATACTTAAACCAAATGCCATTTAGAAGAATGTTTATACTACACTTAAAAAAAAGTAAACTATAATAAAAAGAACAGATTTAGAATTTAAGAGTATTGTAAGATCCCTGAAGACTAAAAATATGATTAATTTTATGTGAATACTCTTTTCAAATTTAGAATTTAAAACTTTATAGCAATAATAATGCTGAAGTAAATTATAATAAATATAAAATAGAGTTATTATTATTTAATAATAAAATTCTCAAATGATATATTGCTAAAATGTATCAATGTTCTTACCATCCGCAAGAAAATTATTGTCATTTATAAGGATTTTCTTTCAAAGAAATCCTTTGTGACACTTACGTATATTTTGTTAGTTACTTAGGCAAATATTTATTTATTACATGTATCAGATGCAATTAAACGTGGTTTCTAAGAATGCATTGGGAAAAAGCAGCAGAATATAATATTGTTTACAAGTATGTTTGATATTGTTAAAAGAAAACTTTCAGTTAAACGTTTTCTAATATGAAATGAACACAAAATGTATATAATTTTGCTCTTTTTACCTTATTGCTGTATATTCCTCTGTCAAAAAAACTGTTTTGTAAAGTTTAATAAACCGATTCGTGCTTTTTATTTTTTATTTTTTTTACTAGGAAAATAATATTACAAAATAATATACAAAAGAAATAAAATTATGCACCAAGCATAGCTAAAGAAACACTTTCCATTACTTCCAGAGCCTGATTATCACAGAGGAACACGGGGCGTGCGCCCCAGAGCCACATCTTCAGGGGCCCCCAAAATGCGTTTTGTTCACTTTCTGAAGATACAAATTAATGCCAATTTCCATTTATAGCTCACATAAAAATTATTTTTTCCCATTCATATAAACTAAACTATCTCAATGCTCTTCACAAACACCACTGAAATGTAATGTAAACTTTAAAATTCCTAGATGAAAAGATAGTACATGAAACATTTTTCATTCTATCCTTTAGGTTTAGAGTTTTACTAGCTCTAAATAGCATGTAGTACAGAAAATTTTAACTTTTCATAATTTTTAATGCAGTTTTTTATTTGTCAATACTAGTTTTTTTTTCATAAAACTATGCTTTAATTTTTAAACTGATCATAAAGACGTTTGTCATGTATAAAATTCAAATTTCTTGAGAAAAGGGACTCCAGCATGGGCTTTGTGTCCCGGGTCCCTCATAGAATTGATCAGGTCCTGAATACTTCCAGAATACTTTAACTAAACTTTGCACTTTAGTAAGGTAACGGAGATATCCAAGTAAACCTTCTAAAAACGCTTCACACATTTGAAAACTAGAATTCAGCAATTATTGTCCATAGCCGTCAAAAATATACTCCAATTCTTTTGTGCAGCCCTGTATATGATCTACAGATTTTTATATATTCTGCGTAGTATGTTAAAATTTTGTTTAGTAAGAAAATTCATAATGTAATTAAAAATTCACATCCAGAAATTCCTACCAATAGACGGACGGAAACGTACTTGAGTTATTTTGCACAGCCCTGTATATTACATACAGATTTTTATACACGCTAAATATTAAGTTAGAATTTAATTCAGATAAAAACACGCTTCAAACTACTGAAATCACGCTTCCAGAAATTGGCGGCCATGTATCCAGTTCTTTGCGTAATTGTAGTCTTTATAATGTTCAAAAATCTCTTAGTATACTAAATATAGTTCAGCTTGAAGATTTCATAACTTATTTAAAATCCAGTTTTAAGCAAGTCAAGCTCAAACTCAGAATAATGGTTGCAAATTCTTTTGTGTAGCCCTGTATTAACATACAGGATATCATACAGGGTACATATCTGTAGGATTTAGGCACAACACGTATTATGAAAAAATGTAGTTAAACTTAAAAATGCCTATCATAATGGAAAATGCACTTCAAGCAATTATCGCTAGTAGATAGTACTTCGGATGCAGTACTCTATCCGAAATCTTTTGCAATTACGATCAATTTATCGTGCACGATAAATTCTATGCTCATCACATTCCACAGCAAGCATCTTGTAGTAAGCTTCGGTAATGTATATCAGTTTCATTATATTTGAAATAGTGTAACCTAATTAAAATACACTACCAACAGCATTTCCCCTTAGAACGTTATATAACCGAATACTTTTGTGTTACCCTTTAAATGAATGATAAATGCTTTGCACTCTATATCTACAGAAAGCATGTTTTTCTGCATCCCAGAAATTCACATCAATTTCATTATGTTACTAATTGTGTAACATCAGTAAAATGCACCAGAAGCGATTTTTATCCTCAGACCGTAATATAACGGAATTATTTTAAGTTCCCCTGTAAACGAACTATAAATGCTACAGATACCATGCTCTAAGTAAACATCTTGTAGTACTCTCCATTGATGTATATCCATTTCAATATGTTTGAAGTAGTGTAACATCAACAAAATACATTACAAACGATTTCCCCCCCCCCCCCCATAGACCATAATGTAACGGAATTCTTTTGAGTGCCTTTGTGAACGAACTATAAAAGCTACACACTTCATTTTCAATAGCGAACCTGTAATGGTAAATCTCAGTATCGTATATTAATTAGATTACAACTCAAGCATATTTATGCGAATTAGAGCACAGAGACGGACAGACAGACAGACGGTTATACAAACCGAATTCATAAACGCTTATCCACTATGTTGGAAAATGTTGAAAAAGATCCGTTATAGAAATTTGTTTAATGGTGAAACTTCCATATGCATATTATTATTTATCTTATATCAACAAGATTATACTATATTAATATGGGTACTGGAAATAGTATAGTTTTCATATATACTTCGATTAACAAAGAATTTCAGACAGGAATTACATTCGTCAATCGAAATCTGCGTTACCCGAAACGCCATTTCAAAACCAATTAAAATCCAACGCACCTGCTTTGCGTATGTCCGCACACTTATAGAATAGTCATTAGTAGAAGCCATTTTCAGTAGCTAAGACTGAAAAAAATGGAAAATATCTTTGTTAGTCAAAACATTTCCTAACACATTAGCCGAGATTTCAGTGTGCTATTTAGTTTTTTTTTATTACTTTCAATAAATGTACAATTCCGTTAATTCTGTTTCTTATAAACTGGATTCACTAATATAAAATTTATAGATTCCTTCGAACTAAAGTAGAAGAAACGTCGGAAAAATATAAAAAAAGTATTAAAAGGCCAGCAAATGATTGAAAATAGCTTGACAAAATCAGTTTGAGGTCAACCCTTTTCCAATCATCAAATTGGAGAAGGTAATGTTGCTCGACATTTTAAACTTTTCAAAATTTTTAACCAGTTTTCTTCATATTTTTCTGAGTTTAAATGCATAATTAATTTTTTTATCATATAGTTTTTGGGGGGGGTGATCATTTTTAACCAACTACACAGTCGCTTTTTTTTTGTGGAAGACATGTTTTACGAAAAATGCTGTAATTGTTTTAATTTTATACCTATAGAAATGAATCAAAAACTAAAATGTTCAGCATTAAAATGTCTATATATTCCGTAATTAGGGAAGTTTAATTAAGGATCTAGGCTAAAACATGATTAAAAACCGTAGACATAAAAAGTCAGATATCATATTTTGCTACCATTGTTTTTTATGAAGGAAGCTAGACTTTGTGGGAAAGACTGGGGGGGGGGTGATTTTTTTGAGGAAGACTCAAATTGACTATTGTTTCCTTTCACAAATCTCTCATAGGGCTAGTTGTTGTACAAATTTAAATCTTGAAAAACTCTTCCTTTTTCTGTACAGCTTATCAAAATCTATGTTAAGGCTGCCTTTTGCAGTTTTTACTAATTATTTTCTTTAATGAAAAAGGAACAGAGTAAAGAATTCTGAAAAATTGGGATAATAAATGTTTTTATAATATAAAGTTACCAAAATAAATTTTATAAGTGAGACTTAACTCGATTTAGATTGGTAGAGCATTAAATTTATGAAAAGAATTGGCAGTTTTTTTCGGACTTATCATTAAAGCCTGTTGTTATTGTTTCAACAACAAAACATTAATGTTTTGGCTGATCTAATCCTAAAACTTCTTAATGAAGTGAAATTAATCCATAATGTCTTTAATATTAATACATCAGATAGAGATATAAACATATGTTTGTTTTTGTAAAATTATTTTTATTATTAGTGACCACCTTATACGGGATAAAACCACCCTGTATACATTTCAACAACATACTGTAAATGAGTTGAAGAATGTCGTATCTGGAATATTGAAGATTATTTGTTTTAGTGATGGTGCAAGCAGGCTTTACAAAAACAGAATGAATGTCATCAATATCTGCCAACACATATATGATTAATGTATAGCAGCAGAATGGAAGTTTTTTGCATCATCGCACAAAATTTTTTTTCGGTGGTAGAAGTGAAATCACAAAACCGGAAGTAACAAAAGTAAAAATCAAAATAGGTGCTATACGACTTCGAAATGGTTCGAAGTCGATTTCAAAATCTCATTTGAGTTTACAAATGTCTCATCCTTCTGATAATGACAGCATAGTATGCATTTATGATGATAAATTGTGGTTAAGTATCTTGAACTTTAGTTCAAGATACCATTGAACAGGGCAATGGCATTTTAGTGCATTTTTTCCCTCCATCAGAAACAGCAACTGCATTTAAGTTATCATAAAATGATTTTGGGTTCCTGTCACTAAAAACCTACGCAAATTGAAACACGTTAAACTGAACTAACTATTTCTGGTCGAATATTCTATATCTCAGAGCAGATACGCAACGAAATTTCAGCACTTTTTAATACTGTAAATAGATTGTGAAATGCGAAGAAGTAAATTAATAAAAGAAAAGACATTCACATATGTTTGTAAATAATATTTCTGCGAATAATAACAAAACAAAATACTACTATTTGTAATATTGTTTAAATTGTTGTTCTTATAATTTCAATAAAACATAAGGGTTACAATTTATTCATGTAGATTTTAGTATTTTAAGATCAAAAAACAATTTTGTATCATTTAAAAATATTAGAAAATATCACATAAAGAAAAGGGTAAATTTCCCTTTCTTTGATCTGATGGGAAATAAACATAATTTGTCTGAATTTTTAGTGACCTGTAATTCCAAAACCAGTTGGATCTAATTCATAATCTTTATATGATAGCTTTAGAAGCTTTAGAAAGATGTTTATTATCCTAAGTTTCCAGATTGTTTACTCAGTTCTTTTTGATATATTAATTAGTGAAAATTGTCAAAAACAAGCTTAACACAGTTTTTAATAAGCTACAAAAAAAAAAAAAAAAAAAAAAGAGAGAAGAAGAAGAAGAAACAAAAAAAAAATCTTCAAGATTGAAGTTGGTACAACAAGTAGCTCTATAAGAGATTTGTGCAAGAAAAGAATGTTTAAGGTGAGTCTAATTTCCTTCATTAAAAATAATGGTAGTGAAATGCGGTGTTTGACTTTTTATTTCTACAGTTTTTAAACTTTTTTTTGACCTAGATATCTATGTCTAATTAAAATTCTCTAATTACTTAAAATGTAGACAATTTTATACTGAACATTTTAGTTTTTGATTTATTTTGATAAGTATAAAAATAAAGCAGCTAAAGCATTTTCCGCAAAACATGTTTTCCACCAAAATATTATTGCGTAGCTGGTTAAAAATGGGCGCCGCAAGAAAATTATATGATCGAAAAAAAATTAATCATGTTTTTAAACTCAGAAAACTAAGATGAAAATTGATTAACATATTAGGAAATTTAAAAATGTCGAGCAGCACCTGCTTGGTGAATCGAAATGGATTGACCCTTTGGGCAAAAGTATTAAATTAGAAATTGAAACGTTTTAATTACTTTTTCGTTATTATGTAAGCCTAAAGTATGATTCTTTGCATTATCGCGATTGGCAAAAACTATTATATCGCATAAAATTTCAAATTAAATTTCCTTATATTTTTAAAAAACTATTCATTTTTCAAGAGTTTAATAACATGAAAGTACTTATTTAAAATTGAAAAAAAGTTACGAGCATACAAGATGTTTTAAAGTATTAAAATAATTGTAATTTGTGTTAATATAAAAACTTCATTATTCAGATAAAGTAAATTCCTTCAACTTGTCAGAAAAATGTATTGGAAATACATTTTTATACGAGTACAACATTATGATGTCGTTGTTATGTCACAATGACATGCTCACATCGTGATTTCGTGACTTGAAGTGATGTTACATAACGTCGCTTTGATGAAATTTTGTCAGTTTTTAACTTATTTTTGAAAGAGTAAAAAATTTGTTTTAGAAAATAATTTTGGGTATAAATAATTTGCGTGGTATTCCTTCGGTTGCTAATTAAACATATTGTTTTAATATAAATCAAACAGTTTTCGAAAAATTAAACAATATATAAATGTTTTAAATGATTAAGATATTTTTAATTTAGAATTAAAAAAAAATAGAATTAAAAAGAAATATTCATTTTAAGATGACCAAATTGTACATAAATGTAGTGTAAGCAAAGGAAAAAGAAAGCATTTCTTCTGCCGCTCACATTTTCGGCTCAAATATTACGTCACAGAGAACTGCTATATTTGTCAATTTTTTTACCGTGACTTTGAATATTTAAAGAGAACACACTGCATGATGTCATTCGTTTCTATACGGTTACACAGAACCTTTAAATATGTTTTAAATTAGCAAATATATGTTTAAATCTCAATTGGCATTGGAATGTTTCATGCATTTGTAATCCCATTAAAAAAAATCTAAATGAAGATTGACAAGGAAATACGTTTTTATAATTTTGACCTTCTAAATATATAAAATCCTTTTAAAATAAGGATTTAAAAGGTTCTAAATTGTCAATTTAGTGTTGAAAGCGATGATTATTGCATTATCTTTTGCAATTTTAGCCTTGTCTCAATTCTTTATTTAGTACTAACGTTACAAATACTAAATAATACAGAATAAAAAAACATTTGTTATAAACAAAATATACAATTATTTCAATAAATGGAAAAAGAAGTATAATTGATGAACATAGATCATTTACAACTTTAAAAATTATTTCAAATACTTCGAAACTTTTACTATATTGCTCTCTAATTTCTTAAAATAGTCCTATTTAATACATGGAAATAATAATTTCGTAGTCAAGAAATGAAACGTATAATTTTATTCCAAGAAATTCGATTGAATGTCACTTTTTTAAGTACAAATGTTTAATTTTTTATGAATTTTTAAACATCATTTTCTAAATTTTATGTCATGAACGAATATTATTTAAAAAACACACAAATGTTCTTTCTTATTTAATTGCTGAGAATAAAATTTTACCTATTGACATTCGTGAAAAAAAATGAATTTCTGCATAAATTATAATAAACTTCCTCCTTTATAAATTATATTTTATTAATATGAATTTTTAAGTTATTGTAATTACTTCATACGTCTCTCAAAGTGAAAATGAACAAATTTTTCCAAAAAATAAGGCGTCAATGAAATGGTTTACTTAAATTATAAATAACAAATTGATCAGGGATTTCTCAAACTATTTTTTTAAACCTTCAAGATGATACTAGTCAGCGAAGTCAACCACCTTTTTTAAATAAGAAAATAGGAACCATTTTTAAGCTTTTAACAGATTTCAACATAGTTGTAAGGAATAGGTAAATTAATAATTTTATTTATGCAGACGACTTTTGGCTGATGCCGATAAAATTGTTTCTTTTATTTCGTTGCTATGGTTTTATCTTTTCTTTTTCTTTTATAATTTATTATCTCACGTGAAGAGGTTAAAATTTAGGAAATAAAAGTTGGTATCTGTTTTTTATTGTGCAGTTAAAAATAATTTTTTCCACTTCGGATAAATTGGAAGTCAGAACTATATACATAAAATATAAAATAATTGTTTTAGTTTTAATAGAATGGTGGTCTCTTTTAATTTTTCTCTTTAAAAAAAACGTTTTGTTTTAGAATCTGCATCAAGTCATCGTGCCTCTTTTTTTTTAAATCTCGAAAACTCAAAATGAGTTTCATTAATAATTTGTAATAAATGTATTGGAAAAACACTTTTAAAACCATAATGAAAAATAAATAATCAGATATAGCTATTTCCTCAAACTTTGTATTGTGAATAAAAAATTGATAGTTAAAAAACACAAATTGTCAAATCCTAAATTTCAATTAACACTTAAAAAAAAACAATTAATTTAATATATTTTTAGAACAACATTTCAAACTAGAATAAATTATTTATCTAAATAATGAGATTTCTTTTCAGCATAATCTCTCTCTCTATATATATATAATGTAACTTAAAAAATATATTATTATGGCAATTTAAGAAAATATAGCGAAAATAAGTGAATTAGTTTCTGTTGGCAATCCTCCACTTTTACGAAGCGGCATTCTTCAATAAAAACATATCAACTATTAGGTACGACATCAAAGGCATCAAAGGAAGAGGAGAAGATCCTGCAAGATAATTTTTTCACAACAAAACACTCTCTTTTTTTCGTTAAAGTTTCTTAAATAAACATGCAGCATTTAAAAGCTTCATAAAACTAATTTTAGAGCATTTTATATCTGAAATTAAGTTACCCATTCCAAAATAAATGTAATCCCAAAATACGTATAAGAACAGAAAAGCGTACCACTTAATATGAGAATTTGTAATAGCTATGCAATTCGTGTCTGAAAAATGTTTGTATATATTTTTATTTCAAATCGTGTATCAACTGTTCGTTTTAGTTTCTGTGTAGAAGTTATTCGTGAATTGAATTTTGTCATTGTTATTGTGTGTAATTTCCGCAAGTCAATAAAAACAACAATTTTAGTTAACAACAGAACTCTTCGGACAAGTATGGTGGCCAACTTAAAAATACATCACTAAGGGAGCAATAATATAAAAGGTTAGGAAATATTGCTTTAAAGATCGAGTGAACAAAGAATAATAGTTGTTATTTTTAAAAAAATGTATGATTATGACTACAAAATATGTATTACTTAAACTAAAAAAAGAATACTTTTACAAGTGTAAATTGTATTTTGAAATTAGGTGTAATAAACTATGATTCAAAAAACATATATTAGCTTAGATCATAAATATTTCGAGTTAATACACACAAATTCCTTTTTACAAAATGTAGAATTTTCATTTCTTCCCAAATACTACATAATGGAAAGTTATTAATTTAATTGGAAATTGTACAATCTAGGTGAACATGTAATCTGTAAATTTTAATAAGTTTTTACTCGCTTTTGTTTAAAAATAGAAATAAAACTAATATCTTTTGCTAACTTATCTAGTGCAATCAAATTATAAAAATACATTTATGTTATAAAAATACATTTATGGTCTTATGTTAAAATCACTATTTGTGCAGTAATAAATTAAATATGCTGTAATCTTTTTCATTTGGCATCAAATAAAAATATTTATATTTCTGAACTTATAGTAGTTATTTAAAGTTTTATATGCTTGCAAATAATACCCTGTTAAAAATTCTTAGTGCTACATTAAGTAGAAATATGCATGAGAGTTGCTGCAGTTTTTGGTATTTTGTTGAACTACAGCAAGCTTTTTACAGGTGGTCTATGTATTTTAAATCTTTATATGGTTCGTGAATTTACCCAATCAAAGTAACGGCAACTTTCATCCATATTTTGGTTCATACTAGACATAAAATGTTAACAGTGTATATGCTTAATATTTAACTCCAAGCAGACACATTCCATACATCTCCGTGTTCATTGTGTGATATGTTATTAAAATAAAAATTAAACAAAATTTTCATATATATACAGTGGATTTCCCTTTAACGAATTCCCTATTTAACGAAGTTTTCTACTTGACGAAATTTTCTGCAGAACTTTGACTTTGAACACCATTAGCATGTAAATTAATCTCCAGATTACGAAAAATATATTCTATATAACGAAGTTTATTCCACTTTTGCACGTGTACAGAATTCAAATTAAGCTATTGCTGTTCGAAGGATATGCAAATTTATTTCAGCGGATTCGATTGTATGTAATTGAACACATTTAAATAATTTCCATTTTGCTTGGTGCTAAATAAAACAATTTTTTTTCACACTAAGGAAAACACTTGTTATCACTATTCTCCCACTCCAAGACTCCAGCGCTGGCAGTTGAGGGAAGTAAAAATCCCCTTTTTACCTTCAATGATATAGAAGATGAGGTGTCGCAATGGCGTCAGATGCATTGAAACAAAAAATATCTATTAGAGTCAGACAGGTACCATTCTGACCTTCGATTGCTGATAGACAATTACTTTGTACATCCTAAAGAACGTGCTTCAAAATACAAATCGAAGAACATCAAAGTTATTTTTGTTCCTGCCAATACAGCTAAACTTCAATCATTAGTCCAGAGAATAATAAAAAAAACTTGAAGTACATTATCGAAAAAGACAGAAAAAAGCCAATGTAGTGAAAACATTAGTTTGAGATTCTGTGTATCAGAGCTGATGAAAGCTTGGACCAAAGCTTAGGAATGTGACGTGATTTCATCGACCGTACACAACTGTTTTGTAAAAGACGGCTTCATAATTAAAACTGAATCAAATGCTTCTGAATCCAATACCTGTTTGTCATGTCTCAAGAAAAAATTTCATGAATTTAAGTTAATTTCTATATAACGAATTTTCTTCATAACGAAGTTTTTAAGTGTAACGATGAGGCTTCGTTAAATGGAAGTTCCACTATATATATATATTACAAAATTTAAATTTTTTCCGCAATTATTCTATAAAATTTGTCCATTCAATAATATTCGGTATATAACCCAGCTTATTAAAATAATTCTCATTCTTAAAATAGCCTTTTACTATCCATATGTAAAGCCAATTATTCCTAATCCATTTAAGAATATTTATTCGAATGTAGTTATTCTAAAAATGGCGATAGCTTTTTTAATTTATTCTTTAAATAGAACATCTTTATTTTAATCCATTATTAAAATTCATTAGTATTATTCCCGTGTGGTCAAATTGCTATAACTTCTTTATTTAAATGCTAAAATATCGTATCTCTTAAAATATTCCGCTCAAAAAACCTTATTTCATAAAGTTATCCTATTATTAAATATCAAATGTCTATTAAAATATTTCCGAAAAACTTTAATTCTTTCCTTTTTTTTTTTCCCTTTTATAAAGATTCATTTTCTTTTCTTCTTATTATTTTTATTACGTATTAAATTTGAAGTTTAGCTACAGCCTCAAAAACAGATAAGCTCGTTTGTTGATATGACAGGCATCTGGTACGAGATTATGGAATATTCGGGAAGGGCGTAGAAAATTTTTGCATTTTACAACAAAATAAATCCGCCGGAAATATTGATAAAGTTCCAAAAGAGACCTTTTGATTCGATAGAAGTGGGTCACGTGACGTATTCTGTATTATTATGCAAGCTAGTTTAAAAACACGATCATCCTGATTTCGGAGAGGATTTTTTCGACGCTGGTGTTTGCTAAAAGAATCGGGACGGATTCTAGTAAATAATGGAACGTTGTATTTTTTTTTCGTTTAGCGTTGGCTAATGAGCATTTTCCCTGAAGAGATGTCTTAAACTGGAAATAAAAGGTTCTTCGACAAAAATATGGACTGACATTTCTTGTTGTTGATGATACCACCCGGCCGCCTGATGCGAACTAAAAGGGAAACCAATAACATAGCTAAACCTATTTATCACGAGCACGACTGCCTTCTTCCCGGATTTGAACTTGGAAACACGACATTAATATAATAAGTCGAACAGGATGCTGGTGATCAACAAAAAGTTTGTGTAGTTAAACGTGAAATTTGCCGATTAGAAGAATATGTTACGAGGACGTCTACGCCATTACAGCACGTTTACGTCTGGTGTTTTGTTATTTTGTAGTTTTATAATAAATTAAAAATGGTCAAGCCTAAAAGAGAAAATAAGAGGAAAAGTTGGCCTAAGTGAAGTTGTTGCTAGAGAATATACTATTCATCTTCATAAGCGTCTTCATGGTGTTGGTTTTAAAGGATTGCGAAAAAGCAGAACTTTTGTGTTATCAAGAAAATTAAAGATTTTTAGATGTGGGAAACTTTCCTGTGAAATATGCTCAAGAGTAACTGTAAGTTGGTATTTTTATTTATTGGTATCTTTATATGTTGATATTTATTAGTTTATGTTATATTTAAAATGTTTTATTTATTTAATAGTCTACCTTGAAATTTAAAGGTTTTATATACTATGTTATACTGATTAAATTTTTGTTTTTAAAATTTATTTCTGTTGCAAATATTTAAGTGTTGTTAAGGTTAATTAATTTATTTGATGATTTCGTGTGATACGTCATTGTAATATTATAGACAGCGGTATAATTTATATTTTCATGTTTTAAGAACAGATATTCTTAAAAAAAAAAAAAAATCTATTATTTTTAAAATGTTACTGAGATCGTAAATTACATATTTATTTACTATTTCATTATTTGTATGGTATATAGTGTTATAAGTTTAAAATTTAATGTTTTTAAGATCCGGATATTTAAAAGAAGATCGAGTTAACTGTTTTGTTAGATTAAATAGTATGGCAGAACCAAAATTTATAGCATTTGATCCAGATTTAGGAGTTGAGATACAAGCGTGGTTAAAATACTTTGATGATGCTTGTGAAAAAGAAAAGAAGGATGATGATTGGAAGTTTAAAAATATTTCTCAAAATTTAAAGGGAGAAGCTCTTAAGATTTACATTAATGATTGCCTTAATTGCACTAAATACGAACAGATAGCTGATATCTTAACTGAGAATTTTATTAGGGTAAATATCCCGAAATTTTCTGAATTTTCTGCTTTGAAATTGGATAGTTTAAATAACTTAGAAACTTATTTTAGAAAGAAAATTGAAATTGGTAGGAAATTGCATTTATGTGAAACTATATTACTACAAGGATTAACCGATGGTTTAAAACCAGAATATCAAAATTATCTAATTGTTAACCCTCCTGAGAGTACAACAGAATGGTATAGAATTGTTAAGCAATTTGTGGAAGTTTCCACCCCTGCTGTTACAAGTCCATCATTACCAAGTAAACCTAATGCAACTCATTTTGACATTCCTCGATATAGTGTGCAGCCTAATAGACCAAATTTTCAACAAATTAATACTCCTAGGCATTGGATTCAGTCAAATCGGCCCAATAATCAATTTAATTCTCCTCGAAACTGGGTTCCTCGACCAAACTATAATTTTCAAAGACCTAGAAATTTCCAAAACGGAGTACAAAACAATTATTTTCAGAACCAGTACCCATCTAGGCCATGTAGAATTTGTGTAAACAAGGGTATAATGAATGCTTTTCACTGGGAAAAAGAGTGTATTTTTAATAACAACTCAACACCCTCTGATACTCTTCCAATTGGTACTCCTAATATTTGACAATTAATTGTGTATGGATATACGAATAATTATAATTTACCACGTGTCGTCAATACCGGTTCAACTATCGCAATTTTACCATTAAAGTTTGTTAAAAAATTGAATGCTAAAATTGAAATTGTTCCTCCAGTTACTATTGGTCAGGCAAAGGGATTTTTACAAATTAATCAAAAGTGTAGTATTCTTCTTAAAGTGGGTAAAATCCAAAAATATGTTAACTTTTTAGTATGTGATACAGATTTGGATTACTGCATCTTGGGGTTAAAAGAATGTTCAAAATTTAATTTAAATATAAATTGTAAGAATTGTACAGTAAAACAGGGAAGGAAGATTATAAATAGGAGTATATCCATACATGATGAGAGATCACTTCATTTTAATACTGTAACTGTAAAAAAACTACAACAAGGTAAGGATAACTTGATAACTTCTGATTGTGACAATTTGAATTTATTTAATGATGGTAACTTGATAACAACTTATAATGAAGATGAGTTATTAAAAAATGGTGATAGTAATGAGAGTTTAAATGGATATAATGATGACAAAGTATCACCATATACTAATGAAAATTTTGTGAATACTCAGGACTTTTTTGCAGCTAATTACAATGATTGTAACGTGCAGCCTGATTACAGAAGTTCAATGACTCCTCAAAATTTTCGCGATATTAATGATTATAATTCAGATTTAATTGGGGAAATATATTTAATTGAAAATGGGGATTTAAGGGAAATAGTTCAAAATTATAGGGATATTTTTGCAAAACATAAATATGATGTGGGTAAGATAAATATTGAACCACAACGCGTTTTACTAAAATCTGACCTACCTATATCTTTGAGGCCCTACAGAACTTCCCCCTTAGAAGAAAAAGAAATAAAAAATCAAATTCAATCTTTGTTAGCGGCTGGTCTCATAAAAGAAAGCAATAGTCCTTATTCTGCCCCCGTCACCTTGGCTATGAAAAGAGAGGAAGGTAAAAAGACCCGACTATGTATAGATTATAGGAAATTAAATGCAATAGTTAAAAACGATGCAGAACCTTTACCTCGTATCGATGAAATTTTAGATAAATTGAGTAGTGCCCAGTATTTTTCCACTTTGGACTTAGCCTCTGGCTACTGGCACATACCAATACATCCATCCGATACAGAAAAATTATCTTTTGCCACCAATTTTGGCCTCTTCGAATGGCTGGTGCTCCCCTTTGGTATAAAGACAGGGCCCCCGATATTTAATAGAACCATTAGAAGAATCCTCAATAAGTATAAAATTGATTTTGCTTGCCATTATTTCGACGATATCATAATTTTCTCCTCCTCTCTAAAAGAACATTTAAATCACTTAGCAAAAATCTTTGAAATCTGTAAACTAGAAAACCTTAAACTTAAACTTTCTAAATGTAAACTAAATCAAAATAAAATTAATTTCTTAGGGTATGAGATCACCAATGGGACTTTAACTCCAGCTAATACCAATATTGAGACAATTAAAAAATTGAAACCTCCCTCTAATGTTAAAGAACTACAAAGATTTTTAGGTTCCATTAATGTTTATCACAAATTCATAGATAAATATGCTGAAATTAGATACCCCCTCAATAAATTACTTAGGAAAAACACAATATGGGAATGGAACTCAGAATGTCAAAACTCTTTTGAGAAATTAAAAAATACTCTAATTGCAAAACCAATTTAAAAAATTTATGACCCAAAATTACCCCTCCACATGTTTGTAGATGCCTCTCAGGTAGCAGTAGGTGCAGTTCTAAAACAACCAGGGAAAGATAATTTTTTGCATCCTATTGCTTACCATTCTAGAATTTTGAAGAGTTATGAACAAAATTACTTTATAACTGAATTGGAATGCCTTGCTATCATAGATACTCTTGATAAGTTTTATCACTATTTTCATGGTACTAAATTCACAATCCATACCGACCATGCATCTCTGGTATGGTTAAAGAATGTTAAAAATCTAAGAGGTAGACTTTTTCGATGGTCTTTAAAACTTAGCATGTTCGATTATGAGATCAAGTATCAAAAAGGTTCTACAAATGTCGAAGCGGACATGTTGTCACGAAATCCTGTTGCTTATCTTAATCAACATGTAAGTTTATTATTGGACAAAAAAGAAATTATAGCGATGCAAGATAAAGATAATGTTTGTGACAGAAAATACAAAAAAGAGAATGGGATTATAATTATTCAGAGAAAAGGATTAAAAAAAATAGTAGTATCAATGTCACTCAGGAGAAAATTATTACATATTGCTCATGATAATTTTGGACACTTAGGAATACAAAAAATGCTTAACTTAATATCTCCAAACTATTATTGGCCCAACATGACAATAGATATTACACAATTTGTTAAACATTGTGATACATGCCAGAGAAATAAAAAACCAAAACAAAAAAGATTTGGCTTGTTACAAGCTATGCCAGCCACAGATCAACCTTTTGAATGTCTTTCTATTGATACTGTGGGTGGATTTAATTATTACAATTCAACAAAAAAATTCTTACACATAATAATAGATCATGCAACTACGTTTGTTTGGGCTTTTCCATCCAAAAGTGTTACTACCGAAACATATACTAACTGTTTAAAACAAATTTTCAATATTCAAGTACCTAAAACAATACTTAGCGATAGACATAAATCTTTTAGGTCTCCAAGATTCAAAAAATTCCTCAGAAAATATCATGTTCAACAACGTTTTACATCATCACATCACCCCCAAACCAATGGGAAGGTAGAACGAGTGAACCAAACTATAGTTACTAGACTTAAATGTAAAGTTAATTCCATTTCTTCTAAAATACCTTGGACTAGATTATTAGACCAAGTCATCCAAGAATACAATAACACACCACATTCCATAACCAAATTCCCACCTGCCTATTTATTTTATGGTCAATTACCTTATGAATCTCCTTTAAAACAAAATTATTACCCTCCTGTTAATAAAGCACTCAAAATTGCAAAAGCGCGAACTTGTGAATTCCACCTTAAAAGTAAGAGACTCTATGATAGAAAATTTGTTGAATCTCCACTAGAAATACAAGATTATGTAATTTGTGAAGAATTTAAATATCCTAACACTAGAAAATTAGAACCTACTTTCTCTGGACCATACAAAATAATAAATAAACTTTCTGATGTGACCTATGAAATAGACAAATTTAATTATGAGACTAAATTAAATTCAGTTATTGTACATGCGTCTAAATTACGACCCTATTTTTCACCAGATAACTTCAGACTATTTCATGAGCAACCCAAACAACAATCAAAATCACCACAGACATCACAATCACCATCACAAAATCAAACTAAAGTAAAAACAATAGAATAAATTATAATTCTTTAAATATCTCTTATTACTCTAGTTTCAACATTATCAGGTATGTCTTTGGTGTACAACAGAGATATTACCCATTTTTGAAAGTTTAATATTTTAAAATTTAAAATAAATGTCACAGCTTTTATTTCAACATTGTGGTTATATTTTAGCCTGATCAACTAAAATATTTACTTGTTTTTGAGAGTTTTTGAGGTTGAGTAGACACCTTATGCAGGCATAAGATGTGTATTTTGATTTTAGGAATTGTCAAATTGATGTTGAAAAATGAAATTAAATGTTTTAATTCTATATCAAAATAAACTATTTTTACTTTATTTACTTTTTCTTAAACCAATTGTTTCAAAAATTTAATATTATGTTATTTACTTTAATAGATAATCAAATAGTAACCGTTTTATAAATATTTCTATAATTATACAAACATATAAATGATTGGATAGTGATGATGTGATTTTACAGTGATTGTTTTGGTGTGACAATAGAAAATTAAGTATCTAAACTAATTGCCTTTGTATTCCATTTCTCAGCTAAAATTAACATCTTTTATTTGTTATTTATTGTCTTTATTTATTCTAAGTTTGCCAAAAAAAAACAACTCTCTGCATTTAGGATATGAATACTTATAACTTAACAGTATAATTTTGTAAAAGGGTATCAGAGGAAAAAATTATTGTAAGGAACTAATGGTTGAGAGTTCAATTTCTAAATATTTAGATTTAAATTTATTTGGATTTTGAAATTATTATATATATTTTTTTTGTATACTTTCGACTGGCAAAAATACTTTCTTATATAATTAAAAAATAAGAAATTTATTTATTTGCTATGTAATTATTTTATCCTCAACCAATATTTTTCCTAACAATAAATAAACAAACTGTGATATTTTCTTAAATTATACTGATGTTATTATATTATTATTTCTACTATTGAATTATATTATGAATTACTACATATGTTGAGAAGTATTAGTTATATTGAAAGTTATTATTGTTATGTTTATGAATTGAATTTTATTATAGCATTTATTTATATTATTGAAGAGTTATATTATTTATTAGTGAAAAAATGTTTGACAAATATTAGTTAAAGATGGTGGGATCCCAACAGAAATATAACAAATCCCACAGGAATATAACAAAGATAACATATTCCAAGTACAATAAACGACCAAGAGATAATTTGACTTGTTTATTATGTGAGAAAATTAATGTGATACTTAAGAGAAGATGTTGTGACAAGTGCTAGCATTATAAGGTCATTATAAAGTATTGGTAAGAATGACTACAGTTTTAAAATTTTGATGGAGTAATGTCTTTATTTTCAGCCTTTACATAAAAACTGTATTTTTAAGAAAGGGACTGCAGTAACCATTTTTTTTTAAAAAAACAAAATGAGGACTTATCACGATCCAAGAAGGAGACTGAAATAAAACAGTTGGATCTAATGAACTCAAATTTGAATTAAGTCGAATTTTTTTTTAAAAACTTTGTTTTAACAATTTGCTAGTGACTACTTATTCTAAAGCTTGTGAACTTGGTAAAAGCAAAATTCTGTTACTATTATTATCCTGTTTTTCTTGTTTATTAATATTTATTATTTATTGTTATTGTATTTTTCTTGTGCACTTACAAATGGTAAGTGAGATTGTAACCATTTCTTGTATTATTTTACAGGGGAAATGCTCGTAGCTTTATTTTTATTTATCTATTAATTTTAATTGATTACTATTATTTTATTTTTGTTTTTGTTTTTGTCTTCCGGTTCTTCAGAAATTCCCCATCTCCTTGCTGGCAGTCTCTAAATTTATACTAGTCAAAATTCAAATTTCTAAAGTATTAAATTTATATTGTCTGAATTTATAGTTACTTAACTATTAACTTCATCCAAAATCTTTAGGGAGGGGGGATAATATTACAAAATTTAAATTTTTTCCGCAATTATTCTATAAAATTTGTCCATTCAATAATATTCGGTATATAACCCAGCTTATTAAAATAATTCTCATTCTTAAAATAGCCTTTTACTATCCATATGTAAAGCCAATTATTCCTAATCCACTTAATAATATTTATTCGAATGTAGTTATTCTAAAAATGGCGATAGCTTTTTTAATTTATTCTTTAAATAGAACATCTTTATTTTAATCCATTATTAAAATTCATTAGTATTATTCCCGTGTGGTCAAATTGCTATAACTTCTTTATTTAAATGCTAAAATATCGTATCTCTTAAAATATTCCGCTCAAAAAACCTTATTTCATAAAGTTATCCTATTATTAAATATCAAATGTCTATTAAAATATTTCCGAAAAACTTTAATTCTTTCTTTTTTTTCCCTTTTATAAAGATTCATTTTCTTTTCTTCTTATTATTTTTATTACGTATTAAATTCGAAGTTTAGCTACAGCCTCAAAAACAGATAAGCTCGTTTGTTGATATGACAGGCATCTGGTACGAGATTATGGAATATTCGGGAAGGGCGTAGAAAATTTTTGCATTTTACAACAAAATAAATCCGCCGGAAATATTGATAAAGTTCCAAAAGAGACCTTTTGATTCGATAGAAGTGGGTCACGTGACGTATTCTGTATTATTACGCAAGCTAGTTTAAAAACACGATCATCCTGATTTCGGAGAGGATTTTTTCGACGCTGGTGTTTGCTAAAAGAATCGGGACGGATTCTAGTAAATAATGGAACGTTGTATTTTTTTTTCGTTTAGCGTTGGCTAATGAGCATTTTCCCTGAAGAGATGTCTTAAACTGGAAATAAAAGGTTCTTCGACAAAAATATGGACTGACATTTCTTGTTGTTGATGATACCACCCGGCCGCCTGATGCGAACTAAAAGGGAAACCAATAACATAGCTAAACCTATTTATCACGAGCAC
This sequence comes from Maratus michaelseni, assembly GCA_963931845.1. Taxonomy (NCBI): domain Eukaryota; kingdom Metazoa; phylum Arthropoda; class Arachnida; order Araneae; family Salticidae; genus Maratus; species Maratus michaelseni. Next base: position 341,461,007 of record OZ007589.1, on the reverse strand, counting down.
GACTGCCTTCTTCCCGGATTTGAACTTGGAAACACGACATATATATATATATATATATATATATATATATATATATATATATATATATATACACTGGTGTCCAGAAATTAAAGGGCAATAACCAATTTTAGACGTTTCGTCGAATATGTTACTTAAACTCGTCAGCAAATACCCGGAATGTCCTTGAATTTTGAGGATGTAAAAAACATGTTTGACTTCATGTTTTTCCGTGAAGATTTTGTCACGAGGACAATTAGGGGGGGGGGGAGGCAATAATAATTTTAATAATAAAATAATTTTTTTGATCACCCATGTAACAGAAAATGCTAAAAATGATCTGTCACTGTAGCAAATGACTATGTAGGTTCAACATTTGTGTGCATTTGTGTAAGCATAGCACGTATATTCGTGAAGATGTTAACGTTTCTGTGAAAAATTCAAAAGGTTTATTTTTATAGCATGCATGGTTTTCAGCCGAATTTAACACCGCTTTCCAAAAACTTGACAAAAGAATCGTAGAAATAGTATACTGTGATTAAAATATTAATATATTGAATATTTGATGAGATATAGGTATTTTTATAAAACAAATTTTAACTGCGCATGCGCGAACTACAGCGAAATTTTTTTTTTTTTTGTCATGATTTGACAGTCAATACTGTAAGGCAACTCATATAAAAAGTTCAGTAAAATATCGTGAAAACTCAAAAAGTTACAGCAATAATTGAAAAATTGAGGGGAACATCCCATAGAATTATATGGTATTTTCGCCTCAAATTTTCAATTATTTCAATATGTCATCGCGACAAAATCTTCACTGAAAAACATGAGTCAAACATGTTCTTTACGTCCTCAAAGTTCAAGGGCATTTCGGGCGTTTCCTTACGAGTTTCATGAAGATATTCGACGAAATTGAAATTGGTTACTGCCCCTTAATTTCTGGACACCAGTATATTTTAAAACAATTTGCGAATGTTTGTCCTTGTGACATATGCTGTTATTAAATAGGCTTTCAAAGTATCATGAAAAAATACGAGGCCTTTTCAAGAACTTTTCGATACTTCATTTTATTTTTTGTATAAGAAAATAATATTGATTTAAAAAGGGGGTTTAAAATAATTGTTTTAGGATATATTCAAGCACAATATTTTCTTTAACATTTATGGCTTCTATTTTTTTATTTAAGTAATGAATTTTAAGTTGATTTTAATATAATAGATCATTTATAATATATTGGTGAGAATGAAAAAATAATTACCTTTATATTATCATAAAGTTTATTTATTATACTTCAAATTGTTTGTCTCGATGAAAAGCGGAAACGGATAAAATAATTATGTTCATTAGTCAGACAATCTGCCAACTATAAATGACAAAGCATAAAAACTAATTGTCAGACACAGCAATGCTGAGTGTCAGGTGGCTTGATTGCCGAACAAACAACAAGAATTAATCCCATCACTATCTTCAGTTGCGCGAAAACTTACTCAAGATAAATAAAATCAGAGAGTGATACCTTCACTTTTTTTTTCTCTTTTATTAGAAGATAACACTAGATAATAAACGATTTGATATTCAGATAGAATGGCAAGTAATAGTTAAATGGATACAGCTTACATCACATTAATTGGCTTACATATTAATATTATATTTATTATCGTATTATTATATCTTTTAGAAGGCATTATTTATAAGTTTTAAATTAACATTATCTTATGTGAAAATGCTAAAAATGTTTGACATTGTGTATACTCTCATTCAAAATATAAACACATAATTAAACAAGAATGAAAAATCACGAATCATGGCATACATTATGAAACACATTCCAACATTTTCGGAATACTGTTGAGAAATTTCGTTTTTGCTCATACAATGAAATGATATATCTAAATAAAGATAAAAAATATATAATGCCGAAAAAATTCTTTTTCAGCAATTGCTATTCATAGCCGTTAATTTATGCGAATTCCTTCGTGGAACCTTGTATACGATTTACATACCTCATAATACGCTAAAAGTTGAGTTTTTGAATGCATATCATAGCTGAAAATGCACATCCAGCAGTTATGGCTCACAGACAGTCCTGTACCGAATTATTTTGAGTGTCTCTAGAAATAGATGATAAATTCTATAATCTATAGAAAACAGGCTGTAGTGCACCTCAGTAACCATTTTTCCAACTCTCATACCCATAAAAGTATATATTCAAATCCGCTACCATCAAATTATCGCCAAACTTGGCGACACTTAGCGCAATTTCGCCAAATCTAGTGAACAAATATAAATTGTCATTGACAAAACCATCTTTGCTGACTAATTTGGGAAATTTTCATTCAAATTCAGTATTGACTAAAACTTGGATAGAATCTTCTCTAATCATGTTCTTCGCATTCTAGCTTCGTGTTTTCGAGTAAAATTATCTAAAATCTTATATCCTAGAAATAAAGAAGCTACCTTTTCCTCTCGGTACAAGCCGGAAGGATTTTTCTTTTTTTTGAACTATTAAAAAAGAATTTAATATTTGGAAATTTACATCTTCATAAATTCTAAATTTCTTCACCAGATGATTTCCTGTTTGGTTTCCGGAGGTAAATTTTACCAAATAAAACAGGTACGTCGTAAAAATTGATTGTTCTATTGAAAATTGGAATGTTTTGTCACAATTTTAAAAAGAAGAAGGCGGGCTAAGCTTATTTTTTAAAATAGAAAGTGAAAGAAGAGATAATTCCCAATCGAACGGCTAGTTTCGTTTTTTCTTCGATACTTTGATTGTCTAAATATATGGGGTTGTGTCCTTTTTAACGCGGACTGTATTAAATTGCTCTTTTTTAATTGTACTTTATAATAAAGCTTTTGCTTATATAAAATTGACAGTAATTTAAAATGATTTTATTTATAAAAAAATGCAGTTATTTTTCTCTTACGCTATACTTCATAATTCTGCTGAATTCTCTAATCAAAATAACTTGAAAGGTTCTATCTATCACGAGAATTGTATATTTTTTATTTGCGTTATAGTTAATTATTGTGCTTAACTGCATTGAAAAACAAATGTTGAGAAAATTTTGCTTCTATGAAACTATTATTATTATTTTTATAATATATATAAAATATATCATTTTAACTATCTATAAAAAGTAACTTTTCATAATATTTTGTTTCATAAATTAAAATTCTTAATAAATGAAACTCCATTTTAAATCTTACTTATATTGAAAAAGAATGTCGGAGAATTCAAGGGCGAAATCCTCTAAAAATATCTGTATATAATAAATTAAAGAATTTAATAATATCAGTATTTTGTCAGCTACAGTGTCGAAATAAGAAGTAATAAAATTAAATTCCGTTATTATGCCACCTCGATCCTATTTTTACTTTCTGTTTTTAACACAAAAATATTTTCAAAACTCAAATTAAATTTAAGTAAACTTTTAATTCAGTACATGCATTAAAACAAATTTAATGTTTAGGAAGTCAGATACGGTTTAAAAAATCAAGGCATTTTAATTATAAAAGTTTAAATGTTAAATTTGCAAATGAATATTTTATAAAGCATATCTGAACTTTGATGTAACATGACGTTGATTTGTTTCCAATAATACATTTAAGCATTTTGTGTTTATTTATTTTTGACGCGCGAGCAGATAGAACACCGTAAAAAAAAAAGACAAATATTTCTTAACCGAAAATATAATATAACCACGAACGAAAATATACTATGCTGTATGTTCACTCTGCTGTAGGTTTAACTGCAATATTGGCATTATTTAAATTAATATTATAAAATATAAGTATATAATAATAATATATAAAATATGTAATAATAAAATATAAATATACAATAATAATATATAGAATAATATAAATATATAATAATAGTATATAAAATATATAATATATATTATAGCCACGAATAAAAATATTCAATCCCTTGTTACGAGTTTGGCCCACGATTCCGAAAAGCGTTCTTTATATTCAGAAACCAATATATATATATATTGACGATTTAAAGAAGGATTTTATAAAAGCAAAACTTCTTTTGTGCCACTGGTTATCGGAAACGTTTCCGCGTGCATCAAAAATATTTTCTTTGTTTGAATGTTTTTATACCAAAGCATGTAGCTTTTACTTTATCACACCCTATTGTTGAACTTAAGATCTTATTTAAGTGAATACATATCCCTTTATATTCTATAATCATCCAGGCTTCTTTCTTTCATTTTTAGGTTATACGTAAAGAGTGTTGCAAATGTTGAGATTGTATGCAACTTAAGACATGTTTTCAAACTACGCCTTAAAACCGATGAAGCTGTCCTCAAAACTCGTGCAGTTGGAGACAAATCCAAACGATTTAAGGAAGGTGATCTCTGCCTTGAAATCAAACCCAGAAGTGATAGGTGAATTTTGACCAGTTAAAGAGAAAAATGGGGATAATTCATTTTTCGCAATAAATTTTGATGCTAAAAATTAACAAAACTACACATTCAAACATTAATATTTGTTCAATGTGAATTTTTGTTATATTTTAGCATCAAAAGTTATTACGAATAATATATTTTCCTCTTTTTTTTTCTCTTAAACTGGTCGAAATCCACCTGTCATATCTGGGTTTGATTTCAATTCTGAGATCCCCTTCCTTAAAACGTTTGAATTTGTCCGGTCACTACTCTTGTTCTGGCCTGCAATTGCACGAGTTTTGAGGACAGCTTCATTGGTTTTAAGGCCTAGTTTTAAATCCTGCCTTAAGATGCATAAAATCTCAACATTTGTATCATTCCTTACGTAACCTAAAAATGAAAGAAAGAAGCCTGTATGATTATAGAATATAGAGGGACATGTATTATCTTAAATAGAATTTTAAGTCCAACAATAGGGGAGATAAAGTGCCATCTACAGGCTTTGATATAAAAATATTCAAAAAACGTAAATACTTTTGATACAGCCTAATGTTATAGTATCTAAATCAGTTTTCTCAAACCGGAATATTGGTTTTTAGGATTCTATCAATTTTAATTAAACAGTTACAGCCCCGTAACTGAATTCCGACATAGAGTAAAAAAAAAAGTATATTATTTTTAATGTTATTAATGCTGTTAATTTCCATGTTTACATGTAAAACATGTTTTTTGAGCATCAAAATGTTTATTCGAGAATTGTCTATATCCTACAAACTGATATTCTTGGTTGAGACTACTGATTAGTACACTATAGAAACTACTCGGAAATGTCTTTGAAAATCATAGGCACCAAAAGAACTTTGTTTTCATAAATTCTTCTTTAAATCTCGAAAATATATTAGTTTCTGTGGTTATTTAAACATAACGAGCACTTTACACTTTTCAGAATCGTGGGTAACTTGGAAGAGGTTATTGTATATTTTCGTACATGGTTATATTATATTTCCTACATTAAGAAACATTTGTATTTTTTACAGTGCAAAATAAATCTCTGCATTTTAAATATACAATTTATTTTCAGTACGAATTTTTTCGCATTCATTACGTTCAGAACCCTGTAGTAACGTAGCGAAGTATTTCAGTCTATGAAAAATCGCTACTAGTTTAAATTTTTTTTAGTAAACAGATATTATTGTTGCTAGAGAATCTTAAATGCGTTGTAATGCAGCGAGAATTTCTGAGTACAATATGTGTAGGGAGCAAGTTGAATTTCTCATTTCCCGTGTGAGTTGTTGTAAGGATAATTTTGGAAACCCAAAGTATTTACAATGCTACATGAGTAGAATAAGGAAAGTAGAATTAACTTGTGCTCACTGAAGTTCCCAAACAAATTCGTGCTCAGAAATGATTACTTATGTTTCGTCAGTACAGAGATTTGTTTTGCAAATAGTTGCATTCCGTGATTTTAATTTTCTTCAAATAGAAGTGTTCAACACAAAGGAAAATCAAATATTTTTAACACTGAATATACCGTGAATTTTACTCAAGTTTTATAAAAATACATCACACCAAAATTTTTATTACAAACTATTTAACTTTTTTGTTTAACTTATTCCGTTGTGTTGTTTTTATTTTTGGCACTTTGATTCAACATCTTCGATTTGGGTGATTTTTATTTTATTTCTTGTTCAAATCGAAATATTTTCATTTTTTACCTGTCAAATGACTGGTTGTCAGTATATTTAGTGTTAAACATTAACTGATAACATAAATTATTTTTTAGTATTACTTTATAATTTCCTAAATCATAAGATTCTTAAAAGAAAATAACTGTTGGGATTTTTGGTTTAAGTATGTGAATTCACATTATACTTAGATTATTTGTAGTGAGATTTGTGTTCGAAGAGTTTAAAGTTTAGTTGAAATTAGTTAAAGTTAATCTGAAAATTATTACTTAAATTTATATTACATGAAAAGAATCAACCAGTTTGAAACAATTGCAAGTAACGCATTAATGTTCTTTACTTTTATGTACTGTTAAAAAATTTTTTGAATGAATAAAGCTATGGTAATTTCAAATAAATGTTGAAGCATGGCAAAATGTAATATATAAAACTTAGCTTACAAAAACATATAACTTATGATTTAAAAAAGGAAGATATAAGCTATACACACACACACATATATATATATATATATATATATATATATAAATTTGACAAAGTAAATAATATTTGAAATATGACGAAACTAAAGGAAATAAATAAAATAATTTAAATATAATAAAGATGAAATGGGAAGACAAGTACAATAATTAGCAATGTATGATGAGACATTGTGTGAGTAAAATGAAGAGTTTATTATTTATGTTGTATAAATGATTTTGTTATGTAAATGAAATGATTAAATGCATAAAATATATACAAGCTGGCTTTCGCCCTCTACCGGGCCGCACGTGCCAGAAAATCTTTTAGTTCAAACTTCCAACGCCAGGGCCCGCATTTTGTTCAAAACGAACCTCCAACAAGCGTCTCTGCTGCCTTCGGCATAGTATAATAGGCGTGCTACGCATGCGGTGCAAAATATTTTAATTCCACCTTCCAACGCCTTAGGGCGCACTATGTTGTAAACAAACATGTTTCCGAAAGAATCTGCGGCACATGTCCCCGCTGCCTCCAACAGGCGTGCTGGGCACGCGCTGCAAAATCCTATAGTTCCACCTTCCACCACGAGGATGCGTTCTGATCTAAATGAGCCTCCAACACGTGCCCAAATTTTCAGGCTTCTAGGTACGGCAGATTTCGCTACCCATTAACGACAGACGGACAGATACACACTCAGAGCGAAACTGTTATTTAACTATTTATTAATCTCTCTCTCTCTCTCTCTCACTCTCTCTCTCTCTCTCTCTCTATATATATATATGTATATATATATATATATATATTTATATATACAGATTAATAAATAATTAAATAATATACAGGGTGTCTCAAAAGGTCGTTTACAAACTTAACATGCTGGTCTGTCATATCATGATGAACAAGATTTACACAGGAACTTGTGTTCGAAAATGCAAACTGCGACCGCTAGTGGGCGATAAGCGCAGGTGTGGAAGGGAAGAAAGAAAGGATATCGAAGGAGGTATTAATATGACTTTTAATTTACAGAATATGTTCAAAATTCTTTCCATTCGCTGCAATGCATGCTTCACAACGTCGGCGCATGGATTCACGGACCCGTTCAAAATGGGCAGGTGTGTCATGGATACGTGCCACCGCTTCCACGATTCTGGGGACGAGATCCATATCCGATGTTACGGGTGTCTCGTACACCATGGACTTCATGTGTCCCCACAGATAAAAATCCAGGGAGAGTCAGGTCGGTGGATCGCTGTGGCCATGCGACTGGTCCCCCTCTGCCAATAGAGCGATTAGGATATGTCCTATCGAGGTAGTCTCGCACTGTGTGCATTTCCATCCGCGTCGCCATATACGTAATGCATATCGGCCAATTCTGCGTTACTAAACCGATTCATCCTACTCCTGCAATGTCCTCCCCTAAAATGATTACGCTTTCCGCTCTCCCGTAAGCCTGCGCTCATCGCCCTGTAGCGGTCGCAGTTTGCATTTTCGAACACAAGTTCCTATGTAAATCTTGTTTATCATGATATGACAGGCAAGCATGTTAAGTTTGTAAACGACCTTTTGAGACACCCTGTATATATATATATATATATATATATATATATATATATATATATATGTCACGTAATCTACGGCACTAGATAGTATCTTACTATAATTAGCAACACTTCGCCTGAATTACTACCGGTAAAATATACTCGCATCACCTTTTTTACTGAAAAATGTAATAATTCTATCGCTACATTTTCCACTTACTCTCACACACAATATTAAGATGGTGGCCTGGATGGGAGTTCCTTGATTTAGCCGCTTTGTCAGCCATCAATATATTATTTATGCAGTCAGTGAACCAAGAAAAAAATAATAATGAATTCGACAACCAGTGAAATTCCCCACGAAACTCAAGTATTAGACATTTCTAACAACATACTGTATTACGCCAATCCTTCCAAAACTAATACAGCTTACACGTTTGTATAAATAAATAATTTTAATTTGTGGAACTCAGAATATTGACACTATCCACTGACCATGCGTAAGTTCTTAAAGCAGACGATACACACAAAAAGTTATCATCTGATATCGTGCAGATCTTTAAAACCCCCCTAGTGGACAATCACAAAAATGCGCACTGCATAAGGAGTTTATTTAATCAAAAACTGCGTTTAAGCTGTCGAGAGCGGAAGCATAATTTCGCTGTTATGTGGTTCCCAAAAACGTGCGAAAAAAGCTCCCAGAGCAATCCAAAAAGATCTGTATCAGAAATGTTCCGAATTCGAATACATAGAAAAGAGAAATATTATTTGCGCATTGTCACATAAAAGAGAAATTAAGCGTTGAAATCATAGATTGATTATTTTGAAAAGGGAAAAGAAAATAACATTTCAAAGACGAAATATAGTAAAATTAAGTGGGAAAACTTACACTAATTCAAGATAGTTTAATTATTAACATATTTTATATTTATATATTGATTCATAGGACAGCATGGTTATTTAAGCGCAAATTTACACTGCAAAGAGAAAAAAAAAGTCTTTTTATGGTCGCAATAACAAAATAAAATACCAAATGTCCTATAATTATTTGAACATTTCAGAAATTCATAAAACTGGTAGGCGTCTGTATAATTGAGTACTATTTGCTTGAAACTTATCTAACAAAAAAGGATTCTTTTATTACAATAAAAAAATGTTTAAAATATCTGTTAAAATATTTTGAAAGCAGAATTATGCAAATCAGAGTCCCATAAAATATAGTGTTTGCAACTCGTGACTTATTCATATGTTTTCTTGCCACTACTCGTAAGTTGTTATTGTAATGTGGAAATCGATTGAAACAGTTCTTATAATTTTTTTGTATCTCATACAGGAAACGGTCACTGCAGCTTTACGACAGTTTTGTTTACAGAAAAGAATGAAGAAAGGTAAACATAAAATTGCTCTTGTTGAAATTAACAACCTTATACGCCGTTTGGAAGAGAATTACCTCTCTTTTAATGGACTTTGAAATGTTTTCATATCTTTAATATTTGAGCAATATCCATTAAGATATTGCTCGCCTGGTGATTTTATTTATGGGAGACATTTGAAAGCGATAGTTTCCAAGACGTATTCCAATTCCACCGAAGAGTTAAATCAGAGAATTAGAGAAGGGTGAAAAAAAATATTTTCAGCGCCACATTAAGTTCTTTTGTCACTCTATTTCAGCCAAAAAGTGTGCAATTAATTCAAGCCCTTCTTAAGTTATGTTGGGTTAGGTTAAAGATATTTCACTTTGTCATAATGTCAGAGTAAATTTGTAATTATTCATACCTATCTGAAAAAAAAAACATAACATCGCAAGGCAGCAATATGATTTTTAAATTGTTTGTCTTAACGATGCTCTTCTAACGATATGAAGATGGCTTTCTATCATAACCCCTCCTTGGAAAGTAAAAATTCAATATTTAATCTCTCACCTGCCCCCATTTTTTAAAAACATATACGGCCTTTATAGATTGATTGAATATATGCCTTTTAAAATTCCAATGCATTGGTAAGAAAGTAACTCTTTTGGTGGAACCTGTATAATAATCTTAATAAACAGAAAATGAAACGGTTTTTCAAAACTACATCATATATGATAGATACCAGGGTTTAATTTGCTTGTCCCGAATTCACCGGAGTTCGTAAACACCGGAGCCCAGTGCAATAACGCTTCCGAAAAACGAATCCTAAATTACCCTTTCCTTTCCCTCGTATTTCCAATCCTTTGCCTTCTTTTCTATCAAAACACTTAATAAATGACGTAAGGTGTTGCTCACGTAAGATATGGAGATGAAACAGGCTCGATTTTTATATCAGTCTTCGGATTTCGACAGGCTCGAGCTCAATCTGTCTTAAATTCAAGTTTTATTTATTTCCATTTCAAATCATTTTAATGCTATTTTGATAAGGATAAAGAGTAAACAGCAAAAGTATTTTTTTATATTCTGCATAGCTGCGAACTATTCTTTTTTTTGTGTTAACTCTATTTCCGAATCATAATCCTGAGCTTATTTAATCTCCGAAAACGATTAATTATTATTAAGATTAGGTAAAGGTTTCTATTTGGAAGTAGTAATAACTAAAATAAGTACACGCAGATAGATGTATTTAAAATTTTTATTTTGCTAAATAAAAAAACAATGCTTTAAATTTTGAAAATAATGTATGAAACATAAATATGAAGATTAGAGTGACAGCGGAGGAGGAGGGGGGGGGTACGCTACGGGTGTTAGAACTGCAGAATATTAGGGCTCCGGTACTTTTTTTCTTAGAAATTAAGCCCTGGATACAGACATTATTAAAGAAAATGGCAAATTAAAATTTATTGAATTTGATTCATGAAATTAGCAAAATCAAATGGTTTATTTGTTGAAACAAAGAAACAATGCTTTAAATTTTGAAAATAATGTATGAAACATAAATATGAAGATTAGAGTGACGGCGAGGGAATAGGGGGTAGGGGTACGCTACGGGTGTTAGAACTGCAGAATATTAGGGCTCCGGTATTTTTTTTCTTAGAAATTAAGCCCTGATACAGACATTATTAAAGAAAAGGGCAAATTAAAATTTATTGAATTTGATTCAGGAAATTATGCAAAATCAAATGGTTTATTTGTTAACATAAAAATATATACAATAGTGCAGAATTTTAAGGATAGTGATGATAAGAAATTGTTATAATGCATGGTACGCTTCTTTCCAGACAAATCTTTAATGCCATTTTTTTAAAGTCTATTGCAATAATAAAAATAATAATAATAAAAACCATGGTTCAGATTATTTGTAAATACCGCAAATATGATTTAAATACACATTTTTAAGATTTATTAAATTTCACTTTTCATTAAACTGCGAGAGGTTCTTGACACCTGTAAAATAGAAAAATATTTTCGAATATTTTTGCAATTAAAAAAAAAAATATGGCAGCAGATTTTATTTTAACGATAAGTGTAGCAAAGGGTGTAATTTAAAATTCAAATGAAAATTTATTATCCACTTTAAAATTTGCATATGGCGAAGTCTGATATTCATTTATTTTAAAATATGAAATGAAAGTAATTAAAATACATGTTTTCATTACATAAAATTTAATGTATGCAGTATTTCTCTCAGATGGATGTTCACTTGATATTTAATGTCCTTAAAGGTTTCTTTTTGTAATTTTTTAAAATTGTTTTACATATTTTAATAAATTGTTTCATAAAGTTTTAGAAAAGGTAAAATGTATTTATTATTCACTTTAATTAAAGTGTGACAGATGCACTTTATTAATGTCATTAGCGAAAGACGTTTATTTTTAGGATACATTTATGCACTAATTATGAAAACTTTTGTGATCTCTTTCTCTTTAGAAAATTTTACTCTCTATTAATATATTCTTAAAAATTTCAAAGTAACTGTAGAATTTATTTTTAGTTGATGTAGATTAATATTTGTTTTTATTTTAACCTATTTAGTGAGAGACATTTTAAACATAAGGTAAAGCTAGGATAGTCTGCGCACAGTTCAAAAGAATAGCAATAAAAAATCTAAATATTAATTTTATGCTAAACTACTCGTGAATAATTTTTACTTCATTTGTTTTTTATGCATTTCCATTGCTATTTTGTTGTTATGTTGCAATTTAATAGAACAGTTGTAATAAAACCAAGAAAGTTATTTTGCGCAATCTGTCCTTACAGGGTTGGTGTGATTGCGCACATGGGTAGGAGAGATTGTTACTAATAATAACTACAATTAAATAGTTAACAATAATAATTACACTTAAATGACATTGCTGTAAGGTTTTTGTGAACAAATAATATTGTATTAGGAGTGAATATTTCAACCTAATGATTAAAGAATCAGAAAAAGGAAATAATTTTAAAAACGATTAAAAAATTTTAATTAAAGGAAAAAAATTAAAGAATCAGAAAAAGCAAGTCCAGATAAGATTACTAAATAAAATTATGTTACTTAATAACACGATTAACTTAAAATTAGTCCATTTTCCATTTTTTACTTTTTTATGCAAATTTACCAATAAGCTGCGTAATCTCTCCTATCATGGAAACTAATGGGAACACTGCGCCATCTCTCCTAAGTAGCAGATGCGCAAACTCTCCAATTTCGGTAGGAGAGATTGCGCGGCCTTTTATTTAAACATGACCTCTTCTAAAACGAACCGTTGATGTTCACATTGTTAGTCTAGATTAGTAGCTTAGGAGAAATCGTTTAAGTTTAAAATATTTTGTACTAGTGACATTGTATAGAAATTCTGATGAATAGCTATGAAAATTCAAGCACTTACTTTGGAAAAACAAAACAAAATAGCAATACTTTATATTAGACGCTCAAAGCAATCAACGTGCACTTTCAAGTAGACATTCCACTACTGTTGTTGTATAACTACTTGGAGTCGCTGCGCGCTCACTCTACTCCTTCCCCCCCGAACACCTATGTGCGCAATCTCTCCAACCGCGCCATCTCTCCTTGCTTTACCTTATACTTTCTCAAATGATTTCGGAACGGATTCTTTTAAACCCAGTAATTTTAATTATCCATGTTTATGTTTTAAAAAAGTTCAACCAATAAGCTTTTTATTAATGAATTAAAATAAAATTTAAGTGTAAAACAAATCGTTTTTTTAAATCAATTAAAACACTTTTATGATTAAAAAAAATCTATTTGAATGCAGTAATGAATCCAAAATATTCATACATTGCATACTGACGCATACATGCATTCACTGCTATATTAGGAGTACTGAAGTTATATCAGATAGCGGTGACAACAAATTGAACATGTTTTGACATCATAAGAAGGAAAAAAAATATGTAGAATGTTATGTAGAATTATATAGTACAAAATGTATGTCTTATATTCTGGTTATTGGAACTGCCTTTTTTTTTTTTTTTTTTTTGTTGTTCTAGAACAAATTACCAAAATCTTTTTAAGACACCCTTCGAATTTCCCGATTTCTTGATAATTAGTTCTTGCTGAAGCCCTCCTATAAATTCGTAGTATAAATAGGACAACTACTTAGTTTTTAATTTATTACCTTTGATAAGGCTTCGTGCTGTTTAATTTTTTTTATTTAACTTAAATTTATATAACTAAATCTTGGTAACTTATTTTTGATACATATTCATTCTCATTTCTAAAAACCTGTTATGTAATTCACTGTTCATAACACTGTTATGTAATCCATGATAAAAAAAAATGCACATTTTCAGGTGTATTTTAATTAAGAATTTAAAACAGAAAATATTATTAAAATTTCGTTTAATTTTTTTTAAATTTATTATAAATTTATAAATTTATTGTTAAATTTATATTTTGTTTCCTAAAACATTTTTTGTTCCACAGAATGACGCCACTGTTCAACAAGGTATGTATCGGTAATTTTTGTATTTTAGAGGATGCTGAAAAAGAATGTGGCATCGAAACGTTTCCATAACCTACAGATTTTGAAATAAATTAAAACACAATGGCACATGTTTGCACTGGGCAATATACAATTGAATTTTGCCATTTGATTTAGTAATAAAATAAATGATTAAATGACTACATAGCTAATACGTAAAATTACTATATTGAAAATTTGCAGTGTTAATTACTTTTTTCAGAAAATTTTAAGAGAATTTTTATAAACATAAATAAAATTTATGAAAACCACATGTAGCAAATCGCTGAAGGTCTTACAAAGAAAATTACCAAAGTAAAATTTATTTCTATTATTTCGTTACAAACTCTAAAGCAGCGGTTCTCAAACGTTTCTATCACTTATGCGTACCACTTCTCGTATAATCCCGGTCCCAAAGATATCTCTTTTTGTTAGTTAATAACTTTCCTATGCTGATTCGTAAGTTAGATGCAGCTCTCTTACGAATTCCAGTTTTCAGAAAATTATCCTTTTGGAAACATAAAAAGAGATCAACAGAAAATCGCGCAAAGCTATAAATATTAGCTAAGAGCTTCAAATTAAGCACGAAGAAAAACTGAATGATGCTACATAAATTAATACACCTTATTAACTTCATAGAAGTCATTCAAACACTAAAATTATGAACTGCTTTTCAAAGGGGTTTTAAATGAAATCGTTGTAACTTTCTCTGAATAGATTTTGATGTTATCTGGATATTTTTAGAATTACGAGAAAGAAAAAACAATAAATGAAATGGAGAGGACACATACAAAATCGCATAATCTTATTAGTTGTAGGCGGTGCTAATGACAGAAAATTATCAAACAATTATTAGGTTTAGACCTCTGTCCATATTTTGCTGTTAGCCTATTTGACTTTCAGATTAAGTTTCTCGTTGTAAGCGAAACGTACGCATCTTTTTTTTTCGTGCTACTATTTCAATCTTTTTCTTCTTGCATTTTCCACTATTACAAATGAAATTTTCGTGTACCTCTGACTGGTTTGTCACCTACCCTGAGGGGTACGCATATCCCATGATGAAAACCACTTTCTTAAAGTAACAAGCCAAAATATGAGCTGTTAGATTCAACACTATCAAAATGATATTGTAATTACAACATTAAAGAATATCTGCATCGTTTCTACTTGTGGTTGGTTGGTACGATGGTTGAGTGTTACCCTTGTTAATTTTTTTAATTTGTGGACGGCAATAATAATATGGCAATGGACGGATTGTTTTTCGCATTTGAAACTTTAACCGTTATATAAAAAAATTTCCTGAAGATGACCATAGATGGTGGTCGAAAAGTAAATATTTTTAATATTAATGTATGTATAAAATTTTTAATTTGTATACACCATTCAGTAAAATTCGTGATGTTTTATAGTCACTTCTTTAATGTTGTAATGTTTCATGGTGTAATCGTCCACCATTTATATTGATATTGTAATGTTATCGCAATTTCTATACAAATGCCCATGTACGCCAAAAATATAAAATGTAATTTCTTAGAATTGGAGGGTTGTAGAAAAAATTCCACATTTTCTTTTTTAGTGCCCTAAAACTTTTAGAAAACACGCAATGTAATCCCATATAATTCAATGGGATTTCCCCCGAATTTGTCAATTAGTTTAGTGTATTGCTGGTATCTTTCTGAGTTTTCACGATATTTGACTGGTCCTTTTAAATGCGTTACTCTATAGAATTGACTACAAAATCAAGAAAAAAATCTTTGATATAATTCGCGCATGTGCAGTTATAAATTAATGCATACAAATTCCCATTTCTCATCAAATATTCAATATATTATTTTTTTCATTGCGGTATACTGTTTCTACTATTCTTGAAATCAAACATGTACTTTACATCCTCGAATTTCAAGAACAATTTGTCAAGAATTTCAGTAGATATTCGACAAACCGTGTAAAAACAAAAGCGTCCGCACTCTAAAAAAAAAACTGTAAATTTATGAACGTTTGCCCTTCAATGTTCACGGGCAACAGCCTTATTTGATGAAAAACGGTCTGATCCACTAAATAAGCGGCCTTATCCCTTAGATACTTAGAAAATTAAAAGCAATCCACATATTCTTACAGTTCCAGCCCATATGTTAGTAAAAATACGGTACGACGCCATACATTGTCCTCCGCTAGGTGTAACCCTTCATTTTACTTGTGTTTCGAAAATTTTAACCCACCAAAACAGCGATTCTGTGATGATTATCTAACGTGCTAAGTGCTACGGCATAGTAAGCAAAGTGTTATTGTGTTTTAAAGTGCATTATAATGCTATACTACTTGCCCCGTAAAATTACGGGCTGCACAAAATGATAGGCATGGATTTTTTTTTTCTTTTTTTTTTACGGGGTATGACTGGAATCTCTGCTGCCGGCCTCTGCCCGTAATTTTACTGCAATTTGTTTTACAGTGCGGTCACTGCCCCTTAATTTTTGGACAACAGTGTAAATGCTGTTTTAGTCATTCTGCCAACCAAATTTTAATTTACCCATTTCTGTGAATCTTAAGGATTTTCATTTACACGTTGTTATAATAAAATTTTTGAGGATTGATAATTGTAATATGGGTTTTTTTCTTGATGAGATACGAGATAGCGCATGTAAGTTTTATGTAAATTTTATAACATCTGATATTTTTAAAACACTTCGTAATTGAAACTTAAAAAGCTTAATATTTAACTATATATACAGAACAATACATGCAGAATGATTACTTGGCACATCTTTGAAGCTTAGCTTTTGCACAGCGGTAAGAGGGGAAACATATTATATTACGTGTTTGAGTAATTCTGTCAACAAAATTTCCATATATTGCCTATTTCAATGAGTTGCAAGGATTTTCCTTAATATAGTGTTATAATAAATGTATTGAGGATTGATATTTGCCATAATGTATTGTTCGTGATGTTTTGTTCGAGATAGCACATCTAGGTTTCATGTAGATTCTATATTATCTGACATTTCAAAATCTATTCATGATGAAAGCTTATGAAGCTTAATATCTCGATATATATAGATACACAAACCTACACGAATGATTACTTACAATCCTTGGCACCTCTCTCAGTGCTTAAAATTTTCTTTCTTATAAAAAGTAAAACGAGATTACTTTTATGCGCATTTTTATATTCAATTTCAAGCGCACCAGAAGTTATCTATTTTCATGTAGTTTTTGTTGGAAGTAAGAGCTCATCATAACTTATTTTATGAAAACGTTATATATATATTTTTTTAAAGTACATAAAGAAGAAAATGTTAAAATGTTTATATTTAAATAGAATTTCCTAATCTTGTTTCTGAACAAAACACTTTAATCTATGTTGAGAAATATTTTTGGAAACTTTTTATCTTGTCTGCATACATTAAAATAGAAAATGAAAATTTTATATTGCGAAAGTCAATTTTTAAAAATAATTTTGTTTTAAAAATGTACCCCTTTAATATATATTTTTAAACATCTTTATTTACTGAAATAAAAAGAATGTGAATTATCACTTTACTAAACAGCGTACAACAGTTAGAGTGAAAAAATGTCCAGACCGGGGTTCGATCCTGGATCCCTTGGTATAGGGCACTAAGTGCTTTACCAATTAAGTCATCCAGACGACATCCAGTCTAGCATTCTTTCACTCTTATATGGCAAGGCTACAAACACGCAGCACAAGATGGAAAGTCAATCATCTTGTGCATTTCCATCTTGTGCTGCGTGTTTGTAGCCTTGCCACATAAGAGTGAGAGAATGCTAGACTGGATGTCGCCTGAATGGCTTAATAGATAAAGCACTTAGTGCCCTATACCAAGGGATCCAGGATCGAACCCCGGTCTGGACATCTTTTCACTCTAATGGTTGTACGCTGTTTAGTAAAGAGAGAATTCACATTCTTTATATTTCATTAATTTTTTACAGCGTAATTTCAGCTCTGCGGAAAAATTAATTAGTGTATCTTTATTTACTTCAAAATAGATATTCAGCTGAGATAAGAACAGTCACATAAAATATAAGGAAATACGTTCACATAAAGTATGTACCAGCATTGGTAAATATTTTCAAATTTTACTTTCTTCTATATATAATAGAAGAAATCATTGTAATCAAAATTTGTTTCGAGTAATTTACACGTTTTAGGATTCAGAGATATCAAAAACACATGTTTAAAAAATGTCTGTCTATCCGTGCGTGTGTCCTCCTTGTATCAACGAAAAGTTATGAAGTTATGCATATAATTGAACCAAACTCTACATATTATATGTTTTTGGCTATGCCCAACATATCCTAGTTGAAAATAGGGATATTCCCCGGGAAGCTTCCGCTGTGATACGAGTTTTGTACCATTTCCTTATTATATCATCGGAAAGTGTACGAAGTTTTGCATAGAATTGAACCAAACTTCATATATATGTTTCTGACTATGGCCATCAGACCCCGGTTGAAATTAGGGATACTTCCCCGGAAGGAAGCGCTGTGATAACATTTTTTGTGCAGTTTTTAGGTTTCCGTATTTAAACAGTAAAAACGGAACCATTATACAAGATCCCTCGTATGTCTGTCTGAAGTCATAGACAAACACTGCCGTTTTTCTCGAAAATTATGAAACATGAAAAGTTCAAACTTGGAGTTATAAAGGCTACAAACCCACATATTTATAGATATTAATATGCAATTATATGACAATTTGTTTTACATTGGTTTTATTATTATAAATAGATGCTTCACAATAGCCTTTTGAAATAAAAGGGAGTTATTGGGTTGTTCGGAAAGTTCTTTCTATTTGGGAAAGTCGGTTCGTACCGGAAAATTCTATCGTTTAATTATTTGACATTAATTCCGATATCTAATGTCTAATAATTTACTAGTAGTTAGTTATAACTACAGCTATACCATTTCACTTTCTTCCCAATATTTAGACTCTATCCTTAATCTATTTCGCTTTAATTTATTATTCCAAATTTATTATCTTCTCTTTTCTTAATTTTGCATCTATCCCTTTTATTGTAATTGTTCCTTTATCTTGTAGTTAATACTACATCTTAACTTTTTCCAACGGCTCAATTTAATACAAGACCTCTACTAACAATAGACTGGGCGTTAAGTTGTTTTCAACTCGAAAGCCCCTTAACCAATATCAACTGTTCGGCAACTGTTTATGTCTAATAATTGACGGGTAGAATTTTTCGGTACGAATTGCTTTTCCCAAACGGAAGGAACTTTCCGAACAACCCAATATTTAGAGAACAACATGTCTTTTTAACCAATTAAATGCATTTTTCATTAATTTATGTAACTGCAACGTCTGGATAGTTTGTGGTGGACATTTTTTTTGAAAACTAATTTCCGTATATAACTTCGTATAACGTGCGGAGCACACAAACATATAACTAGAAAGTGTATTTAATTATAAAAAAAAGAGATAAATAGGCATTACACAGCTTTACTATTTACATTACATGTTCCATTTTATTAAATAAAATAATTCATTGCATACATGTTTGTTTGATCTGACCGTTATACATAAGGGTATGCGGTACTTTCTAAAAAGAAATAGCAAATATTTTTCTTTTACACAATCAGAGAATACAAACAACACCATAAATCAAAATAAAGTATTCCAATTTGTTTTAATATAAATATGTTTATGGTAACGTGTTAACCAAGTAATAAATAAAAATCTACATCTTTACAAAATCGTTAAAAATGGAAACCTATAAACAGTGAAACTTACAAGTCAAATTATTTTGTGACAAGAACGCATTTTCTATCGAAATTCTGATTTTTGTTTGTCATCTGGTTTTATCTGATAGAAAAACTTCTCTGGACATACAAAAATATGAAACTGGCACGTTATATTCTTTGTGCAACTCGCAAGAGAATCATGGTCATTTTCGAATGAAAAATTGAAGATTTTCTCAGGATATTCTAAAATACGATCATGTTTTCCGTTATGCATTTGATTTATAAGTAAATATATTTCTCTTAAATATTTTATTATTTAAAAAAAGTTTTAACGTGCATTATTTATTTACGCAGAAAAATTTTAAGTAACAATAAGTAGCATAATTACTTATGATATATAAAGTAATAACACTTGGAAGTAAATTTTAAAAATTAAACTTTTTAGAAAAGCAAAAAATTTACAATTCCTCAAAAGTGAAATCACTGCATAAAATGTCGGATGTTCAAGGTGAAAACAACTGATGATGCTTTAGCCCGAGTGAAAGCGCTTTTGTGTAATAGTGCCAGTTTCATGTGAAACTTTTTAACATTTTTAATGATGAAGGACTGTTTTTATAGAACTTTTAACCATGTTTTTGTAAATAATGTCTGAGTATAAAATTGGTAATATGAAGAATAAGTCTTAAATATTCAAAAAATTATACAAATTTATGGATTAAGGTGGCCAGTGTCCCTAAGGTAGCCCACCCCTCAAAATTAGAATTAATTCAATTTTTAATCACAAAATGGTGTTACTGCATTGTTAATCATGTATCTGCAGTACACGTGGTGGAATTTAAAGAGATCACCTTGATCCTCGTTATTTTATGCAGTAATTTCACTTTTGAGTAGTAGTCGTTCTAATTTCCAGGCAAGAAGATGTTTTAATTTACACGTGTTTAAATTTTTAGAGCTGTGAGGTATTATATGTTTTCTGAAAATTTATTTATTTTTCTTTAACCACATTTACTTCAATTCTAAGAAAAGCATAAGATTTTTACTTTTACGTCGTGCAAACGGCGATCGTATGCATGTTACCAAGGTGGCCACCTTAGAAAACAAATGTAGTAAGGATAGTAAGGATGTAGTAAGGATGATTTTCAAAATTGCTACATAAATATCCGAAAAAAAATTATTACCATTTATTGTTAACACCAGAGATCACTCAAAAGAAGTCAGTAACTCTGAGAAGAAAATCCATGAACTACTGTGCAGAAAAAGTATTTCAATGTATTTTCGTGTAATAAGATAAGAAGAAAACTCGAAAGATATCAAAAGAAAGAAAGGATCATCAGAGCATAATAAGTTTGATGAATATTTTTTCCATATTTTAAAAGTGATTTTAATACATGGAACCTTTAGAACATTATACGCCAAAGGTGGCCCACAAGCTACAATTTTGAAATTGTATTATAAAAGTAATTACATTTTATTTTGCAAAGAAAAGTATACTTGATATATGTTAGAGATAAGTGTAAAATTTTACAAATAAAAATTCAGCTACGCACACACAAAAAGAAAATTATAAAAATCCTCAAAGCTTAAATAGGGCCACCTTTGGGTGACATACCTTATATAATGAAACATAATTAGAAATTTTTTTTAATAGCAGTCAAAATGATTTAAACAAATAAAATATGGAAAAGTATTTTCAACAGTCATTTTCTTTCATTTAATACTAGAAAGAATTTCACATTTGCGTATTTTTGATCAATTTTCCTAAAACTATTTAATAGTTGTGTTTGTCATGCATTGTCCTCCTGGTCTACGTATCTTTTCATTGAAGTTATAAAGTAGTATTCTCACTGAAATTTCAAAAACGTTTTACATAAATATTTTAGAAGCTATAATGCATTTCTATTGAGTGTTTCTAGCTTGAAAATATGCTGTTTTATGGTAGAAATATTATCGATAATTCTAACAAAGAGTAAAACTGGATTCGGTAAGAGCTCTGGTGTTTTAATACAATTCATAGTTGCGTCTGAAAAAATTATAAAATAAAATCCATTACGCACCTTTTATTTTTTTTAATTAACAGGAGATTTAAAAAATGTAAAATAACATTTTTGTATTGATTTTTTCTTACAGATAATAAGATAATAAGCATTGAACTATCCTTATTTTAAAAACCATGGAGTATTTTCCGTACCAATTCAAAAATAGAATTAACTTAATTTTTACATTTTGTCATTAATTTTTACATTAATTTGAAACATTCCCATAATTTCATGGACTTACAAGGAGAGGTTCCGAGGTCGGGGTCACGAAATGCGGTGAACCTTTGTGAATCGATAGAGTATAATTAGTATATAAATACATGAAAGCCATAAAGCGCAATACCCAGGAGGTCATGAGAAAAAATGTCTCAATGTTTACGTCACAGTTTATAGTTGATTAAGTTGCGGCTTTCCGCAAGCCGCTCAGCAGTTTGATTTCGATTCAAGATATTTCTGTTTGGGTTCGAATCCTAGCTTGACATATGTTTCGCAGCGAAAACTTTTATCAATTACTTTCGAGCAAGAATTGAAAAAGTATCTATAGTCATTGAAATTTACGAAAAATATACAGGGTGAATCAAAAGTTTTGCTCTGATTATAATAATTCATTACAAAATAACCGTTTGTATAATAATGTAACTTGTTGTATCAATGGATAGGTCGGTTTTTGTAGTTTTTTTCTGCAATAGATGGCACGATTGCTGTTTCAAGAGTAACTCATAGGAACATTTCAAAAGTAGACATCATTTTCGGACGAAATGGCGTCTATTCAAGGGAAAGTTCAATGTGTGCTTTGGTTTCATGAAACGAAATCGCCCATTAATGTTCAGCGAACATTTTAACGTTGTTATGGATGCAACCCTCCTGATGCAAAATCAATAAAACGATGGTATGACAGGTTTAAAGCAAGTTACAACTTTTTGGGGGGTTTTTTTGAAAAAAATTGGATTTTTTTTTCACCTTTTTACCCCTTAAACCCTCATAAACTTCGTGGTAAAGCAGGTTTTTTCAAATTCGATTGGTTTAAAAATTATCTGATAAATTATTAATCTGAATTATATAACGCAGTGAACAGGCTTGTTTTTAGCGTATTCTGTGCGTTACGCAGGTAGAAACGAAAGAATTGAGAAAGAAGAAGTACAGGAGGCTTCATTATATTCGCTTGCTATAAATGATTTTATGTAAGCTGAAAATTGTCACTGTTATTTATGTTTGTCTAAAAACGTTGCACAGTGTGGTATTTAGTCCCAAAACATGGCCAAAAATGATTTTTTTAAAAAATCGGTCTCCTACCCTGTATATTATCCCTCAAACTGTTTCATAGTTACTGCATCCAAAGGCGAAACTTGCAATGCGCTAGCACGACACAGCGCGCCACGCGATCAGTCTGAAGTTCCCGTTCGCTTCCAGTGGTCCTGTCATTTTACGATGCGCTCAGATTTTAGTGTTTTAAAATCTCTTGTAGTTTTGTTTCTAAACGATTTAGTGGTTGTTGTTGTGATGGAGTATTCTGAACCGGGTATGTACTTTATACACACTACATTTACCTTATGAATATCCTGCGGTTTTTTTTTTTTTTTTGTCTATATGGTCGACAACTTAGGTATAGTTAATAGTGTCATAAATAATTATTTATAATATTTAGAAAGAATTTTGATATATTTCTAAATATATCTAAGCGATGAAAACTATTGTGTAATATGAAGTACTTAGTATACAAGGCAATTATTAAAAAATCAGCCGCCCGAAACCGCCCCCCTATTTTTAACGAATTTTTTTGTTGGTTCCTACACTTTTTTAAATAAATTACTGCTATTTATTTATTTATTTTTGGTGACAGGGCCTTCTGAATTGGGGTCTATGACTCGAAATGTGTTGTATACCTTCATGCAATGCTCAAATGAGTCAACATTTGATGGAAATCATCAATTTATAGAGCAAGAATTATTGAGAAATTATTCTGAAGGTGATCCAAGGATAGCTGAGATGAAGCAAAATGCTCTTCGTTTTTAAAAATCAGTTCAAACAAAAATGGGTATCTAGTCATAAAAACCAGAACAATATTTGGAGCAAACAATACTGATACAAAATTAATACAGAAGAATTTGAAAAATATTGCTAAGAAACGGCTGAACTGTATGTATCGCTATATGGTTTTTATCCCATGTCCCCTACAATGCACAAGGTACTTCGTCATGGAGCAGACGTTATAAAAGAAGCTATTCTGCCAATAGGTCAACTATCTGAAGAGACTGCAGAAGCTCGCAATAAACATATTAGGTCATTTAGATTAAACTACAGAAGAAAGTTTTCGCGAGTGGCCTGTACATGGATGTCCTGAATAGGCTTCTTTTAACTTCTGACCCCCTAATAACTGGCATGAAATGCAACACAAACAAGAAAAAAAGCCCTTGTCTTCTGAAGTTTTACATCTGTTATCAGAAAGTGATATTAAAAATGTTAATATTCTTAAAGATGGTAATAGTGATGAAACTGATGAATAAATGCTTTCATTTATAAATAAGACTTTATTTTACCGTTTTCACTCTACAATGCAAATGAAAAAGAAAACTGCTCAGTTAAACTGAGGGCATTGAGATCACAGTCTTTTCACACTAATTGTATATTGCACTCTTGCCTCTCGAAAAATAAAGAAATCGACTATATATTAAGGGAGGATCATTCCCCCATTCCCCCCTTTCTATTTAACCAATGAACCCCCGAACCTAATAGGAGAAGTGCTTTATTACAATGAATATATATGCAAAATTTGAAGAAAATCGATAATTCTGCATGAAAAACTCATTTATCTAAATTAAGGGGGAGTTAGCCCCCCATACACCCCTTTATACTTAACCAATAAACCCCCAAAACTAATCAGAGTAGGGCCTTATCACAATGGACCTATAAACAAAATTTGAAGCAAAACGGTTATTTCTATCAAGAGTTATCTCGTTACGTACATACATACGTACATAAATACATACATACGTATGTACATACAAAACCGGCTGTCTGTCTGGCTGTCACCCGCCTTGAGGATCCGCTTTTGGCATATGATCGGGACAAGCCCCAAGCTCAAGGCAGGAAGGTCTCCCCCGTCCAAACGACACCACCGTCTCCGGATTAACTAAAATTTCTTACACCATCAATCATAAGTGGCAGCCCTATTTATCAGGGCGTGCCATGGGAAAACATTTACAAATTGAAAAGTAAATTATAGTAAATTATACAAACTCTAATTCACAAATGGCAGCCCTATTTATTCAGGGCGTGCCTGATTTTATACAATGTTTGAATATTATAGATTATATACACAATATTTAAAGCTACAGTTTTTTACAGGTAAGTAGATTTAAAAAAAAAAGAAAAAAAAAATGTATACACAATAATTATATAAGTTACATGTTTTACAAATTTCAATATTTACACATTATACATAATAGCTCTTTGCAAGATGATAACAGTAATTTTCTTTGACAACATTTTCCATTCTTTAAAAGACAACCCTAAGAAATGTCTGCCCTCATGATTAACCATGCAAGAAGTAGATGAATGAATATATGAATTGTAAAGTAACAATTATGTATTTACAGGTAGTACACTTGATATATTTACATTTTACTAGATAATCAATTATATTGATTATTTTAACTATTTAATTGTTAGCAAGATTTTCCGAACATTTATACACTTAATTATAATGAGTAATGCAATGAATACTACACTCGAATAATATACAAATATACACGATGAATAAAACAATGGAAAATTTATATTTGAATAATAATCACTTATATACAATGAATAAAACTAGAGTAATATACTTGATGAATAAACACTTATAAACAGAAAATATAGTTAAAGATACATAACACCGCAAATTAAGAGGACAACCGTCTCCATGAAGCGAAATAACCTTCACAGGATGAGCAATAGCAGGATTAAAAAATATTTTAGATTTAAAAATAAAATTTGTATTTTATAAAAGAATATTTCTCATTTAAGATATTGTAATTTTGATATAATTTGCCTAGTGATTCCTTATTATTAATAATATCCATCATGTCCTCGAGGAGTGTTGGAAATTTCCTATGAAATTTATATTTCATAAATCTACACTTCCCGAAGACATAATGGATAGGATCACCTCTCTGGCCACAAACACATAGATCATTATCCATTTTACCGATTTTATTTAAGAATGTAGGAAAACTGCCGCAGCCCGTGAAAAAATATATTGAGACTTTATCTTTAGTTATTAACTTAGTGTTGACTTCTGGCACAAGCTGATACGTAAATCTGCCGCTCCCTGAGTTATCCCAGTTGTACTGCCACCTTTCCAGTAATTGATCTTTGATACATTTATTTAAATATGAGCGTGGAAATTTTATTCCGCGCTCTACTGGAAGGTTGGAGTACTGAGCAGCATCATTAGCCAGCTTGTCCGCCAGTTCGTTGCCTATTGTACCCGCGTGTCCTTTAACCCATGTTAGATAAAATATTTTGTTTTTATTTTGATGTATTAGTTGCTGTATATCATAAATTGCTTTAAGTGTTGGAAATTGATTTGTTAATGAAAGGATTGTTGATTGACTATCTGATAAAATTTGAAATTTATTAAAGTTAGAATTTATTGCCCATTCTATTGCTGTTATGGCCGCGTGCAGCTCTGCTTGGTAGACTGTGTTTTCTGGTTGAATTTTAGTAGTTTTTTCGTCTATTTTTATGTTGTTCTGAAAAATCACCAATGAGAAAGCTGTATTAGAATCCACCTTAGAACCGTCTGTGTATATGTGTATAATATCTATGTTATTTAAGATTTTGTCTATTGTTATTAGATTATTTAAAAAGTTTTCTGGGTTAATTGTGTATTTGTAAAGCTTTTCTTCTATGTCATTTTTAGTTATCACCTTATTATCTTTTAATAATATCTCTGTGTTGTTTAATATTTTATATTTTAAGTTTTTATGTTCTAACGTTAGTAATAGTGGTGGAATACCCAGTAGTGTCTGTAATGTGTGAGTTGAAGTATTTTTATATGTTTTTGTTATTGATATTAAACATAATCTTTGTATGCTCTGGAGGTTACGTTTGTCAATAACTCTTAAATCGTCGAACCATACCTCCGAGCCGTAAACTATTATTTTCTCTAAGACTGTGATGTACCAGGTTCTAAGGCGTGATCTATCCACTCCCCATGTGGCTGAAAAAACGCGTTTTATTGAAGATGTTAATAATACTATTTTGTTTTTAATTTTTTGGATGTGTTTATCCCATTTAAGATTTGATTGGAATGTTATACCTAAGATATTTAAGTCGGTGACACCTTTTATATTGGATTGTTTTAATTTAAAGATTGGTGGAAGACTCACCAAGGCATTTTTACCCAACAGAATGTACGATGTTTTATCTGATGATATTTTTAGCGAGAGTTCTTCACATATTTGGGCAAAAAGGGCAATTCTTTCATTCGCCTGCGATTCTAAATCTCTTCTATTGTTTGCGCGTATAATAAGATTGAAATCATCGCAAAAGGCATAAAGATTAGTGAATTTAGTGTAGAATATTTTTAGTATTTGATTGGCCACAAGGAGCCACAGGAGAGGGCCGAGACACGAACCCTGCGGGCAACCTTGGGAAGTAGGACGTTTAATGTTATTATTTAGGTAATCGGTAATGATGAGTCTGTCTGAAAGAAAGCTTAGCAGAAAGTTTATAAGATATTTTGGGACTGGCAGGGTTTTGAGAATTCTGCCCAATGTTGTCCAGTCAATATTATCAAACGTCCCCACAATGTCAAATGAGACGAGCGCGCAGTATTTATTTGATTTTAGATAATTATTAATTTTATATTTTAATCTGTTAAGTAATTGTACTGTACTTTTTCCTTCACGGAAGCCAAATTGAGATTTATGTAAGTAGTTATTGTTTTCTAGATAGTAATTTAGTCTATGTTTAAGCATGCGTTCTAGGATTTTGCCCAGCATCGGGAGAAGGCAAATGGGTCTATATGAGGTTGGGAGTTTAGGATTTTTATTGTTTTTTGTGAAAAATATAACGTTAGCTATTTTCCAATTTTTTGGGAAATAATTTAAATTTAAACATTTATTGAAAAGATCACGAATTAAGTATTTGTATGATTTGAAAAGATTTTTTATGAGTTATGCGTCTATTTTATCGTGACCAGGGGCTTTAAGATTGTTTTGTTCAGATAATGCTGTTTTTATTTCTTTATTTGAGAAGAGTGGGGGGGAGGGGACTATCTCCCCTGCTGGGGCTAAAAGTAACGGAACAGTTGGATTTATTGGAAAATGATGTGTTAAAAGATTTTGAAATGTTTCTTGTTTTGTAATGTAAGGTGAAGAACCTTCCAAGGATGTGTGAATAAAGTGTTGGTTTGATAAGTTTTTGTTTGTTGCAATTTTGAACGCCTGCCCAAAGGTGTCTTTTGTATTATTACAGAATTTTTTCCAGGAATTTAATTTTTCGCTTTTTATGTGTTTTTTATATAGCGCTCGCTCACGTTGTAGAAGCGTTCTCCATTTTGAGTCACCCGATGACCTCCATCTTTTCCTTAGAGCTGATATTTTGTTTCGGTGGGATCTTAGCGCGTCAGTCCACCAGTCAAAAGTTGGGTATAGTTTAAGTTTTTTAGTTTTTAATGTTTTTTGACATGTTTGGTTAATTTTGATATTGAAGTCTTCTAGCCAATTATCCAATTTGTCATAGGTGTCAACCGATGTAAGTTTAGTGTGTAAGTCCGTGGCCAAAGGTCTGAAGAATTTGTTAAATTTTTTGAAGGTTGTATACTTTGTTTTAAACCTTTTGAGATCTATTGTTGAGGGTGTTAATGAAAGAGAGAAACAAATATACCTATGATCAGATAGCGATACGGATTCTGTGTCCACGTACCAGGAGTCGACGAAGTTGGTTAGATCCTGAGTGCACACGGTGACATCTGGGTTTCCCCGACATGGACGACCCGGCTCTCCTATGAACGAAGGTGGTGATTCCGTATCGTTTATGAGTGTTAAGTTCTTTGAAAGTAGTAGGTATGTTAGGATGGATCCCCGTTCATCCTCCTTTTGGTAGCCGAGCAATGACAAGTGCACGTTGAGATCTGCTCCCAAAATCAGGTGCTGAAGAGGCATGAAGAAATCCAGCCATTTTAAGTCCTCTCGGAAGTCTCCTGATGGTTTTGAATAACAGGATCCTATTGTTATTGGTCCTGTAGATGATGTTAGATTCACGAAAACTGAATTATGGTCGCTGTAACATTGAACTACCTCCACATCAGGGCGTGTTACTATGATTGCAGCTGTATTGTTCCCCGATGTGAAGGTTTGCCAAGACTTGGAGGGGACTGCCCATATTTTTCCTTCCTGTGAATAATAGTCCTGAATCAGCAGCACTAGGATCTTATTCTTGTTGGCATGGCCCATGAGATTCCCAGTTGCTGCTTTAGATTTTTGTAAGTTTATTTGAAGAAAGGTCAGTTTGTCGATTTTATTATCTATTTTGTTAACTATTGTATTGGATGAAGCTGAGGTTTTATGCTGTATGGGGGTTGGATGAATATTGTCTATGTTGAATTTAAAAACTGTTGTTGTGCGTAGATGTTTCTCTGTTGGATGTAATAATGGAAGGCTGGACATTCGGAAGAGTCAGCCGAGTGAGGAAAGTCGCCCTGCGTTCCTGAGCAGTTCACGCATTGATGTTTTTGGGGGGATTTAGCCAATGGGCAAACAGAAGAAGCATGTTTTTTCGTGCAGTATTTACAGGACGTTTGAGATCTGCAGTTTGTATTAGCATGTCCAAAGCGCTGGCAGTTGCTACATCTGATTATAGGCAGGTAGGTGCTCACCCTACATGTAGAGAATCCAAATTGAATTTTTCGTTCCCGTAGCATATGGGCTGCTATATATTCCTCGACCTCCAGGATTAGTTGGTATTTTCCGTTTCTCTTTATCTTTTTGAAGACTGCTACTGGAGTTTCTGGATTGTAGAAGCTTTCCAACTGTTGCAATATTGTTTTCTCTTCTAGTATTTCTGGAATCCCCAGTATGATAATTTTCTTTAAATTTGTGGATTTATACGTTATTTCTATTATGTCTTTAAGTGATGTTATGTTTTCGATACTTTCCATTAGTTCAGTCGTTTGGTCGTCTCATGTAGTTTTGATTATTAGAGTGTTTCTATCTTTAGCTATTGCACAATATATGTTGGTTGTATTTGACGATGTTTTTATTTCTCTTGTCAGTATATACAACACCGGCGGGCACATTAGCTCTGAGGCTTCGATAGCCTGTGAGCTAATAAAAACGTAAATGTATAGCTTTTAGAGGTATAAATTAATTTTGGCCAGGTTTTGGGACTAAATACCACACTGTGCGTTCTAAAACTTTAAACCTGTAAATACTAATTAAAATCAACATAAATGTCCTAAAAACATATGCATACCATTTCATAAAATATTTTACTGAAGGTGTTTTGACTCCATATACAAAACTGAATTTTACATACAACTGTTTTTCTCGAAACTCTGTTTTACAAATACCAGTTAGAATTTGAGATTGGATCGACCGATTTGGATGAAACTTTTATACTTTTCTAATAAAATACTATATTTTAGTCCCTCGCGGACGCGTTTTTTCAATATTCGAATTGTAAAAATTTTGTTTTGTGCGATTTAAATCCAAAAATTTTTATAACTGAAATTTCAATAGCCACCATTTTCTCCAGGATCGAAAATTTGATAAACCCATCGAAGAAAGATTACAAAATATGGTAAATTTTAAGGTTTTTATTTGTTTTTTTTGTTATAGATAATTAGATTCTGAGATTTATCTGGTACTGCGGAACACTTCACTTTTTGCACACCCCTGTATGCAAGGCCACCAAAGCACCATTTCTACAACCAATTTCCAAATAAAAAATTGTTTTTAAAACGTCAAGATATGCTTTTTCATTTGCAAAAAAAAAAGAAAAAGAAAAAGAAAAAGAAAAGCGGAGGCATTTTTGATAATTTTGACTAAAAAGTTATAACATACATTAAAGAAACAGGCAGCGTTACTGATCTACCAAGAAGTCCTCTGGATTTTTCTTTTGGAGCTATATCAAGGACAGAGTATTTGCCACACCACTTGCTGACATCAAAGAATTGAAGGCTAGGTTACAAGCTCCTGTGTGTACCGTAACAGAAGACATGTTAAAGAACACTTGGCGGGAATTAAAACACTGCTTAGACATTCTCGGGGCTACCAAGGTTGAAATTTACTGAGGTACGTGGTCTTATAATATATATATATATATATATATATATATATAACAGTACTTACAATGTATCCAGACAAACATATGTCTAATTGTAATAATTTGAGCACAATAAATATTTATAATCAGGGAAATACTTTTGGTTCACCCTGTATATTAAATATACGTTTTGTAACACATAACTACTATTTTAACTAATCTATAATATAATATTTTAATCCTGTTTCATTATCCAAACATTTAAAAAACTTTGTGACATTTTAAGAATAGGTTTATATATCTTTAATAAGATTTTTAAAAATCTCGAATACTTTATTTTATAAATAGAATTTTAGAATAACTGTCTACGTAATAATTATTTTTAGCATTTAAATTTTTTTGTTGTTGTTTAATATGTTTTTTATAATGCAGTTTAGTTATATAAATACAATTTAAACTATGAAATTTAGCATGTTTATATGTTTAATGAAAAGTCTAAATAAATAAATAAACAATAAAACAAAAAAAGTATAGGCAATTGTTCCTTCTATAGATAACAAACTTTTGATTGTTTTAAAATTTATTTATTATTATTTGCATAAATAAGCTACTATTTTTCACAGTGAAATAAATTAAAATACGTTAAACAAAATTATAACTCGCTGCTTTAATTATCTGTTAAATTTTAATTTTTTTTTCACAGTGAAATAAATTAAAATACGTTAAATAAAATTATAACTCGCTGCTTTAATTATCTGTTAAATTTTAATTTTTCTGTTATCATAATAATACTTCAAAATATATCGTTTTTTAAACAACTATTTTTTTTTATTTTGAATTTTTTAAATCTGGGATTCTTGTGTTTATAATTAGAATAACTGTCAAAAATAAATTCTAAAAATATAGTGAATTGTTAATAACAGTTACTACGTAAGCAGTAAACACAAAACCAAGAATCCAAGATTTTAAAAAATCATATTAAAATTTTAAAAGGATATTTTAAAAAATATATGAAATATTTAAAATGTTTGTATAATAAATTAAAATTAAAATAATATATCATAGATTTATATCACGTACTTTAATTTATGTCTCAGTGAAAAATATTAGATTATTCACATAAATAACTGTAAATAATTTTAAATAACACCAAGCATTTCTGGTCTATAGAAATATAAATCTACAAAAAATAACTTTTCAAAAGTAAAAAAAACAAAAAAAACGAAAGTTGTGGCTAAAAAATGGTGTGATATCAAATTTTCAAGATTTTATTATAGTACTTATTTAACTTTTTTCCATTAAAAAAGTTATCATATACACTGCTCAAACAATTAAAGGATATTGCAGTTTTAGGTGGATTTTGTATCTGGGAAACTTTTTAGCTGATTGATACATGGTCGACAGACATAGTAGGTTATATGAGAATAAATTACACATGTTTGGCAGAAAAAAATGCATTTTATTGCGCATTTGTGTATAAAAGGAAAAAAACACAATTTGTGGATATGAGAAAAAAAGAATAAGAAAAGGTGTTTTCTTCAAAGAAAATCATTTTCAGTAGGAGGTATAGATTCCACGGGCGGCCAGCAACGTTGAACACCTTTGAGGCTCAATGAGGCTATTAATGACGCGTTGGGGTATTCTGCCCCACTCTTCCGGAAGAGCTCTTTCCAGTTCTTGGAGAGTTTGTGGGGGTTGTTGGCGGCCAGAAACTCGTCTTCCTAGAGCGTCCCAAGCGTGCTCGATTGGATTCATCTCTGGAGAACACGCTGGCCATTCCATTCGAACGATTCCTTCCTCGAAAAGGAAATCCTCCACCAGGTTTGCACGATGTGGCCTGCAGTTATCGTCCATTAAAATGAAGTTATCTCCGATTGCTGCAGCGTAAGGGACTACAATAGGTCTGAGGATCTCATCCCTATATCGGCGACCAGTCAGAGCTCCATCTCGAATGATGTAGAGGTCAGTGCGCTCGTCAATGGAGATGCCACCATATACCAACACTCCTCCACCGCCAAATCTGACACTTTCGTGCACGAACGCAGGATTATTCCTACTGCCACGGTCCCTCCAGATGAAAATACGCCTATTATCCGGATGCACAGAAAAACGGGACTCGTCAGAAAACAGAATATTGCTCCATTCATTTCTCCTCCAGTTGACATGCTCGGTTGCCCACTCCCTGCGGTCGCGACGATGCCTTGATGTTAATCTAACACATACCATTGGTCGGCGAGCATACAGACCTACAGCATGTAGCCGGTTTCGGACAGTCTGGGTTGAAATCGTGGTGCCTGTAGCCGAGCGAAGGTGTTGTTGGAGAAGAGTAGCGTTCATGTTTCGGTGTCTCCGAGCTGTTAACGCTAAATACCGATCTTCATTGGGCGTTGTTGCCCGTCTACGACCTTGCCCTGGTCTTAGGCCTGCACATCCACTCTCCAAAAAACGGTTCCAGATCCTGGAAATGACACTTTGTGACACTCCAATGGCTTGCGCTACTTCGGCTTGAGTTTGGCCCCCTTCTAACCTACCAACAATTCTCCAAGCTTCTGAATCTGTCAAATGACTTCGCTGAGACATCGTACTCATCGAAACAAAGCAATCACTGAATGCCGATCATCCTTGTCTTCATTCTCTTTTATCCAGTTGAAAGTCAAATTTCATTCGCTGCCGCTGAAGCGACGTTTTTGACGTCGAACTCAAAATTTGCATACTCCACAGTTTGAAAACCAGAAAAATTTGCATTTGTGATTCTCTTCTTCTATTTTCGGCAAAAAAAATTTCGTTTATATCTTTATTTTATATAAAACTTCAAATATCCTTTAATTGTTTTGAGCAGTGTATATAAGTCGAGTGCTACATATATGTTAATAGAAATCGTTTTCTCCTGTACTAAATGCATCCTAACGTGTATCTGAAAATTCAATTTTTTTCAAATTATGCATGATGGGCTTGGCGGCCATCTTTCAATATTATACATAAAATTCTAAGCACCCCTATCCGTAGTTAAAATCCGAAGTTCAAAATAGTAACTTAAGCAAATATTTTAAGCGTTTCGTTTATGGACTTGTATGTTCTGAAAATTGTGTCTTAAAATAATGATGACTTATCTTAAGGATTCATCATATGATTTATTTTTTAGAGTAATTAATCATTTCAAAGTAGAAAAAATCAATTTATCAAAATATCAGTCTTCCTCAATTTATCTTTCCGTAGTTAAAATCTGAAGTTCGACATTGTTATAAACATATTACATTGCAAACATATTACGCTTTTACTTTAGAAATTTGGGTGCTTAGAAGTATGGAAAGATGGCCGCCAAGCCCATCATGCATAATTTGAAAAAAATTGAATTTTAAGAAACACGTTAGGATGTATTTAGTACAGGAGAAAACGATTTCTATTAACATATACGTAGCCCTCGACTTATATATATAACTTTTTTAATGGAAAAAAGTTAAATAAGTACTATAATAAAAGCTTGGAAATTTGATATCACACCATTTTTTAGCCACAACTTTCGTTTTTTTTTTTTTTTTCTTTTTCTTTTTTTTTTTTTTTTAGGCTTGGCTGTTTTTTTTACTTTTGAAAAGTTATTTTTAGTAGATATCATTTCTTTTTCTTTTAAATAGATTATACATAATATAAATAAACTACTCTATGAAATTAACATGAGAATGTTATGTAAAATTACATTTTACTTTCCGTTATTGTTTAAAGGGTTAACTAGAAATACCAG
The DNA here is from genome assembly GCA_963931845.1 of Maratus michaelseni. Taxonomy (NCBI): domain Eukaryota; kingdom Metazoa; phylum Arthropoda; class Arachnida; order Araneae; family Salticidae; genus Maratus; species Maratus michaelseni. Next base: position 341,426,311 of record OZ007589.1, on the reverse strand, counting down.
TAGATTTTTCAATTAAACTAAGTACACCCTTAAAAACAACAAACTAAATGTGGCTTGTTATAATACTTGTTATCCTTCGTTAAAAAATATCACTGACTAATCCATGAGATGAGTAAAAATGGAATATGTACATAGTGTGTCAACACTGCTTTTGAAATCAAACGTGATATTATGCTCTTTTATTATTAGAATTAAATCCCATTGATTGGCGAATCTTTATAAAACGTAGTTAATGGTGAAAAGTAGCAAAATATCTTAGCAATTTCTTAGATTTATATTATTTTATTCAATTAAACACTGTACTCTTACAATAAATTTAAATGGAAACTTAACTTCTAAAACAAAAACAATTTAATAACTGGATTCCATTAATTTATAGAAAAATGACGTCAAAGGATCTCAGCCTGCGAACGAAATACTTGTCCTTTACTGTGGTTTTATAGAAATAAATTAATCATATTCAATTCCTTTTCGAAAAGTTTACGTTTGGAAAGAAATTTTAAATGCCGATAACTCTTAATGTATACATTTTAAAAGGTACCTCTTCCCTCAAAATTAATTATTTTAAAGATCTTTCTAAAAATGTAAATTTTATGAAGTTATATATTTATATGAAAGCATGAACACTACGTCTGATTACTTTATTTTACAATATTATAAGAACACACATTTTATCAGACAATTAAATGCACTAAACCAACATGAGTGAAAAATTGACCTGCGCCAGAACCTGGGACCTTCACTGTACCGTGCTAACGTTTTACCACTAAGCCACTCAGATCGACATTCTAACTCGCCAATTTCTCATTCTTATTCCTGTTGGAAACAGTCATCGGCCACAATTTGCAGTCACATTTAATTGTCTGATAAAATGTGTGTTCTTATAATTATGAAGTTTTATTAAAAAATATATCTTCAGAAGAACATTGCTGACTTGCAGATGAAATTTGATATGATTAACCTGTAACTGATTTGTGCTATTATAATACAGATGGTACACGGTCGTTGGCAGGGTTTATCTCTGTTTTGGCATAATTTTTTAGTTGCTAAGTTAATTAACAGTTTTTTGCTAATTAAGGATAGAAATGTATTTATTTTTTCACTGTATTTTATAAAAGCACGTAGATTAAGTTATTACTTGTCGAAAAATGCAATCCTTTTTCATTTCTGCCCTATATTTAAATCTGTAGGTTGTTTGAAAAAAAAAAAGTTTGACGAAGAAAATAGTGATCATTTTAAGGAACTCGGCGTTTAAAAAAAAAATCTATATCTCTGTTTATAAATCACTTATAAAGATGAATTTGGTCTCAAATTGAAGAATTTCTTCATTAGATTCTTTTAGTTTTCGTTTTTTTTTCTATGACGCTTGGTTCATTTGATATCTGATATTTTAATCTGGCATATTTGGTCGATTTAACATTGCGAAGTTGATTGCTGTAAGTAAGCAGTAGCGGTCTAAAGTCGAGTTCTTGGCGTTGTTTGTTCGGCGCTTTTTTTTATAGCTTGGCTTGGCAGAGCGACCGCCCTGCTTGGTATTTGCTGAAATTACTATTATATATAGAATAATATAGAAATAAACCCTGCTTTAGCTTGTAATTAAGATATACGAAATTTTTTTAGAATTTCTGAAAGCTGATTTTTATTTATTTATTTATCTATTTATTTATTTTTTGTTTATTTATTTATTTATTTATTTATTTATTGCGTTGCCCTGTACATGTTTGGAATTTCTTAGCAGTTTCTTAGATTTACATTATTTTATTCAATTAAACATTGTACTGTTACAATAAATTTAAATGAAAACTTCACTTCTAAAACAAAAATAATTTAACAACTGGATTTCATTAATTTATAGGAAAATGGCGTGAAAGGTATTCCTGCGAACGAAATGCCTGTCCTTCACCGTGTTTTTTTTTTTTTAGAAATAAATGAATCACATTTAATTCATTTCAAAAATTTTGTTTACGTTTGGAACGAAATTTTAAATGCCAATAAGACTTAATGTACATTTTAGAAGGTACATCTTCCCTCAAAAACTAATTTATTTTTAAAGATCTTTCTAAAAACGTAAATTATATATTTAAAATATTTTTTAAAGCATAAACAAAACGTCTGATTACTTTATTTTACAATATTATAAGAACACGCATTTTATCAGGCAATTAAATATACTAAACAAACATGAGTGAAAAGTTGACCTGGGGCAGGACTCGAACCTGGGACCTTGTGCATGCCGTGCTGACGCGCTGCGACTGAGCCACCCAAACCGATATCCTTGACCGGCAATTTCTCATACTTATCCATGTTTAAAACAGTCATCTGCCACAGTTTGCAGTCATATTTAATTGTCTGATAAAATGTGTGTTCTTATAATTATGAAGTTTTATTTTTTTTAAATATCTTCAGAAGAAAATGGCTGACTTGCAGATGAAATTTGATGTGGTTATAAAATGTAACTGATTTGTGCTATTATAATACAGATGGTACATGGTCGTTGGCGGGTTTTATCTCTGTTTTGGCATAATTTTTTAATCGCCAAGTTAATTAACAGTTTTTTGCTAATTAAAGATAGAAAATAATTTTTTTTTACACAGAATTTTATAAAAGCACATAGATTACGTAATTACTTGTCCAAAATGCAATCCTTTTTTTATTCTGCCCAATATTAAGGCCTGTAAGTTGTTTGAAAAAAAAAGTTTGACGAAGAAAAAAGTGATCATTTTAAGTAACTCGACGTTTTTAAAAAAAAGCTATATCTCTGTTTATAAATCACTTATGAAGATGAGTTTGGTCTTAAATTGAAGAAATTCTTCCTTAGATTCTTCTAGTTTTCGTTTTATTTCTGCGACGCTTGGTTTATTTGATATCTGATATTTTAATCTGGCATGTTTTGTCGATTTAACATTGCGAAGTTGCTTTCTGTAAGTAAGCATTAGCGGTCTGTATTCCAGTTCTTGGCGTTGTTTGTGTGGCGTTTTTCTAAGCTTGGCTTGGCAGAGCGACCGCCCTGCTTGATTACCTATTTTTTTCTTTTATTTTCCATCACTCATTCAAACATTCAGAGATTGAAGTTATATTTTTTGTAAATTTTAATGATTATACATCTTTTTTTTCAGTTGTGGTTCGAAAGTAATTGATAAAAATTTTTGCTGAGAAAAATAAGTCTTGCTGGGATTTGAACCAAAACACAAAAAAACTTGAAACGATTGCGCTGTCAACCAGGCTGCGGAGCGGATTGCAGAAGGCGGAAATTTATCCGATTATGAACTGTGGTGTAACCTTTGAGTAAAGATGAAAGTAATCATTCTCCAATCACCACTCGGCGATTAAACTTGAAAAACTGGCGAATAAAAATATGGAAAGAACCAGCCAAATGCGGGATTTTCCTATTTCTCTTCTTCCATAAAATTCGCGATTTTTCCGCGCCCGTTCGACAAAATTCATGTTTTTACCGCGTCCTTTTGACGAACTTCATGATTTTTACGCACCCGATCCACGAAATTCATGATTTGTACGCACCCGATCGACAAAATGCATGATTTTTACGCGCCTGATCTACAAAATTCACGATTTTTACGCTCCCCATCGACAAAATACACGACTTTTACTCTCCAATATGATGAAATTTGCAATTTTTTCCGAGACAAATTTGCTTAATACACAATTTCCGAATTTCTGTAGATGCTGGCAACTTTTGGCACGTGGGTCACAGGTTGTGCATATGTAATGTATATCATATTGTGAGTTATTATTTAGTGTATAAACATACCTATTTTATTATTGTCAGATCTTAATTCTAGACAAATAATTAAAAAGAAAAAGGTACTTATATAGTTATCTACACAAGTACCTGAGCTTAGTGGGATTTATGGAATTAGCTGCATAAGCATATTGTGCATAACTTTGCTGTTAACTTATTTTAAAATTTAAAATAGATTGGGAATTTATATCTCAAATTTATTCAAAACAATATAAATTAAAATATTTTTATTTCATATATAAATTACTTGTTTTTTTACTGTGATGTAGGATGTAGTGAGTTATTTCAAAATGAAACTAAACACTTCAAATTAAACAATTACATATCTTGTTTAATAGAATATATTCAATCTAAATTCGATATACGTACCCTCAAGACAATTTATATATAAGTTTAGCTCATAGATTATAATTCAGTCCTAAAATTATAAAGGTATTTTATAGAACAGAAACACGTCAAACGTTAATGCAAATTAAGTAGGTTAAAATATTTAAAAAATATATTTTTCAAAATATTTTTAACCAGTTATTCGAATAAATATATTTTTTTTATGATTGTAGAGGTATTTAAAAAATGTATGCAATAATATTGTAGTTATTATCTTTCTTTATACCAAAACGTTACAAAAATTTTAAAATCACATTTATAATCGCATTAATATATTAATGTTTTACATTTCAGAAGAAAAAGGGAAAAGACACATATTTAATAAGATGAAAGACATTTTTAAATGTATTTTTCTATTGTAAAGAAACATAATAAATCAATAACTTTTGAATAATCTATTAAATATTGGTGTATTTGCTGTTAGGTATATGGCCACTCATAAACATATTATCTATCTAAATGTAAATGTTTATACTTAGCAACAAATTCTTGCTACACATCATAAAGATTTTATATTTAGCAAATTTCAAAAGAAGTATTTTAAAAATTGTTCCCCTTTGTGTAAAATTGGATTTTATGCTTTGTTTATATAATGTACGTTTACATAATAAAAAGTAGCAAAATTCTTTCTGAAAATACAGTAAGGGTTTAACAAAAAACTAGATTATGAATACACAATTGGTGAATATAAACAACAATTTTGTTCTTGCTACTTCAAAAATTAGATTGAGTTTTCCAAAAGTTGTTTATGCATGCTCTTGCGTTAAAGTATTACATAAATGCTGTGAAAATACTGAAAGTCTTTAAAATTCAATAAAAACAAGTGCATAAAATAAACTTTCCATCTTTAAAAAAAAAAATAGAAAAATATTTTTGACCGACTGCGATAGAAACCCAAAAAGAGATAAATGTGAATCACTATGCATATCCAAATATTGTGCTTCAGAAGCAACTACATATATAATAAAAATATGGTAAACAGAAACAAACTATTAGAAGATAAATTATGCTTGTTGAAACATCATTATATATTCATGATACAAATTAATATGAAGATTCATGCCATAGATTACTTTTATTTTTATATAAAAAACAGCATTCTGATATTATCTTCAGTGCGAAAATGTTTCCTGATGTCTTTAAAAATCTTATGAAAGAAATTAAGCTTCTATAATATGGTTTATTATGGTTTCTGCTTCGATCAAACCTTTCCTAACTGAGGAAAATAGTTCTTTTAATGTATATATATCCATCTATATATATATTTTTTTTTACATATGCCACATGCGTAAGTAATTTACGCATTATGTCTACATTACGTCTATTTTGCACTCAAAACTTTCAATGTAAATAATTCCAAATGTCAGTAATTTGAAATAAAACGTATATTTCATCATCATCATCATCATCATCATCATCATCATCCCAAAACATGGTTTAAGGCTGTAAGCCTGTTCCGTCCTCAATCCATCTCTTTCTTGGCCTTCTCTATTTATTTTTCCCCTTGGTTTATAGTTCAAGGATGCTTTTGGTATGCGATCCAGAATCCATACTTTCTATGTGGTCCCTCCATTTCCTTCTGTAATTTTCTATTTTATTCAATATTGGCATAACCTCAAGCACTCTTCTGATGTAGTCATTCCTTATTTTGTCCATTATCGAACTTTCTTTCACACTCCTCAAAAATTTCATCTCTGAGGATTGTATTTGTCTTTCATTATTTTTTGTGTATAATTTGTGTTCATTATTTTTCATGCCTCACTTCCGTATAGTAAAGTTGGAATTGCCATTGTTCTAAAACAGTTTATTCTTGTACCTTTTCTTGTATTTCGAAGAGTTCTTCTTATAGTACCACAGATGTATTGAAATTTATAAAGCTTATTTTGTATATCGTTGCCATAGTCATGAGATATATCACATCCTAAGTAATTAAAATGTGAAATTTGCTCTATTGGTTTATTTTCTAAAATAATTTTTGTTCTTATAGGATCATTACCCCTAAATGGCATTACCTTTGTCTTATTCTTTGAAATCCTTAAATTACAATCTTTTCCGTATATTTATCATTGCTTTATAAAATTTATTCCAAATGTCACATTATCTAATAAATAAACAAGAAACGTATCAATTCTCCTATCGTAACACTAAGCTGCAAACTGACACTACTACGAAACATACTCAATTCTTAGTAAAGTTTCGTAAGATGTGGTATCGTTGGAAAGACCTTGCTAAGATGATTAGGAAAAATAAAGGAACTACCAGCCTGAATCCAATTGTTTACGAGATACAGGTCCATTTTTTCCATCATCATACATACATTAAAACAAAATAGATTTTGTGAAGATTGGTATCGTTGGAAAGATCTTGTTCTAAGAATCAAGGAAAGAATAGAAACTACTCGCCCGAATTCAACTGTCTAGAAGATACGGGTTAATTTTTGCAATAATGTCATATACAAAGAAAAATAAAATCGAGATCCAATTTCATCAAAAGTGGTATCGTCGAAAAGCACTTGTCACGAGATTAAAACGAAACTCTAACTTTATCTTCTGATAAAGACTTCTTCGCACTTTCATTTCTTTTCTGCTTCTTTATACATGAAGTCACGGAAGAAATGAGCCCATATCTCATAAAGGGCTGTATTCCGGAGAGAATTTCCTGTATATATATTTTTAATCCTCATGACAAGGCCTTTCCAACAATACCACCATTGATGAAACCTAAAAGTAACAATTGATTATGCACCTTAGTAAGATACTGTGATTTGCGCTATCGATTTGATGATTTTTATATCTTCGCATCCAAATAATGCACACTATTATAATTTATTGCATCAAGTAGAGCAAACTATATGGTTGGAAATAATGTTTTTTTTTTGTTTTTTTTTTTTGCAAAAATTAATATCATTTACAGAGTTTGGATAATTTAAAAACTTATTTTCCCAAGTACGATTTTTTTTCTTTTCATTTAGTAACAATTTCACATCGCAAAAGGCACAAAAAGACATATTCTGCATCTTACACGGTTGGCAGAACTGTTGTCCACGGTTGAACACCGATAAGATAAAGTTATTTTTTTTATTACGATATTGTTAATTTAATGTCTCAAATGTATTAAATATCAAGGTAGTATCCGACATTTTGGTTCTTTTTCAAAAGAATAAAACAATGTGTTGTTATATGTTTACAAAAAAAAAATAGTTTAGTAGTTTTCGGTGGAAAAAAATATACACATTTAACTATTTAAAAAAAAAAAAAAATGCCGCCTACTCAAGAATCATAAAAAATATATCAAAGGCTAAATTGAATTGAAATCCTCTCACAAGATTAAATCTCGTTACAATTATTTTACTTATATTTTTAATAGGATATTTCTTTTCAATTCATCTACATCTTATTTGTAAAATAAAATTAAAATTTTTAGTTTTATAATGCAGTTTCTCATTTTCTTTAAATCTCATGAATATAGATATGAAAATCCCTAGAGGAATCTTTGAATGTTTAATTTTATTGATTTTGAAAGAATAATACGTGAAATACGAAATTACGCTCTCATGGATATATCAATAATAATGAACTTATTGAAATCGCAGTATGGCATTCAGTTTTAAATCCCCGCCATAATCAATAAAAACATCAAAAGACACTGAGAAAGTTAAAGGTCATTCTAAAAAATATTCGTATTATTTAGTGAATATTTAAAGTTTTTTTCTATTTAATATCGAATGTGTTCTATTTTTCAATGAACAAATTGAAAATTTTATGAAACAAGATTTTTTAATATTAAAGTCAGACATTTGCAATGAGTACTGACGCATAAAAAAGCTTTAAAATGAAAAATAAAAAAATTCTAAAAATTCATATCTTCATTTAATACGGAATTTTTCTATATTAATAGTTACCATTTAGTATGTAATTTTTTCTCGGTGCAGTTTGTAAGATCTTGAAAAAAACCTTATTTCAACACTAGAAAGAAAAACACTTTTATATATTTTTTAAATAACTCTAAAAATTACTTTTAATAACGAGGTAGCCAACAAGTGGTCTGCAGAAAAGTAGATAATTATTTATAGTAATCATAGTCAAATCATAGTCTGTTATAGTCAAAATAAGCTATAATGACAACAATGAGATTTGAAATGAATGTGATCGAAAGTGGATCTGCAACTGGATAGGTAACACGAGCTTACTCGTCCTCGTCCCGAACAAGCTACACTGTAAAAAATGACCAATGTTTCTTATTTTATGAAAATGTACTATAACAACGAACGAAGATATAACATAATCTTCTGAGTTATCCAAAATTCCGAATAGCGTGTTCCATTGTCTTTTGAATCCCCAGAAACCAATACATTTCCAAAATTTAAAGAATTATTTATAAAAACAAAATATTTTTCGCTGACCGCATTTTTCAAAAAACGTTTCCGAAGGGTGTTTATAGTGTATTAATTAGTGTCCTCATCCTAGAATACCTGTTTTTCGACTGCTATTCATTATCAAGTAAACATTTTCTTGCTCAAAAAATATGTTTAACAGACAAACATGTAAAATTAACAGCGTTAACAATAGCATTAAAATTAAGATTATTTCTGTACTCTTTCATGTATAAATTAACTTATGCGGCTGAATACGTTTACTTGAGAATTGATGACATTCGAAAAAACAGGTATTCCAGGCTGAGGACACTCATTAATACACTATAAAAACCCTTCGGAAACGTTTCTGAAAAATACGGGAAGCGAAAAATACTTTGTTTTTATAAATAATTCTTTAAATTTTGGAAATGTATTGGTTTCTGGGGATTCAAAAGACAATGGAACACGCTATTAGGAATTTCGGCTAACTCAGATGATTATGTTATATTTTCGTTCGTGGTTATAGTATATTTTCATAAAATAAGAAACATTGGTCATTTTTTTACAGTGTAGTTTCGCGATACGGGTCGGGTTGGTTTAGCAATATAGTATTTTTCCATTCCGGGTTGCGTACGGGTCGGGTTGACTCTAATGGTCTCGTGTTTGGGTTGGGTTTTGACTCTTGTGCGTTAAATTTTGTAACCCGTTTTTCAGAAGAAAGTCTTCAATATTGTTTAAGAGGGAAAAACTATATATTTGAGTATAAATGAATATATACATGTTCATTTTTCTACATTAAGTTGATGATAGAAAAATAATTACTGAGTTTTTTTTTTTTCATAATTGCATAAAAATATAGATGAAATTTATTCAGGGTTTTGGACTGAAATGAGGCGGGTTTGGGTTAACATTAAACAAAATTTTTGGATTCGGTTCCAAATAGTCCATATTGGATCAAGTTTATGAGTTCAGTTGGTCTGTCTGTACATGCCCTAACTCTTGTAAATACGTGTACGTGGATTGCCATGAAACTTTTATACGTTATTGAAGCTTCATAGAATGTTCAATATTTAAAATGAATTTTGTAGAATTTCGCAAGTAGGAGTATTTCACATACAGGAATACACAAAAGAATTCCTTTACATTATGGACTAGGGGGAAAAAATCGTTTACATTTAATTTATATTGCAATATTTAAAACATAATACGATTGATATGCATCAATGAGACGGACTACAACTTTCTACGTCAGGAGTATGAAATAAGTAGCATTTACAGGGACGCACAAAAGAATTCCATTGCATTATGATCCATAGGAAAAATCGTTTGCAGTGCATATTAATGATATTATCATACTTCAAACAAGATGAAATTAAAAGAAAAAAGCACTACTAAATTGCACTACAAAGTGGTTTCTATAGATTATAGAGAGCCTATATAGCATTTATCGTTCATTTACAGAAACAGACAAAAAAAATCGCTTAGAGCACTTACTGTGATCGATATTAGCTGGAAAATCGCTTTCGGCTGTGGTATGTATTTTTAAACTAATCTAATTTATCGAAAATCAACAGTAATTGCTAAAAATGGATTTTTACTGATTTATGTGTTTTTTACATTGCTTATTTAGATATTTCATGTCATTATATGAAAGAAACATTAAATTTCTTAATAATATTCTGTCAGTGTTGGAGAGTGTTTCATATTATATGTCCGATACATGATTTTTCATTCTTCTTTTTGTAAGAAAAAATACTTGTTCCATTTAAAACCTAATTTTTGGCTGATCATAAAAAAATAAACACTTATTGTTGAGTGAAAAAGCAATGGAAATTTTGATTCAGTTTTTAACAACATATTTTTACGAAAAGTCATTTTTATTGGTCACGGCAATTAGAAGTAGGTACCTGTCTAGGTTTAAAATGAAAATGGTTCTTCGTCTTGCATTAATATAATTCAAGATAAAAATTTATGAACGTTTTTCCCAACAAGCAGGAAAAAAATATCGCATTAAAAATGTGTGAAACCTAAATAAAATTTCGTAATTTTGTATCAATTAAACAACCTTTTAAAAACGTTGTTATGAATAAATAAATATTTGCCGATATCTTACAATTTAAATAAGCATTTATATTTTTGTTACATTAAACACTTTGTGGCGGGCGGCATTATCAGTGTTTTTGAACGTGCAGCGGGCAAATCCAGTTTCTGCGCATGCGAATCAACTTAATGATTTACAAATGTTATTTATGTGAAAGAACATGAATGTGAAAATACAATATTAACTAATTACATATAGATTTAAGTAATTACATTTTGATTTCTATAGATAGATGTTTATAATTTATCAAGTAAATTTTTTCATTTTCATCACTAAGGTAATCGTGAAATCCATTTTCAAATTCAGTAAAATTATCAAAAGTACAGTAAAATAAAACACAAACTTCCTGTAAAGTCACAGAATATAGTATTTAACGGCTGTTAATCACACAACTTATTTTAAACTCTCTAGCATTCAACGTTTGTTCTATTATGGTCTGTGATCACAGTTTCCCGCCTGCAAAGTGTTAAATATGTTCACTTCATATTAATAAAATAAAAATTTCGCCCATCATTATTGTACAAATGATATGTTATTATGTTTTTTTTTTAAATTCATATTTGTGGTGCACGGGATCTAAATATCTGAATTTAGTGGTCCATGAGTTAAAAAAGATTGACGAACGCTGCTTTAATGCACTTCAAAAAAACTTCAGTAACGTTTCCTGATATTGTAAAATTATTTAAAATTTATTTTCAAATATTTTTGCGAGAATAATTTGTTTATCCTGTAGATCTTGATAATGGTGCCGTTTGTGCGTTCGAAACATGCCGATCCATATACAGTAGAACTCCAATTATCCGAATCAATTGGGACCGGACCCTATTCGGATAATCAAAAATTCGGATAATTGGATTTTTTCCAAAAAAAAGGGGTATATTTTAATTAATTACTGTATGTATGTTGAAAATGGGAGAGAAAATTATTTTTAAAGAAAAAGAGCTTTTAATTAATTATATGAAAAGGCAACACTATTACATGTTACGCGTATTTACAATTGCTGTACATTATTACAGTATGTACGTACCGTACTGTAAATGAAAGTCATTACTTGCTGAATATCTCGGTCAAAGTAAGCTGTTTGACAGTCTTCATCCGTTTTCGGGGAGCCAAGTCGCGCATCCGCTTGACAGTGAGAAGTTGCATATGGTCACACTCGGGCTGACGCTCCATCCACTTCAACGCATTTTCAAGGCCGGCAAATTCTTCACTAGCTGATGGACCCGTGTATGCTTCAACTTCGACATTAAGGTCATCTTCTTCCTCGACACTTTCTTCTCTCACACTTTCAATGAGTTCATCATCATTTAGAATTTGAAACCCAGGGTCTTCGCAGCGGGAAAGACAGTAGCGCGCGTAGACATAATCATTATTTTGGGAATCGCAGTACGTTTCCGTCTTTATTTGTTTTTTCTGAAATTCTGAAAGCGATTCGGATAATCAGCGATTCGGATAGTTGGAGTTCGGATAATTGGAGTTCTACTGTATTAAAAGGTTTTTATAAGCCATTTTGTGTTCTACTTTTATCACTTAAACATTTAAAATCGTATTCTAATGATATTAGTGATTTTATTGTAGGATTATGTGGTTTTTCTTTGTTTTTCTTCACATACATACTGATGTATTCCAGATATATTTTCACATAAAGTACATCAAACAAATTGTTACCTGAAATTAATTTTAGAGAACCCACTAGTTACTATTTGGCTACCACTATTCTAAAAAAACAATCTTCATAAGTAAAATTTAGTTTAAACTTTGTTATGTTCTACGACGAATATAATGTTTCGAGTAGTGGTAGCCAAATAAATGATAGGTAGGCTCCCAACATCACCTTTAACCAATTCGCAAAAAACGAAATAGAAAAGCAATAACTTAATAAAAATTACTCGGAATTTTAAAATTTTGGGTGATTTGACTATAAAAATTGCGTGTTTTAGTTAAATCATTGCTTTTCTGTCTCAACTTGCCTTAAATCAACGTATCCCTAATTAAAATTTTCCCCAAGACAAAAAAAAAGTGTGTGTGTGTAATGTAATTGTTAATAAACTTTAAAAGTTTGCTGAAAATATGTATGAGTGTTTAAATGCAATTTGTTATTAAATAATGAAAATATTATTTGCCAAAATTTGAGAAAATTATCAACCTTGAAAAAAAAATTTTTTTTTTAGTTTATGTCATCAACTAAAGTATTTAAGTCTACTAAACATTTTTTAATTTTATACGAAAACTATGCCATTATCATGTTCTGTGCTATAAACTGAGTGTTTCGAAATTTTTCAAAAAACTGAATGAAATGTGTTGAAATTGTCAAAAAGAAAAAGAATTTTCAATTTAGAAAAATCTTGTTTTTGTTATTAATATGCTTGTATAAAAACATTTTACCACATTAAAGACAACTTTTGTTTTATTGAGCAGCTACAAATGAAAAAACAATGCATAAAAATTTCATAAGCGTATATATAAATAAGCATATATGTAAACTACATCGAATAATCGACTTCATTGCAAAACATTTTTTTTTAATCGAGTTTCTCAAAACAAAAGTAAAGTCTATTGAGGTTACTTGCAATAAAATTGGAATAATTTATATAAGAAGCACTATTTTATCTAATATTAAGTCAGTCATATTGGCTACGAGCAATATTTTAAATTTTTTTGTTCGACTTCATTCTAAAAACAACATCTTAAAAATTGAGCAAAAAATACTCAAATCTGAGTATGTCGCATAGTCAAAATGGCTCCGAATCAAAATTACTGAAGTTTGAAACATGTATATACTCATTTCTGAAAACGTGCACACACTCAAGAATAAAACATCATGTTCTCATATTTGAGTATGTCCATGTTTTAAAAATGAGTATAAACTGACTTCTATGTGCTCATTTTTGAGTATTCCACGTTTCAAAAATGAGTTTGAAATGATTCTAATCATTTTTGAGTATGTCCATGTTTCAAAAATGAGCACGAACTGACCTCTATGTGCTAAGTTTTGAGTATTCCAAGTTTCAATATTCTGAGTATTTCTGGTATTTCAGAATTGAAAAATATGAGTCGTCATATTTGAAACAAAAAGTTTGATAAAAAAATTAAAACTTCGATTTACGCAGATTTGAAAGTGTTATTTTTCTCCCTAGCGGCGATTTTTTCGTTAGTTGACAGTCTTTTTAATATATACATATCTACTTCTCTGATTTCGACAGAACTAATTCCATTTAACAAATTTAACATTTTTAGCTGCATCTGTAGCGCTTAATTGCTGTTATGTATCGATAATTACCACTATTTTCGAATAATAACTTCAGCATTTTTTTCTTTTCAGTTACAAGCTTTTCTACCAATCCCATTCTTTGAGCAAGTATTCCGGACAAAGAACTCTCTCATTTCCCCTACCAGTTTTTTCTCTAACTAGGGTCCTTTTCCATAACTCAGCAACTATCTTTCGGCTTTCAACGAAGCTGATTCAAACATTATAATTAAATTAATAATTTCCTTCTATAACATCAACGTAAATGTATGAATTGTATATACCACTCTTTTCGAATAATAGCTTCAGATATTTTTTATTTCATTTCAAAGCATCTCGGACTCTATGGGCCCTATTACGACGGAGTTTGGCTCATTCAACCTGATATCGATAGCCTTACATAGTTTAGTTCAACCTTCCCCCGCCAGGGGGCGAATTCTTATTCCACGTTCTATGAGCTCGATTACGACGTGATTTGATTCATTCAACTTGATTTCGATTGCATAAGATATTTTACGAGGGCAGTTTGATACCTCCGTGACTTTAAAAAAGGTGGCTGTCTGATCGCACTCTTATTGTTATGTTTTCAATTTATTATTATCTGCGGCAACATTCGTGCAATTTGTAGACGTTATTTTAAATACATTGTGTTTTATTGGATACAAAAGCAAACGATTGGCGTGTTTGTTTTGATTATAGAGAAAAAAGAATTTCGTGTTTTGATAAAACACTATTTTTTGCGCGGAAATAACAAATTGTTAAGCTGAAGAAAAGTTGAAAAAAATATTATGGGGACTCTGCTCCATAACATGGTATGGTTCACAAGTGGTTTACGGAATTTCGTCGTGGCCGTACGAGCACAACACATGCAGAACGTTCTGGACGTCCAATTGAGATCACGACTGAAGAAATGGTCAACAAAATCCATTATATCGTATTAAAAGACCGCCGTGTGAAAGTGCGTGAGATAGCTAAGAAGGTAAAAATTTCAAATAAACGTGTATTCAATATCTTGCAAGAACATTTGGGCATGAAAAAGTTATCAGCAAGATGGGTGCCGCGATTGCTGACAGTGGATCAAAAGCGGACTTGTGTAACCATTTCAAAGCAATGTTTGTACAAGTTTGAGCACAATTCAAGCGAGTTTTTGCGGCGTTATGTTACAGTTGATGAAACATGGATACATTACTACACACCAGAAATGAAAGAACAGTCTAAACAGTGGACTTCTTCTAATGAACGTGCTCTGAAAAAGGCAAAAACAGTTCCATCGGCCGGAAAGATTATGGTCGCAGTTTTTTGGGACTCAAAGGGCGTATTGCTCATTGGCTATCTGGAAAAAAGAGAAACTTTTACCGGACAGTATTATGCTGATTTATTAGATCGCTTTAATGCAAAATTGAAAGAAAAGCGGCCCCATTTGTCCAAGAAAAAAGTGCTTTTTTCATCACAACAATGCGCCAGCGCACTCGTCTGCAATCGCAGCCGCTAAATTGGTTGAATTACAATACGAATCGCTCCTTCATCCACCCTACTCTCCTGACTTGGCCCCCAGTGACATTTTTCTTTTTCCAAATTTAAAAAAAATGGCTTGTTGTAAAGAGATTTTCTTCAAATTCTGAGACAAATGCCTATTTTGAGGAGTTTGAGAAATCTTACTTTTAGGAAGGATTAAAAAAGTTAGAACATTGTTGGAAAAAGTGTATGATTATGAAAGGAGATTATATCGCAAAATAAAATGCATTTTGGTATGTGTATTGGTTTTTTCATTTAAAAGTCACGGACTTATCAAACTGCCTTCGTAGTTCCACTTTTCCACCGCCAGAGGGCATATGTAAAATGTTAAGAAATTTTAATTAAATATAAATTATTAAAATATATATACATGATTTTTTTAATTTTATCAATGAGTAAGAATATAGATCATAATTACACTACTTTGTTGATGAATAAATAGGCATTGTAGTTTTAAATGTCATTTAAAAATATTTTTTATACAAAATCTGGTTAAAGATATAAAACCATGCAAACTGGGTTTTTTTTATTATTATCACAGGCCTGGCTGGTCAGCTAGTAATAAATAAATTTTATATTGATATATGAGAAAGAACTTAAATCCAAAACTTAAAAAAAAAAAAAAACATTGATGAAATAAATTTCAAACTCGTCGATACAGTAAAATCATTTGTTGTTGTACTTATTTCATGCTTTATTTTCAGGCTGTCTCAGCACTTATAACCCAAAGTTTATTTTTTAATATTTCAATTTATAACACATGTTGGCAATCCTTGTTACATTAAGACAGATTGCACAGAAATAACAGAACACGAGAAACAAGAAAGCGTAGAAACAGGGAAGTTCATGAATAATCACTTACATCAGAAAGCTTGGAAGCAAACAAACAAAAGAGTAAGCAAACATACGGTTTGCGGTCGTAGAGACAGCTAAGGCTTTGAGAAACTTATTTGCAAACTTTTTCATTAACTTTTACGTCGGCAAGCTTGTTTTTAAGATTACTAACATTGTATGTTTGGATAATTACAATGGCGACTGTTGACTACGTAACAATTGTTAATGTTTCGAATTTTAGTTGTGGGAAAATGTCTTTTAGTCGTTGAAAATCAGTCAGGTAAAAAACTCAATTATGACCAATAGAAAAGTCTTTTAAAAGTCTTTTCTATTACTGAATTAATTTCTATATTATAAGTCTAAAATATAAGATATAGTAAATTATACTTAAGTATTAATAAAGTATAGATATGATTTTTCAATGAACGCCTATCAACGAAATCTTGCCAACAGCTAAGACTTATTTTTAGCACTATACCAACGTCATGTGCTACATGGGATATGACTTTACGGAAAATCTTCAAGTGGCAGTAGAGAAAGTAGTATGGTGTTTGTTTATTTATTTTTTGTGACCAATAACGTTGTAAAAAAATCGATTCAATGGGAAGATACTTATTTGCTTATACCGAAACAAGGAAAATACGATTAATAAATAACATCATATGTAAGAGTTAAATGATTGTTTTATTTCATTTTTTCCTTAATGCTTCTGTTGATTAAGTAATGCTGATTTTGTGGCGTACTACAACCGGTCGGTGGTTATCGTTTAAGAGTGTATTGTGCTGCACTTTTTTAATATCGAAGCACGGATAAAGTAATTGTTTATTCATTTTCTATGATTTACTTAAATGACTGTACATAATGAAAAAAAAAATTATTATTTTGTTTAATAATTATTATTTATTAAATGACTTTTTTTAGTTGTGCTTAAACGTTTGAGCAAAAAATACGGTCTGACAGAAGAAAGTTTTATTAAGTAAACAAAGTAGAGGTTTCTTAAATTAGAAGCAATTTTGAATGGCGGAAGGGATTAAAAAATACACAACTTTCAAATTAAATTTCATTTACAAGTACCTCTGATCAAATGCGATTAGTCAGGTCAATATATTATAAAGATGTATACATTTTATATTACTCGTAAAAATTGCATTTATTTCACATTTTAGTTCAGAAATACGATACAAATTTTCACGATAACACTAAATTCAAATTAATAAAAATCATTTTAAAGTATTTCAATGATAAATTAATTGAATTTTTTAGCTTTTAATGTATAAAATAGTTTTGAAATTATTAAAATTTGTAATATATAATTTGCAAAACTAATAGAAAAGCAAAACAAATTTCAATTGCGACAAGAATACATAAAATTTCTTTAGAATTTCAAATTTTGGAAACAAAAATATAACTATCAGGAAGAAAATGAATAGAAAGAGGTCATAAAGCGTTTTAATAATTAATGATTATATTTGTAATGAAAATAAATATCTTTGTTTAATGACTTTCTCAAAGTATTTATTTTGAAGCAACTCTTACGTGTTCATTAAATTAAATGGCGATTGCAATTCAACTTGTTTCAAATTCTAATTTATATCCTCAAAAAGAAATAAAATTTAAATAATGTAAACAGATTTTCAAAACTAAGTAAATAATTTTAATAAGCAATAGGGAATATCAAACGCACATTATTTTAAAGTAAATACTTTAAATTAAAAGAGGTACTGTTATTTATATAACTTAAAGCTATGTCTTTAAAATTGATTAAAAATTCTTTATAATGAAACAAGAAAATGTAAATTACATATAGAATGCAAATTTAAAAATATTTCTTTAATCCATATGTATTGCCAAAACAAAAAGAACTACTAGGAAATGTGCAGACATATAGATAAACAAAGAAATGGGGAAAAAATTTGTCATACATAGAAATTTAAATATCGTGAACAATTATTCTCATAAGTTAAATTATCAACAAAGAAAAAAAAAGATTATTGCTTGCAGATTATGTGATAGCGCACGTTTATTTAGTTGGTCTAAACTCGTCTAACAGTCCCAGGGTATTAAATGTACTTACAAATAATATCGCACTCTTGAAAATTGAATAAATAATATTACACGGCGAGAAATCGCGGATATTTAAAAATAAGTAAAATGTACTCATTTTTTAATGTTTTCTCTGTTTATAATAGTTTCAGCGTTAAAGTAAACTCAGTTTTTGAAAATTGCACATACGCAATGTTTTTAGATATACATCGCTTTGAAATAATTTCACTGCCATATAATTTTACTTTTATGAATGCGGCCATCATAAATCGCCTCGTCACAAGAAATGTAAATAAAACGAGAGACATATAATCAATCACACGCGGATTCAACCTATCGTCCTCACTATATAGATAATTATACATTGCTCTCCAAAAATTAAGGGGCAGTGACCAAACGCTTTCGCTTTTTACATGGTTTGTCGAATATCTACTGAAATTCTTGACAAATTGCCCTTGAACTTCGAAGATGTAAAGTACCTGTTTGACTTTAAGAACAGTAGAAACAGTATACTATAATTAAAAAATTAATATATTGAATATTTGATGAATTATGGGCATTTGTAAGAAATACTTTTTAACTGCGCATGCACAAACTATACCAAGTAACCCCTTTTTTTCATGATTTGGTAATCAATGGGGCAATTTGGTGGTCATTTGGTCTATAGGGTAACTCATATAAAAAGACCAGTCAAATATCATGAAAACTCAGGAAGATGTCGGCAATACAGTGAGCTAATTGACAAATTGGGGAGAAAATCCAATTGGATTGTAAGTGACTTCCTACCCAATTTGTCAATTTTACAAACTATTTTACTAAAAAAAGTGTGTTTATAAATGCGCCGAAAGCGTTTCACCACATATTAATGTAGGGATCTAGAACGTTTTCCTTTTAACTAGTTTGACACCAGAAATTCTGAAAAGTAGTCTTCGCCTTGTTTAATTGCAAAATTCTTGTCATTAAATAAGGCTAATTTTTCTGTTCTAAAATAGTAGTATCTTTGTGACCCGCGAGCTTTAGTTTGAAGATCCCTATCTTACGAGTCACAAAGAATGTTGCTAGTGTTGAAGATATTTCAAAAGAGTGTAAAATACAAATAGATGAAAAATCTTTGATTATATAGTTTTTGTTGAACAGTATAAACCCTGATACGAAAAAACTTTCATTACTTCTATTAGATAAACACTATTGACTATTTTTCTTTTCTTTCCTGACATTTGCTGCCTTAGTGATTCTCGCACTTGACTGCGGTTTCATGTATGTGTACTGCTCCTTTTACTTCATTCTATATGTTGCTGTTCTGATGTGTAGTCGAATCTAAATGTGCGGGCCGTTCTGTTGCCCAGCAATGATAATATTTTCTGTATTTATAATGTACTCATAATCAAGAAGATTAAAAATTGAATTCCAAGTCACCTAACTGAAGTCTCTCAATAAGAAAAAAACGCATTCACACACCATCAAAGGATTAATACATTAATTAATATTATTCCTATTTATATAGCCAATTAAGCCCGAGCGTACCCTGTAGATGTATCAAGATATCAGTGAATTATATGTGAAATAGCTAGAAGATGGACACAAAGATTTAAAAGATAAGCAAATCTTTTTCTTACCTGTATTTATATTGTGAAAAATATTGAAATTACAAATAAGCCATCCTTTAACTACTGCACATATCTGTAAAAGTTTTTAGAAATATTTAAGTTAAACATAAAAGGTATTCTCTATTCTTATTCAATTTTATTTGTGAACTTACCTTCTATCCATTAGATTTTTTTTTTTTTTTACAGTTTACAGTGTAATATTAACAGACGATTCAGAACATCTTTTCCTAGCAATATAATTTTTTTAAGACGTCAAAGTCACAAAAACGGCAGATTGATTTTTTTCATATCAATATTAATCAATTATACTCTTTGAAAAAAATGTCTGTCAGCAATATTTAATGAAAACAGTTTTGACACGTATCGATTTTTGGCTTCACACATATCAGGCATATTTACATTGCCTAAATATTTATATCTTATCTCTTAAACAAACATGAATGGATGAAAAGAAAATTTCAGTGCACGATGATTGAATGCTTAAAATATTTAGCATGATAATGGATGCCTATATTTTTAGGCGGAAAATAAACTATGCAAAAATAAAAATCTGTCATTTGAAATATTTTATTTTTTGGGAGCTATAATGTTTTTTGTTGAAAATTAAATTAAATATTCTTCAGAACTAATGAAAGGTTTATCAATTTGAAATATCTTTTATAGATTAAATTGTTTGGTTCAATTACAGTTTACATTCTAATTTAAAGTGAATATTGTGATATAAAAATATCATTTTAAGGTATCTACGTGTAAATACTACTAAGGACTACGTTTAAAATAGCTGTTTACGACTAATAAAGGACTACGTTTAAATAGCGGTTTTCGACCAAAATTGTCAAAAACAAATATTACATTTTATTAATGACCAACTTTTTACCTTTTCCAGAAGTATATTTATTTTTATTGTACGATATATAGAACCGGAGTAAAAGCGATTTTCAAACTGCTCAACAGCTGTTACTCAAACCGGACGTACTGTTTAAACAGCCTGAAGTACTATTAAAAGTACCATATGTTTGAAGAAATTTCTCTAAAAATTATGGCCTTCTAGAAATAAAAAAAAAGTCTCAGTACTTGAAAAAAAAAGAGTATGGCTCATAAAAACAGTTAAGTTTGGATGCATATTACTGTAAATTCTTGTAGTAAAGCATCAATCTATACTTTAAATGCATTTGTTGGAAAATGTAATTTTCGGTGTAAAATTCCATACGCAAAACATGATTTCTGCAAAAGTTATTGAAATATCACTATGAAATTTAAATTGCTTATTGTTTACACTATTGCGAAAGCAATGAACTAAAGATTTAATTTTAGAATAAATATTTTTTGTTTTATGGATGGTTTCGTGGAATGGCAACGATGAATTTTATGAAAATCAGCATGTAAACAGGTACGATATACTATAAGTTTTGGAACATTTAAAGTATCTCTTAGATTTTAATTCATTTCCTTCACGAGTGTCATAAATATGAAGCGTAAAAGGGAAATTAGGATACATACAGTAGAATTTTCTGTACAGCATTTTGTGTATTGGGCAAAATTTCACTAAATTTTACAACAAATTCCTCCATTTAGCAAAATTTTATCAATGAATGAAATATTTTTTGCTTTTTTGTACAGTTTCTAGTTATAATCTTCATAAAAATAAGTTAAAAATATAATTAAATAGCTTTTTTAGGGAAAAATTGCTCCGCACGTAGTCAAGCACTTTAGTATACTAATTTGAGAAATGTATTTCAAATTACGTTACAGCGTAATAATATGCCAAGTCAAAAATATGTAAACAATCTTTACATTTTGTTTGGTTTGTTAATAAGATAATTAATTAATTGCTTCGTTGATTCATGAACTATAATTTGATGCTGTGGTCGTCACATATAATTTAAATGTAAAGAATCATAAGAATTCTGTCGCTCAAATGTCATGTAATTTGGTTGTCTTAAAATTACCATCGCTTTATAATTATATGTATTATGGTTTAGACTTGTGTATAGTATCGATCGCTCGCTATGTAAATAAATAATATAAATATAGCTTCTAAGTCTTATAACTATAAATTTAGATTCAATATATCAAAAATATTTACCCCATATAGCCAAGAATCCCATCTGTTATTTTTAGCTATATGGGGTACATAAATTTCGATTTTTTACATATTTTTCAAATTTTTCAAAAAATGATTGACGAATCGTTTTTCAACTCCATATAATATAAACAAAAATGCGTAAAATTACACTTTTTATTAAAGACACAATTGCGAGTGCGTTTAAGTGACTAACAAAAAGAGTGCACCCAAATAAAAGTTTTGTTGAATAGAACAAAAATTTGGTTGACCCAACAAAACTTTTTGTTTAAATATATCTCAATGGAAATTTTGTTTGAATCAACAAAAATAAAATATTGTTGAGGTTTTTTTTTTTTTTTTTTTTTTTTTTTTTTTTTTTTTTTTTTTTTTTTTTTTTTTTGCAATTTAAAAAAAAAAAAAAAAAAAAAAAAATTGTATCGTCAGCAAAAAGTGTTTTGTTAATTCAAGTAAAATGGTTCAATTTTACTTGAATTTTGCTAAAACAACCAAAATGTACTCAACAAAACATGTTTTATAGTTTTAATCAGTTCCTTTTCTGGGTGTGAACAATATTTCTTTCCTGTTTATACTGCGTTAATTTAATGCTAGAAATAGTAACTCTTACAAATGTTTGCACTTTCTATTTGCACTATTTCTACGCCATTTCGTACGAACAGCACGTATTTAACACTAATAAAGTAAATAAGTGTACAAGTAATTAAGTATAAGTGTAAGTATGAGACATTAAGTATACTTGTAAGTGTGAATACTAAGTATGAGTAATTAAGTATATAAACATTTCTTTTAAAAATTTCAGTTTTACACGTATCTCTCTTTGTTTATGACATGCAGAGCAGAGTTTTCAATCAAATTTTACGAAATATACAGAAAACATGAAAACCTGTAAGACAACAATTTTGCTGAAATGTAAAATGAAAGAAAATGTATTTTCGTGGAGATATCACTATACATGGAAAATACTTTTTAACTACTTGGGCATAAAATACAGTCCCTTTATCCTTTATAGTTTTAAAATACAACATAGTGCAATTTATATAAAACATACATCTGATTATTATGAAAATTCATAATGATATGGGTAATATTATAAACTGTATTAAAGCTGCCTAAAAAAATCACTTATATTGAAAAGATATTTATTCGGATTACATAAATTTCGACAACAATATTTCTTAATGTTCTGCAAAAACTATTAATGAAATATACAGACGTTTTAATCAATCTTCTCTCTATTTATCATCATGATCTAGACGTGTTTTTATAAGATACAAAGAAAAGTTTCATCCTGTACACCAATTAATCACGTTAACTTTATTTCACTTGGATTACTTCGATTTTTCAGAAAGAAATACGGTTTAAATGAAACAAATATTTATTCGGATTAGGTATATAATAAGCAGAGAAAGTCGTTAATTTACTTAGCAGGTTTAATCACAGTATGTGAATTTTTGAATAAAATAGGACCGAACTGATTGATAAAAATTGAGATTGTTGTAAAAGTATATGAGAAATACGAGAATAAGAAATGAATTTTGAAAGCTACCTAAGGAAATACGTGACGTGGGTAAATTTAATAAGCTCTATCTAGCGCTTTAGTAACAGAATTTTGTATTTTCTAAAGAAATATATTACTTAGAACCCTTCTCTTTGAAATTTTTGAGATAAAGAATTTAACATAGATATATAATTTCTCTCTTTCTTTCTCTTTCTTCCACCCTCTGTAGTTTATATAAATATATATGAACACATGCTAAAGTGTTATTGTAAGGTATGTCGCTTTTCAGGAATATATTGACTTTTCTTGTAATTCTGAAAAAAAAAGCGGTCTAAAAATAAAAATAATTCAGAAATTTTATCATGCACTATAAATCATAAAAATACATGATTAGACATGTTAGAAACGAATGCAGAATTAAAAAAATAATGAAGTACTAGGTGCGCAACCATGTTTGGTTTTTTTTTTTATCAATCAAAAAAGAAAAAAATTAAGAAAAATGCAAAAAAATGATTTATTCAAAGTATCGTCCCTCGCTAGCTACACATTTTTGCCATCTCTCTGGCAATGCATGAATACCGCGACGATATAAAGACGCGCCTTTGAACCAAAACCATTCATCCAACCAATTTTGTACTTCTTCGAAATTGGCCAAGTGTATTCCAGCCCAGTTATGCGCCATCAATCGTT
Organism: Maratus michaelseni; assembly: GCA_963931845.1. Lineage (NCBI taxonomy): Eukaryota > Metazoa > Arthropoda > Arachnida > Araneae > Salticidae > Maratus > Maratus michaelseni. The sequence continues at coordinate 341,402,192 of OZ007589.1, read as the reverse complement.
ACAAGTGATAATTGGAAGGGGCTAGGTCTGGTGAATACGGCGGGTGCGGTAGAAGATCCCATTTCAGTGTTTTGATGGTGTCCCGTGCGATGGCACGGAGCATTGTAGTGCTGCAATATCACTCGTTTTTGTCTCGTGTTACATTCTGGCCGTTTTTCGAGCAATGCTTGGTTAAAATTATTCGGTTGTTGTCGGTAGCGATTCCCATTAACAGTTTCGCCCGGTTTCCGCAGCTCATAGTACACGATTCCTTTCTGGTCCTACCAAACGCAGAGCATTGTCTTCTTTCCGAAGCGATTTGGCCGTGTCTTCGATGTTAATGCTTCCCCAGGTGAAAGCCACGATTTTTGCGTTTGGGATTCTTGAAATATATCAACTTCTCATTAACAGTAACAATTCGATGCAGGAAGCTCTTTCTTTCATGCCGCAAAAGCAAAATTTCGGAAGTGGCTCTTCGATTTTCCATCTGTCTCTCAGTGAACTCATGCGGCACCTTCCTTTTGAATTTTTACCATGACATGTAAACGTTTGGAAATACCTTGGCGAGTCATGTTTAATGCCTCTGTCAGTTGTCCTTGTGTTTGCGTATCATCTTCATCCAATACCTCTTGCTGATCGGCGTCCTCAATTGTTTTTGGTCTTCCGGAGCACTCCTTGTCCTCAGTGTCGAAATCGGCATTTCTGAAGCGTTTAAACAGATTTTCACAGGTAGTTTTCGATGGTGCATGTTCGCCGTAGGCCTCCTCTAGCAAACAACGTGCTACGGCTGCATTGTTTTTCAAGTTAAAGCAGAAAAGCAAAGCTTCCCGCAAATGCTGTTTATTTGGCACAAAACTCGAAATTTTCGTTGTTATAAAAAATATTTTTGCGTTTCGATATGTGTTGTTATTACGACTGGGTATTGTTAATAGATATTCAAGCTATTAGAAAAACACAACTTTAGACCTGTATGTCGACTACATGGGCCATTAGCGCTATCTATGTGTGAAAACCCGAAACCTAGTTGCGCACCTAGTATGCGTTGTAAGGTACTATTGAATTAATCTCGGATTTAATAAAGAGACATTGTTATAAAATGAAGTTACATGGGCATAGCAAAATTAAATTCAGGAGAGAATGTTTATTTAATATCCTTTGTCTTTTCTTTGCCAAACGTTATCCATTTGATTAAGAAAAACCGCCATCATTTTTCTGTAGATACATAAATTTAAATAATGGACATAATGTAGAAGTTTTGAACTCACAGTTCTACTATTAACCAAAGTTACATTCAGGAAAATCTTCTTTCATTACTCCGTAATGTTTTCCAAAATATTTAATAGAATATATGGTGTTCTTATCTCATTGTATTTTGTTTTAAGTCTACATGTATTACTAAAGTAAAAATAATACGTTTTAAACGTAAAATGACCCATAGACCTATGAAACAGACTGAGCAGAATTTGTGGATGATGACATTTTTACGAATTATTATTTTTGGCCTTTGATAAGATAATGTAAATATCTTGTTATTGTGATAAATAGTATTGTGCGTCATGGGAAATCTTTCATTGTATAACATCATTTATGTTTCAAATCTATAGCCAGTTTCATTCGTCCAATTTAAGAAACAAAAGGATTGTTGAAGGTCATTTTTTCATACTCACAGCTGAAGTCTTCGAACGTATAAAATCCATTAAGAAAAAAAAATATCATCACTATTATATGCAAACTCAACGGTACAATAGGAAAAAGAGCTTTGAATCACTGTTGAAAAAATTGCAAATATATTTTAAAAGACAAATGTTTAGATAATTTATCATGCTCAAAACCTTGGTGTAATTTGTGATCATTTGCATACATCTACTATATATATAAAACACAAACGGAAATTTCGTTCCGTTCCTTTATAACTCAAGTTCCGTTGAATGGATTTTGATGGAACTTGCACTGTTCGATAGATATTTTTTCAGGGAAGGTTTTAGTATATAACACAACGTTCTACGTAGATTAGTTATAGAATTATGATGGAAAGTTCTGTTATTTTGGACGATAAGGTTACCATAGGTCATTTTGTTTGGCGATCGTTATCGTTGGCGAAATAATTGAAACGGCTATATCAGAAAATAAATCAAACACATAGAAAACTAAAAGAAAAATTCTCTTATTAATTTTATTCAAAATACCCCCCCCCCCGCAAAAAAAGAAGAAAAACTGTTTTAATGAGGGATAATATTATAAAGCAAAAATATTTAATTTAAACCCGAAGGAATGTTTATCGCTTGCGTCAGGTTGACAAAATCTTATCATTTGATTAGATATTATATGAGTGACAATTTTTTTTGTTTTCCATTTTTTTGTCTCTCTGTTAATTTTTTTTTATATATAACTCCCCTATCATGTGACTTACAGGAGGATCTAGCAGCAGATGTAATTGTAAAAATGACTGCATTTATAAGTTACATGTTATTTGTTTATTTACGATTTTGATTTTACCTTTGGCACCAAACAATGTGATTTTAAGCCAAAAATGCATAAACGTGACATCAGCTTGAGCTTTATTAGCAATAATAGTGTTTTTTCAGGTATACAAGATCCTTTTTGGAGCAAATTTTGATATTCAAATGCAAATTTTATAAATAGCAGTTATTGTTATAAATATGCGATCAAATATTTAAATTTTAGTGAATGTCTGCCACCCAAACACATATTGTAAAATAGTTAAATTTTAGACATTTAAAAATTTACTACGGAAACATGCAGGTTTGTTTTCACCAAACATATCATTTTTATAGCCTCAAATTCAGATCAGCGAATATTGTTTATTCTTTAATTTTTTTTTAATATATCGCCAATTTCACTTATAGAAATATTCACTACGTCAAAAGTTAGGAACTAAAGAATATTATTAATTAGACGACTTTTGAAATTAGCAATTGCTAAATTCATGGTTTTTTTTACATTATGAAGCAAAGTTTTACCAAAAAAGCAATGCTTCCAATCAATGTACGGAAAAACTTTGTGATGTCAATGGTGGCGAATGGAATAAATAATATTTGTCGATTTATCATTTCAGCGTGGATAAAAAAACGAGTAGCTGAAATTCTGATTAGATAATTTTTCGATCATTATAAAGCATTTTCGACTTACACACATCCCTAGCAGCTAAAAATAGTGGCAAATGAATTTATTTCTGCGTGTTATTATGCTCTTTAGTGAAATGCAAAGAAAATATTCGATTTAAGTATTCACCAAAAAGATTATTACTAAACATTTTGCATAGCTAACTTTATCATTATTAGTTTTGTATAAGGTATGGAATTTTGCTAATGAAAGATCTATAATTGAATTAACAGTAATTTGACATTATTTAATGGAACATAGTTTGGCGTGTCAATAACTTCGTTTTAAATGTAAATCTGGTACATTAGTAACCATATCGTTTCAAGCATTTCTAATGTTTGACTTCAAACTTTGGATATCGACGAGATTATGGAAGATTAGGAAGATTTTATTGGATGCAAACTAGATGTTTATTCTTCTACTGTATTTAATCATCGGGGTTTTTTTCAGGTTAACGGTTACACGAATGCAACTGGTCTAAAAAATGGAAAGACAGTGAAAATGGCGTCATTTTAATTTTATTCAAACTATTCAGCTTTAAAAATGCACTTTTTTATGTTTCACCAGTTTTTTTAAATAGGAAAGTTAAACACTGTTCTTTATGTGCAAACAATTCATTACGTTTTTTACTGTATTTACTCTTCTGAAATCGAAAGATGAAAAACCGTAGTAGATACCGTAACCGTAGTAGATACTGTAACGACGAGATTATGGAAAACCGTAGTAGATACTGTAACAGTCTTTTTCCATTGCTAAAAGTAAATATTTTAGCACCAGATAAATATTCAATGACGATATTTATGTTAGATTTTTAACTTCGTTAGTTTGAAATTTCGGCTTATTGTAACTATTAAAATGCACTATTGTTTTTACATCGTCGGTGTTACAATATATCATGTCCATATCTGCAAATTTTTTCAACTCTATAATTTTTATAAAATTGTATTTTACTGAAAAATGAAAAATGAAATTTTACATTTTTATCCCAAAATTGAAGATCAACGTAACGTATGTAACAATGTATCAATGTATGTATGTAACAATGATCAATGTAACGTATATTACGAAATATAACGTAACATAGAGTGATATTGTACTTATGTTACCAGAACCTCACATGGAGACAAGAAAGAGTTCAAGAATTTACAGACGAAAATGAATCAACCGAACATTATTTAAGTTCAATGGTCAATCTATGCAATCATTGTAATGCTCTCTTTTTAGTAGTATGTTGACTAGAGAACATTTTAGTTCCTGTTGCCATAATGGTCTTATGGTTATAATGGCCTCATTTCCAAACCAAACTCCAAATGATCAACTAAATGAGTTGCTTCTCATTAGCCCAAATTTTGTCCAATGTGTGATATAATATAACGCAATGTCGTTCGCATCGTTTACAGCAATATTGAAGGAAAAACCAGGTGAACGTCCCTATTGCTTTAAAATACATGCTCAAATCCATTGATATAATTCGTTCGAAAATTTTGACTAGGGTAGCATCCATAGGTGAAGATCCATATTCCTTTAAAATAAAAAGCCATTTCGTATGATTTAAGGTACATTTAGAAAAATGGCCCAGCGCAGCGGGCGTAGAATGATAGTTGTTAATATTTTTTTCTTTAGTGCCAAATGAGGATATAAATATCTTTGTATATTGTAAATAGTTTTACGGGAGAGGGGGGATGGTTTGCTCGATTAAGCAAGTACTTTTTACGTTATCTGCTTTTATTTTGATTTTCAGAATGCTTACTTACTTAAGCTTATTATTAGTAACATATCATGCTTAACATACAAGGAATGCCCATTTTGTAAATACCACTCCAGGCATTACATGTTCAGTGTTCAGTACACTGTCCATCTTTTTCTGCAACCAAAACACAGCAATACACTTTTTGTTACAACTATTTGAAGTTTACGAGATAAAATGTTAAGAATACGTCATCGAATCATATCTTTATCTCCTATTTCTGATGTTATCACAATAAATGCCACTTTTAAGGTAATCCCATAACCAAAAGAAACATAGACTAATATCTAGTAATTGTGGAAGACAATTAAAGGAAAGCATCCATCAGTATTTTTGTTCACTTTGAGATGTGAGTTCTGGGAATACCGTTTCACACAAGTAGCAGAATGAGATGAAGATATGCCATGGATAAAACTCACGTGGAGACCACGATACCATGTTGTTGAATAAAAACTAATGCGAAATCTCTAAATGTGCATTCATAACGAGCGACGACTATCGATAATACAGCAGATCTTGCCAAAAAATGTTCTCCAAGTAACAATAGTTCACAGATCACCACACGATCGTGACTTAAGGTGGATGTACAAGAATTTGATCAACAATCCTACTCACTTATTTGCAGTTACATATGTTTGCTGCATTATTTACTTAAAAATAGATGTCGTGCTTCCACGGCAACATCACATCCGGTATGCGTTATCAATCACTAATCTTGAAAAGTACTATATTTTAAAATATTTGTCTTTAAAGATTCTTAGAGCATAATTAATAGATTTAATTACAGGAACATATTCTTTTTTAGATAATAAAAATAAAGCATTTTGCAAACGATTTAATGCGCTGTCATGCAATTAAATCTACGGAATCTAAAAGGAAATATATTGGAACTTCCGTATGTGCATTCCATTGTTGATTCTTGCCCTGTTATTATAACAGATTTCTTAGATTGTGCGGGAAACGTCATCTTTTCCCATTCAGGTACGATGGATAACACGCCTGTGGCTTCAAATGTCGCGAAAGTTTCTTCAAATTCGGAACAATAATGCATTATTTTCATAATCTTCTTAAATATTGATATTATTATTATGTCCGTTATTCATTTCTAATGCATTAGTAATAATATGGAAGTAAAGGGTGGTAATCCAAATATAAAGATACCCTTAACGTGCGACCATTGAAGGAACTGCAGAAAATATACAGATTTAAAGCATAAAAAACACATGACGTGTAGATGTTGCATAAATATTGTGGTATTTTTAAAGGTAAAAATATTGATCCTAAATACAGAATAAAACCTCATTTCACTCTGATGATGACTTCTTACAATTAATTATCATTATGATTATTTTGAAGAATAGAGCCAAAGATTTACTTTATAATATCCTACGATCGTCTTTGTAATAATTTAAAGTTTGGGAACGTTTGGCCTAGTATTGAATTTTTACAATGGTTGAAAAATACAACTTTAATTATGATGGCTCTGTAACAGTCTTTTTCCATTGCTAAAAGTAAATATTTTAGCACCAGATAAATATTCAATGACGATATTTATGTTAGATTTTTAACTTCGTTAGTTTGAAATTTCGGCTTATTGTAACTATTAAAATGCACTATTGTTTTTACATCGTCGGTGTTACAATATATCATGTCCATATCTGCAAATTTTTTCAACTCTATAATTTTTATAAAATTGCATTTTACTGAAAAATGAAATTTGAAATTTTACATTTTTATCCCAAAATTGAAGATCAACTCAAATCCTTGCTTGTTTATGGAAGACACAAAACTTTGGAAGGCTATATATATTACCATAACAGCAAATTCGAGAGGTATGGGACTTTTTCTATTAATATGTGATCTCTTCCAGATCGTAATAAAGACACCACGACATAGTATAAATCGTAATAAAGGCACAGTTACGATTCGCTACTTCAAGCACCTGCTTTTATCTTTTTTTTTTACATATTTGGATTTCGTGATTCGTGTCTTCAAGGTTATTTTTCAAAATTTGCAAGAATACTTTTTTATTATTATATTTCTTGAAAATGACGCCGTAGGAGCGTTGAAACGTATGTTGATCATTAAAAAGGATTTTTTTATAAACCTTTTGTTGTTTCTTTTAGTATCACTTAAGCATTTCTCTAGATTTTAATTATATTTAGTGATCTTATTTTGTGATTATGTATTTTACTGATAAATGTATTATTTATGTTACTTTAATTGTTTTTGATGTTTTTATATACAATAAGAATAATTGAGGTATAAATCTAGGTGCATAAATATCACCCCAGTTTTGATAATAGTTTTTATTCATTTCATCAACGGTTTTTCATCAGATTCTAACCTACAAATTACTTTGAATCATGAATTTCATTTTCTTCTCTTTAGAATATAATTTCCAACTCTTAATTTCTATATTTCATAAATTTTGTATTAAAGTAATCTTGACACTTAATTATGGAGTACATGTTCCTATGGAATACAAATAATTCTATGCAATACAACGTATTAAGCTGTACATATTCAATGCATGTGGTTTTAAAAATAGAAAAAAAAAATCTTTATTCTCTCCCGTCGCATATGTGTTTATCTTTTGAATTATAAAAAGTGAAAAGGGAAAAACAATTATCCGTTACAAAAGCATAGAATCAGAAGATAACATTTCTCAAATACTATTTCGTTATAAAAACGATAATTTAATTTTAAGAGGAAGAGTTTTTACTAAAGGATTTCAAAGTAACAAATCCTTCGAGAGAGAGAAAAAAAGAAAAATTAAAATTTTCATTAATCTTCTGCTGGTAGAAATAATTAACACGAGAAATTTAAAGTGTTAAAAAAATTATCTTTGATGAAAAAGTGCTTCTTATCTGAGGAAATTAAATTAAAATAATTTATAGGGAAAATGTCTTTTTTAAATTAAATCATGCGTGCACTAAGGAGGAAAAGGTGTTTTATTATCCAATGTTGCTTGATATTTTGTAAAACTGTTGCATTCATACTTACTTGAGCTTAGAATTATTTTTTAAATGTACAAATATAAAATTTTAGGATGTCAGTACTTATTTTTGGTTCAAAGGTATGGGATTATACTTAAAAAATAAAACTATTTTGGTGTATAAAGTATGCATAACAGTAAAACAAATACAAAATGCATTTTTGCTATCATGAGTTCGAATTTTGAAATAAAACAATCAGAAAAACATTAAATTAAATGTAAATACTTATCGGGTTTTTGAATTGTTTGAGGCTTTCTTTTAGGACGAAAAAGAAAAGAAAATGAATACACAACCGAAGCAAACAAGGCAATGAATATGCTCGAACTTACCGGAGTCGGCTGATGCAATAAAGGCCTCGACCCAGCCATGTCCACTACTAGATGTCTTAAACCTATTAAATTTAGCCTTTAAATTTTTCCGGTTGCAATTTTTGATAAAATGTAAGCTAAATTCAATAAGTTTAAAACATTAACTAGCCAGCGGGAACGGGCAACTCGGGACATTTAATACATCATACGACCGCGGCAGCTTCGACCTCACTCATCGAGCTTCTGGTTTTTATCGACTCTAAACCAGAGTATCAAAACTGATGAAAACACTTAAAGGATATTTAAACTGAGAAGAAAAACAATCAGTGGAAATCTAATCCTCTATATCTTACTATTTCCGTTTTTTTAGCTGTTTAATCCACTACTAGTTTTAGAATAGCTATTATTCTATCTGTAATCAATCTTCTCTTATTCGCCTAAAATTTCTGTCTATTTTCAGATCCTTCACAGTTTCCTTTATTGTTAGCCCTCAGCTTCTTGTACTTTTTCTGTGTTCTCTGGGGTTTTTTTTATATTTGGTCTCTTTAAATAGGTTTTTGAACACTTGAAATATTTCTTGTTCTGTTTTAGTGATTCGTGGGTATTTTTACGCAGGTTTTTACATAAATATATCAGGGGTTCGGGGCAAGAGAGTGCCTAGCCACATTTTTGAACTTCTGAGATATTTGATCAAATACTCAAATCAATATATATAACCTAAAGTTGTTTCGTCATTGTCTTAGTAATATTTGAGATATTTTGAATAACAATATGGCATTACTTTAATGATATTACTAATACGTTTTTTGTAAATTAGCTGTCTTTATTGGGGGCATAAACGAAACCTGTCACATATGCTGCCACAAAGTGACATTAGAAACAAATTATATGTTGGATATTATACAATATTAAGCAACAGATTACAGTGTTAGGTTTATTTCACCAAAATTGTGGCTTGGGATTTTCTTGCCCCGACCCCGTCATATATTCATTGTAACACAAAAATCTTTCATAATTTACACTGTCCGGCTTCACATTTCTTCATGTGTTGTTGTAAAAAAGGAATACAAAAACGTTATACAAATATTATTTTATATTAATCTTATATCATCAGTTCAACATCAGTACGATACCAAAGCGATACCAAAATCAGTGCTTAAAATATGATTTCATTATCCTTTTTTTTTATTGATCAAAAATTTTTTACAAATTAAAAAGAAGAGAATCAGGCAGAGTTCAGATTTTCTTCGCAATTTTGTTCCTTTTTAAATTATTTTTTAAACTTAAGAACTTTCGACCCACCCAATATTTTAGTGCACAGTATGCGAAATTAATAGCAAAAATGTACTATACAATTTAACAAATTTGGTATGCCACATACAAGGTGGCGCGGAATAGAATCACTTATCGGATATAGCCACAGATAATCTATATAATAAAACCGTAAGTCAGGTGACTGTCATCAACAATTCCGGGATGTCCGCTTCATTTTTAGTATGCCAGGCGGCCATTTTTATTCAAAATTATTTTTTCAAATAAAACTGCATGAAAGTTACATTTTTGGAAATATCGTTCAAAATAAATTAATATTTGAGAGACAACTTACACTCAATTATGTATATATTCTGCAATAACTTCAGTTAAAATTAGGTTCGCAGTTCAAATTCTCTATCCATGAAAGTAAACAACAACAAAAAAAGAAAAACATTCATTCGTCGTGAATGTTTAAAATATTAAACCATGGAGGTAATTGTTCGAAAAGCAAGTTCTCCGCGAATGAATTTTTGAACCGCTACGTGGTGTCAAAAAATAATTCGCACCAGTGAGACAATCAAAATTTACCATATACCATAATTATGTGCTATACAACTCAACTTCCTTCCGGATCTTTTCTTGCCGTAAGCTGAATGTAAACAAATACAACATATGTAATAATCTTTAATGAATCAAATTTTGAAACGATTCATCAGTTAATTTGGTATTTATGTGTTATGGGAAGAGAGCCAGGAAGAGACATCATCGAAATGATTATTAGTCACCAATCATATTTACCATTGTTATTGACCAATCGCGTTCAAAACAGTAATTTAATAAACATTTATAAAATACATAACATCATTAAGTACTTTTATGCTATTTGGGTACAAATCCCGCCAATAGCATTTTAAAAATGGAACAGCTTTCGTAGACGCATCGGGGTTGGCGCAATTTTTGTTTTGCACCATTTTGGCGAGAAAACCCCTTTTTCAGGTACCTGTTAAAGATTGCTAAAACAGCATGTTACTTTTATTTTATTTTGAAATATTTTATTTTATATTAAAAGACACACAATTTTATTATAAAACATACACAATGATCAATTTATTATTGAACACACAATATTTAATTTATTATAAAACATAGATCATCTGCTCTCTTGGGTTGCCATACCAAGCAAAATCTAGCCGATTGGGTTGTCCACGCATAAAATCGCCATTTGGGTGCCAAAATGATATGCCGGTGCGTCTGCGACAGCTGTACCCAACATTACGAGTAATAATATGCAGCCCGATTATGGCAAATTATTCAAAACGTTTTAGATGATAATAATGATAGATTTTCTAATCTTCAGACATCGAGTCTACAGCCAAAGTTAGCGAGAAACAAACAAAAAAAAATATTAGCAACAATATAGTACTTCAAAAAAAACTTTCACAAAATAGACTTCATTGCATCAAATCGTATTAAATAAAGTACGCCAATTGGCAATGAACCCAAATACGGAAAATTACTTAATATGTTTAAGAATCTCCGCATTAGCGAATATATTGCAACTGATAAGCAAACGGTCATGAAGCATAAATGTTTAATTGGGTTAAGTGGTTTTTGTCAAGAAAGATAAAATACATAACATAAAATATGCGAAATGCTACCATGATGGCAAAAGTTCTTGATTTGTCTATTAGAATCTTTCGGTTTGGCGAAGGATTAAAAAAATAAAAAAATTATGAAAAAAAAGTAACGTGTTATAATGCTTACCATGCATTTAAGGGAGACCAATCTGGTCGCCAATGGCCCCGCCAATAGCATTTTAAAAATGGAACAGCTTTCGTAGACGCATCGGGGTTGGCGCAATTTTTGTTTTGCGCCATTTTGGCGAGAAAACCCCTTTTTCAGGTACCTGTTAGAGATTGCTAAAACAGCATGTTACTTTTATTTTATTTTGAAATATTTTATTTTATATTAAAAGACACATAATTTTATTATAAAACATACACAATGATCAATTTATTATTGAACACACAATATTTAATTTATTCTAAAACATACGGAATCTGCTCTCTTGGGTTGCCATACCAAGCAAAATCTAGCCGAAACTGACGGGTTGCCCACGCATAAAATCGCCACTTGGGCGCCAAAATGATATGCCGGTGCGTCTGCGACAGCTGTACCCAACATTACGAGTAATAATATGCAGCCCGATTATGGCAAATTATTCAAAACGTTTTAGATGCGATAATAATGATACATTTTCTAATCTTCAGACATCGAGTGTACAAAGTTAGAGAGAAACAACAACAAAAATATTAGCAACAATATAATACTTCAAAAAAAAACTTTCACAAAATAGATTTCATTCCATCAAATCGTATTAAATAAAGTACGCCAATTGGCAATGAACCCAATTACAGAAAATTACTTAATATGTTTAAGAATCTCCGCATTAGCGAATATTTTATTGCAACTGATAAGCACACGGTCATGAAGCGTAAATGTTTAATTGGGTTATGTGGTTTTTGTCAAGAAAGATAAAATACATAACAACACAAAATATGCGAAATTCTACCATGATAGCAAAAGTTCTTGATTTGTCTATTAGAAGCTTTCGGTTTGGCGAAGGATTAAAAAAATAAATAAATTATGAAAAAAAAAAGTAACGTGTTATAATGCTTACCATGCATTTAAGGGAGACCAAACTGGTCGCCAGTGGTGGCTAGTGCAAGAAATAAAAGATCTGCAAAGGAAAACGGTGTGTGATGTACACTGTATGACCAAAAGCCACCGGATAGTTTCGATTTTAGATTTCGTTTCGAATATCTACAGAAATACTTGAGGAATTTTCCTGGAATTTCATCAATGTAAAAAACGTGTTTGGCATACTACTTTTCAGCAAAGGTTTACTCACAAAGATAATTAGGAGATCAACAATTATTTGAAAACAAAAATAATATTTATTGATCACACTAAAAATTAAAATTCTCGAAATGACCGGCATAGCATTTGATCTTGGATAACACGTAAGAATAGCACGTATATTTATGGGGATAAAAAAGTTTCTTGAAAGATTCAAGAAATTTTCGCATGTTTTCTGTTTATAGCATACAGGGCATTCAATCAAATTTAATTCAACTTTCAGGTAGTGTGACACAATACAGTAGGAATAACATATTACATCTATAAAAATAAATAAATTAAATATGTGACGAAAAAATTATTGCTTGTATAAAATTATTTTTAAATGCGCATGCGTGAAAGGTAATAACAATTATTTGGCATAATTTATTATTCAACTGTACAGGGCAACACATATAAAAAAACCAGTTGAATATCGTGAAAATTCAGAAATATATCTGAAATATAGTGGGCTAAATTTCAGTTGCTTTTTGAAAGTAACTGGATGATAAGGTATTTTCAATGAATTGTCAGTTTTGACCTTCTTCCATCTATGACAGAAAATAGTATTGTAATCGACATTTTTTTCAACTTCCAGTTTTCGACGGATTTACAAGTTTTAGGGGTCAGAGATCCGAAAAACATGTTTATACAAAATATCTGTCTGTCTTCATTATATTATCGAAAGGTGTATGAAGTTATGCATAGAATTGAACCAAATTTAATTTATAGGTTTGTGACTATGGGCAGCAGATCCTACTTGTGTTTGGAGATACTTCACCGGAATGGGGCACAGTAATAGCGATTTTGTGCCATTTTCATTATTGTACTATCAAAAAGTGTATGAAATTATGCATAGATTTGCACCAAATTTAATTTATAGGCTTCTGACTATGACCAGCAGGTCCTACTTGAGTTTGGAGATACTCCACCGGAATGGGGAACTGTAATAGCGATTTAATGCCATTTTCATTACTATACAATCAAAATATGTATGAAGTTATGCATAGATTTGAACCAAGTTTCATTTATAGGTTTGTGACAATGGCAGCAAGTCGTACTTGGATTTGGATATATTACGGCTGAAAGGGATACTGTAATAGTGATATTTGTGCCATTTTCATTATTGTACCATCGAAAAATGTATGAAGTTATGCATAGAACTGAACCAAATTTCATTTATATGTTTTTGTCCATGTGACTAAGCCCAAGCAATTCAAGTTCTACTTGAATTTGGAGATATTCCGCCAGAAAGGTGCGCTGTAACAGACAAGTTTATGTCATTTTGATTATGGCATCATCGAAAAGTGTATGAAGTTACGCATATAAATGTACCAAATTGTTTTTGATTATTGCCTGCAGCTCCCAATTGAATTTGGGGATATTCCGACTGAAAGAGGTGATGTGAGAGCGATTTTTGTGCGAATTTTTTCGATTTTTCGTAGTTCTGTTGTAAATCGACCGCTCGTCAGCGAAGGTAACCCGGCTGAATAGCTAATGTAGTTTAGATTAAAAGGAAGATATGGTTAAAGAAAATCACAATCTAAAAGTTCTATAAAACAACAAAAATACATTTTCTAACGTTTCCGTTAAAAAATATATTTAATAGCACTATTATGGAACAAAAAATCCCAGTCCTACATGAGCTCGGGTTTACTTTCTTCCATTATACGGAAAGATTGTGCAGGTCTTGTACGAATCAACCCAAGTGTAATGAAACACAATTTGTCCATTCCCACAAACTTCTACTATATAGACACTTGAGAGCCCTTTACATTAAAACATTAATGAAGGTGGCGCTACTGATTTATTAGGGGAGGGTCAGCAATATGTAGAATTTAGACGGTTTTCATAACACGAAGTTTCAAATTAATATTATTCAGCTAACTAAAAAGTAAATTCGATTAAATTATTGCTTTTTTTTAAACGATAAGTTTGTAAAGTTATGAATAATTAAGAGTGAGACAGAAGTAAAGAATGTGTTGCTTCTTAGATATAGGAACAAAGATGTTATTTCGATTTTTGTTTTTCTATTTCTCCTTCGATTTCAAATTTCAATAGTAAAATGAGAATATTTATAAAGTTATAACAAATTTCAAATATTTCTTTTTTGTGTAAATTTTCTATATATATATTTTAGAAAACTTCTAATCACTTAATTTGGAATACTTTTACATAGAACATTTTACACTTTCAACTTAGTAACTAACTAATTTATTAAAAGTGCAGGGTTTAAAACAATCTACGATGCAAATCTTTCAATTTCTAAAATAACAATTTCATTTGCTTATTTTTTTTTATTAAGAAGTATTGTGAAGAACTATAAACGTCTGGCTGTGTTGATATTATTATCCAAAAAGTAATATATTATCCATCATTTATAGAATTCTAAGCTTATAATAATAAAAAAAATAGCTCGTATTTTCTACATGTATTTTAGAATGAATGAGTTGAAACTAATGTCAAATGATAATCATAAATCATGAAATCACTTTCATTGAAATCTAAGGAAAAATTTGAAACCAAATACTTTTCAGATCTATGATTTGTAGCTTCAATCTATACGGATGTTTTAGAAAGTGATCACATGTTCTGTACGTAACTAAATAGAAAATATTCTAATTATGCCAATACTTTTAGTAGAAAACTTCTTATGCAACGCTACGGTTAGTCAGACTAACTTCTCATGCAGTTAAAAACAGCACGGTGATCAGTGATAAAAGAAACTCTAGATCATTTCGGTTTAAAAGGAGAAAATTGTAATAAATGTATATACATTTGGAAGAGACAGTTTTCTAAATTTCAGTACATGGAATCGAGTTTTAAGACGCTGAAACTAAAAATATTTGCAGTCTGTGTTGACCAAAGCACTTGACTTCTCTGCCAGAAACTCAGTGGTATTTGATTTATAATAAATAGCATAAATTTTGGTAAACAAGGAAAAAAGTAGTCGGATAAAATTTTATTAAATGATTATTTAAAAAACTGTATTATTAGAGTGAGTCGTATTGCATTCGGTTTCCTTTCAAGCAAGTTTAGAACATATTTCCAATTTTGTTGTATTTTGCTAATTGTATGCTATTATTCTAAGCTCATATAATAATTAAGAACTAAAACTTAATCCAATACATGTTATTGAAAAGGATTTCTCATTATTAACAAGATACATAACTTCTAAATACGCATGAGGAAAATTAAGTTACATTTATGAAAATGCAATATTTAGCATTAATTCTAAATAATTGCAAAGATAAAGGAAAGTTATATATTATTAAAGTAGGGAGAAAGAATTACTAAAGCAGTAAATAATGTCTAGCTGTGACAAATTTTCATTAAATGCTGATGCGACTATTGTAATTAAAATTTTGCGAACTGAAACATATTTCTTCGCAACAAATACGTGAAACTTTTAATTACATCCTTAAGTGCCTGAGCTATTATTTAACTCGTTGTAATATTATATAAATATGCATTAAAACGTGACTCTTCTAATGACTGAATATTTTGAAAGAATTTCTCAGATTTTTAGATAGTTAAAATTTCTAGATATTTTGAATGCGATTCAGAAGCATATTTTTCCTATTTTGTTCCCTTTAATTATATTTTTAACAAGGCAAGAAAGGAAACAAATATGTATAATAATTTATAAAGAAATACTGCATCTTTTTTGTCATGTTATAACTTAATCTATGATATTTACTTTTAAATAAATTAACCTCTTTTAAATAAATATTAATGCATGCGTAGAGATGATTTTTTGGTGAGTATAATGTGAGTATAGTGATAAGCATTTTCTTCTGAAATTAGTAAATCCCCATCTCTTAAAAAATTAAACCAAAGCCCGATAAATATTTAAATATATATATTCTACATAGTAGGAGAAAATTATGTATTCATTTTTTGGAATTACTAATAGTTATTCATACTCAAAACATACTTTGATAAATGGGACATAACAAATTAAACTGCATTTGAAAATAAAATTATTTCAAATGCTTGGGTATAAACACCAGACTGTTTTCTGGTGAATGAAATAAATAAATTGAAAATAAAGAATATTATATAATATCTAAAATTTAGACTACTAAAACAAATATTTGCGTTAAATTTGTTTTTTAAAGTACGAATTAGGATGCTGAAGAATTTTTTTTGAGTAATTTGTTTGGAAACTAGCCAGGTAAATTTGAGAATGAAAAACTTTACAGGACTAGAAATATAAATAAATGTAAGATCACAATTAAAAAAAATTGAAAGATTTTTGACAAAATTTATCATAATAATTTATAATATTAATTTCTCAAATCTACTTGTAACTTTCTGACGTGTTCATGAAGTTACTTTGTTAAACGGATATAATTTCCAGATACTCTTATCCAGATATATTAATAAATTGAATATCATTTTCCTTTTCGAAAAAAATCATAAGTCCTTTCAGAAGATAACGTTCAATTTGACGATTTAAGATATTTTAAAGATATATAGATACTTATATACACTGCTCAAAACAATTAAAGGATATTTGAAGTTTTATATAAAATAAAGATATAAACGAAATTTTTTTTGCCGAAAATAGAAGAAGAGAATCGCAAATGCAAATTTTTCTGGTTTTCAAACTGTGGAGTATGCAAATTTTGAGTTCGACGTCAAAAACGTCGCTTCAGCGGCAGCGAATGAAATTTGACTTTCAACTGGATAAAAGAGAATTAAGACAAGGATGCTCGGCATTCAGTGATTGCTTTGTTTCGATGAGTACGATGTCTCAGCGAAGTCATTTGACAGATTCAGAAGCTTGGAGAATTGTTGGTAGGTTAGAAGGGGGCCAAACTCAAGCCGAAGTAGCGCAAGCCATTGGAGTGTCACAAAGTGTCATTTCCCGGATCTGGAACCGTTTTTTGGAGAGTGGATGTGCAGGCCGAAGACCAGGGCAAGGTCGTAGACGGACAACAACGCCCAATGAAGATCGGTATTTAGCGTTAACAGCTCGGAGACACCGAAACATGAACGCTACTCTTCTCCAACAACACCTTCGCTCGGCTACAGGCACCACGATTTCAACTCAGACTGTCCGAAACCGGCTCCATGCTGTAGGTCTGTATGCTCGCCGACCGATGGTATGTGTTAGAATAACATCAAGGCATCGTCGTGACCGCAGGGAGTGGGCAACCGAGCATGTCAACTGGAGGAGAAATGAATGGAGCAATATTCTGTTTTCTGACGAGTCCCGTTTTTCTGTGCATCCGGATAATAGGCGTATTTTCATCTGGAGGGACCGTGGCAGTAGGAATAATCCTGCGTTCGTGCACGAAAGTGTCAGATTTGGCGGTGGAGGAGTGTTGGTGTATGGTGGCATCTCCATTGACGGGCGCACTGACCTCTACATCATTCGAGATGGAGCTCTGACTGGTCGCCGATATAGGGATGAGATCCTCAGACCTATTGTAGTCCCTTACGCTGCAGCAATCGGAGATAACTTCATTTTAATGGACGATAACTGCAGGCCACATCGTGCAAACCTGGTGGTGGATTTCCTTTTCGAGGAAGGAATCGTTCGAATGGAATGGCCAGCGTGTTCTCCAGACATGAATCCAATCGAGCACGTTTGGGACGCTCTAGGAAGACGAGTTTCTGGCCGCCAACAACCCCCACAAACTCTCCAAGAACTGGAAAGAACTCTTCTGGAAGAGTGGGGCAGAATACCCCAACTCGTCATTAATAGCCTCATTGAGTCCATGCCTCAAAGGTGTTCAACGTTGCTGGCCGCCCGTGGAAACCATACCCCCTACTGAAAATGATTTTCTTTGAAGAAAACACCTTTTCTTATTCTTTTTTTCTCATATGCACAAATTGTGTTTTTTTCCTTTTGTACACAAATGCGCAATAAAATGCATTTTTTCTGCCAAACATGTGTAATTTATTCTCATATAACCTACTATGTCTGTCGACCATGTATCAATCAGCTAAAAAGTTTCCCAGATACAAAGTCCACCTAAAACTGCAATATCCTTTAATTGTTTTGAGCAGTGTAGATACTTATATATAATATACTTATAAAGGTATGGAGCATTCGATTATACTTCAAGGTATAATACCTTTTTAGAAAAATAGTGCACAAATTTCTATTTCTACGTCAGTAATATTAGTTCAAAATTCCATGTTTTTATCTGTAAAAATGATTCAAAGAATAAGTCCGAAAACTTCACAATATTGAGCAGGGACATTTTTGTTTTCGGAATAAGCTTAAAAAGATTTAAAAGATAAACATTTAAAAAAAAATTAGTTTCAAACATTTAATAAATCTATATTTATGCACGAAATGAAAGCCTTTTAAAAAAGTATTGCGAAATATGTCGAAGAATATTTTTAATAAATGATTCCGCTTTAAAACATGTTCTTTTAACATATACTGTAAGGCCAAAAGTCGCCGACACTTTTGACTTTCGACTTTTGTCAAATATATCTTTTGAAATATATGCCACTGATAAAATAATATTAATCTATGATATTTACTTTTAAATAAATTAATATATTTGAAATAAATATTAATACATGCGTAGAAGTGACTTTTTGGTGAATATAATGTGAGTATATTGATTAGCATTTACTTCTCAAATTAGTAACACTGACTGATGACCTTAACTTGTCTAGCAGTTCTTAATAGAATCTGCGGATTTCCTCTCTGGTGCTGTTGTGATTTATGGAAATCCTACTTTATAACAATAAATTTTGATGCATTGAAGAAAATAAATTAAATATATGCTTTCTTATATGTTGGAAACGTGAAACATACACTCTATTGCCAAATGTCACTGGGCACTTTCGATTTTAGACATTATGTCGAATATCTAGGAATTTCGCGGCGCAATCTTCTAATAATAACTTCAGAGATGTAAAGAACATATCTAGTCACATATTTTTCTGCAAAGGTTTTTTTTCATCCTGCAATCATCCTGCAATCACCTTTAATGATTCTGCCAAATACAAAGCTGTATGTATAGAACATGACTATAGATCTTGTACAACATTTCTGTTCGTTTGTGTAACAATACCACGTATTTATAATGGTTTTACCAAATACCACGAAGATATGATGGTTTTATAAAAATTTCAAGAAATTTTCGCATATGTTTTGTTTTTAGCATGCAGGGTTTTCAACCAAGTTTAACGTCACTTGACAAAAAAAATTGACAAAGTGCATTAGAAACAATATACTGTAATTAGAACATAAATATACTAAACATTTGATGAAATTTTGGAATTTGCATATAATAATTTTAATTATGCATGCTTTAGTCGTCAGCTCTACAGGTCAACTCATATAAAAAGGCCAAATGAATATCTTGAAAATTCAAAACGATATTGTCGATATAATGATCTAAATTCCATTTCATTTCTAAAAGTAGCTGGATGATTAAGAATTTTCCACAAATTGATATTTTTACTTTTTATTTTTTGTTGCCATTTTTACTGTTTTACATCTCCTTAGAAAAACCATCATAACGAGACGATTACAACAAAGAAAGAGTTATTAAAATCAAAGCATCCGTTAAAAAGCTGTACGAGGACATACGTTACATACATAGTACTTTGATGGAAGTCAGTTGAAACAAATGACAGTGTGGGGAAAATCCCTTGGCTTACAGATACTTTTAGAAAGCAACTGGTATTAGACGATATCATTATCAATTTCTCAATATTAAACTAACATTTTTATAAGAATTGACTTATATAGTTGATCTACTAAATTATGTAATATATATATACATGAAAAATTAAGTATAATTTCATACGAATGCTCAGAATTCATCAAATATTTAATATACTCATATTCTAAATGCTATATGGTGTTACTACTGTACTTTTGTAAGATGTCTGAAAATGGCATTATATTTGGTTGAAAACCTTGTACAATATAAACAAAAAACGGGCAAAAATTTCTTAATTTTCTTAAAAGAACTTTTATATATCCATGAATATACGCGTTACTCTTATACTAATCACTAATGAATACAAATAATGCTTCACAGTAGCTACATAGTTATGGAATATAGATACAGATCATTTCGAGCATTATATTTCAGTGGGTGATCACAAATATTTTTTTATTCAAATTTTTGGTGACTTTTTAATTGCTTTCGTGACAAAACCTTCACAGAAAAATATCTTGCTAGATATATTATTTAAATCCTTGAAGTTAGAGAAGAATGAGTCAAGTGTTTCTCGAGATATCCGACATAACGTCTAAAATCAAAAGTGTCGGAAGATTTTTGGATCTTACAGTCTATGTTTCACATTTTAAGCAATACATCAAATGCATATAGAAAAGCATTTACATATTTTATTTTCTTCAATGCATGGAAATTTATTTATTCGAAAGGAGGATTTTCATAAATCCCGACTGCTCTGGAGAAGAAATTCATAGATTTTATTTTGAACTATTTGTCAAGATAAGGTCTTCAACAAGTGTATCACTGGTTTGTAAAATTAGTGCTCTGTCAGAAAAATTATTCCCTCCGGCAATATATACATACTTTCATCTGTTCCCTAACCCTAACTATAAAAAATAAATTTAGAGCAAATGCTTGTTTTAATATTCTAAGTTTTAGACATTAATGAAATTCTTTATTTTCTATTTATTCATTTAAATCTCCAACAAAAATCTAATATTTATAATATTTATATCCAAGTATTCCAAATACAAATATAACAATTTAATGTTTTTTTTATTACTATGCGCTTGTGTTAGGTCCGAATGTCTAGTCGTAATTTTAAAAATAATACATAACTTCTTCCCAGTTTCTAGATTTTTTCAATATTACTGGGGCTATTGTTTATGTTTTTGGGATATGAGGGTTTACTACTTTGTGAAGAAAATTCTAAAAAATTTATTCCTAGAATTTTTTTAGAATTTTCTTGCATGTCCTTGTTTCTTCTCCGACTGTCCAAATGATTCTGCTTTCAACATGTACTACTTTGATGTCTGAGCAGGTGTAGACAAAAGCCCTTGCAAGTTTTTTGTTTAATCATATGATACGATAAAATATGTGATAGTGCAAGGGGATACAAGTAGGGATAGAAATAGTCGAATATTTTTTGCTGTATGATATTTGCCCGATATTATTTTGGAATGTGTATCAACTAGTTGAATCCTTGCGTTTGTGTGGTTTACTGCCTACATCAGCGATGAACTACTTAAAAATAGGTCATCTGATTGAGGTCATAATATTATCAGTGGACGATTACTAATCTATGCCGTCAATTCGGGTAGTCGGCCGATATGATTCTGAGGTTTTTTGTTGTGTGGGTTATGTATCAGCATTTAGACAACAAAAATAAGTTCACCCCAAGAACTATACAAATTACTGATATTTACTTTGTAAACGTGTTTCATTCATTAAATGTAGAAATAAGGATTACTTTCTCAACTTAATAACTTATAATAATAAAAAAAACAGACAAAATGCTGGGAAATATCGATGTCTATGTAGTATTTTTTAATACAACATTTTCAAATGTCCGCGAAAATTCTTCCAAAGCCTATTGTTATATTAGTAGGCAAAACAATTATATTTCTTAGATGTAAATCTCTCAGTAAATTGCAAATTCGTTCACTAAAATTCAATCGTTATCATTTCCATAGATACTTTTTACGCTCCGAAATCGTTCTGAAAATGTGCAAACACGTTTTGTATTTTTCGAATTACGAATTTTATTTTATTGTTTTTACTTTTGAATCATACCCTACATTAGCAAATACTTTTCTCTAATTCTGCGTAAAAATAATATTTCAAAATCTTAAAATAGAAAATAAAAATATACAGAAAACATAATAAAATAACCATTTACACTCTAAAATGTAAAATACAAAATTGTAAATAAATCACAAGTATCACAACTGTTGCTAATGCCATAACGCCTAAATTTATGTTGCCTCTTATCTTAATCTTCCGGATTTCCTACTTAGCAGTAATCTGCAGAATATCTCTGTGTAAGCATTGCTGTCAAGTTAGCGCAATTTTCTCACGTTACCATAATCTTTAAAATCAGGCCGGATTATAAAGATCTAAATGATGCGCGTTTTTTATTCGTTCTGTGTAAAAAGAAGTGAATTATAAAAAATAACCCTATTAAAACATGGCATGAATAATTTGTCATGTGTGCTATGGAAATTAAAACGCAAAATTGTGTCCCTCAGTATAAACTTATGTCAGAAAATGTAAGTGTAAATAAAAATAGAGAATTTTGTTTTCTATACTCTTCATGTAGTATGTTGCCTCTGTTGCCTCGGACTATGAGTCCGTATTATACGCATTGTATGAATTATACATGGAAATGTACAGTGTATAACAAAATGATAAAGATGGCTAAAACGCCATTTCTATACACGTAAAAAACCCCGCAAACTACTATTTTAACTAAGGTACCGGTTCGTATAACGTTCATAACTGGTTCATTCCATGTGAAGTGGCCTAAATTTAGATATGGTCTCTGCGCGACTCCCTTCAGCTTGAATGCAATCGCAAAAGTATATACATATATGTCTAAGATGGACATCTGGAAACTGTCACAGTCAGAAGTAATATAGTTGGGTCATCAGCGGTCATTCTGTAAAGTTCGCTATTTCACAATCACAGAAAAATCGATCAAACCACCCAGTTTGTCATATTTCTGCTCATTATACATGAAACCTTACTTATTGCAAATATGTGATCTAGTACAACCTTTTGTGCTGAAAAACATAAATTCAGCATTAAAGATCAGAAATCAATACATTGATCATCACTTAGCGTCACACTAGACCATGAAGCCAGTGGCGCGCGATATTTTTTATTCGTACTTTAACAAACTGTAACAACAAAACACATTATTTCAAAAGTTTACCACTTTAACAATTAATTACCCATGTATTTGCATATGTTATAGAACTACTAAAGTTGTTTCCTTACTGATTATATATTTATTAATTTAATCATCTTTGTAATCTCTTTAAAAAAATCTTAAATTAAAAGCATTTTCAGAAGCCAATATATCAACGTAAAAGTCAAACAGGACGGGGAGGCCTACCTTTTGGCTTAAGCTCAACTAGCCCGGCCAGAAGGTTTGTTTACTATGCGGCAAAGCCTTACAAGATAATTATTAAAGTTGGTAGAAATCTATAAATACAAAACAATACTAATAGCTCACTTATTGAACGCTAAACAATTAATAAATACGATAAAGACAAAAGAAATAATCATAGAATAAGCACAAATCAAATACCACCATGAGATTAGAGAAGTAGTGCTGAAACACAAATTCCAAAAATTCAAATTTTGATGATACAATAACAGATATTTTTAGGAGGAGTAAATTTTGATAATTTACTAATTATACTGAGCGATACTAAATAATACTTTGTGATACTAAGCAATAATTATACTATGTAATACTGAAATACGAATTCTAAAATTACAAAATTCCGAAAATACAATTAACTACTGATACTGAGCATTACTAAATAATACTATAATACTATGTGATACAAGAATAATACTACCATGTAATAACACTGTACGATGCTGAAGTAGCTAATAATATTGGATAGAAGTAAGTACTAAATGAATAATAATGAATGAATTATAATACTAGAGTAAACAAATATAAAATATAAGCAAATTAAAATGTACAAGAAATTCAATCCAGCTGGGACCAGACTTAACCCTCTGAGCGTTTTGAAAAAGGGTAAAATTGTAATGTTGTTTTCTCTGAATTTTGTTTTAAATACTAAAAAAATTTGATTCTTTCAGCATTATAAAAAAAAACTTAATTACAAATATGAATGTAACCCTTGAGAGTATTAATCATTCTTCAATGTTTTGAAAATTCATTAAATCTATAGAATTATA
Source organism: Maratus michaelseni (assembly GCA_963931845.1). Classification (NCBI taxonomy): domain Eukaryota; kingdom Metazoa; phylum Arthropoda; class Arachnida; order Araneae; family Salticidae; genus Maratus; species Maratus michaelseni. The sequence goes on along the minus strand of OZ007589.1, from coordinate 341,378,002 downwards.
TTATCTTAAACATTGCATATCTTGCAGTGGAACCTGGAGCTTAGTGAACGGAATATTATGTTCCACACGCTTAGAGGGTAAATGCTTAAAAGACGTTAATATTAATACGTGAACAAAGTTAAAACAAATTGGAGAAGAAGCTAACTTAATATAAGAATTAAAGAAAATTATCTATGCACTTGAAGGGCCCAGCTGGAAAGGTATGTAATTACAGAATAACAAAACGAAATATTTAAATGTAAACAAAATAGTTTCAATACAAAATAAATTTACAGAAAATTAAACTTATATAATAATAAATTATCAAATTGTATAAGTACTTTTACACCTGTTACTGCTTTTAAATTTCAATTTAGTCCTACTAAATCTTTCTGACTTCCTTATTCTTACAAATTTTATAGTCGGTTTAAGTTACAATCGACTTCTGATTTGATTAACGAACCATTGGAAAGAGCTAATCGTCAAACAAATTGAAAAAGTTTTTTGACAATTTATTTACAGCCAAAATACAGTAAATTATAAATATAAATAATAAAATCTTTAGAGTTAAAATATAGTTACAATTATGATTTAAGTTAAGTTTAGGAGAATATTTTAAATAATGTTCAATATTATTACGAAAAGAAACTAGTCGTTGGGGGCCACCGTAATACTTACCCATCATGGATATGCATAACGTAAAATATTAAAATAAAAAATGTGTAAACTACTTAAAAAATGCATTGCAATTCGAATAAAATCGTGTCTTGATGACGTCCTAAACTTTAAATGCTCTATTACTGAATTGCGTAAAAGAAACATCCGCATAACGCCAAAATCTCGGATTAAGTGTCTCATTTCAAATTAAAATATATCTTTGAACTGAATTTTGAATGAAATACAGGGTCATGAGAATTCGAAAAGTATGGAAAATGTGATTACAAATATCTCGGCAACTCATTATCCGATCGACTTCAATCTTCATGCAAAACTTATGTTTTTTTCATTGTCTTTTTTATTCACTCCTTAAAATAAACAATTTCGAAAATTTTTATATACCTTTTATCAAACGAATATTTTGAGAGTCCGAAAAAAATAGTTCTGGTTAATCGAGGTTACTGAAATTCAATAAGCTTCTTCCCATTATTACATACTAAGTACATACCCAATTTCAAGTCTCTATCTCAACTTTTTTGGGAGATAGAGCGTTTACAGACACACAGACGGACGGCATTTTTTTCTAAAAATATGTTTTTCGGAATCTCCAATGTCTGAAACGTGTAAATCCGTCAAAAAAAAATTTACGCTTTTAAAAACAATTACAAGACTTACCCTATACTACGTATGATGGGTAAGTAAAAAGGTAAAAAAAAAGTTTAAAAAAAACCTTAAACATTAATATTTAAATAAATACGTAGAAGAAGAACAGAAAATAAAATAAACAAGTTTTCTCATTTAAAGAAATGAAAGTGATACATCCGATGTAAAGATTGCTCAATTAACCCACTTTCTAGGCGAAAGTTAGAAGCAGTTCCTATCATTTTCTTAATTAGAAAATGATGAATTATGTTGTTCTTTAAACGAAAAATAAAATTTCTGAGTTAAAGAAATAGAACAATGGTTTCCCGTGTGTTAATATATTTCAATAAATATATCTTACTATCCCTCATTAGGTATAAAATATTTTATCATTATTTTATGTGCACGAATTTCTAAATTTTCGTTTTGAAGAAAGATAACTGTACAGGAAATTGGACTAAAATCGGATATGTTATTATAATTGCTTTCTGAAGACAGAATTTCAAAAGAAATATAATGACGCACACTCATTAAATACACACTCAGTGCGTTAATACTTATCCTTGTACAATAATATCAGTATAAATATATGACTTCTTTATGACATTTTTATTCCTAAATACTTTTTTAGAAAAAATCAAATTATCCTGTCTTACTGTATGGACTGTATGGATATGTTAATCTCACAAGAAATGGAAGAGTTTAGATTTTTTTTTAAAGGAACAAAATATTATATTGTTATTATATAAGCTACAAACAATAATATAAAAATTTCAGTAATTTTAAATTGTTGTTCATATTTAAAAATTTTTTAAACTAGCAAGTATTAAAACAAAAAATTATAAAAATACACTTTCCAACACAGAAACTACAAAATTGTTGGTATAGAGATACCCTACTGGTTGCTCTTTTTTCGTGACTAAGAGCTAAATATTTCAACCATTACCTTCTAGAGGTCTGTTCAAACTGAGTTAAAACCGAGAGATATACGAATTTATAGGACTATATGGATATTTATCGGACCAACTTTCATTTACGTAGTTTTTTTTATATTATTGATAAAAATTTTGTATAGTAGATTACATATTTTAATTTCTTGACCGTTATTTTTTAATGACAATCTTACGCTGTTTCAGTATATCAACACGTGTATGCACAGTGTTACCTGAACTATAAAAAAATTCATTAATTAAGATTAAGAACTTATTTTACGTATTAATCGAAACGAGATTTCCAGATTATCTAGAAATCGAGTTAATCCTTTATGCTCAGACGATTCTCCAAAGTGCCAGTTGATTATTACTCTTGCAAAAAATATTTGATTCCTGTATTATTAACGGCATGCTTCAGGATCAACATAAATGCATCATTCTGTTATCCGTAGACAAGATTAGTAGTTCTGTTAATCAAAAAATGTTTGGAAAAGATATTTTTTCGCCTATATATCTCATTTTATTTTCCTTTTTCTTGTGTGATGTGTGGTGATTAGTGTATCCTATGAAGTATCTCAACATTAATAAGCAAATCAATTGTAGGTATCTTTTCTAATTTTGAAAATCTAAGACAAAATATTTTTTTGTCAAATAAAATTTTTATTTAATTTTTCGACTATTCAGGAATTAAAGCAACAAGTAGAGCAGAGTTTGGTTCTCTTTAGTGCCCCATTTCCAAACATTAGTTCGAAGGAAGACTGGTAGTATTTTTAATATAATTGAAAGAATTTATCCCAAATTTAAATTTAAATACAAAATACTCGAAAAGTATATATATTTTTTAGGACAGTCTAATTTGAATTTGATTTTTTTCAAACATTCTGTTAAACTTATACTGTATTTCTTTGTTGCAATAAACGTAATATGTTATTATTTCATATGTGGATTGTTTGTTTTCGTGATTATTATTTATTTTTGTGAACTGTTATTTAAAAAAATTGCCTGTTCATATACTTTTTAGACGCACTTGGCACGGGAGAGAAAATGGTGAGGTTGAATTTGGCGGGAAAAGCTAAATTTTCAAAAGTATTTTCTGGCAATCTTTATTTGCATTTTAAATAAGTTATCAGATTGTTATATTTTTATAAAATAACTATCATTATATCAAATGCAGAAGCAATTTGTTTTATTTTTGCCCCATTTAATAGATTCAATCAGAAACAATTTGTTTAATTTTTATATACAAATAAATCATATAATCCCAGCAAACACAGATCTATCGGTAAGCTATCGGCCGACAGCCGCTTTGCCGTTTCCAACGGTATCGCCATGATACCGGCTGCCATACCAGTTCCATAACTTTTTCGACACGCCGCAAGACTGACGCCAGACAGATAGGCGCACAGTCGGTCCGATACCGACAACGTCGGTACAATTGACGGCATGCTGCTGTGCCGATTGTATACCAACAGTTACCCGCACACATACCGAATATGGTCCGGTACCGGTAACGGCGAGATACTTTGCCGACCGTATACTGTTAACTAATCCGTAGTATTGTGGAATGTGGGCCGATATCGGCAAGCATTAAACTGCCGAAAGCGCCCCTTTCCACTTAATGGTAATTAATTTTCTTTTTTAACTTTGATTATATTGGTAAAAATGGTGAAATTTACTTTTCACATGTAAGCAACCCACCCCTTCCTCATAAATACCGTTTTGTCATTGATAAGCCCTCCCATTAAAAAAAATCTTCTTCACTCTTTAACATTATATTAACTAAATAAGCATGGATACAGGATATATTAAGACGGGTTAATTTTTTTTTTTTTTTTTTACCTCATCCAAAAGCAATTTGGTTTTGTATGAGGGTCTTGTATTGTATCAGACATGTGTTTTTTCTCTGCATTATATTATTTTGAATCATTATCTTGATTTGATTTAACACTATCTTAATCCTGTGTTTCTAAACTCAATAATTATAAAGTGAATCTTTTTTTTTTTTTCATTGTTACAAAATTATAATAAATACATTTTATTTTTGTTTTATAAAGCTAAATAAAACATATTTTATTATACAATAAGTAAAATTTTGATACATTTTTCCGATTATTATTATTATTATTATTATTATTATTATTATTTTGTAGAAAATTAACTTTTTATCATTTTATTTTCTCTCTCTGTAAAACTTTATTTCAAAAACTAATATATTTTCTAGCGAAATATAAAAAAATACATCTATTTTTTTCACAATTTTGATATTATTATTATTATTATTTAATCAAATAAACTGAATTTCGTTCCTGTAATTTATTGTTTAATTATTAATAAATTAAAAAGTTCGAACTTTTGTTTTACACAGAATATAAAAATTTAGTTTCAATAACTTAGCTAAAAATGTATTCTTCGCCCTGTTTATTGTTATTTTATTTTATGACCCTTTGAAATAATTGTTTGTGATCTTGTAAAACCTTTTTTTTAGGTCTCTTAAAATGCTAAATCTATTATAAATTGTCCTCAATTGTTTTAGCCTTATTAAATCCATTGAAATCTCAACTAAGTTAAATATTTGTGCATAGTTTAATTTCGTAAAGATGAATCTCTTTTCAAAAACTATACAAAACAAAATTTAGAGTTTATATAATTTCTGGGCAAGATTAGAAAAATAAGTTTTGTATCTTTATTTAAAAAAAAAATATACATGATCGACATGTTGCATATTTATTTATTTTTAGTTTTTAATATTCTTTAGAATAATATTCTTTAATTCTTTAATTCTTTCTTCTTCTTCTTCTTCTTACTTCTTAAATTTTTTATGTATTTTTTACTAATTCTTTATATATTCTTTACATATTTACCAATTTGCTTCAAATTTTGTATATTTGTTCATTGTGATAAGGCGCTTCCCTAATTAGTTTTGGGGGTTAATTGGTGAAATATAAAGAAGGGAATGCGGGGCGCTAATTCCCCCCCCCCCTTTAATTTAGATAAATGGGTTTTTCAACCAGGACAATCCGAATTGCTTAAATTTTTTATATGGGTTCATTGTGATAAGGCACTTCCCTGATTAGTTTTGGGGGTTCATTGGTTACGTGTAAAGATCAGGAACGGTGGACTAATGCCCCCTTATTCTTTGAAATAACAGAATAATAAACAATTAGTGTGAATAACCTGTGAGCGCAATGCCATCAGATTAACTAGGCACTTTTCTTTTCTTTTTCTTTTCTTTTCTTTTTCTTTTCTTTTCTTTCTTTTTTCTTTTCCTTTTTTTTTTTTTTTTTGATTTTTTACTCTTTTACATTTTAAAGAAGTTATTTTAATGAATGTAAAAAAAAAAAAAAAAAAAAAAAAACTTAAATGGTAGTGAAAAATGCTCGTCAATTTTTGAACTCAGCGCATTCAAAAAGCATTAAAAACAACTGAAATGGTGCAGAAAAAAATAAAAAATATTATTTTACAGGCCTGTGTTACTTGTTCTTTATTTATCAATAATTACTTTACGTGCAATAATGCTTTCAAGTTTAAATGGAAAGAAAAAACGTTTTCGTAATTTCATCAAGAATGTCATCAAAATGTCTATTTCTATACATTTTATTATAAAAGTGCAATGAAATGTTGTACAGCTTCTTTATTTTTAGTGTTGAGAAATATTTTGAAGTACATTGACCCGACGGCACATTAAAAGAGTTGATTCAGTTTTATTAGCTCTAATTAATGAGTTGTTTTTTATTTGATATCATTAATGTTGTAAATCTTCTGTTCTACTTTTATAATAAATATAAAAATGTTGTGGGATATATTCATAATTTGTGGCGTAAAGGTTAAAATAAAACGTGACTGCGTTATGTTAGCCCAGACATCCAATAGAAAGTTCGTTACCTGACTACAAATTAAACAGCGAAATTATTTTCGCTATCCAAAACATTCGTTAGCCGAATTATTGCTATATGTGTTATTGTACTGATAGTTTTAACTGTATTAGAATATCTTAAAATTATGCAATATTGGCGTTGTTTGTTCCATATTGTTCTCTTAAATGGAAAGAAAATAATCAGGTTAGTTTTAAATAAAATTTCTAGTAAGAGATAAAGTTGTTCCACTATCAATGGTGTTTTGGAGAAATTTACACTATTGTTGAATCTACTATAAATTTTATTTGAAATATGAATGTAAAAATTTAAAAGCCAATGTATAAAATGTATTTCTGTGTTAACCGAATATCATGTTATCATAAACGCATAGGAGTATTAATAAGGAAATTTTGAGTCTTTCAAATCTTGCACATATCTTTTATTTACAAGAATTATGTTTACATTTGATTAGCTTCATAGATTACGTATGTACTTCGTAAAAATAATTTTTATAAAATTCAGGAGCCAATCTAAAGATAAAGTTTTAGAAGTTTTTTTTTACACTAATCTGTAAATAGTAAAACACAATTAGACATGTTTCAGAATGGTTTAAAATGGGAAAGCTATTGATTATGTTTCAATTTTCTTTTAGAGGTAATCCGCAAAATTAAATTTTAGCATATAGTTGTGCACGACATTCAATAATTATTGTTTTAACAATAAAATTTCGTATCTTTCAAACAAAAAATATAAATAATACATACATTTTTATTTGGCTGTTATAATTTTATTACAATGCAGAATTATCTTTATTATACTTTATGTAACTGAAAAGTATTAAATATCAGTTTAATATTTTTAGTTACAATTAATATTAGGTTTTTCGCAATATGATTTTACAATTTTATAGAAATATTTCAAAAACGTTAATTCGAAGAACAATTCAAAATGACTGTACTTCAATACAATACTTTTATTCAAAAGGTAATGTTACGAAATTCACTACTAGGGTAGCTTTAGCACATAGTTTTGCACAACATTCAATAATTATTCTTTTAACAATAAAATTTCGAATCTTTCGAACAAAAAATACAAATAATACATACATTTTTATTTGGTTGTTATGATTTAATTACAGTGCACAATTATCTTTAGTTTACTTTATATAACTGAAACGTATTAAATATCAATTTAATATTTTTAATTACAATTAATATAAGGTTTTTCACAATATGATTTCACAATTTCTTAGAAATATTTAAAAAACGTTAATTCGGAGAACAATTCAGATTGACTGTACTTTCAATACAATACTTTTATTCAAAAGGGAGTGTTTCGAAATTCCCTACTACGAAAGAAAATGGAATTGTATCCTAATATACAGAATTTTCCAGATCAGAAGCTATCGAACTGTAAGTCACGTATCAAAATATTTTGTGACGTGCATGCTCTGCGGAAAATGCAGTGATGACTTCTCCGCTTTGTTGAACTGGAAGAGGAGGAAGTTTGCAAAAATAAACTAAAACATGAAATTGTCACTGTGTATTTTCTATCCACACGCATGAGTTTTTATTCTGTTCAAACTGGATGTTTCCAGATGCCATTCTAAAGCTGATGCATGCTTTTTATGACAGCGTTTAGGTTTTAGATTCTATATTGGTCTTTTTCTATTATATATTTTTAAGTTCTGTACTGCAGTTCCAGCAGTGCAATTTTATTTTCTATCGCTATGCATTGGAAATTCAAACGCAAAAGTATCATGTGCAATTTTCAGATGAAACGGCTGACGATCAGATATCTTCCCTTTTTTCAGTACGATAATTTTTCTTTTAAGAATTGATGGATTTCGAATGCATTATTTCTGAAAAACGCATTTTACGTAATCGGCATGTGACAATTTTTTTGACATTTGGTAAAACGATATAACATTTTTCAAGCAGATAAAAAAAAATAGTTCTTCAGACATGTATTAAGGTTGGACTATCGTATGGAGTAAATAAACATGAAATACTGAATTATTGTTTTTGTCTTTGAGCTTTAAAATTTGGTTTCTTTAAAATATAAAATACTTAACCCCGTACGATAAAAATAACATTTTTTTAAGTGAGACTCTTTTTTTTTTTTTTTTTTTTTTTTTTTTGGCAAAATGGTTTACAAAATTTGATTTCCTATTTGACTTAAACGTTCATATTTGTTCTTTATTATAACATGCTAGATGAAATGGTATATGAACCAAAATAATAAGACGGAAATAATAATAAGTTTTTAGGTATCAAATATTTATATTGCATAAATACACTACAATACTTATTATAAATTCTTATTACAAAATATAGTTTTATACTTTCTAAGTAACTGTTAATTCATTTTAAGCTGTTTTTAATGCAGAGAATAATATTCCAATTTATAAGAGGACTTAAATTAAAAATAATTAATTAATTAAATTAACTCAGCAATGCTTATATTTTTCTTAATAACTTTTTATCTAATGTGTTTGTATTTACCAAATAAAATTCAAATTGTCCAAAATTTAAACATAACAAGAAATAAAATAGTATTTGTTTAAATAAATGAACGTTCGAAATATTAGTGGAGTTTTTATATACAATACGATGAGCATTAATAAAAAAAAAAAAAGTCTTTCTGTTACACAGGCTTTTAAAATTCTCAAATAATTGCTAATTTGCATCTCAAATAAAATTCAGGTAACTAATAAAAACTTATCACGCCCCAAAACAAAACAAAGGTGCATTATTCAACTCAATATTATATTCGAACATAAACTAAACGTTTCGAAATTTATTTTGATACAATTTTTTTTAATGTAAAATAATTGTTTAAAAGATAATAGAGAAAATCTGGATGAGTTAATTATGGACCATCGTGTGTTTCTGCTAAATAGACTTTTAAAATTCCCAAATAATTGCTCATTTGTATTTCAAATGCAGTTTAAGTAACTTATTAAAACTCAGATTAACAGCAAATAAACCTCGGCTAAAAAAAACAATATTTAATTACCTTTTACAGTTATTTAATGAGTTTTGAACAGTTATTGTCGAATGTAATTGTAAGCAGTGGGTGTATGCATTTCGGATTTTCTAATTTTGACAGATCTAAAATTTTAAAATATACATCAGTGTTTTGAATAGGAAATTGGACATAATTTTAGAAACATTCAAAATATCAGTTAATTGCATATATATATATGTTTTAAAATAGTATGTGTGACTTTATCCTATCTAGCTGGTCCGTGTATATTTGTTGTATATGATGAAAAATCGATATAATAAAACGCAATTCAATATATTAAATTATTTTTAACATAGGGAAACTAGTCCAAACTTTATGTTCCAAACGTAGTCCTACGTTGAAATATCTTAATCTAAGTTCAATGAAATTTCTCTTATTTACTTTATATGGATGTATTTCATATCCATAATACTTTAGCTTAATGGGTAATACCACTTTGAAGTCCTGAAATTTAAAGCTTTATGCGGTTATTTTAAAGAAATACGAAACATTTATAAAAAATCATTTAAATTAATTATTAAAAAATTAAAATAAAATTTCGGTTTTATTTTTTAGTTAATATATCTTTATTCATAATCGCTTATCTCTCTTTTATTCTCTATACCAACTCAAAACTATTCTTTTACATGTTCTGACGAGAAAAAAAAAGGTTCAATTTTTGCTAAAAGAAAGTATTATCTTCAATTTCATAATGTGCCAGCAAGTATTTTGAGCGTGTTCATCTGTATACGTAACTATTCGTTCACTATCCCTGTTCTACGCATTTCGTTAGGAAAATACGTTTTGATTAATTTTCAAAGAGATCAAGTATATCAATTAAAAATTGGCAGAGACAGAGTGTCCAAAGTGTCTTTTCAATATCGATTTCTAAAATATGATTTTGTGTGTATAAAGCATACTTTGAGCGATTAAAAAATCGAAAATTTGAACCGTTTAAAATGGTATTATCCCCTAAAGTTATACCAACCGGCAAGAGACAAGATTATTCCTAAAACAGGGTAACTTGGGGTGAGAGGCCGTGTTGGAGAAGATGCCGTGTCACGCAGTGGCGCAGCCAAGGGGGAAGGGGGGTTGGGGGTTAACCCCCCTCCCCCAGAGCTAAAAAAATTACTATAATTGCCGCTTATATGAATCAAAACTAAAGTCAAAATTAATTTTTTTGGCCTTTCCGCCTTGGCGGAATCCGCTAGTTTGTTAAATCAAATTCTATTCAACAATGTGATTCAATTAAACGGCGAAAATTCTACTTAAAACTGAAAGCGCATATTACATGCATCCGTTAAGTCAAAACTGGTTATTTCGACCGCGTCACTTTGTCGAGACGCCTTATAGTAAAAGAAGGGTCATATACTTCCACACAGACGCTTTGAGTTATATAGTATACAGTGGGCCGTTTCTTAATTGTATTTCTGTCCTTGTTCCATGTTCAAAACAATAACAGACCATCGAATTCCAGGAAAAAATAAAACATATACTTTGGTTATAAAAAGCTACTTTTTTTATTCTGATTGAACAGATTTTCGCAATCAGTGTTTCTTTCGAATGATTTGTTCCGTAGGGGGTCTGTACACAAATTTAAAGACTATATTTCATTTGTTGGTAATGTAGCAACGACGTCTTGCTCTCGGTGAGGCACTGCATCCTGTCCCTCGGAGGAAAGAAGCACTGTTTGTAATTTCATTGACTTATAGATACATGCCTGTGAGGAATGCTTAATTTGCACCGGAGCTTACCGGAGCTCAGATCCGATATTTATTTGTTTTTAGTCAATGTTTAAATATTGGTCAAACTTCACCGGAGCTCATAAACATTGCGATCCGGTGCTCAACGGAAGAGCATTTCTGAAAAATCGAAGCTTAAATTATGTTTTCCTTTTCCTGCAATCACCAATACTTTGCGTCCTTTCCTACCAAAGAGCTTACATTATGTGACGTAGCGTGTCACACACGTTGGAGCATGTATCTATCTAGCGATTGCATACGCAATAAGCAAACGTGGCATACGTAATAAGAAAAAAAAAGGCATGCTCATTTCGCTCCTAGCAGACGACATAATTAATTTCACTGAAATGGTGAGGATGTTTTTTTTTTAAATTGTGAAACTAGTTATAAAATGAACACACCTCATCTATCACGTTTAACGTACAATTTCCAACTTGTTTTTTGTTTTGCGACGGGTCCTTTAAAATAACAACAATAAAAAGTTATTGTCAGAACTCTCTGAAATTTTACTCGATTCTAAATATAACTGTATCCAACCCCTCTTTTACTTTCTCTTTTACTAAAGTCGAAGAGAACAGTCACATCAAAAAAGACTAAGTCACAGAGTTAGTCACATTTAATAGTGAAATATGAGCCGAAGTCGAACGAACCCACGCCGAAAACCTAACTTTCTTTTAGCATTTTTATCCAAAAATTCTCAGATTTTTTTTTAATACTTTTATTTATCAGAGCGCTTCAAAATTTTTGGAGGCGCTGTGAATTTGATCTTCCGGGATGCTTTTAAAAGATTGTGTCGAAATACAGACGTTTAATTACTTTCAGCAAAGAAAAAAGATCATCTTCGAAAGGCGCGATATGACGTGCGGCTCTAAACAAATCGAAATTTAGAATGCTTTCAGCTGTTTCACACCTTTAAATTTCACATTTATAATAAACTCTTTATGCCGAGCATTTGCATCTTAAAAGTCATTTCTATACTAAATTTCAAGTTTCTAACACTAACAGTTTCAACTAAATCATAATTTAGAATGCTTTTAGAAAATTTTCCGCTCATTTCATCCTTTTAAATTTTGAATTTAAAAAAAAAATGTTCTAAGGAAGCATTTACTACATAAAAGTAATCATCATGCCAAATTCCAAGTTTCCATACCAAATCACATAAATCGCAATTTTAGAATGCTTCGTACTCTTGCATTCTTTTAAATTTCGAACTGAAAAAATAAATTCTGGGCGAACATTTACGTCTTTTAAGTAACATCCATATATAAAATTTCAAGACTCTAGTCCTAAAAGTTCTAAATGTATTATGATTTAGAACATTTTTAGAACGTTTTTTGCTCATTTCACTTTTTTAAATTTCAAATTTTTTAAAAACAGTTTTGAATGAGTATTTATATCTTAAAAGTAACCACTATGTCAAAAACCAAGCATTTATACCAACTGTATCACACAAATCGCAATTTTAGAACTTTTTTGTTCTTGCATCCTTTTACGTTTCGAAATTTCAGAAAACTGTTCTGGATGATCATTTACATTTCTAGAGTAAAAGCTGTGCCAAATGTCACATATCTAGCACAAGCAATTCCTAATTAATTGTTTTTAGATAACTTTCAAACCGTCTTCAGCTCATTCATACTTTTAAATTTACAATTTCCTTACAGATCGTTCTTAGAGTTCTTCGTTCATTGACATCCCAAAAGTTACCACCATGCTAAATTCCAAGCTTCTATACCAACTGTATCGCACAAATTGCAATTTTAGAACGTTTTTTGTTTTGCTTTTGCAAACTGTTCTGGTCTATTATTTAAGTCAATAAAGTAACAATCATGCCAAATTTCATGTTTCCAGCCCTAACTGCACAAATAAATTGTAATTTAGAAAATTTCCTGCTCCTTTCCCCTTTTTAAATTTCGAACTTTTTAGAAACCATTTTTAGTGAGCATTTACATCTTTTTAAAGTAACCGCTAGACCAAATTTCAAATTTCTAGAACCAACAATATCGTAGAAACTGCAATTTTAGAATGTTTTTTGTTCTCGCACCCCTTTGGAAATTACTGTACCAAAAAATTGTTTGAAAATGGTTGTATAAAGTATAGCCTATGTTACAGAGGAGATGGTTACCAGAATTTTGGCAGCATTATTAAGGTTGCATACTTAAAAAGTAAAAACGGAACTATTATAAGATCACTCATGTGTCTTATTTTTCTGGCGCTCAGCCGGGGCGTTGAGGGTTATCGACGCAGAATCCTCTAAGGATTGTTGGTAATGATTTCCGAAAGAAAAATGTCTATAGTTAGCTGAGATATTAATTAAAAACCCATCTAGAAAACAACTTCATGGATCAAAACGGTGTTGCTATTTTGTGACCTCCTCTTGAAGCTGGCTTGGCACAATGCTAAGATTAAACTTTGAACAAGATCTTTACTTTAGGTAAGACGAATCATAGTGATAGTCAACATTTTTCATTCCAACTGAATTCAATTATTGAAGACAAATATTGAAAAATAATTCATAGAATAATTTCAAGACATTCAAAGTCAGTAATTTTGAGACAACAATCGCTTATAATTCAATACATAATTCATTTATAATGAAAAAAAATTTCGATAACAAATCACCTGTATTATCATGCCTGTATATGCTTTCATTTTTTAAAATAAAACGGAAAGTTTTGCGTTCTTCAGCATTTTTTTTAAATGCTTGAAAATTGCCTACTATTACGTCAAATATGATTGACAAGTAACTTTTCGTGTGAAACTCAGCGACTTCTTCCGAAGAGTGATTGGTTCTCTGCCAAGTTTCAACTTTGTATACAAGGTCTTTGTTTCAGAGGGAGGTATATTCATTGTTTTTCATTCCAATACCAATAAAATTAAATTATGGTATGTGGTATTGTTTTAGGTATGTGAGTATATTGTCTTTGAACAGTTCTGATATTTTGTGTGGAACCCTTTGTACGCGAATAAAACTCTTATATGACCAATTACTTTTTAAAATCCGTTTTGTAGTTCCAGAATTAACCCCTTCAAAAAGAACAAACATTGCTGTTTTATAATATTAGTATAGATACGAATTCAATTCAAACTCGGATATTTTTTAGAGAACTTTAACAATAATGAATATATTTTAACGAAATTTTTATCAGATTTACATTACTTAATGCAAAATTCGATGTCGCGTAAAGTACTGCAAGGGCACAGTAATTTAGTCTACAATACCGTGTTTAATATCAACTACATTCCAAAACATGGATTACCTAACTGAGTTGTTACATTTGGCAAAAAGCAAGGTAAATAAGTCTATATAAAATTTTGTTAAAATTTCTTCGTTATTATTAAAGTTGGGAATAAGAATTCGCAACTCTCTTGTGATGAAAGCTTGTGTATTTTTGATTGAACAAATGGATTGCAACTCTGTTATTTTCTATGTAAAAATTATTTGCTGTACTGTGCTCTTCCATCTTAAAGTTCGCCCCTCATCATTTTTAAACACTTTCATTTTATAGTTTGTAACTCTAATATTGTAAACGCTGTTTAAATGAATCATAACCAACGTAATTGCGGAGAAAAACATTATGATTTAAGTCATTTAAAAATCTGATTCAATTAACCGATGATTCAGATAACCGGCAACCACCTTTATCAGAAACTCAACCCCCCCCCCCCCTAGAACCGAATTCTGGCTGCGCCACTGGTGTCACGTGTTTTTCCTATGCGCAGGCACTGTAAGGAAACACCACTCAATTGTCTGGAAGAGGCTTCCCTACTGATAGTTTAATTCCAGTTTGTGTTGTTTTATTTAAATTTTAAATAGTGATTTTCTATTGCTATTTCGTCTTAGAACCTTTGGTAAGTGTCCAAAATGTTTTACATTATTTCTTTATTTACCTATATAAGTCATAGTTCAAACATCAGAGAAATAAATCTGATGTTTTTAGAGAGTATTGATGTCTTCCCTTTCCGCCAAACGTAAATGGTGGCCGATTAACTCTTCTACACTTTAGTAGGGAGACCGGCGTCTGCTCCAATACTTTGGGGTAAGTGGACAAAAATTTTTAGGGTGAAATTATAGGGTGCCGTTTTTTTCCATTACCTGGTTATTTTTTCATTGTTTTAAATTACTTTTCGTATTCACTAAGGTGTCAACGATTTTAATCAGATGATTTAAATCCGTGATTAAATCGTTATGTAAATCAACTGAAATTTTTAAATGATTGATTAAAATCCTAAACTTTATAAATGTTTAAAATGACACAAAAAGTATTAAGAAAGTGCTATCGCACAAAATGGAATTATGTCTTTTGGAGCAACGGGAATATTTCAATTTAATACAACAGCTACTCTAAGTCGAGCTTTCGTTGAGTCCAACAAGCAACATGAGTCACAGCCCCAGTTTTTCAAAGAGAAATCCACTTCAAAACGGTCGAACAAACTCTCAAGACCATCCGCTAAGCAGCTGACTCAATTTTTCCCCCAACCATGCTCATAACTAAAATAGCGACTAGCCTAACAATCAACTTACCACTAAGTGATAAAGAAGATCTAGTGCCAACTGCCAAAAATATTACACAGTCGTCTCCAACAAAATTTCTGCAATAAATTTCACCTGTTCCAGTTTATGAAAAGAGAAAGCATAGTAAAAGAAGGCAAGAATCTCAAGTGCTTGCATCATCAGAAGTTATTGAAGAAAATAAAGTAAAATGGCAAAAAAGAAGCTTATAAAGGGGCAAAAGTTGAGAAAGGAAACAAATCGAAACAGAGAGAAAATAGCAGCTGCAAATTTCTAGATATCTCAAGCCTTTCTAAAAAGGAAGTGTTCAACAATAAGTCAAAAACTAGAAAACGAGATTCTGCAATTGACGATGATATGGATGATGATGAAATTCCCCACCATGATTCAGAAAATGGGAATTATTTTAAAGTGAATAAGTATGAATGTTGAGAGTGTCCAGAAGAGTACAATAAAACCTCGGAAAAATGTGATTGGATCAAGGAAATGTGATTGGATTCAGTGCAACTGTTGGTTACAAGAAAGTTGCTCAAAGTTACTACACAAATGTGCTGTTTTCGGAAGAGCTTAGATATTGCTGAAAAAAAAGAGGTACGTTTGAACAACATTAGCAGAAAGGCTGGACTCTAAAGAACTTTATCTCAGTTCCTTTGCCATATTTCAGCTTGTTATAAAGTTTTAAAAATTAACATATTTAAGTGTCATAATACTTTTAAATGTTACATAGAACATAATCTTTTAAAAATATATATTAGTTTGTTTTCTATTAAATTGACAATGTTTGTAACATTCATATTTTTGTAATTGTCGAATACAGTGACCTAGGGGTAAGTAACAACTTTAGTATGTCTAAAATTTTAGTTACTTTTTTTCGTTCCGTTATGTGTTGCACTGCTTCACAAAAATTATTGTTTATATTGAAAGTCCAGAAGGCATCTTATCACTATGTAGTTGGCCATCTTACCTCAAGATTGGGGGTAAGATGCCAAAGTGCAAGCATTTACAAAATCAAAATTTTTATGCTTTCTATGACATTTGTAAAATGAAAACATTTTTAAATCATGCATAAATGTATCCACTTTAACAAGAAATTAATGAATAACAGATAAAAATAACAGGCGATTTTATAAAGAAATAAATCAAAAGCTACGGCATCTTCACCCAATCTACCCTACTCTTATTCAAATCAGTACTGTAATAAGCTCGAGCCCAAATTCTACTCTCTAATTTTAAATCTGTAGACATGGAATGAATTCATATTTTCGAATTGTTTATTAGACGCTTATTAGAGGAAAAGGTCTAAATATGCGCGACATGTTTCATGTTTTGGTCAGACCAGTTATATGTTCATAATTTTCATTATTTTAGTATGTTAATACAACCAAAAACATGTAAGGACCACGATAACAAGGTAAAAAATATTCTGTGTATTTTACCAACAAAAATTGTGAAATTAGTAGTTTATCAAATGGTGTTCTTAATATAGACGACCATAACACTTGTGTAAAATACACGCAAAAAATAAAAATAATCAACAATCGTGATATTGCTACATTGTAATTTTATTTGCAGTAGTTGCACATATATACATCTTTATCCGAACCCGCATTTAAAATTTAAAACATTGTAACAACGTTTCTCCTCTCGTGTCAGCAGAGAAAGTTCCTTCACAAAAGATTCCGGTTGCATCGCTGTCATCAGAGCAATCTCCTGGTGTAGTATCCAGGTCGCTGTCACTATCATAAAATTTTGGTTCTCTATGTTCTTCATCGGAGTTGAAAGGCTGATTATAAGTAGTCCTCTTTAGACCATTTTTAAGTTTAGTTTTTTTAGGCTTCTACATCACTCACAGACCCTAGGTTCAGATTCTTCTTTTTTACTTTAGTGCCCATTTGCACAAGGACCTAGTCAAATCGTTACATTAGGATGAGCCTGTCACAAAACATTCCTTTGAGGACATGCGACCTCAAGTGGTCTTTTCTTGGAAACAGTAGGCACTGGAGACATATAAAATGGGTTCAGTTGTGAGGATAGTCCAGCAATGGGCTCAGTTATGGTAATGGCCCGCCGCATGGTGTGGAGGTTTAAGGCAAGCCCATTTTTGGACTAACTCTCCTAGCCCATATTTAGACTAACAGTATCTAAAATTTTACTGAAAGACAGCCATTATCAATTAAAGATATCCTTCGATTAAAGATATCGAAACGTAGCCTATTATCTTACCAGTGACGCGGTAACAACACAGCATACGATAGTTATGGATTAAAATGTCCAGAAATTCGAATTAACGTATCTGATAAAGTTTCGAAATCTGTAAATATGTGATTTTAAAAAAGGTTGTGACTGCGAACGGCAGTGATAATCAGCTGTACCTTCTTTCTCCTATCTTTTTCCTTAACAAAATGCGATAGTCCTATTAATGCCCTCGACTAAAGTCGAGGGCATTAATAGGACTATCGCATTTTGTTCGCAAGGTTCGGCCATTTAAAAATGGCCGAACCTTCCAATATCTTATTTAATAGCAAGCCCATTTTTAAACACTAGCGTGTTATGTTTGGCAAAAGTGTCCTTTAAAACGAAAAGTAATAAAATAAATAATAAATTATTCGAGTAATGTCAATATTGTTCGAGTTATGAACATAATATAAACAAACGTAATTTAAACCTATACTATTTAGAAGACTGTGGATATTGTAGACTTTTTTTAAACATTGATTGGCTCATTTTTTAATAATTTATATCCCACTTATTAATCATACAAAATTAATGAAAATTTCGATTTCCACGTTTTTTGGCATACTGAATTTAAACATGTGATAAAATTATGGGTTTGTTGTGAAACTTTTGAAAGTTAGATTCAGTTATAAGATGTAGATATCCTCTTTTGACAAAGTAAACAGCATACAATTATACAGAAATTTTTAACGAATTTAAACTGTACTTTTTCTTTTTTTAACTCTTCCCAACATAGTTGAAAAAAGTTTATGAATTCGGTTTGCCTGCCTGTCTGCCTTCAATGTGCCTGTCTGTCCGTCCGTGCTCTAACTCGCGTAAATATATTCAAATTGTCATGCAAGTGATATATGTTAATGAGGTTTACTATGGTTTATTTGGTATTTGAAAATGAAGTGTGTAGCACTTATAGATTTTTTTACAAAGATACTCAAAAGAATTCAGTTACATTACAGTCTATGTCGAAAAAGCATTTTCAGTTTATTTTAATGATGTTAATATGTTTCAAACATGTTAAAATTGATATATATCATTGAGGTGCATTATACGATGCTAACTATAGATTGCAAGAACAAAAGAATGTAATACAATTTCAAACATTTGAAATTGTCATATATCACTGAAGTGCGCTACAAGAAGCTTAATATAGAATATGGTGTGCATAGCACTTATAATTCCTTTACAGGGACACGCAAAATAATTCCGTTGCATTACGGTCTAAGGATAAAATCGTTTGAGGTTTATTTTAATAATGTTTCTCTGTTTCAAACATATTTAAATTTATATATATATATATATATATATATATATATATCACTAAGGATCATTAAAAGAGTCTTACTATAGAATATTGTGTGTATAGCAATCATCGGTCATTTAGAGGGACACACAAAAAAATTCGGTACTCTTTGTTAACAATAATTGCTGGAAGTGCATTTACAGAAGCTGAACGCGGTTTTACATTTAATTCATTTTTTGTCTATTACTTGGTGTGTATAAATTCTATAGATCATATACAGCGCAACACAAAAGTTCTGGAGTACATTTCCGTTTATTGGCGGAAAATTCAGAAGGGAAATTTTAACTGTGCTACGCGTTTCATAACTGAACTAAAATTTAGCATTCTATGTAGTACATATACAAATCTAGAGATCATATACAGGGCTGCTCAAAATAATTCGGATATTTTTTCGAATATTGTTGGTAGTTCCTAAAATTGGGTTTTAAAATATGTTATGCGTTTTCTAAACTGTTTACTTAGATATCATCTTTCACCTTATTACACGGTAAAGATTTTTTAAATTATTTTGGAAGTGTTGGAAAAAGTTACATAATCTATGCTTGACGAATGATTTTTCGTTCTTGCTTTTTATAGAACTAAAAAGTAATCGTTACGCTTCTTTTTCCTACTACATAGAGTAACGAATTAATGTTGTCGAAGTATTCTAATACTTTTGCTCATTTGATTTTTAGTTTTGAGTGAATAATATAGATATTATATTCAGAGATTGCAGTTTTAATTCTGTTTTTTTTTATTATTATTGATTAAAATTAATGATTGTATTCTTTAAATTGCAATATATGTTACGAAAAATATTATGTAAGAAAGAACGAAATTGTGTACTCTTATGATTCTTTTAAAAAAATTAATGACTGAATTCTTTAAATAATATATTTTAAATTATGAGATATGTTACGAAAAACATTACGTGACAAAAATTTAATGTTGTTTGGAGATGGCTATATACGGACAAAATTTAGCGAAATATCTCTTTTATGCATGTGTGTTAAAAGAAATGCATGAGTGATAAAGAGATTTGAAGTGCAAAGTAGCATAAAATAATAATAACTCTCCCATAATAGTATTTTAAATATTGAATTCATTTTAAAGACTCTATTATGACGCGTCATTATTTTATCATTTTCTTTATACGTTTGTTTTGAAGCATGTGATGCAGGTTCATTAAAACAAACGAGGAGAATTAGACGATTTCAACATTTTAAGATGAATCTTAACATTGTCATTTTGCAATTGAAGCAATATCCCAACATGTTCGTTAAATTTACATAAATATAACAAATTTAGAAAGGTTTGAAGATGCAGAAATATCTATACTAATAAAAGAAAGTTTCACTCTGTGTCCGTTTGTCTATGTGTCTGTCGGCGATGGCTATGAAAATCAAGCACACGTAGAAATCTGACAATGTGGGTGAGGATAGTCCAAAACATCTCCTGATGTACCTGAGAATCAGGATTTTAATATTTTGAAAAATATGTATATATCGAATACTTTGCGCGAATTTTAATTCATACACCAAAACCAATTACAACGTTGTAACGCACAAATATAAAAATTGAGACAAAAAAACCACATACGGCCGTTTCAAAGATGCATCGATCCCCTTCCTCAGTGCGAGAAGAAAAAAAAAAAAAAAAGATAATGGATTTAAAGATCCCCTCGGTTATATCCCCGAGTACTGGCTTGAATAAAATGCTAAAGCAAGAGTTTATATATACCAAAGAAGTGATGTAGTTGACTTGAATTAACTGAAGAAAGGAGTTACTGCGCAGGATCCCTCCACACGTGCGAGAGAAAAGGGGTGCTGGTCATATCATTCACCAAGGATGAACTGTGTTTGTGAATAAGGTAAGCTTCGTGAAAGTCGAGATCTAATTCAGTTATAGATCTCGACTTTCACGAAGCTTACCTTATTCACAAACACAGCTCATCCTTGGTGAATGATATGACCAGCACCCCTTTTCTCTCGCACGTGTGGAGGGATCCTGCGCAGTAACTCCTTTCTTCAGTTAATTCCGGTCAACTACGTCACTTCTTTGGTATATATAAACTCTTGCTTTAGCATTTTATTCAAGCCAGTACTCGGGGCTATAACCGACGGGATCTTTGAATCCATTTTTATCTTTTTTTTTTTTTTTTTTTTTTTTTTTTTCTTGCTCTGAGGAAGGAGATCGATGCATACTTGAAACGTATACATTTTGTGGAAATCGGAATATAACTTTTCTGTATTTAGGCCAAAAACTGATCAGACTTAAGTATTGGACTTGAACAGAAAAGAGAATTACTGTAAATGGAGGCTGCCAGGTTGAAAGTCAACTCAGAGTTTTGTGGATCTATTCAAATAATGCCTCTATCGGCACGAAAATTTAGATTCCGGAGTAAAAGAAAAAACGTAATTTCAAAAAACCAAATTTCGAAAAATTCCAACCACCACTTTTCTAGATATTAATTACAATGTTTTCATTTTTCATTCAAAAACGATCACTTATTATTTTTTCGTTAATGAATATACATCTTTTCGAAGTCAAAATCAGAGCTGTCATTCAATGATGAAACAAGTCAAGGGTTTCCAGAAACATGGGCTGCAGTTTTTAAATTCAGCAACTTTAACTCAGGCATTTTAAGGTAAATTCATATTATAAAATGTATATAAGATGCTGTTTTCAAAATTGAAATGTAGGCGCAAATTAAAATCCATTCAGATTTTCTAAAAAATTAAAAATTTGACCGACAAGTTTGTATTTTATAAAAATCCTGATTCTTTTATGAAATAAAATATAAACTTAAATGACAATGGCAGCTTTAACAATTAAAATAAAATTGAATTTTTAATATTTCTGGGGATGGGGAGGGGAAACGAGTTTTTATTAAATATCGAATTTATTCAACGTGACACATATTATTTACAATAGAGACTTGTAGGCTTTGACCTCTATCAGCACAATGGATGTAATTGATAAAGAAACGTTTGTATTTGTTATATGAGGAGGGTGGTGGAACTACTTTTTATTAAGTATCGCATTTAGTCCTCATGATAAATATTATTATGATAGAGCAGAAGAGTGGGCTTCGCTTGCTATCAAGCCCCTAGTTTATATCACCTAATTTACATCTCCAAATTTAAGTTTTCTTTAACTGCTTATTTGTTATATTTGCAGGAATGGGGAGAAGGGGTGTAAACGACTTTTTATTAAATATCGCATTCATTGTACTTCACCGCTCGCCCACTTGCGGCGGTTTATTTGTTATTTGATAACCTTTTTAATATATACATACTGCTCTGATTTTGACAGAACTAATTCCATTTAACAAATTTAACATTTTTAGCTTCATCAGTACCGTTTAATTGCTGTTATTTAAGCAGAATACCGGATTTTTCCAAAAACAATTTTCGTAAAACTTAAATTTACGTTCTTAATAAAAGTACACAATTAGTATTCTGTTGATGCATACCTAAACTCAAAGTTAGTGATTTGTTGTTGAGCACTTGACCTAGGGCCCCTAGCGGCCCCTCCGTAACGTTTTTCCTCTAACTGTGGCTTATATACATAACTGAGCTAATAATGTACCGAACTTCTCCAAACCAGTTTCATTTTTGTCAAATTAGTATGTCAATCAGCATTCACAGCTTCAGAGTGCATTTCTAGAAATGAGCTACGAAAATTTTCGAATAAGCGAAATTTTAAACTAAGTTCCTAGCTTAACGAAATGAATCATTCTTTAAAGATGCATAGTGATACTCCTAATTAGTCATTTAACGAAGGCCACTTGAATATCTGCCCCCCTTCCCCAGCCTCCCGCATTTTATTTTCCTCTACCTGTGCCCCATTTCCGTATCTCAGCAACTAACTTTCCAATTTCAATACAACTGATTCAAACATTATAATTAATTTAATAACCACCCTCTATAACATTAAAGTAAACTTATGAGTTGTACACACCACTCTTTTCGAATAATAATTCAAGAATTTTTTTTTATTTATGGACCCGATTACGACGGGGTTTGACTCATTCGACTTGATATCGATAGCCTTAAACATTTTAGTTTCACTTTTTTCCGCCAGGGAGCGCATGTAAAATGTTAATAATTTTTAAGTAATATTTTAATGAAGTATAAATAATTAAAAAATAAATACTCGATTTTTTTTAATTTTATCAATGAGTGAAAATATGGTTCATAATGACACTACTTTGTTGATAAATAAATAAGCAATATCGCTCTAAATGTCATTTAAAAAATAAGTTTTTACAAAATAGGGTTAAAGATATAAAATCATACAAATTTGAGGTTTGTTTTCATTTATCACGGGCCCGGGAAACGCCGCGCCGCGCGGTCAGCTAGTTAATAATAAAATAAGTTTATTTACGGATCATAATGAGCTAAGATGAATAAATATTTAAAAATTTAAATTTAAAAAATATACCTGGTCCTACCCTAGTTGCACAATAGGACAAACGACAAAATTTCCAGACATCTCTAAACATTTATTATGTTACTGGAATGCCTCACCTGCAGAAAAACTTCGACTGAACATTTCAAGATGTAAAATTCCGCAATAGTTGTAACTTTCTTCAGTACTTTGGTTATAATTTTCTTGTCATTGGAAAAATTGAATGCGTTCATATTACCCGCAGGTAGCATTTTAAGTTGTGATATAAAATTTTAAGCAATTTTATAACCTTAAATGAGATATTTTAAATCTTCGTATGTAGTCTGTAATTTTATGTAGAAACGCACAAAGTGCTAATATAGAACCTGATGGTGATGTAGGCCTCAAGACGTGTTTCATATCATCTTTGACTGGAATTACACCTCAAGGACCTTTAAACATGTGAGACCAGTCGATGAGTAATGCTTGATAATAAAATAGCAAGTTGTTAATATATTTTCTCCCCAAACAATTTTGAAAGGCAATTGCTTTTATTTTATTTTTCCCAATCCTCTTGTTGGATCCGCGATTTTTAATTCTGATTCTTACACTGCATGCTTCAGGCTGTAAAATCCGCAACAGTTGTATAGCTTTCTTCAGTACTTTGGTTATAATTTTCCTGTCATTGGAAAAACTGAATGAATCCATATTACTCGCGGGTTGATGCGGAGTAGCCTTTCCATTTCCATGTAAAACAGTTTATTATGCTTACTGAAATAACATCAAACAAAAAATCTTTTCAGCCATCATAAGAGACATGTTGCTGAATACAACCTTACCCTGAATAAAACTAAAAGTCTGTAGTTTAGCATGTTATTGAATGAAAGGAAAATGTGTCCATTTTATTAGAAATATTAACCTCATCCGAGAAATTAAATAGAAGAAACCCACTCTTTCATTTCCTCTCGCAATGGGGAAAGATGGAAAGACCTTGATCGTCTAATAAAGAAATGAAACAGCTTCAAAGTAATCAGCAAATCTTTCAACGCATAATGATCTGAAAAGTGATATTTATGACCACTCAACTTCGAATAAATGTTCCGGAACTCTTCTAAATTGATAAACTGTTATTATACGAAATAGATTAAAGACTTTAGAACAATAATTATAGCAACAAATGAAACTTTATTATTCCAACTACGTTCTTACGCTCAGACCTTGCAATGTGTAATTTTCCACTGACATATGCGTAATTTCCAATGATGTAATGATAAACTCTGAACTTATTATTTTTGACTTTAACTTCTTCAATCCTCCACCAAAATGTAAACGCGTAAACAGGAGCAGATGCTAGCTCCATTATAATGTGAAATAACCGCTATTAATGTTTAAATGTAAGCTGTGAAGTATATGTAAAAGTTTCGTATTCAATTATAGTATCTTAAATGGAACAACCTGGGAGTCTATTTACTCTGACTCATGTAATTAAATAATTAGTTTTTTTCAGCAAGAATGTGATATGTGCAATGCCTTGGATTTAACCCCTGGATATACAATTGGATTAAGCCATGAGATGCACCTTCAGAAAAGGTAAGAGAATTTTATCTTATCCTTTTTAATCTTCTTGAGACACCATTCGCGCTAGCTCGACCTCCACCTTCACATTTAATCACACGTTCACCTACAAAATGCATAAGTAACAATATCAAAGTATTTTTTGAAAACCAATAATTAACGCGACTAATAACGGTTAAAAGAAACAAAACGTAAAACAATGGACGATTTGTTTTTTCAGAGGGATGCATTTAATAAACAACTGTAGGATGATTAACAACTTGCAAATTTTTGAGTATATTTTTTAAAATGTTGCCAAAATTTAGAAAAAATTCTTCATTTTCTACATTCGGTTTGTTTATATTTATTCGTTTAAACGCATTTGCTTCATAAATCAACAGTTATGAATAAGTTGATTAACAAATAGCAAAATTAGTAGTTACATAATTGCAACACAACTTAAATTAACTTTGACATTTAATAAGTATGGAAGTTAAAACTCATAAAGTAAATTATATTAGTTTAGTGAATTGTGTGAGATATTATATATTCAAAGATCCAAAGAAGTAAAACCAAAATTTGGCCTCGCGTGCGCAAAATATGAACTGTGCTCTGATGCGTAAATAAACTCCACAAATGAGGCAGACAGTTAGTGTTTCCCTTTAACAATCTCGTTGTAATTTGAAGTCATAATTTTCCCATAATCGGAGTCTTTTTCATTGAAGAGTATGGGCAGCTATTGGAGATTTTGGATTTTGTCTGGATAACAAATAATGCACGATTCATTTTACACATACGATTCATCAGCTGTCAAACGATGGAGCACGACATATCAACGAAAGAAGAAACAACTGGTGCTCCCACAATACTGTATTGCCATGCGTTAAATGGGTCATTCCATGTCAAGTGGCCTGAATTTTGGCATGGTTCTTCAATTTTTATATAATTGATACAGGACATGCATGTAGGTATAGGAAGGACATCTGCAAACTGTCAGTGTCAGAATTAGTATAGTTGGGGCTCTAGGGGTCATTTTGTAAAACTGACTATTTCATCGTCGCAAAAAAAACGAGGAAATCACCAAGTTTCCCATCTTATTGCTCATGATACAAGAAACCTTACTTATAGAAAATAGGTGATCTAGTACAACTTTTTGTGCTAAAACACGTAATTAGAGTATTGTTGAAAATCACAAATCAATACCTTTGTCATTACTTGGCCTCAAAGTAGGACATACGGCCTGTCGTAATGAATTTTACACGTATTTTAACATGTTGTAACTACTGAAAAAAATTATTTAAAAAGTTTTTCATTTTAACAATTAATTACCTTTGAAGATGTAATAGAGCTGCTGGAGTTGTTTCTTTCCTGGTAAAATATTCATTAATTTATTCAGCTGTGAAATCTTCTAAAAAATTAAAATCATCAATTCCACCCAATTTTTAGAATCGTATATCTCAAAAAGAACACTCCTGATATGATTACAGTTAGTATCACTGAAAAGAGCACATATTATCTATAAGAAACACTTTATTTCATTTTGGGCCTCTTACATATAGGGGAAAAATAATAAAATTCAAAAGACCTATTTTACGCAATATTTCTTCTTTGAAGATATCTTTCAACAAATTTAACACAAATCTTTTTATTTACAATGATAAATGTATAGATAATTATCTCTTGTTGTGGTCCATGGTTGCTTCTGCTCTACCATTCAGAATGATAGATAACCGCGTCACTAAGGGGTCTCGCCCGATAGCCCTGAAAGTCTAGATCCTGGGGATGCTTCAGTAAAATTGACTATTTCATGGTCGCAGAAAAAATGATGAAATCACTACTTTTTCCCTTTTATTTAGCAAGATACAATAAATCTTACTGATTAAAAATAGGTGATCTAGTAAAACTTTGTGTGCTGAAAAACATAATTGCAGTATTAAAAATCGCAAATCATTATCTTCGTCATTACTTGGGCTCAAAGTAGGACATATGGCTTGTAGCGGTGAATTATACCCTTTCTTTAACAAGCTGTATCTACTGAATAAATTTATTTAAACATTACTCACTTTGGCAATATATTACCTATGAAGATGTCATAGAGCTGCTGAAGTTGTTTCTTTCCTGCTAAATATTCATTTATTTATTCAGCTGCGAAATCTCCCAAAAAATTAAAATCAACAATTCTACCCCATTTTCAGAAACGTATATCTCAAAAGGGACACGTTTGATTTGATTACGGTTAGTACCACTGAAAAGAGCACACTTTAATTTATAAGACAAACTCTATCTCATTCTGATTCTCTTACATATGGTGGAAAAATAATTAAATTAAAAAAACCTATTTTACACTTTTTCCGAGATTTCTCTTTTTCAAAGAATTGGATTGTTGAACAAAGTCCATCAAAAAAGACTTTTGAACTGTGCAAAAATGTTTATCTGTATGAAAAAAATATTTTTATGAATAGAGATTTTTTCTTTGCATACACTTTATTTTAGTGACGGATCTGCTGCAAGAATTAAAAAAATATTTTGAATCTTTGTTGTCAACAAAGTGACTTTGGAATCTCTGCAGAGTGGAATTTGTTTGGTACAAGCCAACGAAAATCACCCTGTGACGGAATAGGTGGAACTGTATAGCGGCTGGCTGCAAGAGCAAGCCTTCAAAGACCAATTAAAGACCAAATTTTAACTCCGACAGATCTATATAAATTCTATGAAAAGAGCATACAGGAAATTAAATTCATTTTTGTTTCAAAAAAATAAATTGAAGCAGTACAATATGACCAAGAAGAACTTTTCAAAACGGATGCACAGTTTCTGGCACAAGAGAACATGATCATCATTTTGTACCTGTAAATAAAAAAACAAGTTCGTGTCAGTAGAATAAAAAATAATGCACCATTCTATATAATACATGTTGATAAGAGTGCTAAGACTGCATTCCACTATGCATTCGTTTCCGATATATAGCCTAGACAGTATACTGCCTGTATCTAAGGCAGAAATTGGTGGATTGGAAATGTAAGTGAAATATCAATTGAAGAGCACGATGTCTTAATAAATTTTATGCATCTCATAGAGCTACCAAAATGTTTTATTGGCCCAATAGACAAGACCTTTGTTGGATTCCAGAAGAGCATATAATAGCTACGGTTCTAGTTCCAACAGCAACAACAATGAGTGAGCAATACAGTTTACCTAAAACTCTTGTAATCTCAATCAATAAGAAATTTGATAAACTGAATCAATCAGTAGATGTTCTTTTCGACTTGAAAACATTGAAGCAACACAATTGAAGTTTAGAATCATCGAAGAAATTTCTATAATGGACTTGGGAACCTGTTAGATACTCACATTTAGGCTTGTGAGCATGTAGTAAAGGAACTCAACCAGGAGCTAGACTTTCATGGCTATAGGGCGTGATCCCTTTGTGACGCGGTTACCAATCATACAGAATGGTAGAGCAGAAGCAACCATGGACCACAACAAGATATAATTATCTATACATTTACCATTTTAAATAAAAATATTTGTGTTAAATTTGTTGAAAGACAAGATCTTCGAAGAAGAAATATCGCGTAAAATAGGTCTTTTGAATTTTATTATTATTCCCCCTATATGTAAGAGGCCTAAAATAAAATAAAGTTTTTCTTATAGACTAAGATGTGCTCTTTCTAGTGGTACTAACTGTAATCATATCAGGTGTGTCCCTTTTGAGATATACGCTTCTGAAAATTGGGTGGAATTGATGATTTTAATGTTTTAGAAGATTTTACAGCTGAATAAATTAATGAATATTTAACCAGGAAAGAAACAACTCCAGCAGCTCTATTACATCTTCATAGGTAATTAATTGTTAAAGTGACAAACTTTTAAAATAATTTTTTTCAGTAGTTACAGCATGTTAAAGTACAGATAAAATTCATCGCGACAGGCCGTATGTCCTACTTTGAGGCCAAGTAATGACAGAGGTATTGATTTGTGATTTTTAATACTCTAATTAGGTTTTCAGTACAAAAAGCTGTACTAGATCACCTATTTTTAATAAGTAACGTTTCTTGTATCATGAACAATAATATGGGAAACTTTGTAATTTCCTCGTTTTTTCTGCGACCATGAAATAGTGAGTTTTACGAAAGGACCCCTAGCGCCCCAAATATACAATTTCTGACACTGACAGTTTGCAGATGTCCATTTTATATCTATATGTATGTCCTGTATCAATTATATAAAATTTGAAAGGGGTCGAGTGGGGGCATCTAGGCAGTTGACATGGAATAATCCAAATGTTTCCGTAACCACCTTAGCCTTAAGAAGGAAGAGCCTGCGTGTCAGGGTTGTCAGTTTGGCCTTTGTTTAATTACGGAATTTTGAATTCATACCAGAAATTCCCTAGGTTGTTCTTTTCTTTATTTAATTACTGGCATTCCGTGATTGCTTGAAGTAAAATTCTTCTTTCAGAATTTCTGGTGTAAATTCGAAATTTTTGAATTTAAAAAAGGCCGAACTGGCAACCCTGCCGCATGTTTCCATATTTTACGTGGTAAAATACAAAAGTTTTTTGCTCTTTCGAAATTATTCATTCTATCGCGTTTAGCATGGGAGGTTATAGGCCTTAATACGGATTTCCTCTCCCGACGGACTGATCTAATTTCAACAGCATGTGTTTGTTATCGTAGAAGATAGGATTTACTATGTGTTGTCTTTCAACTCATCATTTTACATCTGTGACACTTACATGTGCAGCGCTTGTCTTCCTTTTATATCGGCATTAAAATTTGCATAGATTGAGCACAGTACTTGGATTTGTAAATTACGCTTCGCATGTTTGCTACTTTGAGAAACAGTTTGTATTTTTTTTTTTTTTAATAAACCCCGATCTCAGGATCTGTAACGTCTTTTGTCTATAATTTGGGAAAGTTAACTTCGACAAGTTTTAAATTATGAAAAAAATATTACTTTTCCCTAAATGGGATGTATTAAATACTGCTTATTTATGAACAAAATGAAGGTTTGCTATGTCTGGCATTTAATAATATTCAATAATCGCGAAATATGACAAATCAAGGGAAATGCTTGAATTACGCATTTCAAAACCAGACTTGTTTTATAAAAAAGTGCGCAGGCACTGATTACTTATCAATTATTTTGCATTTGTTACTATAAGTAAAGAAGAGTGGATTCGTTTTACTTAATCCCCACGTTGTTGGATGGGGTGTATGTGACCCCATCCATCTTCAACACATAACATTTTTTAACTATCATTAATTATGTTTTGTTCTTTCCTGTATTTTCTTTTCCCTATCAGTAATTAATAGATGAGCAATTCATTTGTGTCATTCTTTAGTATAGTGTTAATGTTTTTAGAGGTTGAAGTCATATTGGTCCTTTAGTGCCATGTAGTGTAATAAAGATTATATATTGTTACGCAATCTGTGTCTTTCTATTAGTTCAAAATAAATTTATAATTATAAAGACAATTTCTTGGCAGATGAATGTGATTTATTTCATGCATTTACCACTAACACGTCTACACATTACAACTCATATTACAAAAATCTATCAAGAAAACAGAATAATAAATCTCGGCAAAGTCTAAATATCACTGGACAGACTAAAACCACTTGAGGCTGTCTCTCTGCAAACCCATTTATATAGCTTTTCTCGACAATAACGTCAAATGTAATGATATATTTTCTGTATTAGTAAACTCTAGAAATTTACATTGCAGAATAATGTTTCTCGAAATTTCCAGATAAAATTATAATGAACAAAATGATCGACAAAGTCGTCAATTAGCCAAGACACTCCGAAATTCTTTTCCAAGGTAGGCATTCTTGGCATTCTTGGATATTCCTTATAGTGTTGTTTGGAAATTTTTGGAACACTAAAGAAAGACTATAGCTCCAATTTAATATAATGAAAAAGATTCAATATTTAAAGTATATTTTATTTACTTTTTCTTCTGAAAATGCGAAAATGCTGATGAATATTATTGTAATAAGCATTGGCAGCTCGTGACTCGCTTTTTTGGGGCACTAAATACATGGCTGAAATTTTTATTCTAGATTTTAAAGATAACGTTTGGTTGGTTTAATGGCAAAATTTTCTACCAACAAATAAAGCAAATATTTGTTTTACAAGATAGTGGAATGAAAATAATAAATTTTTCAACTATGCATTTAGGGCCGCAAATAAAGGCAGGCACGACCGCCACTGGTAACAAGCATACTATTGTAAAGAATGTAGATGATTTCTTTTCCGCTTCGGTTTTATCTGGTCTTAAATATTTAAAAAAGTAAATAAGGGCTTTGCTTGATAAAAAATTAATTGTTAAGTAGCATAATATTCATTATTAATTACTAAACAAAAGATTCTGGAAAAATATTTATTGTCACGTAGGCCTAACCTACATTGTTTGATAATAAATAAAGAATGCGGGAAAAAAAACATCTTAGTGTCTATAGCTTACACCAGCATAAGTTATAATTTAAGAAATAAGCAAAGATCTCTTAAAATAAAAAATTATCGTAATATTTATCGTGTATACACTAAACTTTTAAAATTAAACAAAATAACAAACAGATATTGTTACGTTGCTTAATCGTTATTGTTAAAAAATAACAATGAATCTATGTCATATCAATTTGCAACAATGAGTACTTCAATTATCTTTCAAAAATTTATGGTTGGTAATATTTAAAAAGTGCAAAATTTCCTGATTTTTGTATATTAAGCAAAAATTTTTTAAATTCTCTTCAATCAAACTTTTTTCTGAACATGGCTGTAACAAAAAAGTCAAGAAAAAAACTTCCAAAAAGCAGTGCCTGCAAACAAGGATCTTCTCCTTACAAAGCAAAGTCGATTAAAACGAGAAAAGCTTCTCATCTGCGAGAAATTCGAAAAATAAGCGCTGACACAATCATGGAATTGACTTCTAAGTTCTTGTGTGAAGATCATGACTTCTCTGGTCTCAGAGGTTTGGAGGCCATAGAGCTGATTTTCGTCGTTCAGGCTTTGTTGTTCGTCAACTTGGAGGAAATGAACAGACAACATCGGCAGGAAAATCGAAAAAATTGATGTCACTAGCTCTGGTATTATCAGTAATCGGGTATTTTCAGTAACCAGTTTTGAGATGTACAGCTAAACGAAGCCCAGCTCTGATGATTTTTACAGCAGTAACGCAAACAGACTTTGTTGCAGTTGTTTAGTATGACAATAGTTATCATTTAAATTATTTTGACATTTGTATTTAAATAAGCAGGTATGTATGAGATAAAAAATGTTACAATTTGTAATGGCTTAAGTGTTTTGTTTTGCTCTTTTTTCCGGTACACTACGTGTTATACTTTATATGTTGTTCTCTTTCAAGCCGGTTTACCAGGTGTCAAGTCTGTTCACAATTCATAAAAAGAATTCAAAATAGTCGTCTTAGAGTATAGTTTGGACCATAATATTTGTCAAAGTGTCAGATTTTTTTTTTTTTTTTTTTTTTTTTTTAATCAAAAGAAAAATACTTTCCTCTTAAATTATTTTGAAATTTGGATTTAAATAAGCAGATACGTATGAGATAAAAAATGTTATAATTTGTAATGACTAAAGTGTTTTGTTTTGCTCTTTTTCTCGGTACACTACGTGCTATACTTTATATGTTGTTCTCTTTCATGTCGGTTTACCAGGTGTCAAGTCTGTTCACAATTCATAAAAAGAATTCAAAATAGTCGTATTAGACTATAGTTTGGACCATAACATTTGTCAAAGTGTCAGATTTTTTTTTATCAAAAGAAAAATACTTTTCATTTTTATTGAAAATTTTTCGCTCATATTGATTTTAAATCTTATAGTGCTACTCACACTACGGTACGACAGTTTGCACAAATTTTAGGAGTTTTTGAAATGTAACGTGATTTATGGGACACTTTGAACTAATTTTTCCACAATTGTTTCTAGGTTTAGTAATGTATACAGCACTCCGATACAACAATTTTTTTTTTGTAAATCCGCAATTGCTCATGGGTCTCATTGAACGTTTCTTTTTCGATTACCAAAAAAAAAAAAAAAGCAAGAAAAAAAGAAAAGAAAAAAAGAAAAGAAAAAACACGCTCTGTGGCAATTTTTATGGTGTAAACCGCATCCCGATGCGACATTTAATTTATGATTTTTTCTTTCTTGTATCTTTACAAGAAGAAAGTATTGAATTCATGAAAATTTTCAACTTCCGGTTTCGACGGATTTATACGTTTTAGAAGTTCTTGAACACGATTTGACTATTTTTAGAAAAGGTCTGTCTGTGAGTCTGTGTCTGTCGGTATGTCTATATTTTGTGTGTGTGTGTACAAATACTTTGTGGGCGCTTTATCTCAAGAACTAATGTACAAAATTTAATAAAACTTTATATTCAGTTAGTCCCTGATATAAACTGGTGCTGATTAGCTTTTGGTGAAAATTGCTCGATAGCTGGCGCTGCTACGCTGCATTTTTCGCGATTTCCGAAATAGCTCTATATCAAGAACTAATGCATTTATTTTCCTCAAACTTCAGAGTCAGTTAGATCTTGACATAAATATATGCTGATTACGTTTTGGTGTAGATATCTCAACAGGTGGCGCTGCTACTTTTGGGCAGTTTTTCATGATTTTCACGATAGCTATATCTAGAGAACTAATGCACTGAATTTCATGAAACTTCAGACTGTGTTAGACCTTGACCTAAATAGTTGTTGATCGCGTTTTGGTGTTAATCTCGCAACAGGTGGCACTGCAATGCTACATTTTGCAGGATTTAAACGATTTTAGCAAAAGTTATATATCAAGAACTAATGCACAGAATTTAATAAAACTTTAGATTCAGTTAGACGTTGATATAAATTGGTGCTGATTCGGTGCTAGTGTATGCGAATTCTGTGTGAGATAGAAGAAAGTTTTGGGATTGTCACATCCGACTAGTTTAAAATGTAAATGGACTTATGGGACACCTTGTATATTACTGTCTGTGTGTGGTACGGATTGCAATTTATTTATAGTTATGTACTTACTTCGTCTCCTTAACCTCTACCAATATTGTAAATTGGTTGTTAATTTTGTTATAAATTTTGTGACACAGCTCGATTAAACATATTTTGCAAATTTGTAAAAGAAATTTTGAGCTTTATGGGTTTTAGGTGTGATTCCACTATGAAGTTTGTATAACATGTACCTAAAACGATTTTCGATTATTCAAAATTTTTTGTGCAATTACGTTTTTTTTTCTTAACGCATGAAATAAAATATTAAACTCGTTTTTTGAAAATGAACCTTTTGGTGCTCCATTCTTATAACTGCACTCAAACAAAATTTATGCCACAGCGCTAGTAAAATTATGCAGCGCGAGCAGAACAGACCAAATGTACATATATAGGTCATTCAAGGTCACTCCTTATCAGCAGTAGCAAAATAAATAGACAAAACCGAGCTTCGCTTTGAAAAACCGCAAAACTTTCCGGAAGACTGAATACATCAACTGTATCTCTTATGTGTGTATAAGCTGGTAAGAAGGACAGGTTCTAGAGATGCAGATTTAAAAAAATGTTTTATACAGGACACTATATAAATCTAAAAGTGTATTTTGATGAAGAAAAAATAAGAGGCTTGCTTTGTTTAATTGGAATTCTATCTATGTTGTGGGCTATTCAGTTTATTTGTTTATTCCTGAAATTACCCAGCAAACACAGAGCTGACAGATTGATACAAGAAAGATACCTATCATCAAATACTAGAGGTGCTATACCGATAACAGCAAATCTTAACAGAACTGTTTCGATTTTGTCAACTTTTCTGGTATCTTTAGCGATACGTGGACTGGTTATCGATTTGCCGCCAAAAATCTGACACAACGACGGCCACCGGCGATATATCAGATACGTATTCGATACAAATATGCTTGAATTCCGATTTGACCGACACAAGAACGTAAACAAAATGACACTAATTTGGTATTGCTTATATCTAATTGTTATCATTTTGCCTTTTATTTTCGACGTATATGCGATGAATATCGTTCTTGTGCCTTATATTCGACGTATATTTATGATCAATATCGATTTTGTGACAATCTATCGACATTTATACGCATGTCGGCGAATATTTTTGATTTAATTAATATTGAACAGTAAAGAATTGAATTTCATAGTATTGAAAACTAAAAAAAAATTCTTAGCTTATAAAAGCAAGTTTATTTATAGAAGCTTATTCTCCTCTACTGTTATGTAAAGAAAGGAACAAATGGAAAATACGCAAGTTAATTTATCCTAGTTCTATAAATAAAAATAATTAAACTTTTATTGTCAAAAGCTAACTGAAGATTTTTTTTTTCTTTTCATATTTTGCAGTTAACTGAACAGGTGTGTGGAAAAAGAATAACATTCTAAAAACAAAAAATGAAATGAAATAGTTTCATTGATAAATAAAATGAATCGGTTTTTTACTTTGAAATGCACGTTTTTTTTTTTTTTTTTTTTTTTTTTTTGCGTTTCCTTAACATTTACATCAGCTCTAATGTTATGCTTTTTCCACTCACATGCTCAATTTATCATTTTATGGTGTTGTACTTAACTTCAATTCTTTAACTAAATACAGATACCAAGTTTTGTTTTTTCGATTTCTTTAAATCTTTTATATAAATGTCTATTCATTTAAAAATTTTTTCATTGCCACATTCTTTTGTTCTTGGTCAGTGCAATGAACTAGAAATTTGAAAAATGTCAAAATTTGCCACTTTTAGCAAAAGTACCAATTTTAAATTAAAAAAATCTATTTTTCAATATAAATGATTCAAAATTAAAAATTTACGACAGATACTTCCACTTTCATAGCACAACTACATTATGTGCAAATCAATGTAAAAAAACATTTCTTAAGAATATCTGTAAAATTTCCAAGTAACCTAATTTACCGCATACTAAAATTAGTGAAATCAAAGTTCTTCTAAAAATACATTTAAAGTTTTCAGACACCCCCCCCCCCAAAAAAAAAAAAAAAAAAAAAAAATTATTCCGTTATTGTCATTCATCACTCCTAGTTGACATACATAAGATTTTTTTTTTTTTAAGGTTTTAAGGCAAATCAAATTTCAAGCTATTCAGAAAAAATATTTAATGCTTTGATTTTTTTTTAATATTATTATTATATATTTTGCTGTCATCTAAAAAAAAAAAAAAAAAAAAAAAAAAAAAAAAAAAAAAAAAAAAAAAAACTTAAAATTCTTTCTGTATAAAATCTAATAAAGAATTAAAAAATATATATATAATCCTTGTTACCTGAAAAAACACACACATAATCAGCGGAATATGGAGCATTTTATTACATATTAATGGTTTAACGTAAAAAAAAAAAATATGTAGATCATTCTAAAATTCTATTACAAGAAAATCTAAGTTCATGCTTTGCCAGAATTCTGAAATTGTTAATTTAAATTATTTTAAAACTAAATAAGACTCCTTACGTATTTTTATTATTATAAATGGTGCAGAAAAAGAGGAAAAAAAATTGACTTTAGTGAAATATTTGATGTAGTACGGGTGGGTTTTTATTAAGAAACATTTAAGAGGACAACACAATAAATGATACAACTCCCTTTTACCTTTCTAGCCGGTCTTTTCTATTTACAAGTTTACTGTAAAAAATTGACTTATGTTTCTCACATCACTAGTATTAAATGAACATACCACGATTTTTTTTAAAAGAAAAATTTCTACATTAAGTTTAGTTATACTTTTAAAATACAATAAAAAAGTTAAATTAAACATTTTATTTATCTTTGATAAAAGTTGATATTTTGAACAAACTATGCAAAATGTGATGTTTGCTTAATTAGCCACTAGACACTAAATTTTTCTAAAATTATAATGGCAGACTTCCTAACATGTTTATTCAGAAAACTTTACAATTTTCAAAATGTACTACACTTTAAATAGTTGATCTGGCTTTACCCAACAATTGAGGGGGTCAGGGCAAGAAAGTCCCAAGCCACATTTTTAGTGAAATAAATCTAGTACTGTAATCTGTTGCTCAATATTGTAAATTATAATATAAAACATATAATTTGTTTCTAATGTCACTTGAAAGCAGCCTATGTGACAAGTTTCATTTTTTACCCCAATAAAGATAGCTAATTTACAAAAAACGTAATATTAATATCATTAAAGTAATGCCATATTGTGACTCAGAATATCTCAAATGTTACTAAGACATTGGCGAAAAAACTTTAGGTTATATATCTTGATTTGAGTTTTTGATATAACTTTCAAACTGATATCTCAGAAGTTTACAAATGTGGCTTATCTCTTTCTTGCTCTGACCACCTCAATTATCTTCAGTAAAGATTTTTTTTTTTTCAATATTTTTATTCAAAAGATTATGAAATGATTTATAAAAGTAATAAACTATTTCTTTTTCAGTTACTTACATCTGGTCATAACAATGTTTAACTGTATCTTGCATCTTGTTGGCTAGTGAAGTAAATCATTGTCTGATAAAATTTTCTGTTAATTCTCCCACACCTGCCTGTGTATGTTATTTATGTCTCACATGAATAACTTGATCACATTCATCATAAAATGTACTATAGTCATCATATAGTAACATCTCTGTTGCTTCACATTTCGACCTTAAGAACACTGAAAAGCTGCTCCAAAACAAAATGCAGAGTATCAAATTAGTAATAAATGAAGATTTGAAAATATTTATGCCAAAAATAAAATTTGTTTCTCAAAAATGGCATTGTTTAAATACTTAACAATACTTTAAAAGTTTAAATTTGTCGTCAAACTGCAATAATATTGGTTGTACTTTGATTTTTATGTTTTAGATTAGCTTCACTAATAAACTACCTTACAATTTATTTTTAATTAAACAGGAAAAGCTATTGTCAAGTCAAGGCTATTTATAAAAACTGACTTTTTTAGTTTGTGCAGATAATTTAAAACTGATGATATACTTAAAAGAAACATAAGATAAATTTTATAAAGTATTTTACATTTTTGGCTAAAGTATAATAAACTTTGAAAGATCCTTTTTTGACTTCATCCTCTGCAATGATAAAAAAAAAAAAAAAAAAAAAAAAAAAAAAGAAAAATCCAACTTTGGAACAAATTTTATTTAACTCCATACAAATATTGATATTTCAAAACCTTTGAAATTGTATGTAATAAAAATTTTGATATTAAGATTTGGAAAAAAAAAGAAATGACAATACAAATACATGGTAATTTATTTATTTATTTATTAAAATCAAAATTTTCTGATACATTAGGTTGTTTTTTTTTCGACAGCCCAACTCTCTATCTGTTGCATATCGCAGCAACTTGGCTATCCAGCTTTGAATGTCACTAACAGCAGCATCTTCAAACAGTTGGTCGTGTCTCACTGAAGCTAGAAAATATTTAAGAATACAATATTAGTACATTATTTGCATATAAATTAACAAGACAAATTAGTTGAGGTAAGATAGGGTTTAAATAAAAAAAAATTTCGGAAAGCTACAGAAAGAAATCTGAGATTTTTGTTTTACCGTGACTGACTGCCAAAAAGTACTATTTTTATTGACAAAAATGATTGACAAATTTCGTAATATATTTCGATGACCGACTGACAAAATAAGATTTTTTTCCACCATTGCCGAAATATGCATTTTTTAATAACGAACAATCGACACATTTTCCCGATTCATTTCAATGACCAACTAACGAAATCAGCGATATTTTTAAGCCATAAGTGACTGAAAAATAAGATTTTAATCAATGAACAATAAAACACATTTGATGATATATTTCAATGACAGATTGACAAAATCAGTAATATTTGCAGAGACTGATTGAAGAAATTCATGATATTTCACCACGACTAACTGAAGGAATTTGTGATTTTTTGCTTGACTGACGAAATTCGCAATTATATGTTATGGCTTACTGGCAAAATCAAAATATTTTTTTTCACAGCGAGTGACTGCTGAAATTTCGAGATTTTTTTTATCAACCAATGGTCGACAAATTTTGAGATTCATTTCAGGGATTGATTGATGAGACTGAAGAAATTAGATTTTTTTTTTCTTACACAGATGAATGACAAAAAACGATATTTCAAAAAGTGAATGCCGAAATTTACGATTTTTATCAACTGATCGACAAATTTCCAGATATATTACAATGACTGATTGACAAAATCAACAATTTTTTAATGCAATTGACTGGAGAATT
Source organism: Maratus michaelseni (assembly GCA_963931845.1). NCBI lineage: Eukaryota > Metazoa > Arthropoda > Arachnida > Araneae > Salticidae > Maratus > Maratus michaelseni. Next base: position 341,338,993 of record OZ007589.1, on the reverse strand, counting down.
TTTCTTTCTTTTTTTAACCACTTCATAGACTAAGATCACGTTTTTTTATCAGCCATCGATTAACAAAATTGGCAACTTTTTCAATGACCGATAGACGAAATTCATATTGTTTTTCTTCTGAGATACATTGACGAAAATCACGATTTATTTTCAATCTATGGATGAAATTCACAATTATTTTTCGCAATCAAATGATGAAGTTTCCAATATTGCCACAGACTTAACAAATTTACTTTTTTTTCAGATGCAACAGCTTTTTGGGCATGCCTGCCAATAAACTTGCTCAGCTAGAAATTCTCAAATGATTTACTAATTTTTCAATTTCATATCCCACAAACACGAAAAATTCCAACTATCGAAATCTAAAGAAGAAAAGAAAACAGAAATTTTACTATTTCGGATTTGTGGATTTGAAAAGGGGAAAGTAGAGTAATAAGGTTCCCCAGAGCAGAAAAATTTTTGATGGAAAGGAAAAATAAAATAAAGATTAAAATTTTATTGGAAATAACTACAGTTTTCATCTACAATGTACACCAGGCAGCATATTGAGAATTGGTTTAATTTCACTTCAAACTGTCTAACAAACAAACAAAAAAAACAGCCGGAGTCTGAGTCGACTTCTTTTGAGAAAGTTCGCAATATTTTTCAGTGATGGAACGGTGAATTTTGCAACTCCCCTCCGCCTCCCCCATATAACTTATATTCAAAGTTTCATCGATATCTGTCAACCAGGTCTAAGCAGGGTAACTTTAGTTATAACAACACTGTATATAACATTTATGCACAATCATACAGTGCATAAATATTTACTATTATTGCAGCAGCTATTCCGTTCGGATATAAATATCAAACAGTATTTACCAATAGATTTGTTTCTAAATCCTTCAATAGCACACTCTCAATATTTAATTGTATTGAGTTTTGTTAAGAGTTAATTACATTGAGTTGTCTAATTTCATAACGTAGAAAATTACAGAAAAACCACTCTAAATAATAAATCTATACAAGGCTTGAATTTCAGGGTCGGATGATGGGATTCATGCCCAAAATTTTGAAATCCCACCCAAAAGAATGTTGAGGACGGAAGGCTCCGGCCCAAAAAAGAATTACCATTTTCTGAAGAAATTTGTTTTTTGAAGCGAAGATCAAGTCCCGCAACCAACTGACAAATATTTTCTCATGCCGATCAAAAAATTTTGTGGGGATTGACACGATAGGATCCCACGACAGATTGACAAAATTTGCAATTTTTTCCCACAACATATCAACAAATTTTGCAATATTTTTTCATGAGCAATTGACAAATTTTGCGATATTTTCCGTGAGTGATCGGTGATTTGCATGCTTTTTTTTCCAACATGCTTTATAAATTTTATGATTTTTTTTTCCAGTGTTCAACTGAAAATATTTGTAATTTTTTCCTCCTCAAGCGACTGATTGACAATTTTGCGATGTTTTCCAGCAACCAACCGACAACATTTATGATTTTTTCCTTGAGATAGATTGAAGAAATTCACGATTTTCCCCCCACGACAGATTGGTGAATTTCATGGTTTTTTCTGACCGATAAATTGACAAAATGAACACTTTTTTTTCTCTGCGTCTGAATGAAAATTTTTGGGATTTTTCTTCACAATCTGCTCACGAATTTAGAAATATTTTTATGCATCCAATTGACAAATTTGCGATTTTTTTTCCCGTGATAGATGGGCAATTTTTGTGATATTTTGCTCGACTGATTGCACGGTTTCTTCTTGCGAGAGTGACAAGATTCGCGATTTTCCTTGCGTTAGACTGAAAATTTTTGTGATTTATCATCCCTCTCCCCGCAACTGATCGAAAATTTTCACAACTTTCTTCCCGAGACCAATTGACAAACTTTGCGATATTTTTCAGTGACAAACCAGTGAATTTTACAACCCACCCCCTCCACCCCGACAGATCAACAAATTTCACGATATTTTTCCCGTGGCCAATTGACGAATTTACTGATATTTTTCCTTGACCGATTATCGAATGGTGTGGTTTTTTCTCACAACAGAGGGAAGTAGTTAAAAACTTTTCCTGCAACAGATCGGAGAAATACATAATTTTTTCCATGAAACCAATCAACAAATTTTGTGTTTTTTCCCCCCCACAACTGATCAAGAAATTTTGCAATTTTTTTCCTTGACCTATTGACATTCCGATGACTGACAGATGTATTTCAAGATTTTTTTTTTTGCTACCAAAATAGGAAAAGAACCAAAAGGACAGTAAGGTCCACCATGTGCTGCGCCCCACCAAATTCGCCTAGTCAGCACTAAGCAGAAATGAGATTAGAACTGTGCAGAACTTGTAGTGCACATGGAATTTTATTTTTCCTGAACTCCAAGGAAACATTTAGAAACAAACTAGTTGATCCTTGCAATTTACAGAAATTAGGACTTGACAATTTAAAGTAATTCTCAAATTCCCTGCTCAACAACGCTAAATTTTCTTACTCATTTTTAAACATAAAAGGTATCCAATTGGCAGGCATGACTATTAAAGCAATTTGGAATCAAATAGTGTTTTTTGATAAATAAATTACTTAACTTGTCAGCGAATCTTGTTACGTGAGAATATGTTTTTTCCTTTCTTGTGCATCAGAATTAGGTTCAAAATGCTGACTTTGACTGTTTTTTCTGAAAAAACTTCTGCCTTTACCAAAAAAAAAAAGAGGGAAAATGTCTTTTGAATACATAGTTTCTGAATAAGAACACCTGGCAATTTCATGTATTTGCGAAGAAAAATGAATTTAGAAGTCAGAAAGTAGTTCTTTTGGATTTCAGAAGAGCTTTAAAGTCAACAAACATTTCTCATCTAACAGAAAAAATGAATTGACTGTTTCCCTTTCAAACTTTGGACATCAGTTTAAAATTTCAATGCACATAGAACCTAAGAAAATACCAGGGATTCAAGTTTTACCTATATTTCATTAAGGATATAATAAAACAATTTTATTCAGAAATGGATATTGATGCCATCATCCCAAATATGTATTTTTCATGCAAGTAGTTAAAAATAAAGACATCAGATTTTGTAAAGGTTCTGAAACTCATCTCCAGTGCACAAAATTGAAAAAAAAATCAGAAATTCATTTAGCAACCCAATTGTTAAAGGTCCATAACATTGGTGAAAGTTGAAAAATGTAGAGATGTTGTGTATATATAGAGCTCAATTTTCTTCCTTTTTTAAAAATAAACACTTTGTATATAATCATTCTGAGTTCTCGGTTCTCGATTTAAATTTTTTTCAAACTTTTTGTCATGTCTGTATTAATGTAATTCTTCAAATATCATATAAAATAGTGGGATAGATTATTTTTCTCCCTTCCAAACAGTTCAACTCCCCCCTCCATTTATAAATGTTGGGAGGAGACTTCCCTCCTAGGAAAATTTGAATTTCAAACCCTGTCTATAGATAAAGCAATTCCAAATAAAAAAACCTGGCGTTAAAATATGAAGACATAATGAGTAAATAGACAAATGTTACCAGAAACCAAATTAAATCCTTTGGTGAATTCGTACTCTATTTGAGCAGCAAGTGTCAATGGGGAAAAAAAAATATACGACTTTTGACCATATAGAGAATACACTGTAGCTGAGGTTTGTTGTTAAGATTTGCAAATCACACAGCAGAGCAAATTTTGCACCAAACAAGAAAGTTACTGCCACAAGATTTACAGAATGGCACATCCCCCCCCCCTCTCTAGGCATCGATTCCACTACAAAACTTATTATAAATTAATGCTTATTTCAAAAAGTTTTAGGCAGGTAGACTTGCCACGTTCTGAACCCAAAAATCAGATTTTATTTCAGAAAGCTAAAAGCTTTTTTTGGTAGAAAACATTTTTCAAAAATGCAAGCATGTTTAGTAGAAGTTTAATTTAAAATTATGCTTGGCTGTTTTTTAAGATTAAATATCCTTTTTACTCAAGAAAAAAATATATACTACTTCTTAAATGTAGAAAAATTCAAGCATTTTTTTAGATAAACTACAAACTGAGGAAATTTTTCTTTCTACATAATCCCATACAAAACAAAAGTGAAGATTTAAATTTTTATTTGAGGCAATTTTTGATAGTAAAAATAACAGACTTGGAAAAATGTAAGAAAATCAGAAGAAATATGTCAAAAATCAGGAATGCAGGAAAATGTGTGAAAATCAGGAGACATGGCAAGTCTGGGTAGGCAGACAAACCTGCAACAAGCCCGATGACATGCTTGTATTCCTGGAATGAACGCTTTACAAAACTTCCGATCCAATTGTACTTTATTGCTAAGATTAAGATACTGCCTGTAGCAGAAAGTTTGAGACGGGTGACATATGTCACAGATTTTTTCCCCTCTTCTGCAGATTTCTTTCCATGGAATTTTCTTCGGCTCAGATTTTTTTACTTCATCAGCGGGTGCAGTGCCGCAGCCGCACTTTCGCTTCGCATCTGGAGGAGTGCTATGATCTTCTGCGCATCTCCTTATTTTTTGAAAGCTAAATATATTTTTTTTTCTCTGACATCCCTGCTCAATGGAACAACAGCGTTTGCTCATATACTGTGTTTGCATCTTGCCAGAAAGTTCAAAAGAGAAAATCTGTGAAAAGCAGGCCCTGTCTCTTCTTTTACAGCTGCAAATGTGCTCTGCCTGTTTTTTTTTTTTCTTTTTTTTTTTTTTTTTAAAGCTGCATAGCGTTTTGGGTTTGCAAAAAAAAATTCCATCTGAATATTTCAACCTGCGAATTTCACTAATAGGTCACGGAAAAAAACCCGAAAATTTGTCAATCGGGCACAGAAAAATTTCGCAAAGTTCGTTAAACGGTCACGTGAAAATATTGCGAAATTTGTTAATTGATTGCGTGAAGAAAAAAATCTCAAAATTTGACAGTCAGTGTGGGAAAAATTGCGTAATTCACCAGTCGACCACAGGTAGCAAAATTCATCTACAATAGTGTGAACCCCCCCCCCCCCAAGTTTTGCCAGCAAGAAGTATTAAAAAATCCGTTAAATCGTCTATCAGTTGCAGGAAAATATCACGAGTTTCGTCAATCGATCGTGGGAAAACTATCTAGAAATTCATCTGTCGGTTACAGGAAAAAATCGTGAATGTCTTCAGTCAGTCGCAGAACCCCCCCCCCCCCCAAAAAAAAAAAAAAAAAAATTCTGCCATCTGCTGCAGAAGAATATCGCAAAATTCATCTATAGATAGCGGGAAAATATTAGGGATGCACCGGATGTGAATTTTTTCTGAATACCGGATACCAAATATCCGGTACAAAATTTTACCGAATAGCCAGTATCCGGCTGAATACTTTTTCGTTTTTAATTTCAATAGTAATATTTCTATTTATTGCTTGCTTAAAGAAGAAAAACTTTAAATTATTATAATTTTATGTCATTCAAATGTTAACAATAGATTTAAACTCATTTATTAAGTTAAAGTTGCTTAAAAACAAATACTTTTTAGTAATTAAGTATAGAAATTTAATCATGTTTTGTCTATTCTAATACACATATCTGTAGTTTTTTTTTTTTTTTTTTTTTTTTTTTTTTATTCAGGGTCATTCAACATAAAAAGATAAATAATTAAGTAATTTCTTTGTTTTTCATACTTATAAATCTTTGTTATATTTAAATATTAAACATCCTATTGAAGAAGATTTTTCTTTTCCTACATACATACGCATACATATTATTACTTACTTTTCCTATAACAAATGTTTTCTAACAGAATTTAAATAGAGAAGTTCCTCACTGCAAGTATCTTCTTTTGTAGTAGAAAGAAGACAGCGAACTATTCAAGAAAGTGACACATTTCTTTTCATGATCAGAATTATTTTATCAGGTTTTCCATCCATAGACAAAATAGTGACAAAAGATTCAATAAAATCATTTTTAATTTAGAATTGTTGAAAACACAAGAAAAAGAGACAACCAGAGGAGTGAACACTTATTCTCAGAAGGAGGAAAATACACTGGCGAGAAAAATTAAAGGAACAACCATAAAAACTCATCGAACTTTAATAAATTTGCAGATAACATACAACTTGCACAAGATCTTTATTTTGTCATGCCTGACATATATTCAGAATGCAGAACTGCCTATTTCTGCATAAAATAAATTTACATAAAAACATAGGACTGTGCGATATAAGAGAAGATAAGGAAATTTTACTGTTACAATATGTTAGAGACACACAGGAAAAATCAATAAGGTGTGTGGTCACTCCTGACCGAAATGGAAGTTTTACAGCGATTTTCCATACTGTGGATTAGATTAACCAGAAGTGCTTGCGGTAAGGATATGTACTCAAGATGATTAGTTCTCCGAAGCTCCTGGAGAGTACTAGTTGGGGGTTGCCGAGATGCAAGTCGGTGTACTGGTGCATCCAAACCATGTTCTATCGGATTTAAATCCAGAGAATATGCAGGCCTTTAAATTCGCTGGATTCCTTCGCCCTCAAGATAATTAGTCACTAGTGCAGCACGATAAGGTTGCGCATTATTATCCATTAATACGAAGTTATTACCGATTGCACCCCTAAACTTGACATGAGAATCAAGAACCTCATTTCTGTATATTTCAGCATTTACAGTTGCACTGTTTAAAATGTGTAGGTCAGTGCGGCTATTCAAAATGATGTCAGCCCATACCCTGATTCCAGGAACTTTGTATCGATGCCTTTCACGAATGTTTGCAACCTTATTGCATGTGATTTTTTCCCTCCATATTGTAACACGTGTGAAATCACTCTCCAAACAAAATCTGAATTCATCGGTACAGAGAATTCGGCTCCAGTCCGTGGTATTCCAATGACGATGATTTCTGCGCCACTTTACCCGGGCGCATTTCGCTGCCGGAGTTAGTGGAATACAAATCATGAGTTTCCTTGCATACAGCCCTCTTTTATGCAGCCTGTTCTTCACTGTCAATCTGGATAATCGAGTTCCTGTTTCTGCAGTGAACTCCCTTGCAATCTGAACTGACGTCAGTTGCCTGTTTCTTTTAGCAATCGTTGCCAAATAGCGGTCCTGACAGTCTGTTGTGGCATATTTTTGACCTTGACCTTGTTGTCTCTGCACATTACCAGTGTTTTTAAATACTTACTAGCTTCTTGACATAGCGCATTTAGCTATTTTTAAGTCTTTACAGACCCCTGTGTTCTTTCTTTCCTGCTTCCATTCTCTCTATCGCACGCCATTTCTCACAATCGGTCAAATGTCTTCTGGATGACATATTCCACCTGCTACAAGCGAAAATTTTATGCAACTACACGTAAAATTCTTGAAATTAGACTTCAAATCAGCCACATGTACTCCTTTTCAAACGAACCAAAAGAACAGGATAAAAAATTTGCATATTTTTCTGTAGCAAAGGTTAATCTCATTGGACTACATGATGACTTTAACATTGAGTTACCAAACAATCAAATTTCATTGAAGTTCCCGCAATAGAATTCACATAAAGTACCTTTTTATGGTTGTTCCTTTAATTTTTCTCGCCAGTGTATTTGTGATAAAAAAAGTAACAGAGCCTGAAAATGCTGAGCACCATAACTTGCATTTAATTATAAATAATTAGTTGTCATATTTTAAATATTATATTTTCATTTATATCCAAGTCCTATAATTTCATTTTTGTGAAAATATGAATATTTATTTCTACTGACATTGTTTTAACGGGATAATATTGGTAAGAAGCAAATTTATTTCGTACTAATTTTTTCTGAAAATGTTAAAAAACATGAATTTAAAAAAATCAGTCGCTATTCGGCAACCGGATACTGAAGTATTCGGCCAAACCAGATATCCAGTGCATCGAGAAATCAAGTTAAAAAATTGCATTAACAGTAATACTTTACTAGATATTAATTGATATACAGTAAAAGACTTATTTATTATGTATAATGTTTTACTGTTTCATATAATATAAGTTAAGTACTATTTAATGTAAAATTTTACATATCAATGTAGTATTGGAGGTTTTTGACATAGCAGTTTAAACTCTCAAAAACGGACACATGTCAAAGACCTGCCAATCCTGAATTGTAACATAGTTTACCTGCAGATTATTTTCTGACGCTGAAATATCCGTCGCAGACACTTTGAGAATTATCTGCTTCTGCGAAGATATTAGTACCTCATTTTCCTGGTTGCACTATGTGCATCTTTGCCACCATAGGCTGAAAAAAGGAGAATCTGAAAAAAAAAAAAAAGTTACAAATGCATTTTTATCAAAGACCAGAAGAAAGTTTTTACTATTTCAGATACAAACTAGTGTAAATAATTTAAGTTTAAATTGCAATAGCTGTAATTAAATTTAATTTTGAATTTAAAATTATACACCCTTATTAAGAAATGTGATTTACGTTACCAGCATACAGGTAAACATTTATCTATTCTTTCCAGGGGTCGATCCAGGAAAAATTTGGGGCCTATTTGGGGACCCTTCACAAAAATGTATTTAATAAAATGGGCCCCTTCACAAAAATCAATTTGATAAAATGGACCCCTTCACAAAATTCTATTCCATAAAAAATTACTATTTATTATCTATTTATTATTTTATGATGTTTTAAAATGTGTAATTTGTAAACAAAAGTTCACCAGAGAGGAAAACTTCAGCAAAAAGATTTTAAAATGTTTTTGTTTATAAATGCTTGGTTCAAATTTTATTAACTGGATTTCAACTTTTGTTAAAAAATATTATTTTTCACAAAAATATAATAAATTTCACAAAAATAACCTTTATTTTTTACAAAATGGGCCCCAAGAAAAAAACCTGCATCGACCCCTGCTTTCTGTAGTCCATGTGTGCAAACTGAATAAATTTCTGCATCAGTCAACCCTTCACCGTTATGGTTGAGATGCAAAATCAAACAAAAAATATTCAAAGTTTCATGATTTGATCCATTCTTATTATGCACATTTCCAATATGGGAAGTGAACTTTTTTTCTGAAGACTTGATCAAACATGACATGCATTAGCAATTGTAGCAGTATCTCGTTTAAGAATATCTAATGCAATGAAACACCTATGGGTTTTAACTGAAGAATAAGATATTTGCACTGCATAAATTAAAATCATTAACTAGTTGGGAAATTCTAATATTCCTTGCATCCTCCTTATGCTCTTCCATAATTTTCTGAAATATTCCAATTCCATAAAATGTTTCAGGGCTCCATAAAATGTTCAGTTGACTATTCCAGCAGGTATCACTTGGCAGCTGGGATTCTATGATTCTTTACACTCTTTAAGCCATGCTGCAGGAAGATGATGATATTGTTTTAAATTACGGGCACATTTAAGATATTTTAAGTAAGGGAAAAAATGTGCAGCTCATGTGAGCAGTTTCAATTACTTAAAAACAATTTTACCCAGTTAAAAAATTACACTTAACAATAACACTTCACTAGATATTAATTATTGATTTACAGTAATAGTAACATTTTAAATATTACATCTAATGTTGTATATATATGACATTTAATGTGAAATTTTACATATCAATGTAGTATTTGAGGTTTCTGATTAGGTTTTTGAAGTGACAGTTTAAACTGTCAGAAACCTGCCAACCCTGGTTTGAGTAAGTTTTGATGATTGTAGTTATAATTTCCTTTTAACACTTTTAGATGAAATTCTGCATCAGATTGCATAATCTGTTGTTAACAATGATTGGATTTTCTTTTTTTTTTTAATAAGACACCATAGTTTTATTTGATTATTTCCCTGGAATTAATGCACATAAAATAGAATACTGCACTGGATCAAGACAGTTGCAATCAGCCCCGCAAAACCCATATGTGACCACAATGAACTAAGCCAGACAACAAACCAACCTGAAAATAAGCCTGCTAAACATTATATTAAGTAAACCTACAACTCTAACTGAACCAGACAAAAAAAAAATTAACTTAAAAATCATCAACCTGAATCGGACAAACATTTTCATTAAAACAAAACCTGGCGCACATCAACCCTAATAAATAAAAGAAAACTAGATGAAACCCACCAAAATTTGACGGCAAACAACTTGATAGTACCATTAAAATAAAAAGTAAAGCGTCCAGTTAAACTGATTGATGGCATTGAGCTCAAAGGCTATTACTATATTAAGGGGGAGGGATTAGCCCCTCGTTCCCCCTTTGTAACCAATGAACTAAAGGTGAAAATAAGGAATTTCGTTTAGTAGCCACTGGCCGGTAGGTTGATTTGTTTTAGTAGCCAGTTACTGGCTAATGAGAATAATTTCTTTAGTAGCCAGTAAGTACAGGTATGTCACTGAATATTTATTTTTTTTAAATACAATGACTTTACAGTAAAAAAGTAATTTATGTACTAAATAAAAATGTTTTAATTTATATTGTTTTGAATAAACTTCAGATAATTTCCAATCTATTTTAAAATAAGTTAACAGTAAAGTTCTACACAACATGCTTATGTAGCTAACTACATAAGTCACACTAGCTTAGGTACTTTTTAACTAACTACATAAGTACTTTTCAAAAAAAAATTATTTGTATAGAATGAAGGTCTGACAATAATAAATAGGTATGTTTATGTACTAAATAATAACCCACAACATGATATGAATCATGAATGCATTACACATGCACAACTTGTAGCCAGCATGCCAAAATCTCCACAAATTCAGGAATAGTGTGTATTTCGGCAATTAGTTTCAGAAAAAATTGCAAATTTAGTCATTCAAGAGCGTAAAAATCATGAATTTCGTCGATATCGCATGTAAAATCATGAATTTTGTCGATCAAGCGCATAAAAATCATGAATTTTGTCGATAGTGTGCATAAAAATAATGAATTTAGTCTTTCGGACGAGGAAAAATCTTAAATTTCGTCGATCAGCTACGTAAAAATAATAAATGTCATCATTCAACGTAAAAATCATGAATTTCGTAGATCGGGAGAATGAAAATCATGAATTTTATTGACAGAGTGCATAAAAGTCATGAATTTCGTCGATCGGGTGCAGAAAAATCTTCAATTTCGTCGATCGGGTGCAGAAAAATCTTCAATTTCGTCGATCGGGTGCAGAAAAATCTTCAATTTCGTCGATCGGGTGCAGAAAAATCTTCAATTTCGTCGATCGGGTGCAGAAAAATCTTCAATTTCGTCGATCGGGTGCAGAAAAATCTTCAATTTCGTCGATCGGGTGCAGAAAAATCTTCAATTTCGTCGATCGGGTGCAGAAAAATCTTCAATTTCGTCGATCGGGTGCAGAAAAATCTTCAATTTCGTCGATCGGGTGCAGAAAAATCTTCAATTTCGTCGATCGGGTGCAGAAAAATCTTCAATTTCGTCGATCGGGTGCAGAAAAATCTTCAATTTCGTCGAATGGGTGCAGAAAAATCTTCAAATTCGTCGAATGGGTGCAGAAAAATCTTCCATTTCGTCGAATGGGTGCAGAAAAATCTTCAATTTCGTCGATCGGGTGCAGGAAAATATTCAATTTCGTCGATCGGCTACGTAAATATCTTGAATTTCGTCGATCGGCTACGTAAATATCTTGAATTTCGTCGATCGGCTACATAAATATCTTTAATTTCGTCGATCGGCTACATAAATATCTTTAATTTCGTCGATCGGCTACGTATAAATCTTAAATTTCATCGAACAGCTAAATACAAATCTTGATTTTTGTCATTCGGGAGCGTAAAAATCTTGAATTTCGTCTATCGAACGTGTAAAAGTCATGAATTTTATCAACTGGGCATGTAAAAATCATGAATTCCCTCGATTATGTGCATAAAAATCATGAATTTTGTCGATTGCACTCCTAAAAAATCATGAATTTTATCAATCGGACGCGTAAAGATCATGAATTTCGTCGATTATGTACAGAAAATCATAAATTTCTTCCAACGGGGCGTACAAATTACGTCGAACGGACGCGGAAAAATCGTGAAATTTAGGGGAAAATGGTAATCAGGAATCCTGCATTTGGCTTATCTTTCCATATTTTGAATGGCCAGTTTTTAAAGTTTAATCGACAAGTGGCGACTGCTTATTTTCACCTTTACAATGTACCCCCAAAACTAATCAGTGTAGCACCTTATAACAATGAACCTCTATACAAACTCTGGAGCAAATCTGATAATTCTGCATGAAAAACCAATTTATCTAAATTAAGGGGAGGGAGGGGGGTTAGCCTTTGTTCCCCTTTAAACTTTTCCAATGAACCCCCAAAACTAATCAGGGAAGCTCCGTACCACAATGAGTCTATATACAAAATTTGGAAGAAATCTGATAATTCTGCATGAAAAATCCATTTATCTAACCCAGAGCGCCACACTTTGGATTCACTAGTGCACATTATCAAGGTAAGCTGAAATCGTGCTGTACTTTTAAGAATCTCATAATAATCTGATTAAAATAACTTCACTTTTTGAATGTTCCACTTATAGAAACGTGCCGTTCTGGGATGATTTTGAAATGGAAAATGCATATTGCAACTATGCAGTTGATGAATCAGTTTTTTTTTTACATTTATTTAGAACTCACAACACATAAGTCAATCAGAACAACAGAACTTCTGTTTTCAAAAGTCCATTTTATGGGAGGAAAGTGTGTGGGAGAGGGGGAGCGACTGGAGAGGAAAAAGCTAAATATTTTGAGAAAAAAAAAAAGGAGGATCATGCAAAAGAAAATTTGCGCCCTGCGCAAAGTTTAGTCCCCCCCCCCTCCCACACACACACATTCCTAAAATTTATCAAGTGCAGAAACAGAAATAAATTCCCTTGAATAAATATTTTGCATTTTTGGAACAACTGAACAGAAAATAAGAAAAAATTGCACTTATTCATTAGAAAATTCATGATTTTTACGCGATTGTAAAATTAGCAATTTTTTTCTCATTCGTTTAATGAATTTCATGATTTTTTCTGCGATCGTTTGATTATTTTCGCGATTTTCCCCCGAAATCACTTGATGGATTTTGTGATTTTTTTACTGAAATCATTTGACTAATTTCCTGATTTTTCCCAGAGTTTATTTGACAGATTTCGCAATTTTTCCCACGATCATTTGACTAATTTCTCGGATTTTTTTTTGCGATACTTTGATGAAATTCATTTTATTAATTCATATATATTCATAATTAGGATTTTCATTTTTGTTATTGCCATTTATTTGAGCCCACAGTATTCTGTGAAGTGTTTGGAAAGTTATGCGATTTTCGTCAATCGATCGTGGAAAAAACGCAAAGTTCGTCGACCGATCGTGGAAAAAACGCAAATTTCGTCGGTTGATCGTGAAAAAGAAAACACGAATTTTGTCGATAGACACAGGAAAAACACAAATTTCGCCGATCGATCTCGGAAAAAACGCAAAGTTCGTCGATCTGTCATGGAAAAAACACAAAGTTAGTCTATCTGTCGCGGAAAAAACACAAAGTTCGTCGATCTGTCGTGGAAAAAACGCAGTTCGTCAATCTGTAGGCAAAAAAAAAAAAACCACAAAGTTCGTCGATCAGTAGCGGAAAAAAAGCAAATTTCGCCAATCGATTGCGGAAAAAACACAAAGTTCATTGATCTGTCGCTTAAAAAACGCAAAGTTCGTCAATCAGTCGCTTAAAAAACGAAAAGTTCGCGGATCTGTTGTGGGAAAAACGCCAAGTTCGTCAATCTAGAAAAACCACAAAGTTCGCCGATCTGTCACGGAAAAAACAGCAAAGTTCATCGATCTGTCGCGAAAGAAACGCAAAGTTCGGCGATCGGTTGCGGGGAAAAAAAAAAAAAAATCACGAAATTTATCGTTCGGTTGCAGGTAAATAAAATAATGCAATTTTTTCCGAAAATTTTGAAATTTTTTGGGCGGGATTTCAAAATTTTCACCGCGAATCCGCCCTGCTTATAATTTAAGCACATAACACAATACTTATCAAATAAATAAACAAAAATTAACTTACTTTTATTTCTCCCATTTTGTCCACACTAGTAGACTGCTTATGAAGATATATACTTTGACCAGTGATAGCCATATTTTAAAATTTTAATCTTGCCAATAATTCAACATGCGCTAGAAACAAATAGCCAATATTTTAACATTGCAATATAGTATCTTTAAAAACTTACATGTAAAAATAAACATATCAATAATAATAATAAAAAAAATATTGCATGTAATTGGGTCTATTAAAAATTAGACTTAAGCCCATTATAAAAATGGTAAGATATAACGGTACTTTTCGGTTAGCCAAGGGGGGGGGGCAGTGAAATATATATACACATATATATGGGTGTGTGTATATATTTCATTGGCACCCAGCTAACTGAAAAGTACCGATATAATAAACTAGAAAATTTTATTTTATACTGAAGGCATTTTATCTTATATACACAAAAATCAGGATTCGTAAATATCATGATTTAAAAAATGTACAATTTTTTTTTATATACTATATCCCATATTTTCAAAATAGTTAACTTATTGATGATTATAAATATTTTTAAAGTTAATATAAATTAGACATTAAAACATATATGTCATTTAGCATGAAAACAAGCAATGCTAAGAAAACATGAAATTTCAAACATCATATAAAAAACTTTATACATAGATTATAAAATATGCAAGTCACGGTTTTCTTAAAACTTTTCATTTCATTGCATGATAAAAATTTTGGGTGCTTTTCGATTAGCCGGGTGCCAGTGATATATGTACATATATATATGTATATCAGAGTTTCCCCCAGAAGACGGTTTCAGAAGGGTGCTGAACCCTGCCTGCCCTTTGGTTTACAAAATAGCATCCTTCTAGCCCTTCACAAAAATAATTAGCACACTTCTTGCTCCTCAGTAGAAAAAGTGTCCTTTTTGCATTAAAAAATTTCCTTCCAGAGTAAAAACTGACTCAATGTTGTCAACTAATAGAAAATGTCGTTTTCTATTTTTATTTTTTACTTAACAAAATTTAAGATCAACTAATTGAAAACAGACACAATTTGCTTTTTACACTCACAAAAAACAAACTATTAAGATTCAGTAAACAAGTTTCAAGAAAATTTTATGTTTTACACAACAAAATAATTTGTTTTTATTAAAAGAAATTTAACATAAATATAGTAAGCTTGATCTTCTTAACTGAACAAAACGAAAACGAGAAAAAAATATTTCTAATGAAGCTGCACGTTTATCTTTCAATAGCTTTTCTAAGTAAATATTGTCCAACATAATTATTGATTCTACATTTAAAAATTCAGCTTCAAATATAAAACTTGGGAAAGTTTTTTTTAATGGTACTTCTTTGTTATACAGGCGCCATTGTCGCCAAGCATACATTCAGGGTTAAAAATTGGGAATTCTAAGTAAGGCGTCAAATGACACCTGCAATTTTTTTTCATAGGTGTCAAACTGCATTTCATGTTATATCCTATTTTTTCATTTCTTTTCGAACCCAGGTTAACAATAATATTGTAATTACCTTTATGTGTTAAAGGCAAGGGGGCTGTACATATTAAACATTTTATCCCTGCGTTAATCACTAAAACAAAATAAAAATTGGCTTTCGATAAAATTTTAAAACAGCATTAAACTACAATATTTGGATTCTAGAAAAATGTTTAAATAATTCTTTTTATAAAGCTAATATGCATACAAAACAGATTATCAAGCAATTATATCCATAGAAAGAAAATTTGAACTTTTAGATAGAAGCAGGTATTAATAAAAAAAAAAAAATCTTATGACTGAAAGTACATCAGAAAATGAAAAAAGAAACAAATAAATGAACTTTTGGATACCAATTAATGTATATTTGTATGGCATTTAAAGATATTAATTTCTATATAAATACTTTTTTTTTTTTTTTTTTGAGGAAAAACACTGAAATTTTCATACATTCTTTATACAGTATCTTAAAACAGGTGTTTCAAGTGCAGGCAGCGGAAGGGGGGTGGGTGCAAACTTAAACTAAAGTAGGAATAAAAACATTTGTGTAAAAAAAAAAAAAAAGCTAGGTGTTAAATTTGACGATTAGGTATAATTTTGTGGTCGCCAAATGCAATAATTTAGTTGCATTTGGCGACTAACGACTGCTAATTTCTAACCCTGATACATACACATACATTATGCATTAGCTTACATTTTGGCACGGTGTCCGTATAACGAAAATGCTAAAGATACATGAAATTTCAAACATGATGTAAAAAAACTTTAAATACAGATTATAAAATATGCAAGTCACCGTTTTTAAGAAACTTTAATTTCATTGCATGATAAAAATTTTAGGTACTGTTTTGTTTTCAAAATTTAATGCAAACGCTAAACACGTGTAACCCTAAGTATTTGTTTATAAACACTAGTACATAATTTAAGGTGCATAAGAAGAATTAAATACTTAATTCATTAAAAAAAAAAAGAAAACTTAGATAAAATTTGAAACATAAACAGACAATATATTAGAAAAATAACTTACTTTAGCTGAGATGTTCTTCAGAACTTTTATCGCCGCGGAAAGCTCGCAGACACAACACAGCGGCCATTGAATTGAAGGTCAAGTGTGTTGCCACTCCGGTAAAGATAAATGCCAGCCGATGATAGTATATCGGTGATGTATCGATGGCTGTTAAAAAATTATCATATCCATGGTGTCAAATGGAAACCGTGCAGTCGACAATGCAGTGGCACAACGAAATGTTGTCCTTTGTAAGTATAGCTAATGGATACCTAGTATTTGATATGGGTTTTGTGCTGCGTAAGATTATCGCCATTCTTTTACAGTACGGACACCACTTATATGATAAAACTGTATTTTGCCATGAAAAATATATCGGACAGTTACATGAAAATCGATGTACCTGACAATAATGATATTTCTTATATCAATTCGTGACGTTTCTGACAATTCTGTGTTTGCTGGGTAGGTTCTCTGATCTTAAGTGGAAATTCCAATTTGTTGGGTCCAAAAATTCAATTTTGTTTTCTTTTTTCACCTTTTTACATACTTGAAGTTTGTAGTACCTAAAACGATTTTTGATTATTCAAATTATCTGTGCAGTTACGGGTTTTTCACGCATAAAATAAAATATTAAACTCGTTTTTCTCAAAACAAGGTTTTTCAATATGTGGTCCAGTACAGGGCTATAGAGATATATAGGTCCAGTATAACCATTGTGCTGCATTCGTTGGCACTTCTTCAACCTTGCGGGCTCTTATGAATCCAGTATTGTAATATATGGTGCAATATTCTTTTGCTACTGTGACAATTGCATTAATTTTTTATTTCAAAATTTGGATTTTCATTCATTAAGAAATAACTATCGAATGTCACTAGTTTCACATAACATCGAAAATGATTGTTTAGAATAAATAGGAATGCTATTTGCTAATCTTCTGTTTTTTGTAGATGTGTTTTAAATATCTAATATTTATAATTTGCTCACAGATTTCTCCATGCATCTTACAAGTATAAGCTTTTTGAGGGGATCAAGATAAGATCTTGAACAGCGTTTGTTGGTTTTTTAGTCATGTGACGCACACCACATCAGGGCAAGTTTATCGCGAAGAGAAATAGTCACACCTTTATCGCCCTATGATCTGGGTCCGATATTATTTGTGGAACATATATCAAATAGTTGGACCCCTCCGTTAATGCGATTTCCAACCGATACGATCTTGAACTACATGAAAAGAAGTGGTCTAAGTAACATTGTAATAATTTCACTCGGAAATTACTGTCCAAGTTAATCATGTATATTTTGCTGTTAGGGATATATGCAGACAATGAAGAGATTTATATGCAAAAAGAAAATCTCTGACGGCTCGGCCTACATGCACAGGTAGATTTCGAAGATGGAGACCGTGGGTGCCTGTTTATTGGGATTGCCGAAGAAATGACATTTTTTTACACAAAACGGCAGTTGGGACCGTCCACTTCGAAATCTACCTGTTTATAGGCGGAGCGGGCAAAGATTTTTTTTTTCTGTAAGAGTTGGTCCTATAAAAACATGTCAATATAAAAGTTGTAGATAATATTAAGACGATTTATAATAAATTTAAGTGGATTTGATATCTTGTGAATTGACGAAGTTATGAATTATTTTCTTCTTAAGCACCTATTACCCGCTCCCCCCTGAGGACATTTTTAATTATATCAAAATTCTGTCATACATAAATTTTCGGCCCTTTTCTTAGAAGTAATAATAACTCTAAGCGGGTTCGATATGTATCATAATTAAGAAGTTATGAGGATTTTTTCTGTTTTCACAAAAAGCAGCCCCCTGTTAACCCCCCCCCCCCCCCACCTTTTGGCCGATTTTGCCCATTAAAGAAATTGATCGGGATTTTATGTCTCTTGATTTTATGTATCAGTTTGGAAGAGATTTGTGCAGAATTATGGAAGTTTCCGTGTCCATAAAAAATGATAGAGATAAATAAATAGATAGATAGATATATAAATAGATAGATAAAGTTTTGAACTGGGGGTGGTTTTGAGTTCTAGGAGTCATAATCGGTGTAGATCTGCAAAAGCTTTTCAGAAATTCCAACATAGGGGAGAAAGTAATAGGTAGTATTTCTTACGAAATCTACATAAAAGAAGAGAGAATAATAAACATTTTATTTCACATGGGCTTAAAAAAAGTCAATGAGAAATTTTTAAAAGAATTTATTACATAGAAATTCCACACATGAACATAATACACGTTTAATGAAAAGTATATGCTACTTTGAATTGCTTTATATAAAATGGTTGTAAATGAAGTATAGTGCCGAGATGTTATTGCAGAAGGTTGTAACTAACTAATACATTTAGAATTTTGTATACGCGTCATTCGGATTACATATAAAACACTTCAAAGAAAATAAATATTGAACTGTTAGATATTGTGTGTAAATGTGCGATTGTATGGCTTGCAATTACATGTGAAATGGTGAAAAATATATACAAAAAAATATAGTGTTAGCCTTATAAAGCTTTCAAAAATGTTTTCAAAATCTGAGATTAGTTTTTCAGACATACGTTGATACCCAATGTTAAACAAATGCATTTTCTTAGTGAAATTTTGAGCTATTTTTTTTGTTTCTAATTTTATAAATAGTCCATATACAAAATTTTAAATGCTTTAATTGTTTAATAGCCTCAGACTCTTTTAGTTTCCGTTGTAACCAGTTTGTACTACATAAATGCGCATTGTAAAACAGCACTGCAACAAAATTATTTCAAAATTTACCCAGATTATTTAATTTTTAAGGAAGTAAAACCCTGCACATATATATTCATAATATTCATAATATGGAGACAGTTATATTTATTTTTATAATAATACTTTCAGAACATTGAACTATTTTTGAACATTTTTTTTTACTACACATTTGAATGAGACATAAAATGTATGTATTTTTATAACATCTTTATACACACACACACACACACACACATATATATATATATTTATTAAAATTTGTACAACTCAGTTACAAACAAATTATTTAAAATTCTAAATACAAGTAAAATAATCAAAATTTAATGTCTATTATAATGAAAATGTAAAAGAAAGTAAAGAACATACGCTTATTTGTAAAACAATTTCTTGCTTTTTGTGTACGATAGTATATAGAAAAGAATACATTCATTAAATGATACAAATATTTATATGTATGATTCAACCTTTCATTTGACTAATTCTTAAGGTAATATCTAATTATTATAAAAAATAGATGTGAGGAATGCTTTTAAGTTATTTTATTTTTTTAATAAGAAATATGATTTTCATAAAATGTTTTTATTATAAAAAATAATATAGTTTTAAGTTGTTATAATTTTTAAAAAAGAATGTTTAATTATAAAGTCAATATTTAGTTTTATTGTTTCAGCTAAGCTTCATTAAAAATATTACAAATATAATTTTGGTCATATATGTATTTTAATTTCAACTTTTATTTCCTTTAAAATGTGAAATTCTAAAATGTATGTAAAATATACTAAATCTATTATTAATTATTACTGTTATTTAAATATAACGGTAGACATTGTCAGAATTTATTTCAAATAAATTAATTTATTTTCTTTAATGTCTTTATTTTACAAGACATTTTTATAGATAAATTCAACAAAACTTATTTTTTATAGTGAGTTATAAAATAAATCAAATACCTTCAGATAAATTTAAACAGGCGGAAACATTCTAGCTTGTATCAGTTCAACAATAGAGCGACAATATCACACGAAAAACAATTTTTATCACATATCTATTTCAACTTTAAGCTCTTCTGAAATGTGAAATTGTAAAATAAACCAATATTAAACATTGAAAGAAATGATTTCGAATGCTATAAAACAGATATTTGCTTTTATGTCGTTGAGACATAAAAGTAATTTGTTCTTTGTGCAGGACTTTTTCAAAAAATTTCATATTTTTCATATCTTTCTCTTTTCAGATCTGCAATAAAGTTTATATATTTAAACGCAAACTGAAAATACCATTGGACAATATTCAGAGATTCCTGTAAAAAAATTGTAGCATTTGTATTAATGCAATTTTTCATAAAATGTTAAAATATCTTATTTCCGTGACTATAATTTAAAAAATATTTTCAACAATATTTATATCTTTAAATTCAAATTGAAAATACCATTCGACAACGTTGAGATAAACTTTTAAACAGGATGAAATATCTACAAGAGTTCAACATCAAAATAACGTTATCCAGATTAGCAAGCTGTCTGTTAAAATACCATTGGACAATATTCAGATGTTCATGTAAAAAAATGTAGCATTTGTCTTAATGCAATTTTTCATAAGATGTTAAAATAATTTATTTCCGTGCATATACTTTAAAAAATATATTCAACAATATTTATATCCTTAAATTCAAATTGAAAATACCATTCCACAACATTCAGATAAACTTTTAAACAGGATGAAATATGAAACATCTACAACAGTTCACCATCAGAATAACGATATCCAGATTAACAAGCTGTCTGTTAAAATCATATGGTGGCAATCTTTTCAATCATGGCAACAAACCATGGTAATCTTTAACAACATTCAAGGCCTTTTAAATTTGTTACAGTCCATCTATATGGGACTCTTTATCTTGTGTGACGAACAAGAACACCCCCATTTATATTGGAATCTAAACTGAAAAGAAAAAATAATCTATTATGACTCATAATTATAATTTAGTAAAAAAATTCCAAAATGCCAACAGTGAAAAATGTCATAAGTTCAATACAAATTATTAGTGTTATATAAAAATAAATTACATATAAAACAAGTTCGGAATGCTTAAATTCATCTTTGTCAAATTAAAAGATAAGCACACACAAAATAAACATGTTTTTCCATTATCTAAAAGATGATTAAAATTTCAATTAGATTTTAAAACATTAAAATAAATCGAGCACTTTCAGCTTCAAACGAGCTTGATTTCATTGCCTAAAAGATAACTAAAACTTTAATTAGATTTTAAAACATTAAAATAAATCGAGCACTTTCGGCTGCGAACCCAGCTTTTCCTCACCTTTTTTGCTAAGCAATGGAACAGGCAGTTGAACGAATGCGGATGATTTGAACTATCCCGTAGGCTCGCAGTACAGAAACATACTGTTTACAAGAATGTGATCTGGACGTTTGTTTTAACACCAGTTTTAATTATAAATCCTGATGAAGGCTGGGTTCGCGGCCGAAAGTGCTCGATTTATTTTAAAATCTAATTAAAGTTTTAGTCATTTTTAGGTAATGGAATCACATGTTTATTTGTGTGTACTTTTATGAAAATAAAGTAGTTAATAAAATGGTTTTAATTACCAAATAGATGCAATTTCGAAATCTCTTGCTCTTTCTTACACTGCTGTTGCTTGCATTTCAACTTCATTATTTTTCAACTTTGGTTTAGAAAGGAATGTATGTGTCCCACTTTTCAGAGATGTAATTGTTGTGCTCATGGATCGCATAGATTTGAAAAATATGGTAGGACCTAAAGATATATTGCTGATCACTATACATAAATTAATTTGTAATAATTTCAAGCAGTATATGAACTTTCATAGGACGTGCAATAACTGTGCTATTTGATGAAATATGATGTTTTGTGTAAATTTTCTGTTATAGGGTGTAATCCCCAGTAACTGAAACTTTAAGGATTTTTTCTTGTTCAAATCACTATTACAATGTTTTAAATCTATTTTATACTTACCTTTGTTTTTGAAAGGATAGTAAAGATGCATTAAAAAATATTCTTGACAAAATTTTGAAAAATATATACTTTTTATTACTAAAAATTAATTTTCATCATAAGTATCGTCAATATCTCCAGTAACTGACGCCATCCCTTTTTTGGAAAACCAATAGCTGAAAAATAAGTTATAACAATTAAGACAAATAAATTACCCCTAGATGATATTATTTTGCTAAAATTTACAAGAAAATGTTTATTTGAGTTAGATTTCTCCTGAAGTGTCAGTTACTGGTTAGGTGTCAATAACTGGAGGTTTCACCCTAGCTATTTCATCATAGAGATTAGATATACAGATTAAATTTCTTGTTTATACTAGATGTTTTGTATAAATTTTCTGTTTATACTAGATGTTTTGTATAAATTTTCTGTTTATACTAGATGTTTTGTATAAATTTTCTGTTTATACTAGATGTTTTGTATAAATTTTCTGTTATACGTACCGAAATAGTACCATTTATAACTTTCGAGAAAAGTGTTACTTGTGTAACTTGTGTATGTTACTGTCGGAAAAAAAAAAAATCCTCACCACCGCATGTTATTTTATCACCAAGGAGAGGTTCGTTTGACGGGGAATTGTATCTATTTTCCGAATATGAATATAATTTTTGAAAATTGGAGTTGTTTACAAATTAAAAATTGTACCAAATTTGTAACAACAACTTTTGATACCACATCTGAATCCTTTCGATCAAAACAGACCGAAAAAATGTACACTTTATGTATTTTTTCTTAAAAACGCATACAGAGTTAGAAGCGGTCAAAATTTGAGGATGCTAAGAATAAATCCAAGTGACACGCTTTGATTTAGCTTCCCAAGAAATTGGCCGATTATTTTTTTTAATGAGATAAAAGGAATATATATAATCATTTGGAA
Source organism: Maratus michaelseni (assembly GCA_963931845.1). Lineage (NCBI taxonomy): Eukaryota > Metazoa > Arthropoda > Arachnida > Araneae > Salticidae > Maratus > Maratus michaelseni. The sequence goes on along the minus strand of OZ007589.1, from coordinate 341,315,901 downwards.
AAACAGTTTTTCAATTCAAAACATTTTTAATATTACCAAAATTTTTAATAAGTTCAAATTGAAAAATTGTGACCTGCAATAAGTTTTATATAAAATAAATCACAATCACCAAGCATATAGGCGTCAAATTTAGAGATACTTTCAATCATTAATTGTCAAGATATAGGTAAATTTTACTTATCGATGGTTTAAGTCGATCGTCTCCTGTTATATATTCCATATACAAAAAGGAAAATCTTAAAAGAAAAGCATTATTGAATTTTTTAAAATATAAATAAGGTTTATTTGATACTTAGTAATTTTACATAACTTTTCTGTTAACTAATTGACTATTATTCACGGTACTTTTCGTTGTAGATCTTAATGTTATTTTCCGAAATTTATAGATAAACCATAAAAAAAATCTGTTATAACTTTATAAAGATTTAAGAAAAAGAGCAGAAATTATACTTTTTTACGTGTTGCTTTGATCCAAAGAACTTAAATATAGTATCAAAAGTGGGTGCTAACTGAAAGTTGGTACGATTTCTAACATGTTTTACCTAATTTAAAAAATGTGTTCATATTCGGAAAGTAAACACAATTTCGTGTCGAATGGTGCGTCTCGAATCTCTCAGAAAATGTGTGGTGATAAAATAGCATGAGAAAATAGCGGGTTTTTTTTCCGGTTTCTACATTGATTGCTCTTTGAAAATATACGTCTTTCTCACCATCATAACACTTTATGTGTCAGAATGGGTTTAACGATTTTCTTAAAAGAAGGAAAAGTTTGTCTGTTAATATACAATCATAACTTTAGAATTACTGACTATTCCTTTTCAGGTAGTATTTGTCACACGATAGGAAATGCCAATTAAAATTTGAAATTATAGATATATATATGTGTATATGTGTTTCTAATTCTTTATGTATTAAAAGACCATTGCTCATGTTTCTTTGTTTTTTTTTCAAATTTAGTAACTGTAATAAAATAAGTAAATTTATTATTAGACTTTTTAATGTTTAGTTTTATAATTTAAGCAATTTTTATTTTCTTACTAGCTAACCCGCCCGGCGTTGCACGGGCCAAAAATATTAATAATCTGTTCTATACGAAACTTAAACCAAACCCCGTCGTAATCGGGTCCATAGTTCCACCTTCCACCGCCAGGGGGCGCAGTCTGTTCTGGAAGAGGCCTTTTCAGAACACTCGACCCAACCAAATTTCCTAGTAGAATTGAAAATTAACCACGGGTAAACATTGCCAAAATAGCGGAAATCGCGAAAGTTGGTTACGTAATCGATCGGTTTCTAAAGGGTTAATTTAGATATTTTTTAAAGCCCAATCATGCGTTTTGAAGAAAATGAACGCGTCTATGATCTGGAGTCTACTGTTTGTCCGTACTCATATTTCCTGAGTCGATGCTGATTTTTAAACCTGGACCGAAAAACGAAAATCGTGTGAGTGAGTTTTGGAAAGGATTTTTTTTTGGAGGGTTAAAATTAAAAATTTTCGAAACGAATACCAGATTTTAAAAAACAAAGGGATTTAGATTAGTTGAGGTATTTTTAGTTTTTCGTATCTTGTTTATAAACGCCAATTCGGATTTTTAAAGATAGGGGAAATAGTTAAAAAAGCAAAATTGATTTAACGGTAAAAAACGTTTTCGAAAAGGTTAACGTGATTTTATTTTTAAACTAAAGGTTTCTGCCTAAAGCCGACAGAACGTAGATGTCTTTAGGTGTGTTTGATTTTTGTTTGGTTATTTTAGAAAGCCGATACCAGATTTTATATATCGTAGAAAATCGGAATTCGCAAAAAAGAGTCCTGCGCACGAATTTTTTTTGAAGGGTTAATATTTGTATTTTTCAAAAACAAATACAGATGTCGAAAAAAGAATAAATGTAGATATTGTCTGGTATTTTTAGTTTTTCGTACCTTTCTCTGAATCGCCGACGCGAATTTTTAAAAATTGCCAAAATCGCAAAAATCACAAAACGGCATACAGAAGATATACTTTTTAGAAAGGTTAATTTTTGTATTTTTTAAAACTGAAGAGGGCTTTGGAAAGTGCAAAGTTAGTTCTTTAATTTGGTGACCTTCGTTTTTCCGTATTTTTTGAATTTCGGTGGATGCAAGGCTCGGAAAACGGGAGAAAATAAAAAGCATGAATTCGATGCTTTTTCATTATTTTTTTGAAAGGGTTGAATGTAAATTTTTTTCAAACCAACCAGATCGTTTGAGATGTAAAAGTATTTTCTTTCAGAATATGTAGACGGTTTTTCCGTATTTCTAACCGTTTGCCCATGGCGAATTTAGAAAAACTTAACACAAAAACGGGATGTGTTGTGCTTTCTTTCTTCTATTCCGGAAGATACGGATATTGGTTTCTGCACATGCGCCAGCTAGCTTTTGAATAATGACATTTTTATTTGTGATCTTTGATCAGTTTTTAATTAATAACTACTTTAATTTTCAAAATATTAAAATTCTGACGTAATGGTGCACCAGGAGAGGGTTTGGACTACCTATATCTAAATTTGCAGCCTTCTAGGTGGGCTGGATTTTCCTAGCCATCGCCAACAGACACACAGACACACACACAGAGCGAAACTTTCTTTTATTAGTATAGATTTTTTTTTTTAATGCTCACTATTTTCCATAAATTGTATTAAAAACTGCATATTTTTGAACAAATCATTTAAAATTAAATCAAAATGAGAATAATGATTATAAAAAATATTCAATAGTATCAGTTACACTTACAAAAAAAAAATTAAAAAAATAAAGTACATTATGCATGCTTTTTCATGAAACCAAAAGGTCTTAGTTAGCAAAAATAGCCTCTTCATCAATTACCCTTTAATTACCTTCATTAATTACCTCCATCAATCCCGATTAACTATGTTTAAAAAAGCTTGCTTTGGTCGAGTTTATGTTTTCGGCCTGCAAACGGAGATTGTGCTTTTTTTTTTAAATATTCCTTAAAATATTCAAAATATTTCCACGTTCAGAGACTTGATATCTCAGATTATATTTTCTTTAAGCCATTTAAAGTTTTTATTTTTTCCGGGAGCAATATTTTTACGTCATACAACGATATTAATTTTGCGTAATTAACTGTATTTATATCTGAGAAGTTACATTTCTTTTTTATAGGCTGTAACAAAAAAAGGGAAACATTACAGTAAAAAGTATGTTGGCATTTTGTTTCCTTTTTTTTCTGCAAATTAATAGGACTCGGTTTTCCTTTGAACTATTTTTCATTTGAGCTTTAACAATAATTAATATTAAAAACATCATTTTGCATTATTATTAAATGGTAAATTTATAAATTAAATTAATAACTTCGAATCAGTATAGACAAAGTGAATTTTAAATGTTATCGTTAGAAATCCATAGATTCCACCTGTATTTAACATCTCTTCCACCTGTATTTTGTCAACATTGAAGCGTTTGGCAAGTATTCGTAATTTTGAATCATTTAAATTCGTCAATTTTTCATTTTAAAAATAATAGCTTTCTTTTTTTGGTCATGACGCACAAAAAATACACTATATTCAGAATACTCAACATTCAGTATTCTCTAAGAATGAAGAAGATGCTGTTCAACGTACTTTCAGGTTTTCAGAAATGCAGCTTCAACAGTAAATGATACAAGGTACATTTTAAAATGTGGTACCTTAATTGTCGTTTATCAATTTCTTGGTACTTTGCGTTTGCTCTTGGCATTTGAACTCTAAACAAATTGGTGTACAACTTCGACTAAAAGGCAATTTAAAGTTATTAAAACTTTTCTTTTTTTTTCACAAAAAAATATCATGTTAAGTTTTTCGTGACAATATTTTTGTATTACTTATTTACATTACACCAATCTCCGCTAGCAGTTTGAACTGTGGCGCCATGTGACATCAGCTCTGTTGCTCTTGCTTGTATGTTATGCATTAATGTATAATAAAGTTACTTAACGTTTAGATTTTGAAAATGTAGGCAGTTTTCTAGGAACGTGAAAATCTGTTAATTTTTCTTTAATCGGATGCATTTAAGATTGTAGGGTAATATTTCTAAATAAAAAAAGTAAATTTTAGAGCACCCTTGTCACATACACAACACGCTTGTCGCACTAAATATATTCCATCCTGAAAAGTCAAGCCAGTTGTAAAGGAGGTTAAAAGACGCTCATTTAAAATAAGAAAGAAAACTCATATGTTACCGTAGTTTATTATACACTTTCTAACATTAAAATAATACTGTTATAAAATCTTAATCTTTTGATACAGTGAAAGAAATTTGTACATATATGTTTAATCCTGCTTGTAATTTATTTCGAAAATATTCGACAATCACAACGTACTAATCATAACTTGTATAAAACAAATGTGTTACACATTGTTCTTCAAACAAATAATAGAACTCACGCTGTACTCTTAGAGATAACTTTTTTAATTTAACTTTTTGTTTCACATAAAAGATTATTTTGTTGCCAAAATTACTGTCCGCTATTCAGAGATAAAACATTCAAATACAAAGATTTGGGAGTGGGGGATAAAAAAGTGCCCACGAAACAGTCCTCTATCTGGCGGTGTCCATTATGATTTACTGTATTTGCATTTGCATTTTATTAAATTCGCTCTTTACACTCTTAAAAAAATACAGTAAGAAAAATGTTGAAATGGTAGGAAGTTTACTAAAAATTCTGCTAGAACAAAATACGCATATTTAGCGTCTTAAAATTTACTTTAAAAATCAGAATCGTTAAATTATGTTACAAATGTGAATATACATTTTAAAAAAAATATGTGTTTTAACTTTAATCTATCGTATTGTATATCAATTGTAATTCGTGTATTTTTCTTACCCATTTTTATGCCAATATATGCTTATATCTTTCAGACTTCATGTTATATCGATAAATTAAAATGCATCAATTTAGCTTTTTTATCTAATCTTAATGAGATTATGTTTTCTTATATATATATATTTTATATATATTTTATATATATATATTTATATATATATATATTTATTTATATCTTAATATATATATTTATATATTTATTTATTTATATATATTTATTTATTTATATAGATATATTTATATATAAATTTATATATATATTTATATATTAAGATATTTTCTGTTCACATTCAGTTCTTTTTCCTCAAAGGAAAGACATAACGGGGAATATATTTTATCCAATTGCATGATAATCAAAATGTCTCATTTTATATGACTGATATATATCCTTAATTCAATTATTCAATGAATGCCAATAGCGGGTTTTGACTCTCGTCTGTAAATTCTTTATTACTACTCGCTTCATTAAAACAGCTGGTAATAAAATTCAACTGAATAACAAAGATATATATATATATATTATAACAGAATAAAATACAAAACTAATAGACTAGAATTCATTCTAAATGTTTCAAATATGCTTTTCTCCATTTAATCTAAGGCACAGTTTTAAAATTCCCACTCTTCAGTTTGGTATGGCAACTGTAAAAAATCGCAGCTAGCTGTCGAAAACTTTTAATATAGATATAATATCACTGGGAAAAACACAGGACATGAATGAATTATTTCCACATTTAAAATAAATTATCATCATATATCATATTTCTGATATCACATGCAAAAAGCACAACGATGAATGAGAGATTATTCGAAAGGTATTTGAACACGCTTTTGACATAGTACTCACATTTAGTTAAAGCATGCTGTTTGATTAAAAATTAATGAACAAACGTATCAGCAATTAATCCAAAAGATTGCAGTGCGAAAGTCTGTTATAAGTCCAGTGGTAAATACTATTTCTTATGTTAACATCCCTTTTTTTATGCAAACTAAAAAAGCCCGACGAAGAATGAGACATCTTCAAAACTTTTTGACATAGTAAACTCACATTTTGTTAAAACACACTGTTTGATTAAAAGTTGCAGTTAATTAAAAATCAGTGCGAAAGTTACTCACGTATCCACTGGTTCAGAATTAATTGAAAACAGACAGTAAAAACTGATATTTGTTTTCTAAAATATGATCAAAATATTTTTAATATTTTTCACGTGTATTAGGATTTTCTTCACCCCAAAAATATCTTATATTAACTTGTTAAACATTTTTCTGAAGCTTCATATGAAGGTAGGTTTTTCTCGTATGAATTTGATACGAAATAATCTAAAAAACTGAACAGAAGTCGACAATTTGCAAATTGTATTCATGATTACGATTATTTCAAATGTTTCTATTTTTTTTTAAGTGGATAGGCATGGTCATGGACATAAAGTCCATATAAAACATACGTAAATTTTACTTTTATCCACTTAGAAATAATATTTTATTAATATATATATATATATATATATATATATAGTTTATCACTATGCTGTTGTTATTTCTAGTAAATGTGTGTTGTTATTTCTATTGTTCCTGTGTTTGTCAATTCTGGCCCGTAACATTTCAAGAGATTTTCCAACCTCTGATTTAATAATATAAAATTGCCTATTTTATTTATTAATAATTTACACACCTTATCCATACATTAGAAATAGAATAAATTGCTGCGATATATATGGAACTAATAAAACCATTTTTGTGCTTTCCATACATATATATTAAACGTTTCTTTAAGTATAACTTTGTTTTAGCATTTAAGAAGGTGGACATCTATCGATAAGATTTTTTTCTTTTCATTAACAGATCACGAGAAAGTTTTCTTTAAAATGTTACAGTCTTTATCTACAAAATTTCCTATATTTTCCTCATTTAGGTTTAGGAAAATACAAGTACCAAGTGTATCGATCTGTAACATTGAAAACAGAAATATTGTTATTACATTTTTAAAATCCAAAATACCTATTACAAACAAATATTAATCTTACCACAATATCCTGTTCTGTTTCTTTGGCCACAATGAAGAATCAAGCAAAATCCGTCTCTAAAATCCTTATTGTATTGTCCGTAAATAAATGGATTCATAAAGCTGTTAGCATAGGCTATGTAGTATGAAAACCACTTGAATTCAGTATACCAACCTGGTAACTAAAACAACAAAAAAGAAAGGTCTATGTAATACTGCCAACTGAATGAAAAAGGTTTTGGAAGTTCGATTTGTTAAAGAAGAAGGGGCAAGAGTATGATCTTAATTTTCTACAAAAAAAAATGTACAGAACACATACACGCACATGTAAAAATTTGAATGCAAGTTACAACTTCATTTGTAAAGATTCGCAGAACGAAGCTGTTTGATCGCATTTTAATTTCCTTTGGAAGCCGCGTACATATTTATTTTTATAAAAATATTTAAAATTTACAAAACTAACCCTAATAGTTTTTCTTACAATTACTTTATGAATAAACTTTCATTGTTATAGCTTGAAATACACGCTTTATATATGTATTAAAATATAATCTTTATCAGTACAAGGAAATGTATTATGAAGACTGTGTGGTATTATTGCTGTAAATGTTAATATATATGTATATAAATTATTTATTAATGTGAGTAACGAGGTTCATTTGTAAACATAAAACTTTATCGTTGATTTGCTTGTATTTAGCATTCATGAAGTGACAAGAAGTAGAATTTCAATTTTAAACTAAATCTAATCTACATTTTTAATGTTCCCAATGTTACATCTTTGCTCTAAAGTTTACAATGAATGGTCAAAATGGGGAAAATGTATGTTTCTATTTGTGAGCTTCAATAATTGCATTACCAATTACTAATTTATATTTCAAAATCAGTCTAACCCCAAATATGCATACGAGTTATGTATGGGCATTTAGAAAATACCATATAAAAATAAATAAATAATAATAATAATAATAATATAATAATAGCAATATTAATATATACATATACTATTCCTCGCGTTGCACCAAAAAACAAGCGTTTCTTCTTAAGATTGATTGGTTAATTTTAAAAGAATTTGTCTGACTGATAAATCCTTCAAAATTGATAAAAATTGCATTTCCACGTTTTCTAGTAAGCTAAAATTAAATATGTAAAAAATTTTGATACTTCTATTGAACATTTTAAAATGAAGGTAATCGACTATGACAAAATACAAACATGCTATTATAAAAGACTTTATGCGAATCAAAACGATACTTTTGTTATTGCATCAGTTACAAATGCATTTCTAGCTAGCGTTCGAATACTTTTTCATGGTGTGTGTAATATATAAATATATATATATATCATACATAATCAGGAGCATTATTTCACCAGAGAAAATGATATTATATTTAAATATATATATATGTAACTCATAAAATGCAAACATTTTAAAACGATTGTGGTAAATGATGGCGTAATCTCGGAAAGATATAATTGTTCCGTTTGTGAAAATGACTAACATTCTCAAACGGAAAGATGGATTTACATCCATAAAAATAAAATATATTTCTAAGTATTGTGTCAATATGACATCGTATTCACTAGACTTTATTTATAAATGTAAAGAGACTAAATCAGTCATTGAAAAATCTTTGTTATGCGTAGAACTAATATAGGAAAAAAATCTGTGATGTGTATCATTTATTTCGATTTTACTGCAGTACTTAATGCATTTGGAGAGCTTCAGCGAGCAGAGGACAGAGCACCATAGTATATACATTTAAATTCCATTAAAATAATATTTTATACCAGAATTTGCCAACATTATTTCTGTGTGTTACTTTTCAAATGATGCATCAAATGATCCAGCTCAAATGATCCAGCTCAGCCAGGTTTCGTTAGGGTTTCGTTCATCTCACGAAACCCTATTCGTCCCGCTTCTCTGTCTGTATGTCACAGAGCCGATTCTCAGAAATTGTGTGACTTACAGACTTGAAATTTTGTGTACTTACAGCTGAATACATTCTAATTTTTGGCAGTCATCCAAAAGTGGAGTACGCATTTCATGACCGGAAAGACCATTTTGAAAGAAATAGAGGACATTTCCTTTAACAAATACGTTATTCATAGTGACGTATTCAATATATACTATTCAAACATAAATAATAAAATATTTTTTTAAAGAACCAGAAAGGGTATTTTAATACCATTGATATCAATCAATATATATACATATACTAATATTTTAAATTCATTTTTCTTACCCATTAATCTATTACTAAATATAAGACATTAATTGGTTTTTATAAAACTACAATTAAAATTTACTCATGAATTTGGATTAATTTCAGTAGCATGAGAATAAATAATTTACAAAATGTAATTTTTAAATGATAGAAATATTAACGCATGACATTTACGTAACATAATTCCATTTATCTAAACTATTATATAAAGAGGAAACGATGACTGACTGACTGACTGATTCATGAACGCCCAGCCGAAACTACTAAAGTCAGGGACACGAAATTTGGACTGTAGATTGCTGTTATGGCCTAGGCAAGCAATAAGAAGGGATTTTTGAAAATTCCCCCCTCACGAAGGGGGTTAAAGGGGGGGGGGGGTCAAATGTTTAGGTCATTTTGCCATATCTCAGCAGCAGTTATAGGTAGGAGTTTGAAATTCCAGAAAACAAATCTACTAAAACAATGATTAAACAACTATTTCAGCGATTTTAGAAATTTCTCCCAGAAGGGGGTTAAAGGGGGGTTCGAATGTTTTAGGTCATTTTGCCATATCTCAGCAGCAGTTATAAGTAGAAGCTTGAAATTCCAGAAAAGAAATCTACTAAAAAATGATTAAACACCTATTTCAGCGATTTTAGAAATTCCCTTCAGAAGGGGGTTAAAGGGGAGTGGTCGAATGTTTTAGGGCATTTTGCCATATCTCAGCAGCAGTTATATGTAGGAGCTTGAAATTCCAGAAAACAAATTTACTAAAAAAATATTAAACACCTATTTCATCGATTTTAGAAATTCGTCCCAGAAGGGGATTAAAGGGGGGTGGTCGAATGTTTTAGGTCATTTCGCCGTATCTCAGCAGCAGTTATAGGTAGGAGCGCGTAAATCAGGAAAATAAATCTTCTAAAAAAATTATTAAACATATATTTCAACGATTTTAGAAATTCCCTCCCGGAGGTGGTTAAATGCTGGTGGTCGAATGTTTTAGGTCATTTCACCATATCTCAGCAGCAGTTAGAGGTAGAAGAGCGAAAATCAGGAAAACAAATCTACTAAAACATGATTAAACACGTATTTCAACGATTTTAGAAATTCTCCCCTGAAGGTGGTTAAAGGTCGAATGTTTTAGGTCATTTCGCCATATTTCAGCAGCAGTTTTATGTAGCAGCGCAAAATTAAGGAAAACAAATCTACTAAAAAATTGGTTAAACGCATATTTCAGCGATTTTAGAAATTTCCCCCTAAAGAAGGTTAAAAGGGGGGTCGAATGTATTACATCATTTCGTCAAACACTGTAAAAAAAAATCACAGTATTTTTACAGCCAAAAATGCTGGCAATATGGGTGCCAGCATATTTTGCTGTAAATTTACAGCAGTTTTGTTTTTCATAGATAAACAGCACTTTTGTAAATTTACAGCATTTTTTGCAGTTAATTTTACAGCGGTTCAGTTTTTTATATTACACCATATTTGTTAGTTTTACAACAGTTTTCCTGTTAATTTTAACACAATTTTATCAGCATACTGTAAAACTTTCAGGATTTGTTGTTGATATTTTTAACCCCCCCCCCCTCCGTGTATTTTTTTTCCTTATTTTAACTTGAGACATATTTTAAAGAATTTGGGTACTAAGTATTTTCTTTTTGTTTACTCATATCATTGTTTTAATATCATTATTATACAATCATAATTATACATCTATTATACATGTGTAAGATACAAATTTCGATTTTTGGTCAAGTATATCACCGACAAAAATTTGAGTCATTTGCCTATAGAGATAAAAAAAATTAATAAATCATAAAAAAGGATAATTTTACTTTATTTAACTCTTAATTAATTATTCAGTATTTCCTTACAGGACTTTGTTTATCCGTTTGTTTGTATTTGAAAATACCTAATTTAAATTATATATATATATATATATATTATTCATCAAATTTAGGGTTATTTTTTGTATCTATTTAAATATTTTTGTTTATTCAATGTAGCCATTATTTCCCCCCACCCCACCACACGGATATACGAGACTTTGATATTTGAACTACGATACATAAATAATTAATAACAAGATCTTATTGTACGCAAGTTGCTGATATGGAAACTTTATGCTGATAAAAAACTTGTTTATGCTAAGATAATTTTATAAGTCTATATTTAATTCCATAAATATCAGGACCGATTGAAAAATGAACACAGGGAGAAAAAAAAAACACTTATGAGTTCAAGCAACTTAGAATAAAATAATAATAAGAAGAAAATCTGTTCACATGAAAACTTTAAAATTAAGCGTTGAAATAAATAGATAATGGACAAAAGCATTAAACGAGTTGCTACAAACGGGGGGGGGGGGTACATCCCCCCGGAGTATTGAAATGTCCCCCCGGAAGATTTGAGATGTTATGCTTTTAGGGGTTAAAAAGTGCAATTCCCCTCTCCCCGGAACTCACACCCCGGAGTCACAGAAATTCCTCCCGGAGAAAAGTGTTTGAATTCAACACTGGCTGGAAATTAACGCTGTGACAGTAAACAAACTCAATAAATATTTTAGGAATTGATAAAATAGTGCATCCAGATTATTCATAATAAATGATTTGAAAATTGAAAATAAATCACTGACCGAAATATCGTCTAAATATATTAAATAAATAAAAATATTTAAATTACCGTCGAAAGTGAATCGAAAACTGTTAGCTCGTAAAATATTTATAGGATTTAGAAAGTATATTCGAATGCCAATGTATGAACTGGAGTTTTGAAAAATATATAATAGCGGAATAAGGCATAGCTAAAAACAGGAATCTTCTTTTTTAAAAAATCTGCTTGCATAAAAATTGCCTGTGATACTTATACTCAAAATATACGTAATAATAACAAAGTCCTGGGAGCAAATACTGAGGTAAAATAAAAAAAAAAAACACATAACCAAGCAAAATTATCTATTTTTATCTAAAACAAAATATTTGTTCTAGACAAACGACTTGAAAGCTAACTGCCGTGATATACACGTGGTTAAAAAAAATCGTATCTTATAATTACATAACAGAAATTATATGATATTAAAACAATGATATAAGAAAACAAAGATAAAACTTACTTTCATTCTTTAAAATATGTTTGAAATAATCCAATAACTAGTGTAATTATTATTTATTACACCTTTATACGCTCGCATGTAATGGCGGCCATTTCTCTCATAGCGTTAGCGTCAAAGCGTCACTACTGCACTGCACCTGCCCCACTGCCCTTCCCTGCCTGTGTTTTCTTTCTCCCCCTCATTTGAGAGGTATGGCCAACAGATGTCGCTTTCTATACTGCTGTTATCGCTGTAAATTAACAAAAGTGCTGTGTTTGAATGTTATATGAAATATTAACAGCATTTTTTGCAGTTTTTTCTTCCGTTTTTTTTACAGTGTATCTCAGCAGCAGTTTTAGTTAGGAGCGCGAGAATCAGGAAAACAAATCTACTAAAAAATGAATAAAACACATATTTCAGCAATTTTGGAAATTCCCCCCAGAAGGTGGTTAAATGGAGGGGGGGCGGTTGAATTTTTTAGGTAATTTCGCCATATCTCAGCTTTTATGTAGGAGGGCGAAATTAATTAAAACAAATCTACTAAAAAATTTGGTAAACACGATTTTGGAAACTCCCCCCTGAAGGTTGATTAAGGGGTATTAAAAAGTTTCGGGTCATTTCGCCATATCTCAGCAGCAGATTTAGGTAGGAGCGTGAAATCCAAGAAAACACATCTACTAAAAAATGGATAAACACGCATTTCAGTGATTTTAGAAATTCCCCCCGAAGGGTCTTAAAGGGGGATTCGAAAATTGTAGGTCATTTCGCCATATCTCAGCAATAGTTTTTGGTAGGAGCGCGAAATTCAGGAAAACAAATGTACTAAAAAAATTATATTGTCAACCCGTGCAAAGTCGGGACGGGCCGCTAGTCTAATACAAAGAGGTCAAGTGTAGTGTTACTAATGTCTCCATCCTTCGTTTTTCAGTTATGTTAGAGGTAAAAAAAACTACGTAGTCGTTATATGTATACATATATACACTGTTCAAATTTTGCAGCAAACTGTCCAGTCATTTAACCGTTTTGATTGAAAACGGTCACATAATCTTAATTTAACTCTATTCTGACCATATTATTGTCCATATTATGGTCAGAATAGAGTTAAATTACGGTTATGCAATAATTTTCTATAAAAACGGCCAAGTGACTGGACAGTTTGCTGCAAATTTTTAACCGTGTATATATATATATATATATATATATAAATTAAATGTAATAAATAAAACAAACATAGAGAGTTTTAGAAATTTACTAGTCTGGCTTCTGAGGAATCAAGTCCAAAAGCAGATATATACAATGTGACCTGAACAGGTGTCCAGCATATGACGAATACTATTAGCACAACAATAACCATTTTGAGCACCTGAAATGTAAAAATAAATAAAATAATAATAATCATAAAGCTATTTAAGTCTTAATAAGAAATCTATAATATTTTCAACTACAATATCACAGATATTAATTCAAATATAAAGGAAACATATAAACACATAGAAAAAAAAACAAAAAAAAAACATACAGTCTTTTCAAGAAGAAAAAAGAAAAGAAAAGATAATACCGCAAACTAACTCTGCAGTAAATTATCGTATAAAAATGATACAATTATCAGTTCATTAGTACTAACGTCTACTAATTAATGTTATATTTAAATTGTGTTTAGACAGTCGTCTGCTTATAGCCATTGTACCAAACTTTAAAAATATCGATACATACTAACACCTATTATCATCTTATTTTGATTTTTTGGTAAATGTCATTTTCGGATACCAAACGGGAAGTCATTTAGGAATTATAAAAGTGTAAAGTTTGGAACTCTTAATGTTAATTTCATTTTTTTTAACACTTTCCAACACAGTTGAAAAGCGTTTACGATTTCGGTTTGTCTGTCTGTCCGTGCACTAACTCGCGTAAATATATTTGGAGTTGCAATATTTATACATTTAACGTCTGAATTAAAAACTATTAAAACACCAAATAAAATAAATTAAGACAGATATGAGCACAGTTAAAAAATAAAATTTATAAAAAAATATACTTAAAAACAATTAAAAATACAATTTGTAAACGTTTCACTAAGCGACACGCGAGGCATCCTCAGTATAAAAAATCCATTGCATAGCAAACGACTGAACAAATCAAGAGCAGTTAAAGTTAGTTATTTTAAAAACAGACAATATTCACTAGGGACAGAACGAGCTTCATTCAAAGTCTGCGATCCCAATTGAGTGAACCAACCCTCAAGGAGTAATTTACCATGATAGCTGTTGCACCCTGATTTCAAAATACTGGCGTTCGCAATTAGCGGGATGTGATTCGTTTGAAGTGAATGCTGGACAATTCAAATTACCATTTTTTTAAAGCACCAGTATGTTCTTTTATGCGAATTTCCAATGATCTACCTCTTTCACCAATGTAAACACTATTGCAATCTTTACTGGGAATAATATAAACAATACCGGGTAATTTAGACTTATCATATTGAAATTTATGCTTATTGAAAAAGGAACTCACTTTATTATTTGGTTTAAAAGAAACCCCAATATTGAATGATTTTAGAATAATTTTTGCAATAACAATTGTTCAACATGGCCTCCAGAACATTTTACGACACACCTAAGGCGTCCGTCACAACGCCCGTTACAGCTGAATGCAACATGTCGAAATGAATTGCAGATACCTCACGACAGATAGAACTCTCGATCGGGTAATGAAAACATTCTCAAAGCGAATGAGAAATCCTCGTGTATCCCGGTCTTTTATTGCAGGATTAATTTGCATAATTCTGCTGAATCTCTCGCATGTTAGCGCCATCTACAGGTGACTTTTTTAACTAAAAACGTTTTTGCTGCTAAAACAAATCCGACTACCTTGTGAGACATTTCTTGCAAACCGCACTTCTTTATCATAATTTCTTCCTTTTTTATGAATTTTTAAAAATTTAACGAAATTTTGGTTCACCCGGTATATATATATATATATATATATATATATATATATATATATTGTAATTAACTTTTGAAAAAAAATATAATTAGAATTTTTTAACAAAATTCGATTTCTGGAAGATCTGTGAATCCAAAACTGTTGCTGATTCCGGCAATTATTTTCTTAGTCATAAAGAACTGTTTGGTATCCGAAGTGTTCCAAATGAAGAATGACGAATGAAGAAATCCAAATATGATGTCAAATACAGGTGATTTCAAAGTTTTAAAAGATTGATACAATTTCTATCTGTAAATGACCCTCTGGGCAAAATTATAGAATAAAATTGAAATAAAATTGATTAGTAGATATTATTACTAAGCCATTGGTACAACTGTATCTTTTTTATATGGCGATTTGAGGCGAAGATAGTAGGGTGTGTTTTCTTTATCTCTTTTTGTTTTGATTTGTTTTTGGAAAACTGTACTTAATGTTGAAATATTTGTTTTTAGCATATATTGAAAAATAATATGTTTCAAAGTTTATAATAAATTTATAAGAATAATTATATTTAATACGATATTTAACAATTTTTAAATTATTAAAATACAGATATAAGTGCTTAAGTGATAAAACAGAACATAATAAGGCTTATATAAACCTCCTTTTAGTATAGTTACCGACATGCTTCGATAAATGGTACCATTATCAAGATTTAAAACATAAACAAACTATTCTCGCAAAATGTTTGAAAATAAATTCGAAAAATATAAACCACGAGATCATATTTTTAATAAAAGAAGGTGCTTAAAAATAATCAACTGTAAACGTGAAAAATAATACTCCTAATTTTCAAGTTTATAATTGACTATTTTTAAGCACCCGTTTTTATTGCATGTAGGTTCTCTAGTTTATATTTTTCAAGTTTATTTTCAAACATTTTGCGAGAATAGTTTGTTTATCTTGTAGATATTGAAAATGTCGCCGTTTATGCTTTCGAAACATGTCGATCATTATATTAAAGGGTTTATATAAGTCTTCTTCTGTTCTGTTTTATCGCTTAAGCACTTATATCTGTATTTTAATAATTATCAGTGATTTTATTATATGACTAGTATTTAAATTGTTTCAGCAGTGCTATTTTTATTCAATTTGTTAGTTTTACATAGAAGAGCTTTGTTGTCAGATAAATGATCCCAGAACAATGCAAGAAAAAGTTGTACGCGCAATTAGTAGCATTTTATAAATAAAACATAAGGCTGTTAAATTAATGATTTCATGCAAATGAACACTACAATGAAAAAAATGTTTGACAAAGAATAAAACTCTTGTATATGCCAGGAAAAATATACACATTATTTAAATTCTCATCGGAGATAAACGAGTATGGCTCACCCAAACATTTCACTTCAAACTTAGAATTTCAGTTTTAGAAGTTAAACAAATAAATCTCGGAAAAAATTGTTCTTAGAAAGAAGTTCTTGCATTTGAAAAAGTTTTTTATCTATAAAATCTATAAAATAAAAAAAATATCTTTTATACATCTTTATGTGGAAAAGTCAAACATTACATAAAAATTTATTGTCACTATTATCTGTGTAATCGTGTTTGATTCCTTTTGTTCAAATACAATATAGTATTTTGAAGTATCATTTCTATATTAAAATAAAGTTTGTATAATTATAATGAAATGTGGTGCTTTTTTATAGTGTTTAGATCTTAAAATAATTGCATGTTATCCATTACATCCAGTGCCTTTATATTCAATAATCGACATATAGAATAGATATGAGTTCTGGCTCTTTTTTCGGAATCCCGAACCCGATGATTTCAAACGAAGTACGAAATATTTTGTGTCATCAGAGTCTGAATCTGACACTGAAAGTACGTATTAGAAAATTGTTAATACCATCTTAAAATTGTTTCAATATTAAGTTTATCATTTAAAATAACTTCTACATAGAAATAAGTATTCATCCTAAATACTCCTTCATTACAACGTTTCATGATTTTTATGTACCTGAAAATATCTGAAAATAGGAAATTTGTTATTTATACTGTTATGTATAAATAGCAAATAATATGTTGTTATTGTCACTGTCAGAAATCTACACATGTCTCAATTCTTATTTTTTTCTAATATCATAGTACAATTACGGCAGAAAGACATGAGTTATATTTTTCAGTAATTCTGAAAATGGACTTCAAACATAATGCGAAGATAGACAAGAGGTATCTTGCAGCTTCTTTGTATTACTAACACGGATCTTGCAAAAGCTTCAGAATTAAATAGAGTATTTATCCTTATAGCCCACGAATAAAAATTTATTTCCATTTCAAGCTGATTTTCAAAGGTTTGTAAAATAGTTGACGAAACTTAGACTGCATTCTTTGTTTCTGAAATATGGTGCATTCTTTGTTTCTCTTTTTAAATTTTTTTTAATTTGTGATTACATAAAATGTCCACGAATACTGGTATAAAAATCGAGCCCAATCCTGTTTCGGACCCGGACTCGAGCCAGGATAATGTGCACGGGTTGAATCGGTCTCATCTCTAGTACAGAAATGCAAAATCCTCTGAATGTTAAACATTTATTTTTTACCTATTTTATTGAAATAAAATTTACCTTTTGTTTCGATCGCGATTGTCTTTGGATATTTGCTTCACTTCGTTCACCTGGAATTCTGGAAGTCCAGAGTTTGTGCAGAATTTTTAAATAAGCAGCAAACATGATTAGAACTGGCACAATGAAAAGTGTTAAGGAAAGCAAAACGTAATACGTCTCTTGAACGTATTGCTTCCTTTTACACTTATTTGTTTTCTCATCACGATAATAAGAAATAGGCCACTCTTCTGTACAGTATGGTTCGATAAAATCTGCCCACTGGAAGAAAAGGAACAAAGATATTAAATGTTTATAAAGGTAATAAGTATATATACATGCAGAATGTTATTTCGAAAAATAAGGTAAATTAACGAAATGGTTAAGAAGTAGAATACAGGGTGGTCGTAAAGTTTATCCCATTTTATAAATATTTATTGTGCGAAAACTATTATAATTAGACATAAGGTTGGTTGGATACATTGTAAGTACAATTTTAACGTTTTTAATAAGACCACATAATTCATGAAATGTCAACGTGTACCCCCTTGGTAGCACCATGGCCTCCACGCTCTCCTGACATTACTCCTGTAGATTTTTTTCTTTTGAGGGTACATAAAGGAAGAGTGTTTTCAACACCAGTAAAATATATTGAAACATCCAAGGTCAGGATCACAGATGCTATGTCTACTGGGACAGCCCAAATGTTGGGTAATACGTGGCTCGAAATGGAATACCGCCTTGACATTCTTCGAGCTACCAAGGGTGCTCACATAGAAATTTACTAACCTAAGTAATTGTATTAAAAATCGAGCCCAATATTTTCCTAAATGCATCATACAATATATCAAAACGAACATATGGTTAATTATATTAGTTTTTCTGCAATAAATTATTGTAATCAGGGAAAAACTTTATGTCCATCTTATATATTATAATATTAAATTCTATTAAAAAGTGCAACAAATGAACTAGATTAGAAAATAATTGAATCAGTGATTTCAAATCTACGCAAATTGAAATATTTAAAATTTTTCCAGCATCAATCAAAACTGCACTACATATAAATACTAAATAGTTAAAAGCACTTTTCTGTACTCACTAAATTTCTTAAATCTTTCAATATGTTTCTTAGTTCTCAGTTATTTAGTTTATAAGAATTTTAAAAACATCTATTTTTTTTTGTTGATGTTGTAGTTAGAATAGAATTAAAATGGATGAAGCCAGATTCAACGATATCTTGGATTGGAAATGCATGTAAAATAAACAATACCAACTTAGATACGTCCGACTTTTTTTGTAACTTAAAGTGACATTTTTTTAAAAAGTGTCTTAGCTTCAGATTCAGCTGATAATCCGATAAGTTCAAAGGTACACATGTGTGAGGGACAGAGGGAAAGTACACACACACACACACACATATATATATATATATACAAATTATATCCATGATGAAGCATTCTATTTAATCGATTTTTGATAGTTTTACAATATATTCAATATTAACTGAGGTGTATTATAATAACGTCGGACTGGAAGTGCATAAGACGCTATCGCTTCATATTTATTTATTATAATAGATAATTTTAAAATAACTTTTTTCGTCGACACCCAATCGATCCATGACCCTGATGCGACCACTTTTAATGCCATGTAGACCTCCGGGGGGGGTCGATATCAGCCACTTTAATAACCTCTGCCTTAGACCAAAGCATATCGTCGTTGTCTCACAAAGTGCTGGTTTCGCACTAAATGGGATGTAATCAAACGGATTGCTGCAACATGCGTTTGAAATTACCTAATATTTCGGGTGTTTTTTTTAATTTTTTTTAATAATTTTAAAAACCTTTGAACGCCTGTAGTTTTTGCAATCAGTAGGATTTAATAACCTACAAATGATAAAAAAAATTTAATAGCATTTTTATTACATATTCCGTGAAATAGACATAAATCATAATGAACAGAGGAAAGTATATTCAACTAGGTAAATTATATCCAATGGTTGGAGTATCATAGTTGAGATTTTTTCCAACAGAGCAAAAATATGCCGGGTACCCAGGTTCTAGTCCGCATATTTTCGCTCTGTTGGAAAAAATCTCAACTATGATACTCCAACCGTTGGATTAGTCACAAATCATTTACGTCTGGATATTAATCTTTAAACACTTGAACAAATTCACACAGCAAAACTTCCAGTGCTGGATATTTTGTATGTCATATATTTTTCCAATTTCTGGTAAATTAAATTAATCTTTTATGATATTAACATCAAGTTAAATACAAATACTATGTAGTACAATATTATAAAATCCCCACATTAAGATACGCATATGGGATTAAGTTTTCGATATTTTGTAAGCGCATTTGTTACATACCTATTTAAATTTGTAACACTAATGGTGTATAAAATATCCATAACGAACAATATTAATTGTTAGAAATTGATATTAGCTAGCAACCAACTTTTACGCTTTTTTGTTATCACTAAAATTTAATAGAAATTATTTGTTTATTTAATCGATGATATCGACGATTAAATAAGGCAAAATTTACTAGTAAATTTTAGTAGTAAGAACAAAGCGTAAAAGTTGGCAGCTCTGTATTAGGTGCATAATCACAGAATTCTGTGATTAAATAATAAGAAAATTATTATTAGAAAATAGGGGTACTTAAAATCTGTAATCATTCTATTTATGAAGGCATCTAGTTATATTCACTATCGAGATCGAGCCGATTTTTTTCCTGTTCTGTCGTTGGCCATTGAAATGTATCTTGGTATTTTCATTGACTAATATTGTTTTTGCAATAAACGTCAATTTTGAATGCCAGTGGATGCATAAACCAAAATATTTTTTGTCTACACATGCGAGCTTATCTTCAAAGATAATTTTATAGAAAAAAAAAAGCACATTTCGAAAAAAAAGTGGATTTATGTAGTTTTTATTTTTAAATCAGCGATGCAAATGTATTTTTTCTATGTAATGCTGCTAAACAAAATGAAAACCTAGTAAGCTTTATTTAAATACGAAAACAGCAAATAAAATATTTTCCTTCTCTTTTCAGACAAGATTTTTACTTTTCTATTTAATTTTTGTGATTTAAACTTTATCTGGCAATTAGACATTTTTGAATTTACACCATTCCCATTTCATTGCCAAACTTTTCTAAGGAACAGTTTACTAATTGTTCCTTACTGTCTTAAAATGATTTTCAAGCATTTTCTGAGTAATAGTTATCGAGTTGAGGCACGTTTCAGAACTCAATAATATCTTGAGAACTATTTAATTATTGAACAACTCTTGAATTATTTTCAAATTTTGTTCCCTGATGACACTTATTTCCAAATAATAGAAAATATCTAATTGCTGCAAAGTGAACAAAAACACTCATGACTAGGGCTTTACAAATTTGATAAAATGTTGTAGCCAGCAAAAAATTCAGGTGGTCAGTAAAAAAAATTATCCCCCCCCCTGCCTTTTCCCCTCATTGATTTTCAAAAAGCACAAAAGGTTTTTTTTTATGGATTAATAAAGAAAAAATAATAAGCATAGTTTAAAATTATTAGTTACATAATTCAGAAAAATAATATAAACTAAGTTTTCCAATGAAACTGAACAGCCTATATATTAATTATGTTTTATAAATTTACTTCAAATGAACTACTTATAATCACTTGTGTGTAATTATTCTTTGAAATGAATGTGATAGATCAATCAGTTTTAATTCTGAACACAAAAATATGATTTGAAACTTCATGAAAAACTTGAGCATGTATTAGCATTGTACCCAATTTTAGATAACATGGAGGCTGGATGGACACTATTTCTTAGTTTTATTAAAACTTCCTTCTCCGCCCACTTTCTAGTTACGTGACATGCTAGATGGCTAGAGTGGAGAAGAATGGCGTTTTCTGTGCGTGCGATGGAAAATTCCTTTCAAACTTGGTTCTTCCATTAAAAGTACCAGAGAAGAGGAAGGTCACTTCTTGCCGCGCAAAAGTAGTGTGGGGGAGAAAAATATGCCGTTTGTGTTCATTTCTTACATACTTAAAAAAAACCTCCAGATGAAATAACTTGGTTGCCAGGTAAAAAACTTGTTCGCCAGTGGAAACCGGGCGACTGCATTATTCAAGCCCTGCTCATGACAGAAGTTTTTTGCATGATGTTAAAATTAACATATGGTCATGGGCAGCTAAATGCAATAAGTTCTTTCTACTCCTTCATCAAATATTTCTGAATGGAATTTTTGGTTAAGAAAGTAACATTTCATGTTCTGGGGAAATGAGGAAGATAGGGTTAAATTACAAAAAATTTCTACAAAATATAAAACAGTTGCAATTATGTATTTAATAAATTATAGTTTTCTATAAAATTTTTCCGTACTAACAAACTGCGTCAAAAACATATTAATAAACACTGTGTTCTTTAGAATAAAATAAGCATCTTACCTCCACGACCATGTGTTTTTTAACTATGAGTAATGGTAACGATACAGCCATGGATATAATCCAAATCACGATCAATATCACACTAACACGTTTCTCCGTTGTTCTGACTTCCAAAGGTCGAAATACAGCCATGAAGCGATCGCATGAAATTGCACAAAGTGTTAAGACACTACTAGTTAGGCAAGTCACTGTAAGGAGATAGACAAAAATAAATGATTTATGCTAATATATTTAAATTAGTGTACATTGGCATATAATATTTAGTCAAAAGACATACATTTCAATGTCTAAAATTATTATCTCGGTGCAATGAACATTGTAGTTGAATATCAATGCAAAACCATCCATAATAATAAAGATAGAAGTTTGTGTGTCAGTATATGTGTTTGACTGTAATGTGTCTGTGTGATGTTTCTGTCTGTCTATCTATTTATGTGCTGTTTGTGTCTGTCTGTGTATTTATGTGCTTTGTGAGTCTGTCTTCCTGTCTACGTGTTTGTGTACTATTTCTGCTTGTCTGTCTGTTTATGTGCTGTGTGTGTCTGTCTGTGTGTTTGTGTGCTATGTTCTAAAGAGACAATTGAGCGCAGAACTCAAGGATTTGGCAGGAAGGTATCTGTATATCTCAAGGTATGTAACTCAAAGCCAGTTTTTAGATTTTTTGATCAGATTTTTTATTTGATTTTTTATGTGAATTTTAACGTGCTTTCGCGTTTTGCAGGGATTTCAACAAATTAGTAAACGGAATGTAGTTTCAGTCTTTTAGCCCAATGTAATGAGTTTTGTCTTCTTTTCAACATAGATTATTTGAAATTTGTTCAGCGATTTTTGAATTTTTCACGATTTTTCTATGCAATTTTTTTTTTTGGCGTTTAGCCAAGATTTTTTGACATTTGTAAAAAGAGCTCAGTTCCAAACTCTCAACCCACTGTAGTAAACTTTGTTTTCTAAGAATTTTGAAAATTTCGCGAGTTTTTTAGGCGATGTTTTTCGTGCGTTGCGGTGATTTTGCGACACTTGTGAAAATTATCCGGTTTCAATCGTTTATTCGAATATAGTACATTTTGTCCTCTGCGATCTTTGAATTTTTAGCAAATTTTTATGTGACTTTTTTCGTTTTGAAACTTTTTTTGAGATTCATAAAAGGAATATAATCTCATTCTTTTTGCCCAATGTAGTAAATTTTCTCCTTTTTCAAATAAAGTTTATTTGGAATGCGTAAAGCGATTTTTAAACTTTAGCGAATTATTTTATGTGATGTTTAGCGTTTTTTCGTGTTTAGTGATGATTTTTCAACATTATAAAAAAAATCCGATTTCATTTTTTTAGCCCAATATAGTAAAGAGTTTTTTTTGCGTTTGTTTTTACACTTTTTTCCAAAATGGAAAGAATTCTCCTGTAAATTTTGCCACTTCAGTAATTAAATTCAAATTTAAAGAAGGCGAAATCGATTCATATAGCAACGTGAATGGCGATGCTGAAAATCTGAATTTAATCTGGATCGAATAAAAAGCACTATAATTTAAGGTTTACTTGATCCGAGACCCGAGCGGGCGTAGCGTTTACTGGTATACGCTGCCGAAGGCATTGTGTCCCCCAACCCTAGGATCGTTTAATTCGAGGTTCCTTTCAGATAAACCGATTAGCGAGGCGCGCGAAGCTCCGCTAGTTATAAAAAAAGTAAAATACTTATTTGCGATATTTATTGACAACTGACAAAACCTTGCCTGAAATATCAGCTTCAAAATACTCATGTTTGTCAATATAATTTCAAACGAAACCAATAAAATATTTTGAAAAAAAAATTAAATCCAATACTGCTAACTTCGTAAAATTTAAATATAGTATAATGACATAATATTAAATTTTAATACTACAAAAATATAACATTAACAATTATGTATATTTTAGTATAAGGGAGGAGGAACAAGCTCTTCTTACTAAACGTTATCTGAAAAAAAAATGTTCCTGTAAGATGTACACAACAACTTCGTCGAATATTTGTCCTAAAAATAATGTTTTCAGTGCTCTTGAGAAAGTGATTGAACGACTTCAATATGTTCGCAGGACTCGCAAAGACATCAAAATTAGAATATGAAATTATTGTTTACATTACCATATTAAAATTATAGTATTAACAATCGTATCTACAACGTGATGACTTTTTTGTAAATCTTTGCAGGTTGACCAGGGTGTTTTCTGCATAATACGTCTGTAGATATAATTTGCGTATCATAAATTGTTTATTTATTATTTTACTTTATTTGTTACTGTTAAATGTCTAAAAGTATACAATGATGAAAATATTTAACACTGGGTTGAACCAACTTTTAGTGTTGCAGTATTTAGAAGCATAAAATAGAGATACTTTTTTCCCAAGATTAGGTGCTCCAGTTGAACCATTAACTTGTGTAGGTTGAACCAATCAAAAACGAATAAAACACTGAACAATAAACAGGTAAGATGCTGAATCATAATGTTGCACGGTTAATATTTGCAAAGAAAGACTAATCAGACCAGGATCTCTGTTTAAAATGAAATATGTCACATTAGAAACATCCCTGTCTGAATGCGGAATTCGATTCCACTACCTCTTGACTTGTAATCAGCGCTTTAACACTCTGACCACCGAGCAAAAGGGTAAAATTGTAATGTTGTTTTCTATGTAATTTTTTTAAAATGCTAAAAATGATACTTGAAGCATGATATAAAAAACTTAATTACTTATATGGGTATAATCATTGAGACTATTAATCAATACTTAATGTTTTAAAATGGCGTTATTTTTATAGAATTACATTAATTTAAATAATGATAATTTTGCTGTGAAACCTGCAGAATAGTAAACGGATATATCAGTTCACGGCAGTGAGAAGGCTCTAGACAACAAGACGATTTTTATTACTCTGAATTAGTAAACTGTCATGTCAATGCAAAGAAAAATTGTTTTCGATTGGCATTTGTTGTCACTGAATTTGTGTTGCATACATAATTTCGCACTAGTCAGTGAGACACAACTACGCATGCATTTTGAGAAAGTCCACTAAGGAGACGCATTCGATGTAATTTTTTTAATTTATGTATTACCTGAGAATAACCTTTCAAATTTTCCGAAAACTAGCGATTTGTCTTAGCACATTTTACCATGTTTCTATTAGGTTTTATATAATTTATTTAATATTCAACAAAACATCAGTAATTTCTGTTTAAAATCCTTGGAATCCTCAAAGTTACAGGAAATACGAAAACAGTTCTGTGATATCTAGGAATTTAGGAAGCGCCGATCTCTAAAATTTATACACACCGAGTAATTTATAAATGAGTGTTAAGTTTAAAAATACATATCATAACTGAAAACGTATTTCCAACAATTATTGCTCATATGACCAATTATTTTGTGTGTCTCTACACATGAACGGTAAATGGTACATACCCAATAATCTATAGAAAATATATTGTAGGGCACTTCAGAGATGAATAACAATATCTTTATGTGTGAAGTTCTGTAGTGTCATTAAAATACTCTACAAATAATTTTCCCCATAGATCATAATGGAATGGAATTTTTTTGTGATTCCTGTAAACAAACTATAAATGCTGAATACTCTTAACTGTATTCGTTATGTTTGAATTATCGACAAATCATTAAAATGCACAGCAAACAATTTCTCTCCATAGGCTTTGATGTAAAGGAAATATTTGTGTGTCCCTCTAAACGACCTATAAATGTTACACGCGTTATTTTTAAGAGTGAATATGCTATACTAAAACTAAATAACATATATCAATTTCCTAGCAATTTGATTATATATAAGAGAGTTAGAGAACGGACAATCAAACAGACAAACCGAAGTTATAAACACGTTTCCGCTATGCTGGATAGCGGAAAAAAATTAATTGTTAAAATGAACATAGAGAAGTTTTAGAAGACCGTAATTTATTTTAGTGTCATGCATTTTTCTCTCGAATTTCTCAAACGAAAGAACATATAAAGGAAACTGAGAATTTAGTTGTGTCGTATAAATAACTAGTTGGAAATTGTACGTTAAACGTGACAAATGAGGTGGGTTCGTTTTGTGCTATAACTAGTTTTACAATGTAAAAAAATCTTCGTGATTATTTCAGTGAAAAAAATTATATCGTCTGCTATGAGCAAAATGAGGATGCTTTTTGAGCTCACAGGCTATCAAAGCCTGAGAGCTAATGTGCCTACCCGTTCTATATGTATGTATGTATGTATGTACATAACGTGATAACTCTTGATAGAAACATACGATTTAATTAAAATTCTGTTTATAGATTCATTGTTATAAGGCGCTACCCTGATTAGTTTTGGGGGTTCATTGATTAAGTATAAAGGGGGGAACAGGTGGCTAATCCCCCCTTAATTTATGTAAATGGTTTTTCATGCAGAATTATCCGATTTGATTCAAATTTTGTTCATAGGCACATTGGGATAAGGCGCTTCCCTGATTAGTTTTGAAAGTTTATTGGTTAAGTATAAAGGAGGGAACGGGGGGCTAACCCCCCTTAATTTAGATAAATGTGTTGTTCATGCAGAATTATCCCATTTTCTTCAAATTTTGTATATAGGTTCATTTTGATAATGCGCTTCTGTGAATAGTTTTGGGGGTTCATTGGTTAAGTATAAAGGGGGAAAGGGGGGGATAATCCCCCTTAATTTAGATAAATGAGTTTTTCATGCAGAATTATCCGATTTTCTTCAAATTTTGTATATAACTTCATTGTGATAATGCGCTTCTCTGAATAGTTTTGGGGGTTCATTGGTTAGTATAAAGGGGGAAAGGGGGGGCTAATCCCCCCTTAATTTAGATAAATGGGTTTTCCATGCAGAATGATCAGATTTTCTTCAAATTTGTATATATATTCATTGTAATTAGAGACTTCCCTGATTAGTTTAAGAGGTTCGTTAGTTAACTATAAGGGGGGTTACGAGGGGTTGACCCTCCTTAATGTATTGTCAATTTCTCTATTTTTCGAGGGGCTTATTTCAAATTCTTTGAAATAAGAGTATAATATACAATTAGTGTGAATAGCCTGTGAGCTCAATGCCCTCAGTTTAACTGGGCAGTTTTCTTTTTATTTAATTATTGTTATTGATATTTACAGATGCGGATTTTTTGTGGCACCAGACAGAGCTATAAAATTCACCATGGAGATCTTACTTTGCGAATGATTACCTCCATGGTTTAATATTTTTTTGGCTCACGATGGCATTTGACAACCTTCCATGGGACCAAGCGATTTCATCACTAACCGACTTAGGCATCCCGCAGCAATATATCAATACAATTATCTCCTTCCTTTCGAGTAGGCGGGCTCAGGTTGATTGGCAAAACCCTAATATCTTGCATTACTTCACAAAAGGCTGTCCACAGGGCTCCTGCTTTGGTCCTTTTCTCTGGTTGTCACTTTTGGAGGGCTTACTGCGTTACTTTGTCTTCGAGAACTGTGCGATTGTGGCATACGCGGATGATGTCTTGTTAATTATTTGGGGTCCAACACGCGCTGCGCTAGAGCATAATGGTAGGATTGCCCTGAATTATGTTCAAAATTGGGCTACGAGCAACCACATTGAAATATCATTGAATAAATCAAAAACAATTACATTTGGCAAACCTAAAATCTTAAAAAGGGACCCAATCTTCAAACTAAAAGGACAAAACCTACAATCAGTCAAAACCTTAAAATACTTAGGAATTACAATAGACCAACATCTTTCATTCCTACCCCACATAGTAATAAAAAGGGAAGAAATTACTAAAATTACTCAAAATTTATATAAATTTTCGTCAATTTCGGGTAGGTTGCCAAATCATTTCTTTAAGATATGGTACTCGGCAATCCTACAGCGTCAAATCGCTTATGCTTGTGGGGTGTGGTTCACGCGTATGACACGGTCGCATGGTGTGCGTCACCTCTTGGCAGCGCAGAGAAAAGTACTCCTACTCATTTCAAGAGCGTATAAAAATACGTCAACAGCGGCGTTGCAGGTCCTAACGGGTATCCTGCCCCTGGACTTGCAACTGGAAGCAGAGGCTGAATTTGCTAGAGTCACTAGATTGGGGATATCATCAACGCGTATTAATGCACAAACAATAGCCACAAAGATCTCAAAATATAAAATTTCACCAACTCTAGATCAAATAAAAACCTGTCCGGATTCAAAATTCAATGGGGAATTCCATATCTTTACAGACGGTTCAAAAACAGCTGAAGGCACAGCATCGGCTTTCTGTGCTTATAAAAATAATATAATTCATCACACGTGGCGTGCAAAACTAGACTCGGGTAATTCAGTTTACCAGGCCGAATTACTTGCGATTGGAGAAGCTGTGCGCTGGGCTATGGAAGAGGATTCGGTCAACTTTCTAATTTCATCGGATAGCTTATCAAGCTTAATGGCTCTTTCAAAATTTGACATAGATAATTATTTAGTTCAGGAAATTTTAGTACGTATAAATCTATCCTCCAAAAACTTCTTTTTTAATTGGGTCAAGGGTCATTCGGGTGTAGCTGGAAATGAACTGGCGGATCAGTTGGCGCGGTCAGCAACAAACGATGAAACGCTGGAAACAACTTTTCTTCCTGTACCACCGTCTACACTCAAAAGAGAATTAACAAAACAAATCACAGACAGTTGGCAACAACGCTGGTCTACAGCACAAGTGGGTCATTACACAAGAGACTTCCTTCCGGAAGTCTCGCAACAACTAGAAATACACAACAGATATCTATACCTATTTTTAACAAATCATGGACCATTTCAACAACACCTATTCCAAATTAACAGAAGTGACTCACCACTTTGTATCTGTGGATCAGAAGCAACATCGTTACACTACATATTAAATTGCACTCTAACTTCACATTTCCATGTCAAAAAATCACCACAAATGCCACTTAAAAACTGGCTACAATATGTCCTGGACCGTCCGGTTCTTCTCCAGCGCATAGTCAACTGCATGAAATTTATTGAAAAAAATGAATTTTTATTTTCCAATCCTCTTCCTCTGTAGTCGAGCGCCCGCTTGTCCAATATAGCAGGGGTCCTGTTTTCTCTGTACATATGTATATAAATAATTGTATTTTGTATTTGAATATAATAATTGTTGTAATGAGATTTAAAATCACACTGTCTGTATATTATTAGTATCTGCATATTATTTGTAAATTTTTAGTATATTCGCATCTGTATATTCATATTAGTATATTATTAATTGTATTAGAAGTATTTAACCAAGAATCTGCATCCCATTTAACCAAAAATCCAAAATATAAAGTCTGCACAGTACTTGTATATAGTCATATTCTGGAAATGGTCTAAACTGTATAATTGTATAATCGAATTAATTATAATAACTGTATGTATGCATCATATTTTTCCATATACATCAATTGTAGTAAAGTATTTGTATAAAATATGCTAGCCAAGAATAACCCATCATATTTAACCACTAATAATTTTAGGCATGGTGCCCGCACAGTATTTGTAAATAGCTCATCCGGAAATTATATATTCTGCATACATTGAAATAATAATAATAATCGTATGTATGAAAGCAATAACTGTATTATCAGACAAAATTCATGTGTAATATTATATTGTAAAAATTGCATACATAATTCTGTAATTGTGGTCTCGCTGGTGATAGAGGCGTGTCAGCCCCTCAGGATTGCACACAAACTCTAAGGCTTAAGCCGGGTTTCCTGAGGTGGTCATCCCTGTTTATTTACTTTAATGGATTGAGATATTCGGCTGTTAACCTAAATTTCACTGAAGTTATCTCATAATTTATACATTTTTGATAGTTACTCATCTCTCAAGCAAAAATAAAATTTAAACGATCTTTCTAAAAATGTTTATTCGAAAAAATAATTTTGAATAAAAATGGCCGCTTGGCATATGGAAAAAGATGTGGTTAGCCCGTATTTGTTTTCCTCAGTCGCATGACTTGCGCTTTTACTATATAGATTACATATGACAGGATTTAATAGAATAAAGAAAACTTTCATTAATATCTTTTTAAGTTTAGATTAAATTTTCATAAAATATTAAATGACTCGACAAGATTCTGAAACGATTATATATATTAAATTTCAAAACATTCGGTTAGGTAGTTTTTGTGCTATTATATGCGTTCATACAGACAGACAGACGGACAAGACTACAACTATAGGTGCTACATATTTATATAATTACGAACGCACCTAAAAATGTTTAATGTTAAAATACAATGAAACAAATTAGGAACTCAGTTAAAATACTTATAACTGAAGAGAAAAATTATACAAGAAAAATGTATAAAATTTTCTCTACTGTTTGTATATAAGGAAAGTATTTTCACATAAATTAGCAATTAAATGTGCATAACAACACATCATCTAGGCGATATTTCGATAAAGATTTTTTAGGATATTTATTTTCAGTATTAAGTTGACATACATCACGTCACAATGTTTAAATTTAATTAAAAAGAACCTTCACGTATAGATTAGTAGTATCGTCGACGCAGTTTAGTTTTTCATGTTTGCACTTTCATTTTTTTCTACTAGTTTCGAGAGAAGGACTTCGTAATATTATCGTCTGCAACATCCGGAAATTAAAGCCGTGTAATTATTTCCGAGACCTTAAAAGTTCCGGCCATATTTTTTGTTTGCATTTCTTATTCTTTACAACTTGACATTTTAATTTCCTTTAGCTTATTTATTCGATTAATTGAAATATTCTTCAGTAAATTTGCACGAATTTCAAATATGTATCCATACAATAGCGTTATGTAACTATGTGTTTAATTTAATGGGGCGACAACAGTTGTGAAATGGTATTTAAAACAACTGACATTGATGTAGCTTTTTCTCTTGACCGACTGAAGCTATTTCCGTACTACTTACTTCTTTAATAATTTTGGCTGTAGCTAAATTGCAAGTTTAACGGCAAGAAATAAAAATAAAAAATAAAATTAATCACGCGAATTTGAAAACACTCAAAAAAATAAATCACACGTAAGCTAACATTCATGTACCTATTTCTCGAGAACTACTGAAGTGATTTCAATACATTTTTCAATAGTTTTGGCAGTAGATAATCTATAAACTGATCGTTCAGTAGGAAATAAAAAGTACAATAGCTATGCATGATTCACAAACAAAAGAAATCTAGACTTTTTTTAATTAACGTAACTATTGTTGTTGTTGTTTTTTTTTGGGGGGGGGGGGGACTCGATGGTTCTTTTTATCATTAATTTTTATTCTGTCGTGGAGTATATTAGTATAAAAATATACAAAAATTGTTGATAATTTTTTTTTAAATAATGCAAGTGGATACTACACTTATAAAGACATGTTAGTTTTCTACTATTCCAGCGACAAAGCATCTACGTAGGAAATATTTTGTAATATTTTCAGATTTTACCACTTGAAATATTACTTTATATATTGATTTAACCACTTTTCCCCCGCGATGTGTTGTTATTTTTTTTCTCAGACTTGACGGTTCCTTTTATCGTAAGCTTTTATTTTGTCACGGAGTATATTATTATATGCAAATTGTTCATTAATTTTTTTTTTAATAATGCAACTTGGTATTACAATAATAAAGGCGAGTTACATTTCTACTACTCCAGCGGGAAAGCATTTATGTAGGAAGTATTCTGAGATATTTTTAGATTTTACCTCTTGAAATATGAGAAATTGTGAAAAGTTTATTATGACAGTAGAAATAATTTCAGATACTGAATAGTAATAAAAAATAAGGTTATAGAAATTTTTTAATTTCACAATTTCTTCTTTATATGACATATCATACAATTATATATTATATTACTATAACAATTCCATCAGGTATTAGCACACATTGTGTGGAGAACAACATTTGTACAGCAGTATCTTTTCGAATTATTTTTACTTTAAAACATACTATTTATCCCTTCTCTAAAATTTGTTAATACTATCTTTAAAAACATACATCGTCAGAATTCAATTAAAAAATATACTTTAAATACTTAAAAAAAAAACAGATATAGTCAGAACAGTAACTAAACTATCTTTTTTAAATTGAATACTGATGATGTATACTAATATAATAGATAATTATATTATAGGCATTAAAGAAACCAAATATTTTGTTTATTGACTATCTAAAATAGCATGTAATTTCAAGTTAAATCATTAAGCTCCATTTTATTATAATTTATAAGCTATGTATGTATTATTTTACGTTACTTGAACAAATTATTAAGACATAAATCAAAAACATATTTTTAAATAATATTCGTGAGTATATGTTACAAGTCAAAATTATGGTTTTTCAAGTATCACAGAAAGATTTTTTAGTGGGCCTATAAACAGTCAATAATTGGCAAATATGCTTACAAATCAAAGATATGAGTCACAAATAATATTAAATACTTTATTCACAATTAAAATGTTTTTTTTTTTTTTTGTTTTTTTTTTTAATATTGCGTATTTGTAACTCATTTATTAAAACTTGTTTTGTTACAGATTAAAGATTTTCATCGATTTCCTGATTTTTAAAATGCGCATTTAATTATTTTCCTACCTTATTGAAATTTCTCACAGATGCTCCCTATATATGTACAAACATAAATTACAAAATATAGCATCATTTAAAGATAATTAAATTTAAAATAAATAAACGAAATAGTAATTTCGATAATTTTTTAATTAAAATCTATAGAATTCACAAGAAGTTCATTTCTTAAAACTTTATATGGGAAATAAACAAAAAATATTTTGTAACTTTCATTTTTATGTTTAAAATAATTATTGTGGATGAATTTTGATAGTTAATTTGATAGATGTGTAAAAACAGAATGCCGGGGTTCGTACACTTTTACCGCAACTTTTTAATAGAATTTATCTATTTAATATTTAAATAGCATAAATTGTAGATGCCTCATTTTATTACAGGATTTTTACTACTTTTCTGCATTTAAATAAAGGCGAAAAATTCTATTAAAAACTTGTGGTAAAAGCGCACGAAACCTGAATGCGCATGGAAAATTATGAGGAACTCTAATTATTTCGGATTTTAAACATTAAAATTTTGATAATCTCAAAAACAATTAAAAATATTTTAATTCAAAATTTGCACATTGATATCTAATAATATTATAAATATTTACTGTGATTTAAATAATAATAATAATAATAATAAATAAATAAATAAATAAATAAATCATTTGTATATAAAAAAGTTGATTTTGATGATCCACTGTACTACTGCCAAAAAATTTTTGAAGTCGCTTCAGTAGTTCTAGATAGAAATATACCCATTTAAGTTTTACCAAAAATTTATATGCCATTTCGCGATGGGTAAGGGAAAGCCTGTATCGGTGGAGAAACATTTTAAAGGATGATCTCGGTATATAGGAGTGAAGGAGGAAAAAATTCGCCTTGTTATGTGGTTTTGTTTGATTAACCTCACTATCATCATGCTTGAAAACTTAATTCTTCTTTTCTAAAAAATTAGTTTTTGCAAATTTTCATGTCTGAAGAAGCTTAAGGTATGTTTTATAGCTGTTAATTTTGAGCTTTCTTTTTCTTGCAGCGACACTTTAAAATAGATTTGTTAAAACTATGCATGGAATTTGAAGTAATTCTTGACTTTGAAGAAATTTATTTTTTAAATATAATTGTAGATATCTTAATATGTTATCTTAATATGTGACTATGGAAATAAACGGATAATTTCATAATTTCGAAGAAGAAGAATATCTAAATATCAATGCACAACATTGAACGGTATGTACTGATTGTAATGGTATGTAATGATTGTATCGTTTTCCTTACCTCTTAACTTTTGATTTAAGAATATGATGAAAAATATTATTACATATTCGTAAATTACAACTCAAAAAGTTTTTTTAACAACACAAACAATGTTACATATGAGCAAAGTTGCAACTTAAAACGCTATTAATCAAATAACGAGTATATCAGATAATAATTAATATTAAAATTGTATCAAATTTATCAAAACGTTATTAATGAATTATCTAATATCTATCTATCTAACTTTGTACTCATAAGTCATTAACAGCTTTTTGTTAAATTTGATAAAATTTTAATATTAATTATTATTTGATTATAATAGTTGTTTGATTAATAGCGTTTTGAGTATCGTTATTTGATTAATAGCGTTTTGAGTATCGTTATTTGATTAATAGCGTTTTGAGTTGCAACTTTACCCATATGTAACTTTGCTTGTGTTATTAAAAAAATCTTTTTGAGTTGTAATTTACGAATATGTAATAATATTTTTCGTCCTATTCTTAAATCAAAAGTTATGAGGTAAGGAAACCGGGACAATCGTTTATGGACACCCTGTAAAATGTTGAAGTGTAGACTAATATTTTCGTATTCTCTTTTCATATGTAAAATTTATTTTTTAATAACTTGGACAATACCCTTATCAGTTACGTGTTTTCCATTGTTAGTTTCAACATCCTTTTTTGCGTTTGTACAATATCTGTAAAAAAATTATATATTATAATCTGTGTTGATTATATAATTACAGATATGCTCATATTTTCAAAAATTTTTAATGCTCTATAAAAATATTTAATTTTTATAAAATATGATAGACACGTTTTTGCATTTTATATCAATACAAATTATATCAATAAATTCTCAGAAAGGGAAAATCTGTTGAAATAAAATAAAAGCTCAAAGTCGTCCTTACTAAGAAAGATACCGTAACTAATGAGAGAAACTACATTAAATAGTGGGATTTAAGAATTTAAATATTAATAATTTTGTCTTTGTAGTTAATTCAGTAACGGTTAGCAGGAAATATAAAATATTTCGCTCGTGATTAAATTACAACTAACTAGAAATATATATAAGATGAGAAATTAGAACAAATATAAAAGTTATATTAAATATTCTACTTTTCTAATGCATTCACATATTTAAAAAATACTGATGCTGTTAATAACATATATATTGATACTTTGAAAAAATACTTTAACATATATTTTGATTCTTTTTTCCTGTTATTTTTCCTATTATTCCTATTATTTTTTATGTTAATAACACAAATGTTGATAGATTAAAAATTTTTTGATGCTGTTAATAACGTAAATGTTGATACTTTTAAAAACTTACTAGTGCTGCTAATAATTTATTGATATTTCAAAAAATTACTAATGCTACTAACATGAATCTAGAACCAAGTATGATGAAGGATTTTTTTTTATAAAACCTAAAACGTAATCTTATATGAAAACTCTTAGTATGACACTATTTCATTTTCAGAAGCATTAGTGAGAAGCATTATAATATTTAATGATAAGAATGAAACATACAAAATGTATCACTTGCACAAATTGAGACAATCTAAAAAAATACTTGTAATGAAAGTTTCTACTTACTTTGAGTAAAAGGATTAAATTTACACATAAATTCTCCTAAAATAAATTTATCTCCTGTATATACAGTCAATGCATGAGGCAGCATACATACAATGCAAATCATGGCGTCAGAAACAGCAAGATTGGCGACATAAAAATTGATGGTATTTCTGATTGATTTCACTAGAGCAACAGTCAATACGACACTTAAATTCCCCAGTAAACCACCTATCATTATCACAGCATATGCAAATGTTTTTATGTAATCAGCAGTCTCTGGTGTTTTCCAAATTTCTGGATCACTTCCGGGATATGGAAAGTGTTTCATGGACATATTGTTTTCAGCATACATAATTTTTAAGCCTTCATAATAGACTTTGCACGATGTATTGTGATCCATTTTGGATGTTATACTGTATGCAAATTTTAATTATTTACTCAAACTGTAATAAAATGAACTATGTACATATAGGTTAATACTATGGTTATTTTCACAATATTTAAGACTGCTGAAAAATTACAGTATGGAAGTTTAAAATTAAAAAGAAGTTCGATATATTGCTGAAACAAATAATAACTTTGCATGTATTTCTAATATATTTGGAATTTTTGAAGTATTAATTGCTTCCAAAGCATATATATTTTAAATCATAGGCTTCCATTTATAATCTTCAAACTTTAGCTTGTTAGCGATATATCTGTGACCAGACCAACTCTCATTTCGTACAATTGGAAAATTGTTTTTCCCCCTACTCTCTATATAATTCCACAGCTGCATTAGATAAAATGTGTCTTAGCTCCAATTCAAAACACAACGGAATAAAGTGGATCCCTTTTGACCGAATGGAATAACTGGCTCATATCCAGCTGTTTAGGACAGCCTCTTGCATTAACAACGCTTGATGACATCCATTACGTCACAGATTAGTCTGAGCTGCGATGCAAGAATCACAAATCTTTGAGTAGTCTGAAAGTATTTTATTCTGCATACTTTTTTATACTGAGTATTTAGATCAGATATTTCTTTTTTTTAAATATTGATGGTTGAAAATTTCCTCTTTGATACAAAAAACATTTCATTACTTTAAGGCAGTTGCTGTATTTATTCCTTGGAGGTTAAACCTGAAAAAAAAAATGTAATTACAAAAAATAGAAACATTATTAGAAGTAAATTCAAATTCAAAACATATATAATAATATATTTGCCAACCCGTAGATTTTCTGAATGCATCCAAATAAATTTCAATGAAAGTAAAATAATTTTTCCCTTCAGTCTATACTATCCATCCATAATAAGAGAAACCATAGAGATACTAACACGCAAAAATACAATATGTAACGATGCAGCATTGTTTAATTTGCCGAAATTGTGGCTCGAGTTACTCCATGGTTACAGATATGAAAATAATCAACCAAGTAAAAATAAAAGATAACGTGCGTATTTTTTTAAAAAAAGGTACATGAAAATTAAATGATAGTACAGGGTGTTTTTTTTTTAAACTGACGCTATTCAGAGCCGCCTGTAGCTCGTTCTAATAACGGGATTGATACAAAATTTTGTGAATGGACTAAGAAAACCATGGGAAAAAAAGATTCCAACAAAAAAAAAATGAGTTCCAATCACCACCGATAGGGGGAAATGTGGCGCTGTGGTAATTTATGCAACTGAGAATTAGCATAAAATACGGGCAATAAATGCAAATGCAAATTTTTACTTACGCAAGCGGCAGTAGCGCCAATAGTTTAAGTTATAAATGCATGCGAAAAACACCGAGAAACAATTTCAGCTCAGGTTGAAAATGAATCTCACGTTACCGCAGCGCGCGTTACTTGTGAAGTTCTATGATTGTAACCAGTGCAATGCACCAGCCGCTCTTCGTTTACTTAGAACATGCCATAAACTGCGCAAAGGACCTATATCCGTTAATGTATTGAAGGCAATGATTCTGAAATTCGAAGAAACAGGCTCGCTAGCAGTTTGGTCAGGCAGAGGACGTAAACCGGTGGCAGAAAAAGTGATAATGGATGTTTCAACTGCAATCAACGAAAGGGAAAGTGTAAATGATGAATAAAACATGGCATTTTATCCAAATTATTAATTTTGTCTGTTTCTGATGTTTTTTTCAATGCACAGCGCCACATTTCCCCCTATCGGCGGTGATTGGAGCTAAATTTGTTTTTGTTGGAATCTTTTTTCCCATGGTTTTCTTAGTTCATTCACAAAATTTTGTATCAATCCAGTTATTAGGACGAGCTACAGGCGACTGTGAATAGCGTCAGTTTAAAAAAAAAACACCCTGGATTTAAAATAATAACTTCAAAGACCTTGCAGTTATGGAATATTCACATTTGTTTTTGAAAACGG
Source organism: Maratus michaelseni (assembly GCA_963931845.1). Classification (NCBI taxonomy): domain Eukaryota; kingdom Metazoa; phylum Arthropoda; class Arachnida; order Araneae; family Salticidae; genus Maratus; species Maratus michaelseni. Next base: position 341,278,029 of record OZ007589.1, on the reverse strand, counting down.
CTCGGTGTGAGCCAAAACATGTGTCAAACAACCTAATAAAAGTTATTTTACTGTATATTTATCATCATGTTGTTAATTTGCACCTTTTGGCATTTAAAAGAAATATATTCATAACATATACATTAAAAGTAAATACACCTATTTATATTATAAAAGACAAACGTGTCCGTGCGTAACGCTGACGTCATTTCGCGAATGGCAACAACTGATGATGAAATTTCGGTTTTGTGATTTTTGCTACTACAATTTTTAGCTCACAGGCTATCAAAGCCTGAGAGCTTATGTGCCCGCCCGTTCTGTATGTATGTATGTACGTATGTACGTACGTAACGCGATAACTCTTGACAGAAATAACCGTTTTGCTTCCAATTTTGTTTATAGGTTCCTTGTGATAAGGCGCTTCCCTGATTAGTTTTGGGGATTGATTGTTTAACTGTAAAGGGGGGAACGGGGAGGCTAACCCCCCTTAATTAAGATAAATGTTTTTTTCATGCAGAATTGTCCAATTTTCTTCAAATTTTGTATATAGGTTCATTGTGATAAGGTTCTTTCCTGATTAGTTTTGGGGGTTCATAGGTTAAGTATAAAGGGGCTAACGGGAAGGGAGGAATCCTCCCCCTTAATTTAGATAAATGAATTTTTCATGCAGAGTTATCCGATTTTCTTCCAATTTTGTTTATAGGTTCCTTGTGATAAGGCGCTTCCCTGATTAGTTTTGGGGATTGATTGGTTAACTATAAAGGAGGGGGACGAGGGGCTAACCCCATTAATTTGGATAAATGGTTTTTTCATGCAGAATTATCCAATTTTCTTCCAATTTTGTATATAGGTTCAGTGCGATAAGGTTCTTTCCTGATTAGTTTTGGGGGTTCATAGGTTAAGTATAAAGGGGGTAACGGGGGGTTTAATCCTCCCCCCTTATTTTAGATAAATTATTTTTTTCATGCAGAGTTATCCGATTTTCTTCAAATTTTGTAAATAGGTTCATTGTGATAAGGTTCTTTCCTGATTAGTTTTGGGGGTTCATAGGTTAAGTATAAAGGGGATAACGGGGGGGGGGGTAATCTTCCCCCCTTATTTTAGATAAATGATTTTTTTCATGCAGAGTTATCCGATTTTCTTCAAACTTTCTATATGGGCTCATTGTGGTAAGGGGCTTCCCTGATTAGTTTTGGGGGTTTATTGGTGAAGTGTAAAGGAGGGAAACGGTGGCTACCCCCCCCCCCTTAATTTTGATAAATGGGTTTTTCATGCAGAATTATCCAATTTACTCCAAATTTTGTATATAGGCTCATTGTGGTAAGGCACTTCCCTGATTAGTTTTGGGGGTTCACTGGTAAAGTATAAAGGGGGGAACGGGGAGGACTAACCCCCCTTGATATAGATAAATTGGTTTTTTAAGCAGAATTATCCGATTTTCTTCAAATTTTATATATATGTTCATTGTGATAAGGCGCTTCTCTGATTAGTTTTGGGGGTTCTTTGGTTAAGTATAAAGGGGGGAGGGGGGCTAACCCCCCCCTTAATTTAGATAAATGGATTTTTCATGCAGAATTATCTGATTTTTTCAAATTTTGTATATAGGTTCATTGTGGTAAGGCGCTTCTCTGATTAGTTTTATGGGTTCATTGGTTAATTATAAGAAGGAGAAAGGGGGGATGGTTCCCCCCTCTTAATATATTGTCGATTTCTTCATTTTTCGAGGGCTTATTTCAAATTCTTTGAAATAAGAATATAATTTACAGTTAGTGTGAATAGCCTGTGAGCTCAATGCCGTCAGTTTAACTGGGCAGTTTTCTTTTTTATTTTAATTTCTAAGCATCACACATTTTCAACTTTTACACCGTTATATAGGGGAAAAATCTACTTTTAAATGCAATTTATTTAAAAACTGTATTGCAATTTACTCATTTATTATAGCATTAAAATTAAATTTCAAGCATGATTTTTTTAAATATATCTCTCTCGTTTGCAGACGATAACAAATTATTAATCCGTTTGCAATTTAAACACTATAAAACTTCAGCATTTATTTCCATTTAATATCCCATAACGAAATTAAAACTTCATTAAGCAATAAACAAAATAGTATAAATAGAACACAAATTTAATAGACATGTAATCGAAATAGACGCTTAAAATCGCTGAAACTATTAGAATTTAAAAAAATGCTGTGGAATAAATTGTAAGTAATGGTATAAATAAATGGTAGAGTAGGAATAAATGGTAGAGTAAATACATATTTGTTTTAGTTATTTTGAATTATTTGGTATATACATACAAAGTATTCTATAAAGTGTTCATTGAGTGAAGCATATTCGAGTGAAGCCCCTCTAGATTTTTTTAAAATAAAGCAAAAAGAAGTATAATACTTATTATTTCAAATAAATTAATTTCATAAAAAGACAATTTCATTTGTTAAATAAATTATTTTGATACAATTTCTTTTGAATCAAAAAATTTTTAAATTAAAAAAAATAAATTTTAAATAGTGCGATATTTGATACTTGCGGGAAATGTCCTCACTTCGAAAATAATGATAGTTTACTCTTTTTTTTTCAGTATAATATTTGAAATACTAAAAATGTTATGAGTTACAATCTAAGCCATAAAAAAAGATAAACCCATTCAAATTATCCCTTTGATGAATTTTATGTATGTTTTCTGTATGTTAATGTATCAAAATTTTGCACAGTTTCAGAAAATTTTTAGACACTCAAACTGATAATTCATTATACGCACAACATCATGCATAAATTGTAGGCGATCGGTTTTGTATAAATGAAAGCACATTTTTTGGCGATAGATGCGATTCCTCCTAACTAAATGTTTTTAAAAATCTTGTTTTAAAAGTCGCATTTAAAATTATTATTTCTTTAAATCTGTTGTACACATTCAACTCAATTGTTTTAAATTCTCCAGATTTATATGCTGTACTTTCCTGAATATCAATATTAGAAGTCATTTTCTTTCTTGAGGTCATTAAACAGCGATTTACGATTGGTTAAATACGCACTTCCGGTTTGAGAGAGGAAACAAAAACAGCCAAACAAAACTACTACTAACCAAATAAACTTTTAATGATCGTTTAGGAAAAAAAAACTGTATTGGATACTTATCTGTTTAGTCTTTCAAATAAAATAATACAAAAAAAAAATTATCCAAAATTGACTATCTAACCGTAGTTTGATACATTAAACTCATCAAATTTAATGAACTTATCCGCATGCTGAATCATATTAAACCCTCATGTATATTATTATCTTATATATCATTATATCTGTTATCATTATGATTTATTACTCTTTCTTTGTTACATCGAACTTTAATATAAATTTTGAAATAAATTAGTCTTAAATTAAGTAATTTATCATTTTATGTTAAATTAACATATAATATTAATTTAATACATTTTGTATATTATGTGCGATAATTAAAATAATTTTTTTGAAAAATTAGCAATAACATTTCAGGTTTTATTAAAACATTTCCAATTTTGAAATAGCTCAGGAAAAAATTTCTAGAATTCTCAAAAAATATTTCTATACATTATAACTTTTATTTAAAAAAATTCTAAACAGAAGAAACCATGCGGCTTAATTTCATACATAGTTATTCATACAGAAGTATGTATTAAAATTTATTATTTCTAATAACATTAATACTCTTACTTAAAAATATAAAAAAATTATAACTTTAGTTACGGGAAATATTATAAACTGACTGATGGATATTAAAAATATTCTCATAAATCAACAAAAAACAATATTGTTTTTGAACAAAAAACAATAAAACTATATACGAAAGAGACTTTTATTCAAAAATGTCATATTTCTAAATTCGTAGCAAAACATTCAATAAATATTGGTATACCAAACATAAATTGCGCTCACTGACTCCTCCACAGCCAAAAATACACATTTTTTATCGTTTCAAGTTTCAAGTAATTTTGTTGTCATATACTTTTTCTCTGTTTCTTGTGTTAGCTTTCTCTTTAAGATTAGCATGTGGAATATTTTTTAGAGTTATCTGTATTGTATTTTCAAAATGTTTCATGCAATATTTTTCTTTACCATATTTTTTAATACATATATTCATTTACTTCCCACATACAGCTTTATTTACAGTCAGCTAACAAACTAGGCGTGGTCCGTGGTACCCTTGTTGGTTTAAATCCCATCTTCTGTTACGTAATTTTTTTCTTCAAAATCTGGATATCTTTGTGCATTCTGGCCCCTATTCGTGAGTCGAAATGCACCTCATTCTTCCTTTAAGCCATGTTTAGAAAGATCCATGTGCATTTTGTTTAGATCTCCCGAGATTAGTCTTTGCGAAAATTTCATTTTTTAAGGTATACATTGATTTTGACATTTTTGCACTCTGAAAGAGCTGTAGGACTAAATAGAAAAAAACCATGACTATCATCTGTAATTTATCATTCTGTAAATTACCATCTTTTAGATCTTCATAGATTGTGAAATATAAATTTGTCTGTCTGAGGGAAGCAAGAATATGAATTTAAAAAAAATCCTCTGTAACTTGTATGTTCTGAGATTCCCTCACTGTAAAACATTTGGTGTAACGTTACACCATAAAACTGGAGGCAGCATTGCTGCCTCCAGTCTTACGGTGGTATTTAACTGATATAACTGGTGTAGCATTACACCTGTTACACCAGTTATATCAGTTAAATACCACCGTAAGACTGGGGGCAGCAATGCTGCCTCCAGTTTTATGGAGTAACGTTACACAAATGTTTTACAGTGCTGTCCTGTAAATTTTCATTGTTAAGGACGTGATATATATTGATATCTAGTTTTATCCCCTAGCATGGCAAGGAGCATCAAATATAGGTTCCTCATCAATCGATCTACCTCTAAAAACCTGTTAGACACTCCTCTTGAAGAGCAGATATTTTTTACCGGCGAAGTGGAAAAAAAACAAGCCATTGTCAAAGAATGAATATTTCTTTTAAACACTTTCTAACATAGTTTAAAAGCTTTTGTGTTTGTCTGCCCGCTCCTTCGCACTCCAAATCTCAAATGCAAAATCTTGGATTGCCATGAAATTTAAATAGATTGTTAAGGTTTATCAAACATGCCAACTGCTAAAAATTAACGGCATATCCTTTATAGTTTCTTAAAGCAATACACAAAAACTTTAGATACATGGAACGATAATTGATCTAAATACGTTTTAATCACGTTAAATTGTTTCGAATAGGAGGAAATTTATATACATTATTGACGTTTACTGCATTATGTCCCCTGAAATGAAAGTGGTAAGCGTAGAGTTTATAATTCATCTAATGGCATACACCATATTATTCGGATGAATTGTAGTCTATAGGCGGAAATTGTCTGAAGGTGTTTTAAGACATTGTACTGTTCCAAACTGAATGAAATTGATGTATCTTAATGAGGTTTGCTACAACATGTTTTCTACGATAATAGTGTGAGTAATAGCTACAATTAATAAAGAGGGATGCACAAAAGAGTTCGGATATATTATATACTATCGGAGGTAATTGTTTAAAATTGATTTTAATGTTATTCGATAATTTCAATCCATTGATTATCATATTAATAAACATTTAAGTTTTTTTTTTTTTAAATATCGTGTGGATCAATTTCGAAGTTATTTTGTCTTTCGAAGTTATTTTGTAAAGTTTGTTTTCAATAATATTTCGTAACATCCTGTTCGTTAATTCATATGTAGTTCAGCACAAATATAAACTCAATTCAAATATAAAGTCATTATTCCTTAAATTATTCTTCAGCAATGTTATAAGCATTTAAACTGAACGATACTTTATTATTTTTACAAAATATCAAAAACGGCTTACTGCACACGTAATAGTTTTCAGGCATTTCTGAATAACAGATAAGATATAATGAAAGTTATAGAATCGGCTTTGTCATGCAAATTTAGTTTTATACAATTATTTTTTAAAAAAGTAATGTGATTCATTTATGAACTACAAGATTCGAATTATTAAAAGAAGTTCTAGATTATCTGTAAACTCTCGCGACATTTTATCATCTAATAAAGCGTATAAGTCTGATTACTAGATAGTGTGTGACATAACGCATATTTTAACACATATCAGCAAGAGAAAAAATCATGGGTCAAGCACAAATTATGAAACATTTTCTAATAAATTCAGAATACTGCAACAAAGATGATGTGTCTGTAAAAAATTCGGAAAACGCATAACACATTTCAAAATTCAATTTCTGAAGCTACCATCAATAGGAACACACATCGGAAAGAGTTTCGATCTTTTTTATGAAGCCCTGCGTCTACATTTACATATTTGTATATGTATTACATAGTATGCTGGAATTTAGTTCAGTTAGGAAACGCATAACACAGTTGAAAATTCCCCTTCAGCAATTTCTGGCAACAAAAAGAAAATATACTCGAATTATTTTGTGCAGCCCTGTATATGATATACAGAATTTATACATGGCAAATAATATGCCAAAAATTAGTTCAATTTAAAAACGCATATCACAACTGAAAACGCACTTGTACCAATTATTGCTCAAAGGCAAAAATTGTAACTGATTTATTTTGTGTGTCTCTGTAAATAAACGATGAATGCTGTGTGCCCTATTCTACAGCATAGGAATGAAAAGTGATTTGGTGTGCACTTCTGTGATGGATATCAGTTTCAATCTGTTTTAATTAGTGTAACATCCTTAAAATACATTCCAAACGATTTTTTCCTTATAGACCATAATGAAGCGGAATTATTTTGAGTGTCCCTGTAAATTAATTATAAATGCTACACACTACATTTTGAATACCATAGAATTTCATAATAAACCTCAATAACAGATGCAATTACAAGTCAATCTGCGTATATTTATGCGAGTTAGAGCACATCAATCAGACAGACGGCCAGACAAACGAAAGTCGTAAGCGCTTTTCTACTATGACGTAAAGTGTTGGGAAAACCACATTTTTGCACAAAATAGCTATTAAAAACTAATGATACAGCAAACATAATTATATAATTCAAAATCTTAACAAAAATTTATTGGTTTCCTTTTCACAAACTATCCAATATGTAGAACGATGATACAATAAAATATTTTAAATTGCTGACATTTAATTTGTAATGTAATATATGAGACTTTTAATGTTTATATTTGAAGAGAATTTTGAAATTATTTTATTACATAGTTATTCAATTTTTTAAAAATGTCCCCTCAGATAAAATAATGAAATTTAACCAAAGTCAAAAATTTTACGAAAACTTTAAAATGTTAAAATAGAACTTAAAAAGATACAGCTGACAATTACCAAGCATAAAATTCATTCTACTAACGGCAGAGAAATATAAAATGCGATATAACTTGCAAAAATGCGATAAATCGGCGTTATTCTGTATACTGGAGGATGGCGAAATATGGGTTAAGGGAATGGCGAGCAAATGCCTGCAAAATTAGAGAATTTAGCGGTATCCTGCTATTTTCGTGCAGTTTCAAATCTTGCCAAGTGAGTGTTTGTCGGTTTAGCTACTGAATACTGCGTTTCTGTGATTCTTTGCGTTATGTTTTTTGTAGTACGCTTTTCTGCATTTAACACAACGAATTCCAACCGGTGCTTTTCTATGTACAATTACTGAATAAAGCGCATTGAGCAGTAACCAACTTTTATCGTTACAAATATCTTTCCAACATTACAAAATATGAGTATTCCGTAAAAACATTATTGTAATATTAAAAGTATTTTCTAACTCACTCATGCCTCATGATTTTACTTTTTTGTCTTATACGACAAACTACAACAAGAATAACAGTCAGTCTAAGAAAAAGCGCTATAATTTAATAGAACTTGATAAAATAATGTTTGTCGTTCTTCTGTTTGAATAACTTAAAGTTAAAATTTAAATACAGCATAAATGAGTTAAAAGCATGCACTGTAAAAAAATTTCGGAACGTTTCAGGAAATTATCCTGAAACATTTCGCATATTTTACCGGAATTTCGAATTTGTTTATGTCCCACGTCAATTGCGGCAATAATTCGTGTAATATTTTTGACAGGTTTCAACTTTTCCGTAAACTACATTCTGCGCATGCGTCCTTCATGTTTTATGTTCATTCCATTTTGATAACTATAGAAGAATAAAAAACAGCTGCCTAGGTACTTAGAGACAAATGCAATCTGAACAAATGCAATTCTTTGTTTCGATATTAACCGATAAAGTAAGTAGCTAATTTAAATCTTTTTATGCTTCATTATTTGAATTTTCATTTTATCTGATGTAATACGAAATTTTAAAATTTAATTGCTTAAATAAGACACTGAGTGAAAAAAGTATATTGATTATTGAAAATTGGAATGTTTCACTACTTTGTTGTGAAACGTAACAGCAAAAAGCCGTGGCATCTTAATGCCACCACTTTTTTCCGGAACCTTCAGGAAAATTTTTTACAGTGTGTAATTGAAAAAAAAAATATATATTGATATAATGCATTTCATCGTAATATCTTAGAAATCTAGAATAAATGGAAGAGATTATTTAAAATGTTTTGCTAGAAAAATCCATGAAAAACTTTCTGTAACTTTTTTTTAATACTTTAAAATTGCTTCTAAAACTCAAAACTAAGATAATTTTTACGAGTAATTTTAGCATTAGTCTATTTTACATTATGTTGCAAATCGAAACATTATTTTAAATTCTCGGTTTTGGTACTTATATCATGAAACATAAAGAAAAGCCGTTTATCACGAAAGTACAGTAGTTAAATTAGATTAATGGAATCATGCAGATAAAAGAGAACTGAAAAACAGTGTATTTGCATTTATGCTATATCGTTTGCACATTTTAATCTGTATATATATAAATAAAATATTGTGCGGTGTAAATTTAATGTCTGATGCTCTTTCATGCGCAAGTTTATTATTCAAATGGAGTGAAATCTTAAGTGAATATAGATTTTTCTGCAGTAACATAAAAAGTATTCTCGATCATTTATCTTGCATCAAAATATCAAATCAGCGTACATTTCTTCACATTTAATAGGTCTTAAAAGAGATAATCGATCAAGATTATATTTTCGATTGAAAGGATTTAGGATGATTGATTAAAATATGTATAAAATAATAAAAGTTTGCTTCACCCAATGAAATATGTAACATAATGATATTTATCATGCACATGAACTGTAATTTTGAATAAATGGTTATGGTTAATATTTATTAACTTTGATTATAAGATTAAGATAAGACTGAGTTGTATGTAGGGAGAAGTATAGGGTAGCTTATTATTAGTTGCTTCGTGAAGACAGAATTTAATGTATTCTAATATCATTTTAAATATATTAGCTCATTACATTTTTATTAACACATATTTATTTATTAAAAAAATGTCAAATAATCCCGTCTTACCTCACTGGGGGAGGGGGGTGGGGGTAAAATCGAATGAATAAGTTAATTGTAAAAAAAAAATTTAACTTTTAGATTTTTAAAAAAATAACAATACATTTTATTTTACAAATTTAACAAGGGAAGTAAGCTAATTTTATTAGTATTATAAGTTAAATAATTTAATATTTCAATGATAATTATCTTTAAAAATATCTTTATCTTATAAAAGGATAATTAACTTTATTACAATTTGAGAAATTGCAGAAAAGAAGTGCACCTCTTTATCAACTATTTAAAAACTATAATCGCTCTTGTCCATGAAGTTCTGGCTACTTTCTTTGCTAACATTGTTTATGGATTCTTTAATTATTGTTTTTCTATAAACAATTTTACCAAAAGTAGGATATCTGGTTTTACCTCAACAATGAATGACTCAAAGAAAAACATAAAATTGCATCTATAAATTCTAGCAGCAATTTCAATGTGTTCATGTTCATATTTAACAACTTTGAAAACTAGCAAATATTAAAACAAAAAAATGATAAAATGAACTTTTCATCATAGAAAGTACACAAATACCAGTATGGATATATCGTAATGGCTGCTTCTTCTTCTTTTTCAACCAGTAGCTGCTAGAGATTTGCTCAAATTAAGTCAAGTTCAGATATAGGGTTTTTTCACACGACTGTATGGTTTACTCCACTTTTCCCCTAGGTATTGATTATTTTGAATTATTTTTATTTTAATATTATTTCTATATATGTAAAATGTTATTTAAATTGGCATTTAAAGAAAAAAAAATTTTATTATAGCGCTATTTTTCTGTGTGTGATGCTAATATTTCTGTCTCTATTCATTATTTGTGTATATGGTCTGTATTTAACTGTATATTGGTAAACGGTTCTGAATTAGTAACTGAACTATAATTAATTATACTTAATGCATGGTAATTGTAACATTCTGTGGAATGATATTAATACTGGTATGGAAAAAATTTAAACAAATTATTTTATCTGTATATTTTGATAAAGCGTGCTACGATATTATCATAGTTATAATAATTAATTACTTATAGTTGTGTTGCATATTTTATAGCATTATTATTGTATTCATTTTTACATGCTACAACTTGTTTTGTATGCATATGCTGGTATTGTACAACGTATTATCAGTAGTATCATTGGAATATAACTACATGTATAATGTAATTTGATATTATTCAAACAAATACATCAATTTCTTGGAGTACTTGTTTTACAATTTATATTTCATTGTCAAATTCTTTGTAGAATATGAAAAATGTAACGTAAAATGATACCAAAAAAGTCATTTTTATTAATAACACAATACATTCTCGGATTAATGAAAATACGTGACTTTGTTAAATATTTAAAAATGTTATGTAGCATTTGAAAATATATTTGTTGGTGAATGGAAATTTTCTTGATAATGAAATAACAAGAATTATCTGAACATTGATTTTTAAAACAGGTACAATGAATAGTTTAACATCAGTTATTAAACCTATTTAAAAATATTTAATTCCTAAAATGCAATCTATTTTTTGCATATTTATAATAGAAGTAGGTTAAAAACATTTTCTACGTACGTTAGTGTTAAAAATTTTCTTTATATATTAAAAATGCTGTTCTTAAATGTATCTGGATTATATTAGAAATTTTGTTTTAATAAAGTAAAGCAAATAAAGATTTTGTATTGAATATTAAAATGTAAAGTTAAAGCATAATGCTACGTTCAGAATTTATGGAATACTTAAATAGATGGGTTTATTATTCACTATAAAAATTATTTTCTAGTTTTTAGGAGATGACATAATTTCTTTAAAAATATTTTAATATATAGTATACTAAAATTTCTTAATAATATCTTATTTATATTGCCATACGTATAAGTGTAGTAAATCGCATATTTTATTCAGCAATTTTTAAATCATGAGTGTATTAAACGATACAACGATTTTATAAACAGATTCATATAAGTATGAATTACAATGCACATATATATATTTATTCTAAACGAAAAACCAGTTCTTTGATCATAAATCTAAAATATTTATTTATTTTTAATAATAAGCATTATTTTTAAATCAAGAAAGTTTATTTAATTAATAATCATATCATCTTCACTTAATGTGAGTTGTGGGCAATATTGACTATTTAACGGTACGATATTAGACACATTGAAATAAAATAGACTTATGTCATCTATATAATGATAGTAAACATCATCAGTGCTTTTACCTAATAAATTAGTACAGTAGGACCGGTATTTAACGAGGAACGCGGGGCACAGAAAAATGCTCGTTAAATCCGGTCGCTCGCTAAATCCGAATCCAATTGAATAACTAGTATATACATAATAAACAACCTAAATGAATTGCTGCTTGGTAATCTTTAATGAGAAGTGGAAAAATATTCATCCGAAGTTTATTGTTTGACTTTACAAAATTTCGTTTCATTTAATTTTCGTCGTAAAACACTTAATGCATTAAATGTTGCATCATCAGTATTTTCCATTGCTTCAAAAAACTGTTCAAGATTTTGTAATGACTCTGCAGCACAATCACGTGACGGTGTTTTAATTACAGTTTCTTTTTCCGAGTCACTATTACTTGCATTTTCCTCTTCCTGCGCTTTTACCACTTCCACGACGATATCCTCAGTGAAGAGTATGTCCGAGGTTAAGACATCATAATCAACGTTATTGTACTCGTTGGTGTTTAAAAGATCGTTAAACTGTTCAATGTTATTTTATTGCAAATAGACTGGGAATCACAAGTGATCTTCATCTTCGAAGTCACCATCACTTCTGTCAATCCATCCAGGTTTCCTGTAACAGTTTTGAATACAGAATTGAGTTACACTTCCCCAAGCATCTGTCTTCAGATGTATAACGTGAAGAACAGAAATTTTAAGATCCTGATCTTTTTCATTTCTCTCTAACATCATCAGAATTAATTGCTTTCTATAATAGCATTTGAAACTGCGAATAAGAACTAGTTTGAGAGGCTGTAACACCGAGGTTGAGTTAGGCGGTAAAAAAACAAGTTTTTTTTTTTTAAGTGCTGACCAGCGGGTGAGCAGAACAATTATCAACGATGAGTGAAATTTTGTTTTCTGCTTTTGGAGCATTTTATCCCACTCGGGAAATGGGATTAAAATAATTCAGAAGTCATCTATGCATTTTTGTTCGATTTGTAAGTCACTGATAGGCTTTTTACCCCTTTAAAGCATCTTGGGTTTGCAAATTTACCGACGATAAAAAGTTTTTTATTGTCTTTCCCTGACATGTTGCAACACATTAACACAGTTAACCAATTTTTCAGCAACTTACCACCCACACATTTTTCACCTTTAAACTTCATCGTTTGATAAGGGATTAGATTGTAAAAGACGCCAGCCTTATCGGCATTGTAGATGTTATCTTCAGCATAATTTTCACGTAAATCTTTCCATTGCAATCCAACCAGTCTCTCACATCCTTGTTGTTCACATTAGAGCCTCGCCGATAATTTTTGCTGCACAGATGTGACGTTGCTTGAAACGATGAAGCCATCCATTAGAGCATGCAAAATCTATGTAACCTAGCTGAACTTCAAATTTTTCGTCTTCGATTTTAATGATGAGATTTGTTATCGGCAATCAAGAATTCTGTTGCTGAGAAAACCATTTTAACAGAGCTTCATCCAAGTCATCTTTTTCAAACTTCTTCAGCTGTTTGCAATCCGTCACATTCGTTTCATATGCTTCCATTAAGGACTCTTTGTTTTTGAAAAGAGTTGACGCAGTTGAACTGCTTACATATTTCAACATTTTTTTCACCTTTATCTAAGAGTTTTATAATTTTCACTTTTTCTCTTATGGATAAAACTTTACTTTCGACAGTTTAAACAGCAGAATAAAAAACACGCTCTCAAGAAAAGGCACAAGCCGAAAAAAAGTTTTTCTTACACGTAGTTCTGAAACAGGTAATTACACCTGATTTGGATTGGATCAAGTCATTGAAGGGAGCGGTGAGTCGTCATAAATGATGCCACTTGATGCCAACCTTATCCCACCCCCCTGCATCCACCATCTTTAACCGTGGTAAAGCACCAAGTGTTGGAACTCTATTCCTTATCAGTTGGGATTGTTTCATTCCCCCTTTTTCCCTTCCTGTAAAAGGGACAATAGGACGGGCGTCCAGTTCACACCATCTCCCTTCCAAACATTGATACCTTCCTATGATGTTTTCAACTGTTAACTATAAAGAATAGTTATTTTTTCCTTACAAGAGGAATGGGAGAAATCTAGGAAATCTGTGTTTTTTTCTTTTTTTTTTTGTAAATCATTATTTCTGTAATTATTTCTTGCTTTCATAATTATTTTGCTCGTTAAATCCGGGGAAAGTACAAAATTTTGCTCGCTAAAAGAGTATGCTTCAATACATTTATAAACATTATACCAAGCAAAAGTCTCCATTTTCCTCTCTAAATCCGGAATCTCGTTAAATGCGGGCTCGCTATAAACGGGCTCGACTGTATTATAAATAGTAATATAAATATAGATCAAAAAGCATAATTGGAGGTATACCTCTTTGAGGAATTCCTTGAGATTATTTATAAAATGTTACTATTAAAATTTAGTATAATCATAGTGTAAGGTAAAATTCAATAATGATTTAAAGAATCGAACAGAAATTTATTATCTTAACTTTATTTGATATTTGTATTCATTAACAGAATTCTTTTGTGTGTCTCTGTAAATGAACGAACTGTGATTGAACGACTGTGCAGTCTATACGCTAGAGAAAACATGCAGTGCGCTTCAGTGATTTCGTTATGTTTGAAGTATTACAACATTAAAATTCACTGCAACCGATTTTTCCCCACAGATCATAATGTAATGGAATCCTTTTGTGCGTCCATGTTAACTAACTATATATGCTGTTTATTCTATACTTTTGTGAAAGCATGTTGTGGCTCATCTCAGTGATGTGTATCGATCTTATTATGTAAAATGAAGTATCGTAACATGAAAAAAATGCACCACAAACAATTTCCCAATAGACCATAATGTAAAGGGAATTTTTTTGTGTTACTGTAAGCGAACTATAAATTTCACTTCATTTTCAATACCGAATTCTATGGTAAACCCCAATAACATATAAAAATTTCATGGCAATCGGAGTATATTTGCGAGAGTTAGAGCATTGACAAACAGACTGTAAACAGACAAACCGAAATCATAAAAACTTTTCAACTATGTTGGAAAGTGTTAAAAAACTTGTCAACTATGTTGTAAAGTGCTAAAAAAGAGAAATGGGCTAATCAACTATTCTTTGCATCAAACACAAATTAATGAGCTGTTGATTTCGGAAATATATAAATAATTAATTCAAAAATTTATTTGATTTGCTAGATTCGTAAATGAAATCTTAGATATGTTAAACAACAGTTCACATTTTTGGTTCAAAGGCAATTTTTCTCCTTTTTTAATACTTTCCAACACAGTTGAAAACTGTTTATTACTTCGGTTTATCTGTGTGACTTTACGTCCGTCCGTGCTCTAACTCTCGTAAATATACTCAGATTGCTCTGTAATTATAATATGTTATTGACATTTACTTTAGCACGATTCCTATTCAAAATGAAGCGTATATAGTTCATTTACAGGCACAGCCAAAAGCATTCCGTTACATTACGGTCAATGGGAAACAATTGTTTCAAGTAAATTTTAATCATATTCAAGCATAATGAAATTGATATGCATTTAAGACGTGCACTAAAACATGCATTCTGTGCAATCTAGAGTGAAAAGCATTTATTATTCACTTACAGAATCACACAAAAAAATTTCGTGAGGTAATGGTTTACGGAAAAAAAACTGTTTTCAGCGTATTTTAATATGTTACACTATTTCAAAAATAATTAAATTGATATGCATTACAGAAGTTTACTACATGATACTTGCTGTGGAATATGATGTGAATTTCATTGATAGTTCATTTACAGGGACACACAAAAGATTTTGGATGCAGTCTGTATCCGAAGTACTATCTATTTGCGATAATTGACAGTCGATAAAGAGCATTTTCAGTTATGATATGCGTATTTAAGTTTAACTAGTTTTTTTTCATATTACGTGGTATGTATAAATGCTATAAATCATATACAGGGCTACACAAAAGAAAACGTTAGCCTTACTGTGTATGAGCGTGAAATGTTTAATATACTAAGCGATGTTTATAGAATATAAATAAAACCATTTACAACGCCACACAAATAACTGGATAAATGACCGCTTATGGATGATAATTTCTAAAAATGTGATTTCAGCAGTTTTAAGCGTGTTTTTTCCTTGAAATAAATTTTAGCTTAATATGTGACGTGTATAAAAATCCGTGGGTATTATACAGCGCTGTACAAAAAAAATCAAATATGTTTCTGCATATTGATCGAAATTGCTGACGGTCAGTTTTCAACTTATTACGCCTTTTCTTATTAAACTAAATTTACTTATAATCATAATATGTAGAATATATATAAATCTATAGAACAAACAAAAGGTTGCACAAACGAATTGAAAGAATAGACGGTAATAGCTGAATCCTGTTTTTCTAATGCGTTATTTGTTTTCTAAAACGACTACTTCAGTATCTTATTCACTTTATTAAACTGCGAAGTATTGTTAAAGTATTCTAGAAGTGTTGGAATGTGTTTCATAATCAATGCTTGACGCATGACGTTCTTGTTAATGTCTATATGTGTCTCTTTTTTAACCGTTCCCAGAATCTTTTGTTTTGTCTCCAACGTTATAATCAAAAAGCTAAGATGTTTGCAATTATTTTGAAATTCACTACTATAACATGCATCTACCTATTCTTCTGATAGATAAAATCTAATGTTAATAGATTGAAAATAGATTTAAAATAAATTTCTTACCTTTTTTAATCAGTTAAAGGATTAGGTGCAAAGAATAATTAATTGACCCGAATACGTCACATGATGATTTATTAGAAAATTTGTGGTCTTCATATTTTCTGAGTGATATTGATCAGTGATTCCCGAACTTTATTGTTACGTGATCCTCTCAATATGTAGGTATATATAAAGGCCTTTGTATAACCTATCCTAAGGAAAAGGTTAACTGGAAAATATATTTACAAACGAGAACAGTGGTAGCTGAAAATAGAACTACCAAACCCTTGTACTAGATAAAAAATGCATTTAGCACTGAATGTTTTTTTTTTTTTCAAATACAGTATAAAAATCCATGCGATGTATGGCACTGTTTTCATACACTGTAAGAAAAGACAAATATATCTTCATGTAAGTAAATGTAATATAACCACGAACGAAAACATAATATAACCTCTTACAAGTTGCTTACGATTCCGAAAGAGTTCTTTAAAACGTCAAAAAACAATAAAATTTCGATATTTTATAGAACATTTATAAAAACATATTCCTTTTTGCTGCCAGTAGTTTAAAAAAATGTTCCCGAGTAGCTTTTACAGTGTCAGTTTTATCAGTTTTCATAAACCGGAATATCCGATTTTCAGATGGGATCAGTTCTCAAAAAACATTTTCAGCTGCATTATTACATTTATACGCGCAATTACAATAAAATAATATTATTCTTAATGTTAATTTTAATGCTGTTCATTTATCATATTTGTCTTAAAACATATTTATTAAACATGAAAATGTTTATTTGTGAATTGATAGCGTACAAAACACATACATTCCGAATTAAGAAAACGGATTAATAAATCATACAAACTACTCGGAAACGTTTCCAAAAGTTACGGGAAGCAAAACATAACTTTGTTTATACATAGGCTTCTTTAATTCTCGGAAATCTATCGATTTCGGAGGTTTTCAAGGATAAAGTATTGCTTTTCGGTATCTGTGTAATTTGGAGTATAAAAAAATTTCATTCGGGTTATATTATATTTCCGTAGATAAGGAAACATTTTTTTTTTGTACTTACAGTGTACACATAAAAGAGTTTTTATAGGAATTGATTTTTCTTTTTTTTAGCTTTAAGATGAATTCTACACAAAGCTTAATAAAACACTCTCTTTTCATAAAGTTATTTATTTATATATCTAATTAAATTTCCAGCAGAGCTGTAATTACACTGGAAATTAACGAATACAAATGATGTGAATTATCACTGTACTTCACAACGTACAACCAATAGAATGGAAAATGTCCAGATCAGGGATCGAACCCGGAATCCTTGGTATTACGCACCAATGCTCTACCATTTTGAGCTATCCAGACGATATCCAGTCTAACATTCTCTCACTCTTATATGGCAAGGCTATAACTACGCAGCTAAAGATGGAAAATCAATCTTGAGCACAACTTCAGTTGCACGCATGAGAGAAATTAAACCTAGTGTCGGTGAACATTTATATACGTAATTAAATTTTTACCAGAACTGAAATTACGCTGGAAATTAATGAATACAAAGGATGTGAATTACCAGTTAACTACACAGCGTACAACCAATAGAGTGAAAAAATGTCCAGAGCAGGGATCGAACCCAGAACCCTTGGTATTACGCACCAATGCTGTACCATTTTGAGCTATCCGGACGACATCCAGTCTAGAAATCTCTCCCTATTATATGGCAAGGCTACAACTTAGTAGCCCAAGATCGAACGTCAATCATGTGCAAAACTTCAGTGGCATCAAAATTCAGTGGCATCCAGCTTCAGTAGCATCCAAATTCAGTGGCATCCAACTTCAGTGACATCCAAATTCAGTGGCATCCCAAATTCGGTAATCCGACCCAATGCACGACTTTCGATACGTATTGATTATTGCAGCTGTGTGAAAAGGGATAATTGATATGTACTAAAACTCTTGCATATATCTTAACAATCAAAATCGAATTTTCATTTTCTCTGTTCTTGTTACAGAGCATATTCCGAATTTCGAATCTTCCATAAACCTAATCCACAACACTATAATCGATACAACAATTATAAAAATGTTTTTTGGAATTTTACCAAACGTGTTTTTTAATAAATATTTAGGGATTTCTCGAACATTAAGTAAAATTAATGAAGTACAAAACACGAAGACAAATAAGAAAGTCACTTAAATTTTGTTTTGAAATTCTTAAGACGCCCTATTTTCGTCGACGATGGTTTGTCGGTTTTGCGATTGATTTTGCAGTTTTTGGGGTTTCTCTAGAATGCTCTCTATATTTCAAGGAAAATACTCCCAATCATAATGTTTCCAATGTAGTGACATTATTTTAAAATATTTTGTTTTGTTTACTAATTTATTATTATTATTATTATTATTAATTTAAGGTAATGTTGCAAAAACTCCAGAATCACAAACATGTTTTTTTTTTTTAATTACAAAACAGGAATATTAAATTTTTTTAGAAGATATGGAAATATCTTTTTGTTATACACCACTGCCTAAATTATAATTGACAGTGGTAAATTACTTATGAATTACCTATTAAAAGTTATTCGAATAGTAATTCCATAAAATTTCATAAATAAAAATTATAATTATTTTTAAAAAAATCAAATAACAACTTTTGAGATGATTCAAGATTCACAAAGGAGAATATGAAAGTCAAATAATAAAAATATTACAGGAAAAATGAATGAAAATATTTAAAATTATTTAAAAGTTCAAAACTTGTAATTCCTAAACTTCTTCCATAAAATCTAGTAACTGATGTTAAAATGTGACGAAAATATAATGTCAATTTTGGGTATTGCTGATGGAATTATATTTATTTGAATTTCTATATAGAGACGACCTCCTAAAGGAAATTCATTCTTTAAAAAATTACAGTAGACACAATCTGCAGCTGAATGGCTTTGTGTTTTCTTTTTCTGTGAAAATTGTATAACTAAATATTGATTTATTTGAATTAAATTTACTTAATTAAATAGCCATTTATGTTTGAATACCTGTAAACAAATATAGTACTAAGATACAATGTTAAAAATCTTAAGCAAACTTTAAACGTTTTTTGAATATTAACAACAAATATAAAACAAGTGTCATGCATAAAATAAGGTGTAATTTTTTAACATAACATTTTGCTGTAATTCCTTTCCTCTTTGAAATATATAAATTCTGTTTTTATAAGCGAGTGTGACAAATTTGATCTTTAACACAAAATGACAAATTTAACTCATTCGTCGTTTTTAAACAGCATTCAAAAATTTTGCTAAAAGTGGTTTCCATACTATAATCGAAGCAAAACAAATATATATATAATCAGTTTATACATGCTTTGTAAAATATTGAAAGGTTACATAAAATAATCAGAAATGCTACAAAAGACGTAATAAGAGTCAAGTTATAGTCAAATCGAAGCAAATAAAAAATATATAATCAGTTTATACATGCTTTGTAAATTATTGAAAGGTTACATAAAATAATCAAAAATGCTACAAAAGACGTAATATGAGTCAAATTATAGTTTAATTCAAAGAAAATTAATACAGTAGCTATCCAAGATAGTATTAAAGCGCTTAGGTATGAATGACAATTAATAGATACCCATGCAAAATTCGCATGATTAAAATTAACAAGTTGTACGTCAAACATTACAAATGAGGTGCGTTTGTTCTATAACTAGTTTTATAATTATTCAGATCTTAGTGCAATAGCTGTTGCACTAAGATCTGAATAACGCATGAATACAAAATTTATTTTCTGCAAAAACGCATGAATACAAAATTTATTTTCTGTACAGATTTTCATATTATAGATATTTATTTTATTTTATGAAATTAAGTTTCAATACACTTTTACAGCAATTAATTACAATTATGTTACATTAAAAATATACTATGTGCAAATATCCAATACAAGAGAATGTAAAAAAATCATCGTTATTATTTCACTGAAAAAATGAATTATATCTTCGGTTATTATGATATGATTAATTTCCGTAATAAAATAAGTACGTTTTAAGTTGGCAATATTTTGTCTTTTGTTAGCGTTTACTGAAAATTCCAATGGGAAACTTAAGACTAGCATTGAAATTTTCAGAACTTGAAATCCATGTTTAGACTCTTTTTCCATTTAATATCTATTTCTCCGGAAACATCTATCCAAAAAACTGTCTGTAGAGTATAGGATTGCTATAATTAAACAATTTTAGTATACAAATTCGGTTTTAAATTCAGTAATACGGAAATAATATGACTCCATCTTAAATATGACGTGAATACCAGGGCAATCTAGAATCAGTACCCATCATGTGATATCATTGAATTAATTACGTATGATAGGAGTTAATAGAATGAAGAAAACTTTTATTAATATATTTTTAAGTTTTGATTCGATTTTTATAAAATTTGAAATGAGTGGACACAATTCTGCAGCAATTATATATATTAAATGTCAAACCATTCGGTTGGGTAGTTTTTGCGCTGTTATATGCGGACAGACGGATGGACCAGACAACGACTCTATAGAGTCGTTGATATACCTAGAAACTATACCTAGAAAATACCTAGAAACTATAGTTTCTAGGTATTTATATAATTACGAACGCACGTAAAAAGCATTTTTAGCTGAAATCGACCCTCTAAACGTAAACTACGTCGCCGAAAGTTTGGAGACGTTTGATCACATATACAGGGTGACAATTATTGAACTATATGAAATTAAACCGTTATAACTTCTGAACGGTTTGTGTGATGAAGTTCAAACTTCGTGGTTAGCCGTAGGGCATGATGGGAATTAGTATGCGCATGCGCACGCAACTTGTTGTTGTTGGCTATTTGCACATGAAAATGTCACGGTACAGCGTGCCTGATCGCATTTCGCGTTCGAGAAGTCTCTCCACACTTAACGGGTGACTGGTGTTTGGTGCAATGTACAGTCACAGAATAATTGGTCCGGTATTCGTTGATGGCACGGTGATTGCTGAAAGATACGTGAAGGTTTTGGAAAATGATTTCATCCCCATTATCCAAAGTGACACTGATTTCGACAAGATGTGGTTCATGCAAGGCGGAGCTTGACCCCATCAGAGCAAGAAACTGTTTGATGTCCTGAAGGAGCACTTTGGAGACCGCATTCTGGCTGTGGAGTCCCCAGAGGCCACTGGAATGGGACTCGCTTGGCCACTATATTCTCCGGATCTGAACCCATGCGACTCATTTTTGTAGGGCTACATTAAAGAGAATGTGTACAGAAATAACCCCAAAACCATTGCTTAGCTTAAAACTGCTATTCAGGAGGTCATTGACAGAATCAATGTTCCGACACTCCAGCGGGTCATGCAGAATATTGCTATTTGTCTGCGCCACATCATAGCCAATGATGGCAGCCATATCAAACATGTCATAACCTAAATCCGAATATCTCTAGTGACGTTTATATGTTGAATAAAGTTTATGCATTTAGTATTTTTTTTTAATAATTTACGTTTTATTTCATATAGTTCAATAATTGTCACCCTGTATAAATAACGTATTGGAATTCTTTGAATGAACCTGTAAAGAAATATAAACTTAGATACACTATTATCTATGAAGAATTTTAAATACAATATCTGAACAAGTTTCTCAATTTTTTTCATAACGATTATTTTTGAAAGTGTTGGACAGCATATGGTTAAATAGACACAGACAATTGAAACTATTCGTTGGGGGCCACCGTAACACTTACCCATCATGGATATGCATAATGTAAAATATTAAAATAAAAAATGTGTAAACTACTTATAAAATGCATTGCAATTCGAATAAAATCGTGGCTTTAAAGTTTATGACGTCATAAACTTTAAAGGCTCGATTACTGAATTGCTTAAAAGAAACATCCTTATAATTCCAAAAACAATAATCCTATTAACTAGCGGTTTATTGCATCTGATTAAGTGTCTCATTTCCAATTAAAATATATCTTTGAATTGAAATTTGGATGAAATACAAGGTCATGAAAAATCGAAGACTACGGAAAATAGGATTACAGATATCGCGGCAACTAATTATCCGATCGACTTCATGCTTTATGCAAAATTTATGTTTTTTTATTGTCTTTTATATGCTCTCCTTAAAATAAACAATTTTGAAAATTTCTATATACTTTTTATCAGAACGAATATTTTGAGAGTCTGAAAAAAACAAACAAAGCAATTCCGGATAATCGAGGTTACTGAATTTCAATAAGCTTCTTCCCATTATTACATACTAAGTACATACCAAATTTCAAGTCTATATCTCAATTTTTTCGGGAGATACAGCGTTTATAGACACACAGACACACAGATATACAGACACACAGACGGACGGCATTTTTTTTTCTAAGAATATGTGTTTCGGAATCTCCAGTGTCTGAAACGTGTAAATCCGTCAAAAAAAATTTCGATTTTCAAAACGATTACAAGACTTACCCTATATAGACTACGTATGATGGGTAAGTAAACTGCAGCAGTAGACATCTTTTAAGAAGTACTTTTAAACTGGGATGAAATCGGAGATGAACTCAGATCTGTTTACTTCGATGGGGATTTTTATGTTTCCAGAAGAAAAATGCGAAATTCCGGGAATGAATTTATCCTTCCGTGCTATTATCGCCATACAACATTAAAAACTGGGGGGGGGGGTGTCTTTTGCGGGAGGAAATTACCATAACCCCTGATCCACCCACTGAATTCTAAATTGCATAAAACGAAAAAGTGTAAACTCATAATAATGTAATTCTATTATTGAAAATTTTCGCAAAAGAACTGAAAACGAATGTGACCTGCTCATTCCGACAGTATACATGACAAAATTTTTCACATTAATGTACTTACAGTTGAATTTTTACGATCCATGTAACGCATAAGGCTAAAACAGACAGAAAAGGCAGAAAAGAAACGTAAACACGGATTAGCAGAAATATTGATATCACATGCATTTTTAAATATTTAACTGTAATTTTCTATATCTATATTTGGGTAATTTATAGTAGGTATTTCATCAATTTCAGATATGCTGTATTTCTGCACGTTCATTTTTAAAGAAAATTAGAAGAATATATTTGAATATTGAAATTGGAGTTTTAGGAGAAAAAAGAGGCAGCATTCAATATTATAAACACAAGTGGTAAAAGTAAAACGGGGTAATAGTTCCTTTACGTAAAGCGTTTGCAGAACCTGGCAGCACGCAAACGAGTATTTACTGAAAAATAATTAACTTTGTTCGACATCATCAATTACACATCTAAGTATAGTGAGTACCATTCTGAATTTCTTTTAATTGTTTTTAGTAAAAGGAACATTATTTTCAACATACATTATGCTTACCCTTCCATTCAGGTCCATTACAAGAGGCAACTGTGACTACCTTTGTAGGTTTCCACATCCCTCGAGTTCTGGTAAAGCAAGTACGGGTCTGAAAAACCCAATTTAAAGCTAGGGCCTGGTTCCCTTCTGGGTGTCTAGCCCCGAAGCTTTTGGGGGACGCCGGCCCGTCCCCAAGTGTCTCGTGGTGGTTCACATAATGGGTTCCACCGCATATCGCAGCGACCTACGTCGTCGACACATAGGTCTAAGGGTTGGAGGGTCAGCAGGTGGCGGTCTTCTGGCCTCCCGAAGCGCATACAGTGAGACAAATCCGGTCGTGATCGTTAAAAGTCCCTCAGAACTTGGGTTCGGTGTTCGAAAACGTGCCGGACGCTCCTCAGGCGACTGGTGGCGCAGCCTAGTTTTATACTTCCATTTAAAAAAGATAATTTCAGGTAAATGCATTTCACAATTTATCTTTTTTTATAATAGCTTTGATTATCTGGATTGCGTCTAGAAGATCCTGATAATTGGATAATTTGAGTCCGGATAATTTGAGTTTCACCGTATTAATAAAAAAGCTTCGATGAGTTAGTTATGATGCCCCTGTATATCATACAGAATTCAATATAAATAAAGCAATTTTATTCTACGATCTAAATTATGCACGTATATGTATATATATATATATATATTTTACATTCCTATGCTTGTTTTATGCGGTCATTTTAAACTCATTTTAGTGAAATGAAAATCCTGAAATCGATATTTTTTTAATATCCGTCGCCTGTAACTACAACCCGAACCAAACAGTTACTGTTTATTATCAGCTGTTTTTTTTACGATTAAAGCATAAATAAATGAAATTTACAGCGCATAAAAGAAATCACTGGTAATAGTTAATTAATTATCTTTTTACCCTTTATTTCAAGATAAATGTATCATGCGCATTTAACATGACATTTATAGGGCAAAGATGAGAAAATAGAAAAACAAAATGTTCGGAGACAGAATGTCGCGTCAAATTATTGAATACTTTCGCATTTTTAGGGATCGATACACGTTAACAAAACTTCTGAGATTATCGCAGGGATCAGATAGGATACATTTGGTTCCATCATTTTATAAATGAACGTAGTTAAGTTTAAAAAAAATATATTTATTTAATAGTATGGGAGTTTTGATTATTTACGTAAATAAAATATTAAATATTTTTTAACTATTAAATAAATTGATCGGTAAAATGAGCACTAAATAATAATGTGCTCTTGTACACAATATTTTAGAATAGTTATAATTTTTGTAATTGTACTATTTTGCACCATATTAAAAAATAATATTGTTGTGTTTTTCTATACCTTGAATACAATTATATAATTAGGATATTGGAATTTTAACAGAATATCTTTAACGTTGTTTATGAACAAGCGTTTATAAATTTTAAAGAATTTTAATTGTTACCAGAATTTATAAGAAAGGGAATTGTTGTTATTTTTGAACAACTCAAAGACTCCATGAAAGCTTGAGTTTCTTACACCTGTCTAAGTTTATTCATTCAATATCTTTCATTTCATTTAATTACTCTTTCCACTTAAAAAATAAATTATACACTGGTGGGCAAAACTTAAGCAACAAACACAAAATGCTAATTTCTGAACACGTGAGTACTCAAAAGGAAATTTTATAAAGAGCAAGTGTAGAAAAGAGGTACTACCCTAACAGCACGACCAGTCGATGTGAAGTCCCCTTGACGTCACACATGGTTAGAAGTGTCACAATCGCTACGGTGAATCAAAATACGGGATATTTCACTGTCTCATTATTACTATCAAATGATTGTTAACACTGAAAAGTCACTGTGACTATCGCTTTGTGATGGGTCACCAGGTGACATTACAATGATGTCACCTTGTGATTCTCAAGTCACTGTCATTTGAAGACTGAACTTTGAAGTCATTGTGAGCATTGCATTGTGATGAGTTGCCAAATAATGTCACAATGAAGTCGCATGGTTACTTTCCGGTGATCGGCACTCTATTGTGAAGTTATCATTGCACTCCTTTGTGAAAAATGACCAGATGATTTCATTTTCTGTCACTTGGGAACTCGTCACAGAACAGCTATCATGATGACTTTACAATGGAGTGTCAGAATAATAGTTACATGAGAGTCACAAGATGACTTCATTCTAAAGTCACCTGGTGACTCGTCAAAAAGCTGCAGTCATGGTGACTGTTCAGTGGAGTGACCAAATTAGAGTAAAAGTCAGACGAATGAAATATATCTCATTTCTGTTCATTGTAGTGACTGTGACAATTGTGCCATTTGTGATGTCAAGGAGACTTTACATCGACTGTCTGTGCTGTTAGGGTAGTACATATTTTCTACATTTGCTGTTTATAGAATTTCCTTTTGAGTACTCATGTGTTCAGAAATTAGCATTTTGTGTTTGCTGCTGAAGTTTTTCACACTAGTGTATGCTGTTGTTATGTAACAAAATTATAAAAAATCCTGTTACTCTCTTACGGAAAAGAAGTAGAAAAAAAATATATATGGTGCCTTTGTTTTTTACGTGACTTTTGTCACTTCATTTGACTTGACAGCCTCTTGCCCTGCAAAAACTGTGCTTTACATATTTTTAAAACTATATTTGTCACTTAATTATCTATTTATTCATTTTTACTCTCAACCTAATTCATATTTAAAGCCTTTTAATTTTTATTAGTACATTTTTTTATTCTACCACTTTCTATAGTATTAATCCTGATTAATTTCTTAAAATTAATTATGTAGTATATAACTACAGTTAAACTTTTTTTTCCTTTCTAATGGCTCGCTAATAATAAGACTTTCAACTGAAGACTGGCTGTAAAGTTGCTGTCAACTCGAAAGCCCTCAAAAACTTTACACTTCTTGGCAAGATATGGAAGATTTCCCTTAGTAGTACCCGTAATTAATGTAGTTTTTAAAAATGTTATTTATAAGCGTATTTCTCTAGGGTTGTTCAAACTGGCAGAGAAAACTTAATAAATAGATTAAGGTAGTTAAAGAAACGCACGGTACTTAAGCTGGTTAAAACACATTAAATCTACATTTCACGAAACAAAATTACCGTAATTATTAGTCCCTCTAATATTTTTATATATTACTAGGGTGCTCTGCCCCTTCCGAACTAAGCTTGCGAACCACAGACTCAAAAAACCGGGCAAATTTGCTGTTTTAAAACGATTGCAACTATTATGGAAAATTAAATGATATTATCACGTACAATTCGATCTTCTGTAATCGAGTAGCCATTTATTTCCCTTTGACTGTAGGATTTGTCGGTTTCCAAGGCCGCATCCACCATTGATGTGACAGCTGACGGCTGTTTTCGTGATTGATTAAGAAAGATAAATTACACATTTGAGGATCAGCTTGTATAAAATGATTAAGCAAAAAATATCGCCGCATCCCGGACTTTTATAATGACGCTGTGGATAATAATCTCATTTTTGAGTTTGGGGCTACAAACATTTGTATACACTGGAATAACATTTAGAATCACGCCATTGAACAACTCTGTGTTTAGAAAATTTACGCTAATAGTTTAACTTTATATCAAGTTCTACATACTTTCAGGAACAGGTATAGGTTATACGTGGATTTATTTCTTTATTTTAATGCAACTTCATGTATATTTTTAATGTTATCTCTGTAAATTTTGAAATGATTTTTTTTCTTCTAGGCGTTATAAGAAAATCGTTTTAAATACACTGTTTTAAATATAAGGCAATGTTTATCATTTATTGCTTTTCGCACTTAATAATTAAATTATTTTAAAATTTTATTTTACTTTTAACATTCATGTATAAAATGTTTGGAAATATAAATAATATTTCTTTTTTTTTTTCTTTTTAGATTTTTAACTATGATGCAATTTACGCATTTTTCACGATTTTCGAGCGTAATAGTTTAATTATTTTAAATTTTACTTTCTCTTTCAATACTCACGTGTAAATATATATTTCAATTGTAAAATGTTTGGAATTTTTTTTAATTTTGCTACAATGCAACAATAGGTAAACAAAATGACTCTTTCAAAATAATGAAATAAATCGCAATTGAGATAATGAAATTTTGCACAAAAAATAATAATAATAACTCCAAAATTTAGACAAATTAAAATATATATATATTACACTCTGTACACCACAAAATAGTCCAGTATATGCCTATGAAATGTGGTTAAATTGCTGTGCATAGGTCTTAATCCCGTAAAACTTTTATAACTGAACAATTCTATTCGACTGTAAAAATAAATAGCTCTTTAAAAAAATATTCGATTTAAAACTGTCTGCTTCTGCGTGTTTATCCAACATTTTTCTTTAAAACTACCATTTTTCATATTTTTATATCCGACATTTTTCTTAATATTAGTCGAGAAATACCTTCGGTCAGTGAAAAATTCATTTACGTCAGCGGCAGCAGCAACAGCGTTAGTTTATTTTCTTTTCAGAGCAGAGTGATTACACTGTTAAAAATTGCAGCAAACTGCCCAGTTATTTGACCGTTTTTATAGAAAACGGTTACATAACCGTAATTTAAAAAATATTCTGACCATAATATGGGCAGAAAAGAGTTAAATTACGGTTATGAAACCGTTTTCTGTATAAACGGTCAAATGACTGGACAGTTTGCTGCAAATTTGTAACGATGTATGTACATTTATTTATTTATTCAGTGGTAGATATAATTATTTCCATCTATTATAAGACCCATTTATTAGCATTTAACATCATTATTTGGCAATACTATTAGCTTAATTTCTGACCAAATTAAATTTACCAAACTGCGAAAATTTTGAGTTTTTTTATATTTTAGAGTTCAGGTACGCTTCTGTCTAAATGCCTTGGACTTCAAATAAAGTTCATAAGAAAATCGCTCCTGTTTTACATTTTGATTACAACAAGTTTCACAAAATCCTGTAAAAGTAGCAACTCCCTTGAAAAAAAAATTATCGAAAGGTTTTCTAGTAGCTTGTTTTCCTTTTGCCTTATATGAATAAAATTTAACTTATATTAAACGGTGTTTTTTTACCTTGCTACTTTATATAATATCAATATTTACAGATTTAAGATTGAAATCATCAACAATACGAATGAGTAAAAAAGACTACTTGCCTTTTATTTTGAAAATTTAAATGAGATAGTTATACGTTTTAAAATCTGAAAATGTCTTTTTATAACTGCATTTTGCATTTAACTAGATATAAATTTTGACAATTAATTACAATTTGATAAAAGTTTCATTTAATTGTCTGAGATTAACGAATTATGATTATAAAGACGACAATAAGTTAAATTTTTGTTCTATGGTATGAATCTGCAATTTTTTTTTTAAGTTTTAAGATTTATAAATCACCAAATATATTCTATAACTTTTTTTAAATATAAATAGATTCATGAGTAAACTTTTATTGCTTTATGCATTCAATATTTAAATGAATGTTTCACTACGCAAAAAATTCAGCTTTAACTTCACATACTTATTCAATTCTCTGAAGCATATCGTACACTGTAAAATAGTGAAAAAATATATTTTCTAATGTAAGAGAAATGTTTGCGAAAATTAATTATATCTTCGATGTGAGCAACGATTTTTAAAAGTTTTTCCTTTTCTTTAGAAACTGTAGGAGAAAAAACAACCAGAAACCTTAGAAATCAATTTATTTTTGAAATGAACAAAAACAACTTCTTCGAAATTTATCGACAACAAAGTTGGTCTTTAATTTCAGACAGCATGATATAAACACCTCAGAAACATATTTTTCTAGGGTTTCTGATTGTACCTTCTCCACATAGATTCGGAAGTAAACAGAATAATTTTCTGAATCGAAGATAATTAAAAAGCCAATTTTTCACTTTTCTAGCTATATTAGGATGTTTTTCAGAGATTTTCTACAACGTACTCTTAATTAAATAGTCTTAGTGACGACAAAAAAATAACAGAAGAACGTGCAACAAATATTTTGAAAGAAAATATTAATCGTCATAAAACAGTTCAAATTATTATTTAAGATTTTCATCGATATTTGATATTAAACATGATGCATATTATAGCTAATATAAACAATTTGCTGTTAAAAATATTTTCAGTATTATATTTTTTATACTAAAATTAAACAGTGATGAATTAGCATTTTTCATGAATTAAAGCATAGCGCAAAAAGCGGTAAAGCTAAAATAGTCATAAATTACCTTGAAATACAGACATGAAATATAGGGATTAATTCAAAAATGAGTATACACTCATTTCTCTAAACTTAATGCGCAATCAAGTTTATCTTTAGCATCATTCCCTTACTTATATATATTATAAAAAATATTATCAATTAAATTATTTATGTTACAGAAAGAAATTCTTGAGATCTTTAAAGAAACGGGAGATTGACGAACACACCAGATTTATTTGAATTAAATGACATTTACTTAAAATTAATTTACTGTAAAATTGTTGTTTATAGATTACACAAATATTTTCCTGCTTTAAAAAACACCACAAAAGCAGCAGAAAGCTCTAAGCATTTTAATAAGCATTTGCAAACATACAAATTTACTTACGGAACCAGTCGAATTTGAATACAGATAAAACTATACAGAATATCATAGAGGTACGAAGACTCACAAATAACAAAATTTTATATCTTATTACCACTCATTTTTTTACCTTTTAACAAAATTTGTTCCGAAATCATTCTTTATTTGCTATTCCCGCTACAGGAATAACATGAACTTCAAAGAGGATCCCAAATATCAAGTGTGTTCGGGGCGTTTTAGGAACTTTGCGCGCATGCGTTTAAAGTCGCTTGTAATCGCTTGAGTCTGGCTCTTAAGAAGCATGGAGTGTTCGGTAAAGATTATATATCTTTATTTGAAGGCTAAAATTAAATTATTTTATCCTTTTTGTACACATAAACGAAGGATACAATTTCGCTGTTTTACAGTGATTTCATGCTGAATAGCTGTATTTTCGGGAATGAAATATATAAAAAATAAGAATAAAATAAGGAAAGAAAATGTAATAGTACTGAAACTAATTGTTAGAAAAAGAAGGAGATGAAGGAGGAATATTTAGAAAACTGACACGAAAATATATACAATTAAAAAAAGATTAAATGAGTAACGGACAAATACTTTGCTTCACAGAATTCATATTTAGGGACGCCAGTTGAAATCATTTGTAATAACTTGAGTCTGGTTCTTAAGAAGCATGGAGTGCTCCATAAAGAGTATAATATTTATTTACAGGCTAAAATTAAATTATTTTATTCTTTTTGTAAAGTAATAAATTAGTTAGAGATAGATAATTTATTATTTTACAGATTACAGATAATAAATTATTAGAAAATTTTAGTGTTCGGTAATGATTATATATTTTTATTTGGAGGCTAAATTATTTTATCCTTTTTGTACGCATAAACGAAGGATACAATTTCGCTGTTTTATAGCGATTTGTATGGTAATGTTGAATATGTATATTTTCGTGAGTGAAATTTATAAAAAATAAGAATAAAATAAGGAAATGTAATAGTATAGAAACTAACTGTTAGAAAAAGAAGGAGATGAAGGAGGACTACTTAGCAAACTGACACGAAAGTATATACAATTAAAGAAAGATTAAATGAGTACTGTTAACGGGCAAATACTTTGCTTCACAGAATTCAAATCGTTTGTAATAACATGAATCTGGCTGTTAACAAGCATGGAGTGCTCGATAAAGAGTATAATATTTATTTACAGGATAAAATTAAAATATTTTACCCTTTTTGTAAATTAATTAATTATTTAGAGATAGATAATTTATTATTTTACAGATTATAGATAATAAACTATTAGAAAATTGTAGTGATCGGTAAAGATTATATATCTTTATTTGGAGGCTAAAATTAAATTATTTTATCCTTTTTGTACATATAAACGAAGAATACAATTTCGCTGTTTTATAGCGATTTAGTGCTGAATAGATATATTTTTGTGATTTTGAAATTTATAAAAAAATAAGAATAAAATAAGGAAAGAAAATATAACAGTACAGAAATTAACTGTTAGAGAAAAAAGGATATGAAGGAGGAATACTTAGCAAACTGACACGAAAGTATAGACAATTAAAAAAAAAAGACTAAATGAGTACTGTTAACAGACAAGTACATTGCTTCACAGAATTCAAATCGTGTGTAATAACTTGAGTCTGGCTCTTAAGAAGCATGAAGTGCTCGATAAGGAGTTTAATATTTATTTACAAGCTAAAATTAAAATATTTTATCCCTTTTGTAAAGTAATAAATTATTTAGAGATAGGTAATTTATTATTTTACAAATTATATATTAGAAAATTTTAGTAATCGGTAAATATTATATATCTTTATTTGGAGGCTAAAATTAAATTATTTGAATCTTTTTGTACAAAAAAAACGAAGGATATATTTTTGCTATTTTATAGCGATTAATTTCGAATAGATATATTTTCATGAATGAAATTTATTTAAAAATATGAATAAAGTAAGGAAAGAAATTGTAACAGTACAGAAATTAACTGTTAGAAAAAGAAGATGTAGGAGGAGTACTTAACAAACTGACACGAATGTATATACAATTTTAAAAATATTAAATGAGTACTGTTAACGGACAAAAACTTTGCTTCACAAAATTCAAATTTAGGAAAGTCTGTTGGAGTCGCTTATAATAGCTTGAGTCTGGCTCTTGAAGCATAGAGTGTTCGAAGACAATTTTAATATTTATTTACCGGCTGAAATTAGATTCTTTTATCCTTGTTGTACACATAAATGAAGGATACATATTCACTGCTTCGTAGTGAGTTAATGTTAAATAGATAAATTTGCGTGAGTGAAATTTATAAAAAATAAGAATAAAATGTGGAAAGAAAATTTAATTGTACAGAAACTAAACTTAGAATAAAAGATATGAAAGGGAAATACTTGACTAACTGTCATGAAAGTACATACAATTAAAAAATATTAAATGAGTATTGTTAACGGGCAAGTATTTAGCTTCACAGAATTCAAATATAGGATCCGACTATTGAAGTCACTTGTAATCGCTTGAGTCTGGCGATGGAGTGTTCGATAAATAATATAATATTTATGTATAGCGAGTTAAAGTTAAATAGATATATTTTTCTGAATGAAATTTATAAAAATAAAAATAAAATCATGAAAGAAAATTTAATTGTACAGAAGCTTTACTGTTAGAAAAAAAAATAAATGAAAGAGAAATACTTAGCAAATCAACACGGATGTATATACAATTAAAAAAAAAAAAGCTTAAATGATAATTGTTAATGGACAAATATTTTGTTTCACAGAATTCCAATTTAGGGACGACTATTGAAGTCGCGTTGAATTGCTTGAGTCTGGCGCTTTAGAAGCGTGGAGTGTTCGAGAAAGATTACAATATTTATTTACAAGATAATATTAAATTACTTTATCTGTTTTGTAAAAAAATAAAATAAAAAAAATAACAGGATATTTGTTTTATGGCGAGGTAATGTTGAATAAATATATGTATTAGAATTAAATTTATATAATTTAAATTTAAAAATAAAGATAATTTACTTGTACTGAAATTAACTTCACACTAACACCAAATTACATAAAATTAGAAAAATATTAAATTAGTATAATCCATGAACAAATATTTTCCTTCAAAGAATTCAAATATATACAACGTCATGTTTAACTTACGGTTATCCGGGATACTAAAATTCCGAAAATATTAATTTTTACTTTTTGGTCGATAATTAAATGTGAAAACTTACATTTCAGGGCGCGCAGTGGAGTATCTGAGGCAAAATCCTGGACAAAATTAATTTTCATGTGTTTTAAAGTTAAAAGCATTGTTGTTGACATACTGTTATTAAATCCACTTAATTAATGTTATATATGCATATAACATTCACGTATTTATTTAAATAAATAAGTACATAATACAATGTTTACTTAATTGTTTACAGTTTATAAGAAGAAAGTAACTGTTTATAAGTTTGTTTTATTTACATGTAATGTTTAATTAAATGTGGTCGTGCAACAAATATTTTGAAAGAAAAAACTGTAATGAAATAGTTCAAATTATTATTTAAGATTTTCTTCGATATTTGATATTAAACATGATGCATACTAGAGCTAATATAAACAAACCATTTGCAGTTAGAATATTTTCAGTATTATATTTACTACTATTTAGTTAATTTTACTACATATAAATGTTTAATTATTTATAAAACTAATGCATATAATATATATATTACTTGTATTTAATATTTAGCAAAGTTGAGTCTCTATAATAGAGAGATTCTGGTTTTTGAGTGTTTTTAATAGATTTGCAGTACTTCAAAAATCATTGATATCTAAAAATGGCAACAATATGAACAACATTTAAAAAAAAATGCCTTAAAAACTGTAATCAATACGATTATAATTCAAAAAGGGTCCGACAAACCCCGACACAGCTTTAAAAAGCTTTGATTATATTAGATAATATATTTTAATAAATATATTTCAATAAATTAGAATTACAAGTAGGCATTACAAGTCGGGTCGGACACATGTATTATTAAAATCCGTTTATTTAGTTTTTTTGTATGACAAAACTGCCATTTATTTATATTTTATGAAACAATGGACTTTTGCAAAAAAAAAAAAAAAAAAAAAAAAAAAAAAAAAAATTATGTATAAATCATGCTTGGTGTTAAAATTCAGTAAAATTCGATAAATAACTGTTTAAAGCACAATACCTCTAAATTTCATGTTTTTGTGTTCATTTTTTTTCAAATTAGATAAAAACGACTATTTGTACCTTAACTTTTGGAAGCCAGTGTATTTATTTTAATAATATTCCCGGAACGATCGAAAATTGTAATTGTTTTAAAAAGATTTTAAGTGTCACTGCCGTTAATTAATGATTTCAATACTATTTCTGTATCAGATTTTAAAACTTTTTTTTAATAATTTTGTTTGGAATACATAAAACGTCCATTTTTTCCATCTATAAAATTTACTAAGTGTAATACACTACGTCTATTAAGAAATACATGAAGGCACACTCTTTCGAGAATCAATTATAAATTTCAGTGGAAAGTTTTAAACACTTTTAAATTTAAAGTCCTAAACATAAATAACTATATAGTCTTATTTAAATCGTGAGTATACATCGCTATTACATTTTTAAAACAACTGGAGCAATTATAAAATATATTTTGGTTTTTCCTTTGTTAGTTAACTGCTTAGAAATGCTATATTTTATACTGGTAAAAAATACAGAAAATAAATAAAGATTAGAATATTTGTTGTAGATACTGTTTTGTCAATAATGGTTTAGCAATTTAATATTATTTTGTTGTCATCATTCAGCTTTTATATGACAGATAACTGTTGTTTTCCATATTATATCAGAGTGTGTGTCATATTATTTATCAAAATATTCTTTAATAGAAACATTTTAATCTATACCGTTTTCGTTTAAACAATATTTACTTGGAAAATTGCAATACTCTTTGCGCAATAATGTTTACAGTAAAAGAGATATCTTTAAATAATATGTATCGTAAACTTTTTATTTTGTAAAACATTTTGCTTGTCATTATTTTAAAGTTTTTGAACAAAACCAAAATATGGTAGGATTCTTTATGCACAATCCGTATTACATATGTTATTCATGCTGTTTAATGATTCAGATTTGCATAGAATAAACCTACTAGAATTTTACGTTATTTAATTCACGTTGTTTACTTAAACTTGGAATTTGTTCCTGCACTCTGATAATAAAAATAATCTAATGTATGACATATTTGGTACTTTTGGAAAACACCCATATATGAAAAATATTAATATTAAATAACTTAGAAAAAAAGAATGGAAATTTTTTCCTTGCTTTATGATAGAAGACTGCTTTACCCGATGCGCTTATAAATCATTCTTTATAAAAAATCAAGACATGAATAGATCAGAAAAGAAGAGAAAGCCTTATCAAACTATATGGCTGCAATATTTTGGCGATAAAAAAATAAAAAAAATGTAGTATGATAACATACCATAGTACGATAAAATGTTTGTAGAAGATTTATAGTGGCATTAATATATTCAGAATCTAAACAAAATTAAATATAAAGATATTTATTTTCATCGTTATAGAAATCTTTTCTTTAGAAATCATTTTCAAACTTGACATATTATAGCTGAAATGATAAATATCGTATTTATAGAAAGATGTAGTAGTCTGTTGTAAGAATGATTTCTTTGGAGAATAGCTTTGGAAAAGCAATCAATATTTTTTATTAATAATTGTGCTTTTGACACCTACACATTAAGCCTAAGGATTCATATTTTTAAATAAAACTTTTCTATGTAGCCACATACAAAATAAAAGGGCTAAATAAAAAGGCTATGTCTAAATAAAAGGGCTACAATTTTATAGTTTAATAGCTTTTGCAAAAATATAGCAATTAACGGTAATTTAAACTGGATATATAATTGTAATAGCGTAAAATGTTCTGCATTCCATATATAGAAAATGCTTTTTTTCTTTTATATCTTGAAACATACAAAGTTAAGCTATTTTGAATTGTCTGTGCAGTTTTCGAAATGGAATCCATGCAATCTAATGCGGGAAAATGCTACGCGATTCATCTGGAAAAAAAGATTGCTGAAAATTTATTAAAATAATGACGGTATCATTAAAAAATTATTTATTGAATTTTAAAAGAAAAGTTGGCAATTTAACTCTAGCAAATTGGTATTTTAAAACATAATAAATAAATATGACTATTTTTAAAGACACATTTTTAAACTAAGAAAATAAATCGCAAAATTTGACAATAACGGTAAATTTATTATTACTAAAAGACGATGATTTTGTAACTACTGGCTTATATTGAATTATTCTGAAATAGCGTTGCACAATAGCCAAAATGAAATTGACTTTATCCTTTATTAGTTCATTAAAACTTCGTAATATGTTAATTACAATTATTTAAATATAAACTTTTTTCTTGTACAATCTGAAACGTTAGAACAATTTTTTCTGTCTGTTATGAATTGCGAATATAACGGTAAATGATCATTGCAGTTTTTCAATTGTACATCAAAAAGATTGAAACGTTTTCTTACGCTATCAGGGATACCGTTTATACGAACTTCAACTCGTCTTATAAATGTAAAAGTCTTTTAAATTACATGTTTAAATATACAATTAAAATTTTTATTAAAAAGATTACGAAAAATTATCTCTTGGTGTAAAATTTAAATTTACGCTCTTTATTAACAGTGTATACAAATAAAAATCATAAAATAAAATTTAACTAAAAAACACTGTTTATTTCACATTTTGCTATTTTATATTTTTATAAAGATTTCACACTTTAAAATTTTACACCTTACTTTTTTAATATGTCGTCCCTCGAAAGTAAAATTGGTTATTTTCTCCCAACTATTTTAGAAAACTATTTATTTAAAAAAATGTATAGTTACAGTATATTCAAAGGATAAAAAAGTTATAAGGAAACCTGAGTAAAGAATAAAATAAGCTTTTAAATTTTAATTCATACTGTTACTTAAAAATGCATTTTTCAAAAATAATTCAAGTAAATATGTGACAAAATATTTCAGTACAGTATAACTCCAGTTATTCGAACTGCAGTCAACCGGATCGCTAAATATCCGAATGGATATCAGGAAACATAAAATTACATTTTTAAAAATTAATGAAATTTGAAAGATAGATAGTCATTTGTAAAAATATTCTTCCTTTGAAATTTCTATTTAACCCAAAATATAAATTTACACTTAATTCGAATATTCGAAGTCCAAATTTCGATAATTCAAAGTCAGTATTCCAACAGTTTCAGTTATGCTATACAGGTTGTTCCAAAAAAATTGAAACACGTTATAGTTTTTTAACTGTTTGAGATACGTGGACAGTTTAGATTGAAAAAAAAATTCTCCATCTTCTAACAATCATTAAAAAGCCATTCTTCTTAAATCAGAATTCATCAAGTTATACTATATGTAATTTCCAGAATTTCAGAGCTTTTCGGCACTACAAAATCGTTTGTCCTTTTCAAATGCCGGAAAGCCTCACAATTTAATGAAGTTTAAAGCATCATAACTCGGTGAGTTTCGATCGAAGAAGAAGGGAATTTTTACTGTTGTACTTGTGAGAGCATGGACATTTACTTTTTAAATATAACTTATAAGATAATAAATATAACTGTATAAAATTTTAAAACATGTAAATTTTTGAAACATAATGAAAAATTAATGGCATTGGAAACTATAACGGAATTTTTAAATAAAAATATGTTATTGTTAAAAATTGATAATATATTTTTGCAAAATAAAAATAAATGGTCTGAAAAGTTTAAAATTTACTTTCAATTTATGAATAGTGTTAAACAATTAACTTCGTTGCCCATGTTTTAAGTGTTTCTCTAAGCTTATAAGAGTACTATACAAAATTCTTTCTTATCCTTTGTAATAAAGGGGGTCGTATTTTAAACATACCAAAATTTATATTAAAGAAAAGCTATTTTCTAAAAATATTTACTGAATAACATAACGTTTTTTTGGTGATTTATCAAGTTACCTGTTTTTAATCCTGATGATTGGAGCTTCACTGTATATTGGTTTAGGAGGTATTTTAAAAATTTCTGATAAAATCTCTTTTGAATTTTTCAAATAATCTAATGTTAATAATGTTAATTTATTTATTTCTAGATTGCTTATAAATAAATTACTGTTGCATCATAAATGTTTTCATTGTAAATAAATTAAGCAAAGGATGTTTGTCTTTGAAAATGAAAAAATAAAACATTTCCGTTACATTAATTAATAAAACAGGATGCAGATTGCAAAATTATCGGTCGTGAAATAGTTCTGATTGCAATTAATATTTTCTGACAACAGAAAGACTGCATTCATAATACAACCTGTAAATTCCACATAAAATATGAAGACATTTGCACTTTGGTATATATATTTTTTATATTTTGAAATATAGATAATATTTTATGCAGTGTTTTGTGATCTAGATATATTGCCATTTTAACTTTACTTTGTGCAGTAGCTTTAATTGTGTGGGGTCGGGGCAAGAAAGTGCCAAGCCTCATTTTTGGTGAAATAAATGTGACACTGCTTGACACTTAAATCTGTTGCTTATTATTCTAAATTATTGCGCTTTCCGGAAAGTTCGTTACGTTTGGGAAAATTAATTTGTACCGAAAAATTCCACCCGTTAATTATTAGACATTAGCTATCGGTATTAATATCTAATGATTAAATGATAGAATATTCCAGTACAAATTAATTTTGCCGAACGGCACAAATTTTCGGAAGACCCAATATATGAGGTGTGGGCATTAAATAACGAGCCTGGTGTGAGAAATGATATTTATTCCAAATAAATTTATATGTAACTTTTATCCCCTTCAACATACATTCTCCCTATTTCTATACAAAGCTGCATAGGTATCTTCCATTGTTCAAAACAATGCTGCAGCTCCTCAGTTGTAAGCCTCTTGAACGACTCTGCCGTTTTTGCTTTTACTTGTTCAACAGACTGAAAATGTGTTCCTTTCAAGTGTTTCTTTTCCACTGCGCCGCCTTTTCACTTTTGGGAAAAGATAGAAGTCACACGGTGGTAAATACGGAGGACGATCAAGCACAGGAATACGCTTGACCGGTAGAAACCACTTCACAGATAAGGCATTGTGAGCTGGCGCATTTTCTATTTGCAGAAGCCATCCATAAATCCATTTTTTCTACGTTACTCTTTCTCTCATCTTGATTAGTGCTTCGTTAGCGACCATCCGAGCGCTCCGATGTCGGTCTTTCCGTACAGTCTCATCATCTTCAACCTCTTCACGACCTTCAGAAAACCGTCTGTGTCATTCAAAAACTCGCTCACATGACATAACATTATCACCAAACACCTTCTTTAACTTTTGTAAACATTCCGTTGGTGATTTTTAAACGTTTCCATTTCAGTCTGTTGAACAAGTAAAAGCAAAAACGACAAAGTTGTTGAAGAGGCTTATAATTAATGAGCTGCAGCATTGTTTTGTACAATAGAAGACACTTATGCAGCTGTGTATAGGTAGAGGAGGAATAAAATGTTGAAGGGGATAGAAGTTAAATACAAATTTATTTGGAATAAATATCATTTCTCACACCAGTCTCGTTATTTCATAGCCACACCTCGTAATTACCTACATATTCTTTTTTTCGAATGTCGGTAGGTAGCAGCATATATCCCAGGTTTCGTTTTTGCCCGAGATGTTTCTAGAACTTTTTTACAATAAAGGAAGTGTATATCATTAAAATAATATTATTAAAGTAATGCCATATTGTTATTCAGAATATCTGAAATGTTACTAAGAAATTGGCAAAAAAACTTGATGTTATATATTTTTATTTGAGTATTTGATCTAACTTTCAAATTCATATATCTCAGAAGTTTACAAATGGAGCTTTTTCTCGGAAATTTTTCATCCATAATAATTAGATAAAATTCGAAGTTTATTATTATTAGAGAAAACTTATCTTTCCGATCCATTTGAAGCCATCCTCTAGAGAAAAACGAATTAAATTCAGAAATTCGCCCGCCATCTATTCTACAATTAAAGAAGTTTTCAAGTCGGTTCAGACTAATCGAAATTTTAGAACTTTCTTGCTTATTTCACCGTTTTAAATTTCAAATTATTTAAAATAAATCGTTCTTAGCGAGAAGTTACATCTGAAAAGTTAACCCCCATGCCAAATTTAAAGATTCTAGTCCTAACAATTTCAAAAATATTTAATTTTAGAAAATCTCGGGCTTTTGAACCCCTTTTTACGGCGTTAAAAAGAAACTCCAATTCAAAGAAACATCATTATCATTCTAAAAGACATATTTTAATCGATTCGGAAATACCAGAGGTCAATTCCCACAAACAAACAAGCTCTCCATCTTAGTAATATTACAATAAAATTATTATTCTGATTGTACCTTTTTAAAGAAAAGCTTTATCGCATATATACATAATGGAAATTTATATCATATAATACATATTGTATGCTATTGTGATTTGAAATAAACAAAGAAGAAAATATAATCAAGAAATTGACAGAAATATGCTATAATCTATCGGTATATAGTACATAAATTTATTCTGTTTTTATTTATTTTGCTTTCAATGTTTAATTCAGGAATATTACTTTTTGATGGAATGCTACAGAGTGATCAATTAAATTATTTGAATTTAAGTCTGACTGCATAGGATTTACCACTATATTGCTGTTAATTGATTAATATGAGTATTTTAAATTATCCGAGACGTATAGTATTTATTTTGCACCTATGACTCTAAGGATCTGATATGATAATTTATACTTAGAAAATTTTATTAGACAAATTATCAATTAATTATAGAAAAGAAAAAGTTGCGTTGTGAATTATTTTTGAAGTTCGGATCCTCTTTGAGCCAATTACAATCATCAAAGGTTACCTGCAGAGAGTTATGTAACATTAAATATATAATGGCTTATTTTAAAACCTAGATTGTAATATTAAAGAAAACATTTCCTAAAATGAAAGACTTAATATTAATTCAATAAATTAAGTAAACAAAAGGAAAACTGACTAAAATTAATTGAATATAAAATTGAGTTTATTTACAAGGTAATTATAAGCATATGATTAAAAACAAATATAAATGTTTTAAAAAAATAAAAATATTCAATCCTAGTTGAGAACTGTATTCTCAACATTTATTTTCTGAGAATTACAGTTTATCTTACTGAATTAACAAATTTGATTTTGAAAGGCAGAGTTCCATACCCTAGAAGTATTTATTTGATTAGCCTTTTTATGTTTAGATCGGGGTAGGATCTTCATACACACGTAAATTCGTATTATTAAAAGAATATAGCTTAATTAAATAAAATGGAACAATGGTGAAGGAAGATTGTTTGTTACCTTATATTACTAGATAACGTTGACAGCAGGAGGTAATGGCTGACGCGTTTTCGCTTTTTCTTAGCGCGTACATTTCCATCTATTGGCACACACACTCAAAATCTGTTTTTTTAGTTAGAGAGCAGTCAACCTTCTACTTTTCCATCTTTTTTGAATCTGAACTCTCAAAAAAAAAATCACATTCTTTTCGTGGAGCAAAAAAAAAAAAAAAAAAAAAGGATGGAATCATTCTTCCCTTTTCACATAAAATTAAGGCCTTATACATATAACTTCTTGAAAATTTGCATGTTTCGGCCATACCTCTGATTTTAGAGAGATGACCATTGGCAGGCGGGAGAATTTTGGTACTCCCCTTGAGTGTTTCATAGGCCCGTCGGTACAATAGTGATTCCTCTTGACGCCGTGCTGTGTCTGGGAGGTAAAGATGCTTTTACTTGTGAGGTCTTCGTGCCTATTTAAGCTCTCATAAATAAATGTGTCATATTATTGTTCTGACAATTTTCTCCATGACATTTTTATTAGGTGTAGTTAAATCATTCGTGGGAACGGAAAACCAAATATTTCCTTGACTGCCGTGGTTCACTTTGTTCCACAATTATCTATCTGTATGCGCTGATCCTAAAATGGATCATTAATTTGTATTGTTCACTGTTCACTGATTAAAATGATGCCAAATACTCTGCTAATATGCAGAAAAAAAACCAAATACTTTTTTTTTTATAGTGTGTGCTAGTTTAGATCTAGATGGTGGTATTTCTCACCATCATCTCTTCCCCCGACATTAGAAAAAAAAAGGTCCACAGTATCTTTTTTTTTATATATATATATAGCCACAAAGTACTCGATGAAAGTCCATCGTCGTATTATATTGAAGATCAAAACTGAAAATGTTCACATGGAAAAGTCTAGGAACTTGGGATAAGCTGGGGTGTCACTAGGTTTGGAGTGTAAGTAGGTTTGCAACACCAGAAAAAAGTTTTACACATTGGTGAAATAAAGCGTAATCAAAAGTTCACTGTTGAAAAATCTGATGAAAGACATGACTTCTTCAGCAAGTTATCATGTGTAGTTGGTTTCAATTTCCATTGTTCCAAAAACATTTATTAAAATTTTGAGTTTTAATAGGTCCAAATCCAAATAAAGCAGGAAAATTTGAATAAGCCAAATAATAAAATAAAATGCCCGAGAGAAGAAAGAAAAAAATTAATTTTCTTTTCCACTCTTATATTTTTAGTATTATTAGTATTTATATAAATTGGCAAATCTTTTATTTTAATTATTACAGGCTAATTAGGTACCCATACGTTGAAACACAATATACAGAATCATTTAAAACAAATACTCAATATAATCAGTAAACTGTATGCATTGTATAATTAATACCATACATTAAAAAAATATATATATATTATATCAAAAACATAGAGAGAAAATAGATATACATAATCTCACATGAAATGTCTCTCTTGAGCAACAAGGCAAACATCTTTATTTTATTTTATATAATATACATAAAGAAAATGTTATGTGAAAAAAACATCTTATCATTCTTACTAAAACAATTTTGTTTTGGGATCTTATAAAAGGATGACTTTTCTGAATGAAAGATATTTTCAATAATATATTTTCATAAAAGAAACAGGTCTAAAAAATGAATTTTCCTCTTTCCTTTGCTACCAAAATTTTAATTATCCGTTGGTAAAATCAAAACAAGTACAATTTCACTGCCCGGCTCCTAGAATGAACAAGGTTGAAAGAGAACGAAGAAAAGAAAAAGAAGAAAAAAAAATCTCCTCTCTTTCCTATCGATCCATCAAATTGCTAAGGGGAAGGATTCCAAATGACAGTTACTGAGCTCACCTGTGGAAAAACTGACCCCCCTTTTTTTTTTTTTTACATTCGTATCCAGGTGTACACAAGGGAAGATTTGCGAAATGCATGTACTAGCGATCGTTGCTATCCCTCAGGTGTATGATTACTAAACTCCTGGATTTTCGACTCTACAAAAAGGGGTGAAATGTGTTAATTGCACGTGTAATTGGTGAAAGGTAGTGCAGCTATGATTTACAGCTAGGAATTATGATTTATGTTGTTAAAAATAAAAATTATACTGTGTGGTTAAAAAAAAAGTCGTGTATACCCGGCTTGGATTTAAAAATAAATGGGGTATGTAATTAAATCTGTATATCTGCTTAATATTTTCTATAAAAAAAAAATCGGTACACGTGTAACGTGGTCAAATCCGTTTGCATCGCACTATCTTCTCGTCAATTTATATATTTACTTATTTATTTATATTGTGTATAAAAACGTAATGTATTATAATATATATATTTTTTTAATATAATATTGATTTTCTAGTTACAATTTAAGTTAGCGAGAACAAGCGAGCGTTGCTTTGCACAAACGAAAATGTGCATGCAATTGTAAAATATTTATTTAATTATTTATTCTTATTATTATTATTATTTTAAAATATATTAACGTGTAAATATACATATTTAAGGAATCGAAAGCGAGCGTTCGCTTTTCTTTTCTCTTATTATTTTTTGTTTTATAAAATATTACATATAATAGTTAGAAAAAAAAAGATTAAACAAATTCTTTTTTTTTGTAAAGTTTGGAAATTTAGTTAATTAGAAATATCTCAGCTAAATGCATTATTAGATGCTCTGCGCAGATAGTCTCAATTTCGCCTGCAAAAACGAGACTTTAACATCCAATAAATTGCTGAAATGATCATTGACATGTATCCAACACCTTTTTATTATTATTATTTTTTAAGTATGAAATAATTTACCTAAATATTTAAGGTATAAATTAAACATCCAATTTATGTTTTGTAATAATTGAAACGTTCAATGGTATTTTTTTTTTATTTTTTATTTTTTTTTATTTATTTTTTTTTAATTATCTGAAATGTTAATCCTTAGGGACAACTAATAATTTTTTTTTTTTTTTACTTGTTTGTTTTATAATATGAAATCGTACGATTATTCTAAAATTAAAATTGAAACGCGTTGTTCTAACCAAGTTATAGATTATATCAAATATTAAACTAAAATAATTTTGTAAAATCTGACCGATTTTTTTTTGTTATAATAATTCAAGTGGATTCGTCAATCCGTGGCTTTAAGCAAAGGATGAATTATTATAAATATTGGTCAATATAAAATGTTGTATTATTATTATTTATATTTGTGTCGCCGAGTGAATAGATGCTAACTTGTAATTTTAAA
This sequence comes from Maratus michaelseni, assembly GCA_963931845.1. NCBI lineage: Eukaryota > Metazoa > Arthropoda > Arachnida > Araneae > Salticidae > Maratus > Maratus michaelseni. The sequence continues at coordinate 341,233,128 of OZ007589.1, read as the reverse complement.
TCGATTAGTTATATGTTTTGTGCTACATATAAAGACTTTTATTTTCACTTTTAGTAGAGGGGGTAAGGTTATATATTAAATTTTTTTTTTGTTTTGTTATATAAATTAGTATAAAATGGGTTTGAAAGGGTGATACCCTGGCAAGGCTGCCTCTGTTTTTATTTTTACCGTAATTATTATTATTTTTTATTTAACGTGCATGTTTGTTCATAACTCCCTCTGACGAGCCAAATCCCTCAGTAGTACACTGTGTAGCAAAGAAAAAAAAACTTGCAGTATCCTCCCTAAATGATCTTTTTTTTTTTTTTTTTTTTTTTTTTTTTTAAATAGTAACCTGTCCTCAATGTACTATAAATAAACAATAATGGAAAATTATAAAATGTGTACTAAACTAAAGAAAAAGAAGACATCTATAAACGATAAAAATTTAAAATAAATATATACATATTGCCTCGACAGCAATAAAAGAGAAAAAAAATTTCTCGCTTCCCTATCTAGGAATTTATGTGTATAGTCTGTGATTCCACTTTCGTTGGTGAGAATAATTTATTTATGTGGCGTTTAATAGTCGCTTTATCTGGGAATGCAATTTCCTTTAATAGGTAATTGTTATTCCTAAGCTTCCTTACCACCTCGAATGGTCCCAAGAATTTTGGCTGAAGTACACCTGGTTTACCCACGACTTTTAAGTAGCATTCTTGTCCCGTTTGTAGAAATTTTACTTTTTGGACTGGAGTACTGTCGATGTACTCCGCCATCATTTTTTTTTGGTTTTGTAAGGCTAATTTCTTTATTTCCTCAATATGTTGGACTCTATTTTTAACGTAGGTTTTGACAATTATGTTTTGGTCAGGCAAGTGTATGGAAAAAGGAGTTCTTATTTCTCTACCGAAAAATAGAAGTGCCGGAGAAAATCCCGTAGCTCTGTGCGGCGTACTGTTATAATTAATTTTAAAAAAATCAATCCTGGTATCCCATTCTAAAGAGTTTTTACACATAGCCACAATTGAATTTTTTAATATTTTATTACTGATTTCACAGAGCCCATTACTGCGTGGATTATTCACGGACGTAAAATCTAGGTCTATGTTAAGAGAATCCATGTATTCTTTGAATAAATCAGAGTGAAAATACCGGCCATTATCCAATTTTATGGATCGCGCCAATCCGAAATTACTAAAATAGCGATTCAATACATTTAGAAGTGTTTGTGATTCACAATTGCGAACCGGTACAGCCTCCAAGAATCTTGATGTGGAATCAATAATCATAAATACAAATTTATTTTTGCGTAGCGTCATTGGAAGCAAACCAATTAAATCTATATGCAAAACTGATCCGATTTCTTTATCTTTGATTATTTTTTGTGTGGGAACTTTAATAGTTTGATGTTGTTTAGTCGTGTTACATGGTATACATTTAGTACAATAATTCTTTACATCCCTGTACATCCCGTACCAGTAGAATCTAGCTTTTATTATTTGATAAGTTTTAAAAAATCCGAAATGTGGTTTATGAGCTTCCTGTATTATTTCAGCTTTAAGTTTATCCGGAGCAATTAACAGTTCATTTGTATCAGAGCCTGGCTTTAATATTAATATTTCTTTTTGATTGAGAGTGAATTTTTTTGTGGTTTTGTTTTGTTTGTCAGTTTTAATTTTGTTTATTATTTTATTTAATTTTTCGTCTTCTAATTGTTGTAGTTTAATGTTTTCATCTGATAGAGCTTTGTTTACCGTAAACAATGAATTTTGCAATTTTTCTCTTGAAATTATATTATTAATGTTCCTCGAAACATAATCAGCAGGATTTTTAGATCCCTCGATATGCTGAAAAGAGTAGTTAAAAGGGGACAAATTGTCCAACCACCTTGCTACAATGTCTGGTTGCTTTTCCAAATTTAAAAAATACGTTAGCGCTTTGGAGTCTGTATAAATATTAAATTTTCTCCCTGCGAGAATATGCTTGAAATACATCACCGCTTCATGAACCGCCAGTAGTTCGAGTTTGAAACTGGGGTAGTTCTTTTCGGGATCCCTTAATTTTCGCCCAAAATGTTCAATTGGCAGCTGTTCTCCGTCGTATTCTTGTGCTAAAATTCCAGAAATAGCTGTTTTAGAAGCGTCTGTGATTAAAATGAAATCTTTTGAGAAATCCGGGGGTTTTAATGTGGGATTTTTAACTATCGCTGCTTGGATTTCTTTGAAAGCATTTTCTTCTATGTCAGACCATTTAAATTTCACTTTGTCTTTAGTAAGATTAATTAATGGGTCAACTATTTTAGAATAGTCTTTAATAAGCGATCTAAAATAATTCGAAAGACCAAGTAGAGATTTAACTCCCTTCTTATTTTTAGGTTTAACTAAATTTTGAATTTTATCTATGTTTCTTTTTGAAGGACAGTATCCTTCGCTGTTTAGGGTGAAACCGAGGAATTCGATTTCTGACATACAGACTTGTATTTTAGTAGGCTCAATAGTTAAATTATTTTCAATAAAAGCTTTAAGGACTTTGTCTAACAGATCTAACATTTCTTCGAGTGAGTCGGCTGCTAGGATCACATCGTCAATAAAATAAGCGACTTGATCTTCATTAAACTGGCCCAACACTTTATCAATTAATTCTGCAAACACCGCAGTACTGAGTCGCGTTCCGAAAGGCAATCTTAAAAAGGAGAATTTACCGTGCTCCGTTATGAAAGCTAATTTTTCAGTGTCTTCTTCACGTAAATTTATTTGGAAAAACGCACTGTGTAGATCCAGTACTGTATAATATTTTTTTCCACTCATTCTCCGCAGAATCTCTTTAATTTCGGGTATGGGGTACGCATAATTTTGAAGTATTTCATTTAAAAGTCTATAATCGACCGCCATACGATATTTAACTTCATTAGCCTGTTCGTTTTTCTGCAAAGATTTTTTTTAACGAAAATAACAGGGAAAGCGTAATCAGAGTTGGATTTACGAATGATATTTGCTCTCAAAAGTTTTTCAATTTCTTTTTTAGCATACTCCTTAACATTGTGTGCAGTTTTGTATGGTTTAGTCTGCAGAGGATAATTATGTATTAAATTAAATCTTGGGACGACTAATGAAGATTGTCCGAGTGTATCGTAATTCTTAGAAAAGGCATGTGCATTATTTAGAAGTATTTTTTTTAATTTTTCTGCTGTGTCCGAGTCTAAATGTTGTAAATTAAAGTCGTCTGATCTAAGTTCTGCTTTTCTCCGTTCACGAACTTGCTCTAAATTCAGATTATTAATGTGCACTACCTGCTTCGTTACTTCTTGACCCTCAGTGTCAACTGATTTTATTTCAAAATGTTTAGAAATGTTGCCAATGTTCATTCCCTCTGTTAAGATTAATTTTTGTTGTGATTTGTTAGTGATTATTATATGAATTTTATTATCCTTGGCAATTTCGTGAATTGATGTTTTATAATAAATTTTCATATTATGTTTAATCGGTTCCAAGAGTATTGTATTTGTAGTTGCGAATTTATCTGGATCTAATAGTAATGCAACAATTTTTTTTTCGCCTGGTAGTAACTCCGTTGTCTGTGTTAGTTTTGCTGTAACAAAATTTTTGTGCGAGATACGTTTTTTTTTCTTTTTGCGTATTGTTTCTTTATTTTGATTCTCATTAGAGTTAGCAGTTAAGTTACTTATCAGACTTTGAGGTTCATTTTCTAGAAATTGAAGTGCAATGTTTTTGTTTTTTAATTTCATGGTTTTATCTTCAAAATCTAGGATAATATTATTTGTTTCGAGGAAATCGAATCCCAATAGCATATTGTAGTTCCGACCAAAATCTTGAGTTGTAACATAGAATGCCCCCGATACAAAAACGTTTTCCAATTTGAAAGTTAATTTAATGCATTGCTTAAAAGAGATTGTCGAATTTGTTAATGTTTGAATTTTTACCTGGTTACAGAGATTTTTATATTTTACGTGTGCATTCTTTAATTGTTCGAACAATATAGGTGATGCCAAAGTTACTGCCGCCCCACTGTCTGTCAAAGCATTAATCTTAACACCATTAATTTCAAAAGTAATAATCGGAAGTTGAGAATTGACATTACTTTTGACACTAGCAATAATTTTGTTATTTTTTTTAGACCCGCAGTGAGACTTACGCGGGTGCCTTGTATTTGAGAATGTAAGTCCCGACTTTAGTTTCCCTTATTGTTACTAGAATTCCGATCATGATCTTTATCTTGTTTATTGTTTTCAAATGTCTGCTGTGAATTATTTTTTTTGTATAATCATGTTTTTTATAATTATTTTGCTTGTAGCCCCCTCTATGCCCTCTATAATTTCTTCGCTGGTCATATGATCTCTGTTCGTTGAAATTGCCTCCATAATTTCCGAAACTGGGATATGATATCGGCATAAATTGTTGGTGGGGTGGGGGTGGTGCATAGTACATGTACTGAGGAGCAGAATATTGCATAGGGTTGAAGTTTTGGTGCGTGTAATTTGGGGTTTGCTGAAAGTTTCCCTGAGCTTGTTGGTTTCCCCCTTGATAAAAATTTGGTTTTTCGATTTGAATATTCTCAGGAATTTTTTTATTTTCGTCCACGTAATTACTGCTGTTTTGTTCGTTGCCCTTGTAAAACCAACAATGTGGGTTCGTATGGGATGTGGATTTACAGTACTTGCAAAACCTAGTTGTATCATTGTTAGTGGCATTTACCTTTAATTTTATGTTATTTAGTTCCGCGGTTAATAATTTTATATTCTCTGCACTTTCTACATTGAGTTTAAGCAGTTCATTTAACAAATCAGAATCTTTAGTTTTGGAAATGTTGTTGATGTCCTTTAAATTGACATGTGAATAAGCCTCCTCTAATTTTAAGGCTATGTTGCACGCTGTTTTAAAGTCCGGCGGAGAGTTTTTTCTTACTTCCAGACTTAAATCACTACGAATTGATTCCAAAAACTGAGATAATTTGATCATTTCCATGAATGTAGAGCTGTTGTTAGCTCCTATATCTTGCCCACTTTTTTTTAGATAAAGGTCTGCTGCCGCATTAAATTCTAATATAAATTCGTTCATGTTTTGTTCCGGTTTTTGTTTGAGATTGCAAAATTTCTTTTGCGCTTCTAGAAATGTGGTTTTGGGTTCGAATAATTGTTTTAACTTTGTTTTAATGGTTTCTAAGTTCTGTTCCACGAACAAATTTTGATCCCTCATCAATTTATCTTTAGCAGGTCCTACAATTTTCGCCTTTAATATAGTTAATTTAGAATCATTATTCAATTCAGTTTTATTGATGAGATTGTCAAATTGTAAGAAAAAATGGTTAATATTTGCTTCCTTTTTTCCATCATAGTATGGAATCAGATTAATTAGGCTATCTGCATTTGGGGTGTCCATTGTAGTAATTTTAGGAGTAGCTTTTTCAGAATTTATAATTTTCTTCTCTTTCTTTTTTTCTTATTATTATTATTACTATTATTACAAATAATATTAGTGTCTACAGTTTGATTATTTAATTCGCGTAATTGTTGTCTAGTTTTGACACCAGTATCTATTCTACTAATTCTTTGACTTTTACGCTTATTCATCCAATTAAAGTACAAAAATCATAAAATAGAGAGAGAGCAAAAAAAAAATTGTTTAACATAAAATAAAAGATACCCAATGGTGAATTGTTATGCACTGTTCGAGAAATTAATTATATATAATATATATCATTTCAATATTTGAGCATTATTATGTATTTATTTTATATTTGCTGCTGTTGCAGTATATGTAACACAAGTCATATTTGCAATTCTTTGTTAATACAAATCAATCCAATAACACTTATTATTATTTAATATATCATTATATATTTAGTGAGGTACCCAAAAAGAATTGCCAGGTATATGCATGTTACAGAGTGTATGAAGATTCCCCAATGAATGCTTAAATTTTTTTTTTTTTTTTTTTTTTTTTTTTTAATTAGTTGTTGAAAAGAGGAAAAAAATTTTTTTCAAAAGAATTAGAATTAAGAACATTTATGTTATCAAAAAAAAATTTTTTTTTTTAGTCTTAATATTGCATATACATTTTTATATTTAAAAAATTATACAATAACCTAAAGTTCTATTTCTAAAATTAAATTAATATATTAAAATAATTTAGAAAGAGGTAACGGTACCACTTCTAATTCGGTAAACCCTATGATGGAATGCTACAGAGTGATCAATTAAATTATTTGAATTTAAGTCTGACTGCATAGGATTTACCACTATATTGCTGTTAATTGATTAATATGAGTATTTTAAATTATCCGAGACGTATAGTATTTATTTTGCACCTATGACTCTAAGGATCTGATATGATAATTTATACTTAGAAAATTTTATTAGACAAATTATCAATTAATTATAGAAAAGAAAAAGTTGCGTTGTGAATTATTTTTGAAGTTCGGATCCTCTTTGAGCCAATTACAATCATCAAAGGTTACCTGCAGAGAGTTATGTAACATTAAATATATAATGGCTTATTTTAAAACCTAGATTGTAATATTAAAGAAAACATTTCCTAAAATGAAAGACTTAATATTAATTCAATAAATTAAGTAAACAAAAGGAAAACTGACTAAAATTAATTGAATATAAAATTGAGTTTATTTACAAGGTAATTATAAGCATATGATTAAAAACAAATATAAATGTTTTAAAAAAATAAAAATATTCAATCCTAGTTGAGAACTGTATTCTCAACATTTATTTTCTGAGAATTACAGTTTATCTTACTGAATTAACAAATTCGATTTTGAAAGGCAGAGTTCCATACCCTAGAAGTATTTATTTGATTAGCCTTTTTATGTTTAGATCGGGGTAGGATCTTCATACACACGTAAATTCGTATTATTAAAAGAATATAGCTTAATTAAATAAAATGGAACAATGGTGAAGGAAGATTGTTTGTTACCTTATATTACTAGATAACGTTGACAGCAGGAGGTAATGGCTGACGCGTTTTCGCTTTTTCTTAGCGCGTACATTTCCATCTATTGGCACACACACTCAAAATCTGTTTTTTTAGTTAGAGAGCAGTCAACCTTCTACTTTTCCATCTTTTTTGAATCTGAACTCTCAAAAAAAAATCACATTCTTTTCGTGGAGCAAAAAAAAAAAAAAAAAAAAGGATGGAATCATTCTTCCCTTTTCACATAAAATTAAGGCCTTATACATATAACTTCTTGAAAATTTGCATGTTTCGGCCATACCTCTGATTTTAGAGAGATGACCATTGGCAGGCGGGAGAATTTTGGTACTCCCCTTGAGTGTTTCATAGGCCCGTCGGTACAATAGTGATTCCTCTTGACGCCGTGCTGTGTCTGGGAGGTAAAGATGCTTTTACTTGTGAGGTCTTCGTGCCTATTTAAGCTCTCATAAATAAATGTGTCATATTATTGTTCTGACAATTTTCTCCATGACATTTTTATTAGGTGTAGTTAAATCATTCGTGGGAACGGAAAACCAAATATTTCCTTGACTGCCGTGGTTCACTTTGTTCCACAATTATCTATCTGTATGCGCTGATCCTAAAATGGATCATTAATTTGTATTGTTCACTGTTCACTGATTAAAATGATGCCAAATACTCTGCTAATATGCAGAAAAAAAACCAAATACTTTTTTTTTTTATAGTGTGTGCTAGTTTAGATCTAGATGGTGGTATTTCTCACCATCACTTTTACATGTTGAATTCTGATATTCTTATAATAATACGTCTGTATTTTAATCTGTTATTTATTTTCTTATTTTTCTATTATCCAGAGATTACGATTTGACTGATTAGTCTTTAAATAGTGACTTTAAATGGGCATTTCATTTATTTTATTATCACATGTATCAGATTTTATAAGGTACGTAAAACGTCTTCTCCGAGAAAGATTTAATGATGTGGGAGAGTTTTTATAACCCCAATATTACCGCTCATAAAGAATAATTTTATTGAAAACCGCAGGATAAAAGTAATCGTGTTAAAATTTTATCAATCATAAAATAAATATAATAATTCTCAATAAACAGGAGAGTATAGGAAATGACTGCTATGTTATCAGATACAAGAAGAAAATATACTAAGTAAGATTTGAAATAAGGGATCCAGACCTGTATAAAGTGTGGTATAAACTGAAAATTAATACCACTTCCGGCGTATTACTTTTAGATGCTTATATTAACTTGTGTCACACACAAATAATAAAATAGGGGAAATGTTACCTTTCCATCTCGTACTATAATATTATCCTCGTCTGTCTTGTCACAACCGTGTCCAAACACTTTGAAATAAGTTTAATTGGATTTTTTTTTATGCGCGCTTCTCACCAAAGACACAAGCAACGCGACACAGTTTGCATGCCTCATAAAATTGCGAGTCTCGAAGGAGGCAAGTTGCAGTTTGAACTTTTTCCTCCTCACACCAGAGGACACGAGCACACGAGATACAATCGTTTTGGAACTATCTATCGGCAATTAATATAAAGAAACTTTATATTAATTCTAAACTCTTTACTAGCATTTTAGTGCATTTAAAAAAATGCCATATAACTTTAAAATTTTATTCAATGTAAATGAAAGGAAATATATATATATTTTTTTTAATTTTAATATAGCGTTATCATTTTTTTATAAATTTAGCTTATATCCACTTATATTTTGCTTGCATTGTAAATCATCATCATCATCATCATCCCAAAACATGTTTTCAGGCTATAAGCCTGTTCCGGCCTCAATCCATCTTTTTCGCGGCCTTCCTCTGTCTCTTTTCCCCCTTGGTTTATAATTAAAGGGTGCCCTTGGTATACGATCAGTATCCATCCTTTCAATGTGGTCCCTCCATTTCCTTCTGTAATTTCCTATTTTATTTAATATTGGTATAATTTCAAGCTCTCTTCTGATGTAATCATCCTTTATTTTGTCTATTATTGAACATCCCTTCACACTCCTCAAAAATTTCATCTCTGAGGATTATATTTGTCTTTCATCATTTTTTGTGAGTGTCCATGCCTCACTTCCGTATAATAAAGTTGGTATTGTCATTGTTTTAAAAAAATTTACTCTTGTGTCTTTTCTTGTATTTCGAAGAGTTCTTCTTATAGTACCACAGATGTATTGAAAGTTATAGAGCTTATTTTGTATATCGTTGTCATAGTCATAAGATATATCACATCCTAAGTAATTAAAATGTGAAATCTGCTCTATTGGTTTATTTTCTAAAATAATTTTTGTTCTTATAGGATCTTGGCCCCTATATGCCATTACCTTTGTCTTATTCTTTGAAATCCTTAAATTATAATCTTTTCCAATTTTGTTTAAAGTAAAAATTGCACGTTGTAAATTGTCTTCATTATCCTGAAATAAACAAAGATCATCTGCAAATAATATATTGTTAAACAGGATGTTTCCCAGATCTATTCCAGTTTTGATTTGATTTTTCCAAATTCTCATAACATAATCAATATATATATTAAACAGATGTGGTGATAAACTACATCCTTGTCGTACACCTTGATTAATGATTATCTTCTCTGAAACTTTAAAACCCAGATCCAAAACAATGAAAGTTTCTTTATATAGGCTCTTAATACATTTGATGAGATGGGGAGGGTATCCCATGTAATCCATAATTTCCCCTAATTTTTCTCGATCTACTCGGTCAAAAGCTTTTTCGAAATCTATAAAAGCAACATGCGTTTCCAGATTGAATTCTCGACGTTTTTCAAAAGGCTGTTTCAGAGTGAATATACACTGTCTATAAAAGGTCGTCCTTTCCTAAAACCATTTTGTTCCTCTAGTAATAGAGAATGCGAGATATTTTTCAACCTATTACTTAAATTCTTGAATAAATCCTATATCCAGTGTTCAGTAGGCTAATGCTTCTGTAATTATCACATATATTACGATCTCCCTTTTTAAATAAAGACATAACTTTAGCGATTTTCCAGTCATCAGAAATTACACATTGTTTCCAGCACAAGTTAATGAGATGTAACAATCTGGTCTTTATAATAGGGTCTGCATATTTAAATAATTCAGAATTTATTCGATCAGTTCCAGTAGCCTTTCGATTTTTTCCTCCCGCTGGTGTTCCTGCCTTGTCGGGGCGGTGAGGCTTGCGTGCACCAATGACCCAAAAAGCTATACCGGCGGTGGCGTAGCCACTGCTAGGGTCTCCCAAGCCGGACAGGTCAGAGGGTAGGTACTAGACAAAAAGGAACACCCTGGTCCTCCAAGTGGGGGGTTGTGCGCAAGGCTGATTCCCTAGCCACTTAAAAAACATTATTACTCATAAGCCTCGAAAAGAAAAACATGCATTGCAAATAAAGTGAGTATTTCTTTTCAAATGTAACTGTGAGGGCTTTTTCTTGAAATCTTTACACACTTAAAATTAGAACTGATCAAAACATCATTGTTGGAACACAATTCATAATAAAATACGAAAGCGTTATCTTAAAAAAATAATTAACATTAGCGTAACAAGGAGAATCGTTAATTTTCTAAATTTTCTGCTTCATGAAAGTATGACCTACTATATAAAACAATATCCATTTAATTTAAAATATTGATACTCTAAGCTCTAAGGACATTAATCTACAATTATGCGTAGTTATGAGTGTAGAGAGTAAAAGTTTTATTTCCGAAATTTGACCAGCGATTTGGTACATTTCACCAATGGGCGTTGATTATTTATTTTTGATTCAGATGTTCAGCTCCGATAAACTTTATGAAATAAGCGGCATCTTTCTTTTTTGGAACGGTTACTGGTTCAATTTATATTATTTCAAGATGTATTCGATTCTTTAAGCCATTTGATGATTGTTAAACAAAATGCTTCTAAGAAGATGAAGTACAACTTCATTTTAAATAAATACAAGTGGATTTTAAATAAATACAACTGGGACGTTTTCATATACAGAAGAGAAAATTTAAAACAAAGAACCATTCAATGAATACCGAAACTAATGATATTTAAAAATTGTATTTTAAAAAGAATTTTTAGTCGATAATTACTTTTGGTATATATATATATATATATATATATATATATATATATATATATAAATGTTTTAATAATTTTAAAAAAAATTTTTTACTCTTTAAATGTGATTTTTTAGAATAAAAAATAAAAAATCTCTCATTTTTTTATATAAACTCCATATTGTGTTTTATGCCTTGAGATAAATATATAACATTTAAAATTAATCATTTAAAGAAGTAGTATTTTGATTTTAAAAACTAAAATATAGTTTTAAATCCATCTTTAGAGAATGGATTGATGAATGGATGATATATTCGTTTATTGAACATACGATCACTATAAATGTACCAGAAAATGCGCAGTATAATAAAAAGCCCTTTTCAATAAAGATTTTATACAAATTAGAAAAAGTTCAGCTAAAAAGCTATTACTTTAAAAGTATTTTAGCATATCAGATACAAAATACCGATGCTTTGCTTAAGGTTGACCTAGGGGTATGTTTCAAATAAAATTTTTGTATAAATCTGAAGTTATTCAAGCGAAGTAATATTATCTAGATAACTTTATGCTATAGTACGTAAAGAGAAATCTATCCTCTGTTTCTTTTTAAAATACACGTGTTGAAAGTATGCTCAATTTTTAAAAGGATCTTTTTATGCAGTTATAACAAACTCAATAAAAAAATAGATATAAAAATTTTCTGCGTTATACTCCTCGGGAAAGACGTTTCCCCCTATGATTGTAATAAGTATGTTCTTAGGGGGGGGGGGGGTTGATTTTTTAATACTTTAAGGCAACGGTTGTCAAACTAAGACACTCGACTCACCAATGAATCACTGAATAATCTATCACTTCTACAAAAAATATTATTACGAGGGAAAGTCGTTAAGTAAGTCACAAAAGATAATTAAATAATAACTTACAATGATATTCAATTCAAAACTATTTTTATTTCTCCACATTTTCTCCACCAATATTTATGCACTTATATCACCGTTTTATACATGTCCCAACACCAGCTGCATAACATTCTTTGGTTTGCTGTCTCATCTACATTAGGACTTCACGTTGAATCTTTTCATCATCTGTGAACATCATCTTGCTGCCAAGATGGTTTTTTAGTGGACTAAACAGATGAAAATCGCTTGGGGATTAGTCGAAGCTGTATGGAGGATGTTGAAGAAGTTACAAGACGGTGTTCACAGGTGATGAAAAGGTTCAACTTGAAGTCCTAATGTGGCTGAGACAGCAACCCAAAGAATGTTATGCAGGTGGTGTTGGGGCACTGATAAAATGGTGATATAAGTGCATAAATATGGGTGGATAATATGTTGAGAAATAAAAATAGTTTTGTAGTGAATATCACTGTAAGTTATTATTTAATTATCTTTCGTGACTTACTTAATAACTTTGGCTCGTAATTGCCGAGACTTTAGTTGAGGCTTTCACTGTGGAGAGACGTTTTTTGTGTCTGTCTGTTTTATGAAGGTATATCCCACGATAACTGCCGTACAAATATTTCGTTTAGCTTGAAATTAGGTAGACAGATTGATTGTGTATTAGGATTTAGCTGTATAGTTTTTCCTTTAATCGGTTGCCAGTCCTGTTAGCTCAGTACATAGAGCGTAGACAATTAAAATAAAAAATCTTGGGATCGACTACCGGTGGGTGTTTTCCCACTCAATTGGAAATATTTAGTTCGTATGGTAGGTATCTTTACCAATCAGTATAAATGAGTTAAAAATAATAAATTGTATCGACCTATACATTGTTTAATGGGGTTTCATTACCTGCGGTATATTCTAAAAATAATTATACGTGGCACACAAGAATGTATTGCTAATAAGGTATGATCAAGGTAATCAGGTTATCTGAGTGAAATGTATCCGCCGGTTGTCGGTTTAGATAGCTCAATAGGTAGAACGTTGACAATTTAAGGCAAAGATCTTGGGTTCGTGGGCATTTTTTCGTTCAAATGGAAAAAGTCAGTTCATTCATATTATTACCAATCAGTATTACTGAGTTTAAAATAATAAACTGTATATACGTATTCACCGTTTAATGGAATTTCAGTGCCTGCGGTATATTCCGTTCAGCTGTCTACAGGGCAAAACAGATGCTATTCCAAAATAAGGTTATCTGAGTGAAATGTGTTCGCCGGTTGTCCGTCCAAAAAGCTCAATAGGTAGCGTTGACAATATAAGTCAAAGGTCTTTGGTTTGATTCCCGGCATCGGCATCTTTTCATTCAGTTTGAAAAATTCAGTCCGTGTGATATCTTTATACATCAGTATGATTGAGTTAAATGTAATGAATTGTATATACGTATCTTCGTTTGATTTTCGTTACTTGCGGTATTTTCTGTTGAAGTGTCTACATGGCAGAACAGATACTATTCCCAATAAGGTTGTCTGAGTGAAATGTGTCCGTCGGTTGTTGGTCCAGGTAGCTCAATAAGTAGAGCATTGATAATTTAAGTCAAAGTTCTGTTTCTGACTCATAGTTGGAGAATTTTTTTCAATCAGTTGGTAAATTGCACTTTGTATAATATAAGGAAAAGTTTCGTATTGATATTTTTGTTCTAATTTTAAAAATGCGTATCTGATTTTTTTTTTCTGTAAAATTTAGCATTATATTCAGATTGACTTTTCTATATATTTAGGAGTGACTCATACTTTTCTTAACCTATAAAAATATAGCTGACTTTATTTGCTAATTTATTTCAAAGAAATTTTTTAAACCTATATTATAAAGAAAACACGTGTCCTTGAATAACGCCCACATCATATAGACGGTGGCAACGGTTTAAAGAATCAATTTTGCTTTTAGCGCAAACTTATAAACTTCTACCGATCATACAATTTTAAATGTTGCACCATCGAACAGGATAAAAATGCAGTTTCAAATGCAATTTTTTGTAAAACTGTATTTCAATTTACTGATTTTATGGTTTTTAATTAATTTTCAATCATATATATATATATTTAATTCTATCCCTATCACGTACGTTAATTCTATCTCTATTACGGAAGATTAATCAATAACTTACACCTAAAATAATATAAATAATTCAACATTTGTTTCTGGTTAATATTCTATAACGAAATTAACAATTCATCAGTATATAAATAAACAAATAAAATAATATAAATAAATTTAACAAATATGTAATTGAACTACGTGCTTAAACATTGAAATAATCACTATCAACAATTTTGCTGCAAGTAACGAACACTTTGGAGATTCTTTTTTCGTCAATTAAACTCTGGCATGCTACTAATATAAATTATCGCTTTTAATAAATTTCAAAACTTTATTTGAAAATGTAATAGATATTTTTCATAGAAACGTGCTTTTTGGTGTCGTTAGTTGCAATTTCCAAATATATATATATATATATATATATATATATATATATAAATATAAAACTTATATATATATATATATATATATTAAATTTAAAATTCTATTATTTCCACCTACGATCTGAACACCAGACAAGATGTTCTGTTACCCGGGAAGCTCATGTCGGAACTCATGGTATTTTTAATCCTAAATTATCCTTAAAATATCCAACATATTAAAAAAAATAATTAAAGTACAATCTCATTATTGTACAGATTTTAAGAAAAATACATTTTTAAAAATCATATTTGTGTCTTCAAAATCCGTTAATTTATTTGATAATTATTTAATCATATCTAAAAAAAGCATATCTGCAAATTTTGTTATATGATGACCTATAATTTACATTTTCTGTTTAAAAATTCTCTGTGTGGGAAAAATTATGAAAGACGTTACTTTTTAAATACGATTAATATTAATATAAAAATCACACAATTTATCTTTTTCTAATTCAAAAATTTTATACTTCAGTGTTAAAACAGGTAACATTGAAAATTAAAATTCTAATGAAATAAAAATAATAAATATAATTTCAATTAAAATACTGAAATATAATTTTAAATCTATATTTTAAATCATGAATAAGCGATAGTTTAGGTTTATTTAACAGAGTATCATTAAAACTACGTCAAAAAATAACTAGTCTGTAAAAAAGCATTTTTAATAACGATTTTATATATAGTAAATACAAATTATGCTGAAATTCCTCTTATTTTAAAAGTTTTTAGGCGTTAAGCATATTTAACACAAAATGCCGACAGTTTGCTTAAGGTCAGACCTAGGGATATTTCAACTTAAATTCTTTGGATTGAATCATCCAGAAAATTTTCATTCAAAACAATAAAATCTGAATTATTTTACAGTAGATTTAATACATGACTTTTCTTTTGTTTAAAAAAAAAGCATGTGAATAAAGAAAATAATTTTAATGAGAACATTATGCACTTTTAAAAAATTCTATTAATATAACTTATAATTTAGAACATTTCTGTATTATACGCCTTCGGGGCTGATATCTGATATTTTCATTCGCTTTCTTTATTAAACTGTCTCCAAAACCTTAAAATGATAACTTTTTACACGAAAATTATGCAATAAATTTTTTTAACCGTATATGAAAGATTATTATATTGATGAAAATTATCCTTATGTTTGAAGTTATTTGCCAAATTTACTTTCCTTATCTATATATTTTACATTATAAGCAGAGTTTAACTTGATTAATATGTATCCTTTCACTGTCTGATTAAATATTAGCTTACTTTATTTGATAATATTTTTGAAATAATCTTTTAACAATATCATTAATACAAAATTATATTTATTCTTAAATGTATGACATATTTTAAATGATTTAACTAAGGTACACACTCTACGTTGTGTAGATGTTTAAAAAAGGACAATTTAGAAAAAAAAATGTAAAATTTATTTAATCATAATTGTAACATTTCAGCTGTTATAGTATAAATATCTTGTCGAATTTCCTGTAAATAAAGCTCCTTCTGAATTCTATCTCTACTTGATGACATTTTTTAGATTTGTGTAAACATTATAAAATAATTGCATGAACAATGTAAGCAAACTAAAGCTAACCTAGATTGAATTTTCAACAGGAGATTCTAATTAATATACATTGTGTTTCTAAATGAATATCGGGGTTTTAACGCTTTGTAGTATCTATTATATAAAACTTAAAATTATACTTAATACATAAAATGAAAGAAAAACTTAAACAGTTTGTTGGTAGCTATGCATGCGCATTAGCACGTGATGTTTCTTCCGTCATCCGTTAGAAAGCGCTAGTAGCAAAAATGGCGACTAGTGAACAGAAAGCATTTTGTGTTCTGCAGTTTGCAAAGACCGAATCTGTAGTTACTGTGCAACGTGCGTTCCGGATATAGTTCAATGTGATCCCCCAAGTTGCAGCAATTACCCCACAAACACTAATTAACGTTTGGGAAGAACTGAGCTATCGACTTGACGTATGCCGTGTGACGAAAGGTGTTCACTTTGAACACTTGTAAGCTTGTAGGTAAAACTGTTTGAGTTGCTCTTTCATTTTATGTATTAATTATAATTTTAAGTTTTATGTAATAAATACTGTCAAGCGTTAAAACCCCGATATTCATTTAGAAACACCCTGTATCACACGATTGATGATGTATCAGTACTGATTTAAGATACCACACCAACGTTACCAGGACAGGAGAAATGAAAAATCCCGGAAAAGAATATAGCGAATTTACTCCTTTCGACACACGAAATCAAACTGAAACCTCGTTTAACAAGAAAGAAAAATCATGCGTCAAGCATAGATTATGAAACACTTTCCGACATTTCCCGAATACTAACAAAACTTCATGCATTAATAAGGTGAAAAGTGACATCTAAGTAAACAATTTGTAAAACACATAGCATATTTGAAAACCCAGTTTCAGTTATTACCATTAATAATCTGGAAAATATCAGAATATTTTTCTGCATGTGTATGTGTATATGATCAATGGATTTGTATGAATGCTACATAGTATGCTAGTTCAGTTAGGATCGCTCAGCACAGTTGAAAATTTCCATTCGGCAATTTCGATCAATTAACGACAATGTAATCGACATCTTTTGCGTATCCCTTTCTTTCATCTAAAGAATTTATACACACAAAGTAATATGCAAACAATTAGTTAAATTTAAAAAACGCGTGCGACAACTGAAACGCTCTTCCAGCAATTATTGTACACATATAGTACTGTACTGAATTATTTTGTGTGTCCCTTTAAATGCACTATGAACGCTATGCACTCCACAATCTATAATTAGCATCATCTAATGCACTTCAAAGATATATATAAATTTCAATATGCTTGAAATATATTAACATTATTAAAATACATTATAAACGATTTTTCTCCGTAGGCCGTAATATAACAGAATTTTTTTTAATGTCCCTGTAAATGAACAATAATTGCTACACATTTCATTTTCAATACCGAACATGCCATAGTAAACCTCAATAATATATATCAATTGCATGACAATCCGAATATATTTAAGCGAGTTAGAGCACGGACAGGCAGACAGACAAACCGAATTCATAAACACTTTTCAACTATGTTGGAAAGTGTTAAAAACAGTTTGTGAAATAAATGTCGTCAGGCTGCATGTGATTAAATTAATATCGAATTCAATTTCAGTAATTAAAATCTTCGCATATTCCTCATGCGAAAATTACGTGAATCTTTGTTTTATACCAAAAATTACATTCAAAAGGTGAGGATGGGAATAATATTCAAAGATGTAAATTATCCAAGTAAATATGATGTCATATAAGATTCGTAGGATCTTATCCGGTTGGATCCAGTGGATCCTATATAGGACTGTCTTTTAATCTTGATATTGCTTATAAATTTTAATAAGCATCTAAAGGGACAATAACACTTACTAAATCCTATGTAAAGAAAAGAGCTATAGCTCTTTGTAATAACTGCAATACAAAAAAATTAATGCAATAATAAAAAAATTGTAGTCTTGCTGTTCAAGTAACTTCTGGAGCATGTCCAATATTTAAAAAAGTAATTTTGACAACAATTACAAATTGATATTTCTGCAAGAGATAAAAAAATGCAATAGTTACGTGATTTCGTAGTTTATATTTCATTTTTTTGATTTTCCAGAATGCAAATAATCAAATTAAAGCAAATTAATACGAAAAGTAATTATTGAAATGGTTTCAGTAGCTCTAGAGAAAAAGTTACATCAATAGTCATTATTTTTCCAACTAAATTTTTTTTACAAAAAATAGTAATGAGAATAATTAAGATAAAGATATGTTTCAAAATTTTTGCTCTTTCTAAGACAGAAAAGTATATTGAAATTATTCAATATTCAAAAAATCTATATTCAAAAGATTAAATACATAATGAGCAAATATTTAAAAACGTCTAAGTTAAAGGTCAGCACATTTGATTAAAATTAAAGTTCAATTTTAGCTGTTTGCTGTCATGAATATAGCATTCCAAATAAGACGTTTGCTTTAATAGTTATATCTTTACTAAAATAGTTATAACATTTTATTCATAATTCCTGTATTATTTTATACAATTATTGAAATGTGGATGCTATATTTCTCCTTATAGTTAGGTTTAATTTTGACTGTTCCAATTTCTTTAACCATCTGCAATAAACCGTTAGGTATCACGATTACAAATTTCAGTTTGTGCGAGCATCCTAAGCAATTTTTTTATATTGAAAATTTCTTGTTTTACTTTTAAATTGTTTCTCTGAATTTTTTCACAAATTTTTTTTGCATTAAAATTCAAATAAAAACACACTTGGTTGTATTGTTGTTATCTACTGTTTAGTTCCTTCTGTATTGTTTCTTCTTTGAGTTCTCGGTTAGAAATTTCGGTACTTCTCTATTATCCCGTCGACCACTTTTCATAACAAAAAACTATCGCCAAACTGTAAGATTAAACGCCAAAAATGCAGTTCCATTTACATGTCAGAAGCATTATACGTGTTTGTTATGTCATCAAGTGGTTTTTAATTCGACATTTGCGTGTATTTTTCAATATGTTTTACTGATTTATTAGTTATTTCATTAATTAAAATAACAAATGTGTCCTTAAATTCTTACATTTTATTTATTTCTTATTTTGATATTCCAATGGCAACGTTCTCCCGTTTATTTGGCGTTACAGTTTGGCGATAGTTTTTTTGTTATGAAAAGTGGTCGACGGGATAATAGAGAAGTACCGAAATTTTTCCATGCTCATCATTCGTAAATTTAATAACTTTATTTGAATCAAAGTAATTCAGTGCTTTTAAGTAAATTTTGAGTGAAAATCCTACGAATTTATTATAGTGAGAAAAATGTCTTGCATCCCATCATATGCATTAATTTCGAAACCAGCCAGAGCAAATATAAACATAACGATGTGCATTATATTCATTCGTCTGACCCCACCTCGTTGAAGCCCAGACGGTTGGAAGCAATTTATCAACCGAATATATTTTATTATATACATATATATATATATATATATTTAATGCTGTGTATATAAAATTCATGACAAAAATGTGTAAAGTCAAGTATTTCTTTTCTACTTTTTCCTCTTTCTGTTCAAAATATTACACGATTGCCGCTGCACAGCTGCAATATTGCTCGAAATAATCTTAGAATTTCAGAACGCATTTTTTTTTTCTTTTGACATTTCAAGAACTAAACAGAAGGCAGCTTAAAAATTGAATAAAATTTGATACATATTTATACGTTAGTTAGATCGTCCTAAAAGTTTCAGACAACGCAACGTCCTCTATCGGTGATATATAGGAACTAAACCATAGAACTGCAGTAAAAGTATTCCAGACGTCACACATCAACCTCCGGCATGAATAACTTTAATAGTGGTCAGCATTTACTTCTTACTAAATTATAACAAGTTGGAAATTGTACGTCAAACGTGACAAATGAGGTGCGTTCGTACTATAGCTAGTTATATAAATATTCAGATCTTAATGATTTTTAATTCTGTGAAATGAATTATATCGTCTGCAGATTAATTTCTGTTATGAAATAAATATCTCGATCGCTTGACGATTAAACCTCGGAATCTCCTATAAGAAGAAAGCACCGATTTTTTTTAAATTCAAATTTCTTCATAAATATTTTTATTAATATCTTGTAAAAATTTTTGAAATGTCTCAAAAAATTTGAAATGTTTCGACAAAATTCTGCAAAGATAATGTATCTTAAATTTCAAACCATTCGTTTGGGTAGTTTTTGTGTTGTTATATGCGGACAGACAAACGGACGAAAGGACAGACAGACGAACGTACGGACAGACAGATAGACGGACCAGACAACGACAATAGGTGCTACGTATTTATATAATTGCGAACGCACCTAAAAACCGTCAGTAAGCTTACAGACTTAACATTTTAATTACTAACGGAACATACCGTGTGTATTACAATTTCCAAACGGTGATAGATATTTAACAAATTCTTGCAGGAGAGTAATGTATGATGTCAGGAGTTTTTTTTACTGCGATTCCTGATTTTAATTCGAATTATCAGCAATAGATGGTGCTACGTGCAAAAGACATCCAATCGAGATAAAAGCAGAAATCACCCAGCCACGGAGGAAAATAGATGGAGGGGAAAGTAACGTTGACATTTTACAATACAGTTTTTCTCCTCATAGATGGCGCTACGGTAAACTGACGGCGATCCTAACCTGCTTTTCAATGCGAAAAGCATTCATTTTTTAAATGTTTTTGATTGAAAATTTGAACTTTAAAAAAGTCAAATAAGTAGAAATTTCATTAAAGAAAGTTTTCTTCACACCATGCATATATTTTAATAGATATTTGGCGTTTGAATTGCTAACTCTTTAAATAAAAGTTCATCCTGACAGAAACATCTGGATAGTCATTTAAAAACAAATATCAAGGATATTGTACCGCGAAGAAATACGGAATGGACGTATAATTTTTAGAGATTAAAAGTATTATTCAAATTTTCTGGAATAAGTTTTAATCTTGCGTATATATCGATAACCTTTGAATAATTTAATAACTCATAACTTTTTATATCTATGCAATTAATATTATGTACATTTAAAAACAAATTTTTATCTTAATTATTTGGGAAATAAAACTTGAATAAATAATAGGGTATATAAACTAATTTTTGCAAGAATCGTAAATTGTGACTTTAATATAATGTTAGTAATGAATGGTCCAAAAACTCTCATTTTTTTGTATCATATATAAATGCTTCCTCTTTCATACACACTGCTGCAGATAGAAAAGGTAACATGCTTACCTTACAATTTGAAAATTATACAATTATTAAAAACCATGTATACTTAAATCTTTTTTTCTTTGTGAATATTAAATTTTTTTATTTAAATGAGTTTTTTTTCATAATTTACAATCAATAAAATCTTTTGATTTAATTGAACAGCCGAGTAATCAAATTAAATTTTTAAATTGCACTTATGAGAGAGGCAAATATATATATTTTTTATAATGAGTTCTTGTGCTTGCACTTCTGAATGAAGCCCCAAAATACTTTTTAGTTTACAAATGAATTACATTGATGGATACAATAATGATTCTGATGTCACCGGACCCAAACTGGTCCAGTCACTTTATTTTTTTTTAAGCACAGTTTTATCAAACTAAAAAGCACATTTTAAGATTTGTTCTTTGATTAAGATGAAATTTTTAGGACCCCCCCCCCTCCCTTTCCATGCACAAAAATAAATAAATAAAATTATAGATATTTAACTCCTTAAAAATACCTCTAACTAATAGAATTCAGTTTTAAATGTAGTTTTATAATTTTTCTGTTGTAACTGCCCTTTTATCTATTTAAAATTAAATCTTTTGGTTGAACTGAACAGCTAACTAAACAAATTAAATTTTTAAATTGCACTTACATGAATCTAGTTAGAACAAGATTAGAAAATCTGCAGATAACATTTTTTTACTTACTAATAAAAAGCACTCACCATTTTAGATCTAAACATACTTTAAAAAAAATTTCCTTCGATTTTTCTTTTATTTATCTCATCATCATAGCCCGATCTATATCCGGAATAAAACATTTAAACCCCATCTTAAATTTATCACATATAATTGCTGTAATTAAAAATAATCGAGTAAAATACTTTCGGAATTTAACATGTAATCTAATGACATTCTGTTTAAAGGCCGCCGCCAAATTTTACAGCGCCCTCTTTCGTTAAAAAAATATGACTTGCATTTACGATATCCTCGCCTATTCTAGTTTCCGCTCCAGGTTGTTTCTCCGTGCACCCAGCATTGATGTGGAGGAAGGAGGTTCAATAGATGGAGTGGGTCTCATTCACAAATAAAATTTTATTCAGCATCGGGCCCTAAGTACAGCGCCTAGAATAAATAGTGTGGAAACCGGCTATCCTTGTAATGCTTTAAAAAGTGCTAAAAAGTTGTAGCCTATAAATGTGCAAAGGTGCTCATACGATAATGTTGCAACCAAAGACAAAAAAATGCGTATTACGTTTTTTAGCCATGTTTTCATAATTTTAAAAAAGCTTATAAAAATCACTGTCAGAGGAGAAAAGGATATAATTTAAGTATTTAAAATACTTACTACCAGTCGAAACATTCTAATACAATATCAAGAGCTAGCAGATGGCGCTGCGATCCCATCGTAATCTTTTCAGCAACGTTGTACATTTATTGGATTCAATTTTTTTGTACTATTTTGAAGCAGATTTCCACACTATGTATTCTAGGCGCTGTACCCTAAGTACAAGATGTTATTAGCGAATGAGATCGAGTCCATGTATTGAATCTCCTTTCTTCGCATCAAAGCTGGTTGATTTTAGTTTTGGTCTGGATTGCACTCCTATCGCTCACACAGGTAATTCGAACTAAAATCAGTAATCGCAGTAAAAAACTCATGACACCATACATTACTAGCCTGCAAGAATTTTTTTAAATATCTGTCGCCGTTTGGAAGTTA
Source organism: Maratus michaelseni (assembly GCA_963931845.1). Taxonomy (NCBI): domain Eukaryota; kingdom Metazoa; phylum Arthropoda; class Arachnida; order Araneae; family Salticidae; genus Maratus; species Maratus michaelseni. The sequence continues at coordinate 341,210,231 of OZ007589.1, read as the reverse complement.
TTGAATTTTAAAATTAGTCAGTTCATTTTAGGGTACCCGGTATATGTCCCTCTGATCGCCTGCAATTTTTAAATGGAAAAACGGATGATTTTAACTCCCAACAAGTGACTGCGAATAAAATGTACAAAGTAACTGCAGGAGAATCACCTACATATGGGAAGGATTCAAGGGAGGAATAAAAAGAGAAATAGAGGTTCTTTGTCACTTTTATGAATTTCACATGAAATATAAATTGATATTCAAAGGGTTGGCTGGAAAATCTTTGTAACAAAATATCTTCCATGAAGCAGCCCAATGCTCTTCAGAGAAACACCCTAGCTGCCAGTATTATACCATAAAATCAACAATTATTTTTTTGCAGTGTAGATTTCACTTTAGTAATATATACACTGAAAAAAAATGACACTTTCAAATCTGAGTAAATCGATGTTTTCATTTTGTTATGAAACTTTTTGTATCAAACAGGACCAGTATTATATCGTAAAATTAACAGTAATAAACAGTAAAATAAGCAGTTATACAATGTAGCGTATTACTGCTTATTTTACTGTTTATTACTGTTAATTTTACGGTATAATACAAGCAACTGGGGTGCCAGTATTATTATTTTTTTGCAGTGTGTATATTTGCAGTATATATATAATAATGAATGCGTAGCATGTATCTACATGTATAGGAATACATAAAATATAGTCGGTTACAATACCGTATATGAGCGATAATTACTGCAAATGCGTTTTAAGTTGTATGCATTTTTAAGGTTAAAACAAAATTTCCCATTATGTAGTAAATATAAATTCTATAGATCATCTACAGTGTTACACAAAACAATTCGTAAGCATCAACATCTATGAACGTGAAATGCTCAATATGTTAACTGGATTATGCCTTACTAACTGAACTATATTTTATTATTCTAACATGTTTGAAGAATATAAAAAATGTCACATGCAGGGTAGCACAAAATAAATTGGATGTATTGCTGACTATGAATGGTAAGTTGGTGAAAGTGCTTTTTTAAAATATGTTATGTATTTTTTAGCTGAATGAAATTTTAGAATAACACGTTATGCGTATAAAACTGTGTAACAGATATACAGAACTATACAAAAGGCATTGGATACAGTACAGTCTATGGTTGTTAATTGCTGGCGGGAAATGAATTTTCAAGTATGTTATGCCTTTTCTAGATGAAATAAATTTCAGAATACAAAGTTCATTAGATCATATACAGGGCTGCACAAAAGTATTCGAGTAACTTAGAAACTATCGCATTTACTAATGTGTTCTGTGCTTTGTAAATTGTTTATTTATATATTGTCTTTCATCGCATCAAAAGATAAAGTTTAGTTACAATATTCTCGTAGTTTTGGAAATTGTTTCATGAACTATGTTTGATGCATGATTTTTTGCTTTTTTTATTTTTATTAGAAAATTATGTCTTCTTTTAACTGTGATTATTTAATGTAAAATGCTTTTTCTGATGTAAGAACTCTGACGTGATACTTACATATATAAACTTGGAGAGGCATATCTCAAGGGATAAGTCGTATGACATTTAAAGTTAATCTTTTAAAAGTAATAAATTTTTTCATTAAAAATACCAAAATCTAATTTAAATCTTTCCATTGAATCGAATCATAAATAAGTGACATTCTCATTTCATTCAACATACGATCACTGCAACTATGTTAGACAATATCAAGTTCTATATAAATTCTTATTCAATAAGATAGTATATATAGATTAAAAGAAAATATCTGTAAAAATGCTTTTACTTTTCAAGTATTTAGTCATTTAACGTATCACTAAATACTGATGGTATGCTTAAAGTTTGACCTGGGGATATTTTAAATTAAACTTTAGATTAATCCGATGTTTTTTATGGACAGCAATAAAGTATAGCTTGATTTATGATAGATTAACTAAAGGGTAAGTGAGAATATTTTCTCTTCTAAAAAATATGTGAATAGCAAAGTAAAGTGAATTTCTAAACATATTTTTTCTTTTTCAATTTCTACTAAAATAGGTTTATTTAAAATCTTTTCATTTTATACTCCCTCAGGATAGATTATCTTCCATTATCACATCCTTTTATGCAAAATTTATTTATAATACTTCAAACTTAAAATTTTTTGTAAAAAAATTTATGCAGTGAGTATTTTTAGTAACTTTGTTGCGATGGATGTGCAAAGCAGTTTGGCAATGTCACAGTAAAATAATATAAAGTTATACTATGTTTTACAATTAAGTCTTTAAGATCTGAAATATATATATATATATATATATATATATATATATATAGGTACTTCTCTATTATCCCGTCGACCATTTAATAACAAAAAACTATCGCCAAACTGTAACGTCAAATAAACGGGAAAACGTTGCCATTGGAATATCAAAATAAACAAATAAATAAAATATAAGAATTTAAGGACACAATTGTTATTTTAATTAATGAAATAACTAATAAATCAGTATAACATAATGAAAAATACAGGCAATTGTCGAATTAAAAACCACTTGATGACATAACAAACACGTATAATGCTTCTGACATCAAGTAAATGGGACTGCATTTTTGGCGTTTAATCTTACAGTTTGGCGATAGTTATTTGTTATAAAAAGTGGTCAACGGGATAATAGAGTAGTACCATACATGTATATATATATGTACAGTAGAACTCCAATTATCCGAACTCCAACTATCCGAATCGCTGATTATCCGAATCGCTTTCAGAATTTCAGAAAAAAACAAATGAAGACGGAAACGTACTGCGATTCCCAAAATAATGATTCTGTCTACGCGCGCTACTGTCTTTCCCGCCGCGAAGACCCTGCGTTTCAAAGAAGAATACACGGGACCATCAGCTAGTGAAGAATTTGCCGGGCTTGAAACTGCGTTGAAGTAGATGGAGCGTCAGCCCGAGTGTGACCAAATGCAACTTCTGACTGTCAAGCGGATGCGCGACTTGGCTCCCCGAAAACGGATGAAGACTGTCAAATAGCTCACTTTGACCGATATGTTCAGCAAGTAATGAATTTCATATACGGTACAGTACGTACATACTGTACTTAGTGTACATAGTGTACAGCACTTGTAAATACGCTTGACATGTAATAGTGTAATAGCCTTTTCATTTAATTAATTAAAAGCTATTTTTCTTTTAAAATGTTTTTTTTTCTCCCATTTTCAACATACATACAGTAATTAATTAAAATGTACCCCTGTTTTAGAAAAAATCCATTTATCCGAATTTTTGATTATCCGAATAGGCTCCGGTCCCAATTGATTCGGATAATTGGAGTTCTACTGTATATCAAAGATAGTTATTTCGCTTATATATTTATCGTTGATGTCGTGATATATATAGATAACTAGCCGGCCGCTTCCGTGTGGAGACAACTTGCCTTCTGCAGCTTATAGACCGGACTTCGCTTGGTGCTCAAAAAGCGCATTTTACATGCAAACAGAAAAACATGAATAAAATACTTTATTTTAAACTAGACGATAATAGCTATTAAGAATCTAAAAACAGTACGTAAATAAATATTTCGCGACAAAAATAATTTTTATTTTCATAATCCCCCTGACCAAGACCCGCTTGGCTCTGCCCATGCTTATCTAGGGGAATGGAAGAGCTTTGAGATAAAATACTCAAATATAGTACAGTAGAACTCCAATTATCCGAACTCCAACTATCCGAATCGCTGATTATCCGAATCGCTTTCAGAATTTCAGAAAAAAACAAATGAAGACGGAAACGTACTGCGATTCCCAAAATAATGATTCTGTCTACGCGCGCTACTGTCTTTCCCGCCGCGAAGACCCTGCGTTTCAAAGAAGAATACACGGGAACATCAGCTAGTGAAGAATTTGCCGGGCTTGAAACTGCGTTGAAGTAGATGGAGCGTCAGCCCGAGTGTGACCAAATGCAACTTCTGACTGTCAAGCGGATGCGCGACTTGGCTCCCCGAAAACGGATGAAGACTGTCAAATAGCTCACTTTGACCGATATGTTCAGCAAGTAATGAATTTCATATACGGTACAGTACGTACATACTGTACTTAGTGTACATAGTGTACAGCACTTGTAAATACGCTTGACATGTAATAGTGTAATAGCCTTTTCATTTAATTAATTAAAAGCTATTTTTCTTTTAAAATGTTTTTTTTTTCTCCCATTTTCAACATACATACAGTAATTAATTAAAATGTACCCCTTTTTTAGAAAAAATCCATTTATCCGAATTTTTGATTATCCGAATAGGCTCCGGTCCCAATTGATTCGGATAATTGGAGTTCTACTGTATAGCCTAAGATACATGCCGATCATTGTAGATGGGCACCGTGTTTTCACGCCCATACATTTTTGTATGGTGATCACAATATTGGGGCCCTGTGTGAAAATCAGCCATATATCGTTACTACATCGATCCCTATCATGGGGCCCTGTGATTTTTGCGTGCATAAATCGTTAAAATGACAATAATTTTAACAGTAGGTTTCATGCGTACAAACTGGCAGTCACTACGACGAAGCCTTGTCTTACCGAGCACATAAATAAGGCTATCGGTATTTAAATCGCGAATTTTTACTTCCAAAAATGCACTTTGAGAGGAAGTGGAAATGTACTATATTTTGTATTAAAATTGAAATCCAATCGCTAAAAGACGAAAAACGTAAAAACAATTTATAAAATATGAAAAAAAAAAATCTTGGAAAAATGTCACGCAAAATATCTAATAAAAAATCAGCAATAATTGTCTTATTCGTATAATTTTCCATAATTAGGTTCATAGCCGAAGTTGGTGACAAAATTGCTGAAATACTTCTTTTACCATTTTTTAGTAGATTTGTTATGCTGAATTTTATACTATTAACTAAAATGGCTGCTGAGATAGGGCGAAATGACCTAACATTTTCACCTCCGTTTAACCCCTTGGTGGATGATTTTCTAAAATCGTTGAAATATCTATTTAAGTAGATTAGTTATCCCGAATTTCACGCTTTTTATTAAAACTGCTACTAAGATACGGTGAAATGGCCTAAAACTTTCTACCCCCATTTAGCACCCTTAATGTTTGAATTTCTAAAGTCACTGAAATACGTGTTTAACTATTGTTTTAGTAGATTTGTTATCCTAAATTCCACGCTTTTACATAAAACTGGTGCTGAGATATGGTGGGCGGAATGTCCTAAAACGTACGATCCCCCCCCTTCCCCCCATTTAACTCCCTTATTTCTGAACTTCTAAAACCGCCGAAATATGTGTTTAACTATTTTTTTAGTAGATTTCTTATCCTGAATTTTCCGCTCGTACATAAAACTGCTGCTGAGATATGGCGAAAAGGCGAAATGACCTAAAACTTTATCCCCCCATTTAACCCCTTTATGGTCATATTTCTAAAATCACTGAAATACATATTTAACTATTTTTCTAGTGAGTTTGTTATCTGAATTTCAAGCTGTTACCTAAAGCTGCTGCTGAGATATGGCAAAAAGGCGAAATTCCCTAAAACTTTTGACCACCCGTTTTAGTGGTTGAATTTCTAAAATCGCTGAAATACGTGCTTAACTAATTTTTTGGCTGATTTGTTATCCTGAATTTCATGCTCCTATGTAATACTGATCCTGAGATATAATGAAAATGCGAAATGGTCTAAAACTTTCGACCCCTATTTAACTCCTAAGTGGTTAAATTTCTAAAATAGCTGAAATGCATGTTTAACTACTTTTTTAGTAAATTTAGTATCCTGAAATTCACGCTCATACCTAAAACTGCTGCTGAGATATGGCGAAAAGGCGAAATGCCCTAAAGCATTCGACCCTCCATTTAACCCCTTATGGGGTTAATTTTCAAACATGCTTTCTTAGTGGATGCCTACATTGTGTAAGAAACATGTCTTTCATACTTCGTTGTCGTAGGTGTAACGGTTGAGGCTCGGCATTGATTATGAGTCAGTCAGGACATGTTCTTTTATAAGTATAGATATATAACTTTCTTTACCAACATTTCATACTTTTTATTTACAACAATCAATTTTTGCAACATACACATTATGAACATCTAGGTATAGATCAGTTTCAACTGACGTCACACCCTAGCAACCACCTTAGCAACTAGGTTTGTTTTTTGTTTGCCCATCAAAGATGGTGGATTGTGATTGGTTGGCTCGTAATACAGGCTACAAATCCACGATTATGATTGGTTGATAACTTTTGGTGGGCTGGTGATCACGTGGTTGAAACTGATCTATAACTTCTTGTGGGATATTGCTTAAACACGCCAAATAGGAATTCCCAGCATGTTGGAAATTGAGGTAATTAAACTATGGAGATACGTCGAAAAGAGGACATAATGGGATTAAAGGAAAATGGACATATTAAAGAGTCGTTACCGACGTTATACGTTATAAATATACTTTAGTGAGCGACTCAGTTTTGAATGTGTACATCTTGTCTTGCGAATTCACTTTCGTGCGTGAATCTTAATCTTGTACTGAATGACTCGGTCTCTTTGGGACATTCATTTGTGACTTACGGATTTATAATAATTATTCTTTACACGTGTCTGTTTCAGATACATTGTGGAGTTTTTACAGATCGTGTGGGTTTTTGAACGGACCTTCCCGATACACGACAATCTAGTGCTGTGTAAGCCGGTTTTTAGTTTGATTGATGAGCGATATTGGAAACAAATTGTAGTATCTCTCACTTGGCAAGTGTGAAAAGTTTTGATTAATTTCAACAGAAATTTTGAAATCCACGTCACTTCGATTATATTTAGACAATGTATTGATTTAGCCACCCCTAAAAGATATTACTTTGTTTAGACCTTTTTGAAAGCAATATGATATCCTTCTAACTTAAATTGAGCTAAAATTTCGAATTAAAATCACTCCTTTCAAATATCCTATTTTACTTTGTTAATTCGCTGTTGTTATTTCTTTTATAAAAGCTTGTGTGTCCAAACATTGCCTTCAACGACATCTCTGCCGTTATAATGTGAAACGATTTTGTCATAAATTAGAAATCGGAGTTGGTTAAAAGTTAGGTAATACTAAATATTCTTCATCTATGTTGAGGAGTTTCGAGTTCACTGAGAATACGTTTTATAAATATGAGATAAATTGAAATCGAAAAAACAGAATAAGAAACAAATTGAATACTAGTCAAAAGAAAACGATATTTTGACATTGTTATAATTTTTTTAGAAAATAAGAAAGTAATTAAATAATTTAACCCATTCGCTGCCAACCACGAGTATACTCGTAGTTGTTTTTCAATCTAAAATTACGAATTCGTACCGGAAATTTCGAAAGAAGAATTTTTATTTTATGTAATCACGAAATGGCTGTAATTAAATAAAGTAAATATTGCTATTAGTATTTTCTGGTTTGAATTTGAATTTTCTAAACAAAATAAAATTCCGGTAATTTTAACCCGGCAGTAAACGTGTTAAAATTAGGGGTAATTAATAATATCGTTAATATCTCTTATCAAACATTTCCTCTCAAGCGCATAAATGTTAGGCAACTAGATATATAGAATGAAAAATAAATAGATAAAAATATAAATTTGAAAGTTGTAGATAAAATTGATATTCGTTTCAATACTAATATCTCTTTTACAACTCTATTTAAATATTGGTTAATTTAACATCTATTGCAAATATAATTATATACACTGCTCAAAACAATTAAAGGATATTTGAAGTTTTATATAAAATAAAGATATAAACGAAATTTTTTTTGCCGAAAATAGAAGAAGAGAATCACAAATGCAAATTTTTCTGGTTTTCAAACTGTGGAGTATGCAAACTTTGAGTTCGACGTCAAAAACGTCGCTTCAGCGGCAGCGAATGAAATTTGACTTTCAACTGGATAAAAGAGAATGAGGACAAGGATGATCGGCATTCAGTGATTGCTTTGTTTCGATGAGTACGATGTCTCAGCGAAGTCATTTGACAGATTCAGAAGCTTGGAGAATTGTTGGTAGGTTAGAAGGGGGCCAAACTCAAGCCGAAGTAGCGCAAGCCATTGGAGTGTCACAAAGTGTCATTTCCAGGATCTGGAACCGTTTCTTGGAGAGTGGATGTGCAGGCCGAAGACCAGGGCAAGGTCGTAGATGGGCAAAAACGCCCAATGAAGATCGGTATTTAGCGTTAACAGCTCGGAGACACCGAAACATGAACGCTACTCTTCTCCAACAACACCTTCGCTCGGCTACCTGAGTAAGCCTCTGCCTGAGTGAGCTTCTGGCCTGAGTAAGTAGCCTCTTAAGAGTGACCTATATAAAGTGCATACCATATTTTGACTATTGAATTCTGTACATCTATTGCACTAGCATAGCAATGGGGGCAATTTTGGGGTTAAAACCCCTTCCAGAGTATTTCAAAAACTGATAAGATGTATAGAAAATCACTTGTCTTAAGGTAAAGTAATGTGTAAAAACCAAAGTAAAGAAAAGTATAAACAGCATAAAATGTCATTCTCAACTGTTTCAATGCTTTGTAATAGGGTCCTCTATTTAAACACAAAATAATTAAATAATAGGTTAGGAGCAATAGCACTAAAATAGTCATATGTTACTGCTATTGCTCTTCTTTTTTCTCTGAAGTCTAAAGAAGATGCTCTTTTATGAAACCTTTAAGCACACAAATGTTAAGTTTATTACAGCTATTTGTGCTTTTCATTACTTTTTGTCACACATCTTTTTTTTTTTTTTTAATGAGTAACAATCCCAGATGGGGATCCTGGCTGCGCTACTGCTTATTGTATACTTTATTTCCTTTTATTATACATATTTGATGTGTGTGTCTATATTTATTTATTTATCTTTTTATTTGCTAGAGAGAAAAGAAAGAATCAAGAAGAAAATAGACTTTACTCGAGCTGTTGATGATTATATTATTTTTTGTATGTAAATAAATAGAATTATTTAAACTGAATAATGTTTCATTTGTTTCAGAAAATATTGCCTGGAAATTGAGAAATACTTTTGTTTGTTTCAGAGTAAGTTATTAAAAATTATTATAAAGGAAAAACAGTAATTTAAATGATTACTGATTGATATTAAATTAGAAAATAAAAGTAACAACATTAGATTGTGTTTGCTCTGTCGCATATAGGAAAGTATTTCTCTTGGAGACAAAATGAAAAAAAAAAAAACAAGGCCACATAGAAATGGAAATTTTTATTTTTTTTAAATTAAAGTATTATTAGCTTTTAATTAGAAAGGAATTAGGGAATATTAGATGAGGAAATGCAAAGCTTACAATATTAAAATATATTATTAGTTAAAGTAATCTTTGGGATTTTTAATATCATATTTGTCACATTGTAATATGTAAAACCTATTTAATTAAGCTATTAAATGGGCAAGAAACTGCTATTACTTTAGCATAAAAATGTTCTTAAAAGATTATCATTGAATATATAAAAAGTTTCTTTTTGCACCATTAAGGAATTTAGTTTCAGAGAAAGTTATTAAAAATTATTATAAAGGAAAAACAGTAATTTAAATGAGTTAAATTAGAAAATAAAAGTAACAACATTAGATTGTGTTTGCTCTGTCACACATAGGAAAGTATTTCTCTTATAGACGAAATGGAAAAAAAAAAAAAAAAAAAAAAAAAAAAAAAAAGCATAGCTACATAGAATTTTATTTTTTTAATTAAAGTATTCTTAGCTTTCAACTAGAACACATATTGCAACAGTGTATAATATACAGTATATTGGAATTCTACATATTTGGTGTGTTAGCAAACACAGGTTTTTTTCCCCCCTCATACAGTGTATAGTTAGCTGATCCTGTACCAGTGAACTGTATTCAAAAGGTAAGTAACTGGAAATATAATTCAATATTTATTTTTCATTTGAAATTTTGTAACCAAAAACCCATATAAAAAGTAAAAATAGGAAAAGAATTAATATTCTGAAAAAAAATGTCATTCAAAGTCAATTTTCATCGTAATTTTATTATAAAAGATTCGTGAATGACAGCGAGTATATCCTTTTATAAAATGGTTTGTGCATTTGAATTTTTACATTGTCTTAATGTGATTTATTTTTAAATATAAAATTCTGTTTAATTTCTTTAAAAGGTAGTTAAAAAAGCAACATTGAATCTGAGAGCAATGTCTTTTACACACACGTGTGTAAAAAAGAGTTATGTTCAAGTTCACTACCAATAATTTTCAAATGTCTACGCCTATGTGCATAAGAATAATTTGAATACAAATAAAAGAAATTTTCCTAAAGAAAATTTCTTAACATAATTTAGGAACATTTTAATATGAAAATATGATCTAGTAATGTGGTGGATTGATTACAAATTTAACCCGTCAGCACACGCGCCCCTTTCCATTACGTTACTACACGCGCGGGATAAATTCTACCCCAGTCGGTTTTCTTGAGTCAATTTCCCGACGGTTTGATTATAAACAAAAATTTATATTTTGAAATAAACTGGAAATCAATAAAGAACATAATTTAACTTAAAATAGGACGTTCTTGCTTGAAAAAAAGTATAAAGCTCAGAATGATAACGAACGAGTTTCTCACATTTTAAGTAATGATTCTGAGCTGGGGTAGATTTTATCCCAGCGCGTGTGCTGACGGGTTAATATATATATATATATATATATATATATATTATACACACATATATAGTAAGATATATATTTGGACAGAATCGGTACAAATAAGGGTGCTATCTCCCCTAACTCCAAGGAATTTGATGTTTCAGATTATGTCAGTCATCACAGGTCAGAATAATAATTCTTTTTTTAGAATCAGAAATTACATAAACTCTGAAATAACTTGTCTGATTTGAATAAAATAGAAACATTTGCATTAAATAAACAGTTTAAGTGCACAAATTATCCGTCCTATTGCAATATTCTCAAAGTGAGACACATCATCAATGAGTACTTTGGTTAATTTTAAAAATATGAAGAAAAACTTATCAATTATTTCTAGGCTGTCCACAACAAGATTAAAAAAATAAAAATCCCCCCCCCCCCTCTCGAATAAAGTTCTGACATGGCACCCCTGAGTACAATGTTAAACACTCAGTAAAACTTAAAAAATAAAATATATTCAAATATTAGCAATTACTTTAAAGGAAAAAAGCAATATTAATTAAAATATAAAAAATAAAATAATTCAAATTTTAGCAATTACTAAAAGAGAACAATATAATTATTAAAATATGTAACTTGCTAAATGTAATAAGAATTCTTAAATATAATATAAGCTATTAAAATCATTCTTCTTTTTTTTTCAGTATATAAATATTAGACTAAAATTTAATTTCCCATCGAAACAAAAGAAAAGCCCAGTAGTAGTAAAATTTAAAAAATATATTCAAATTTTAGCAATTACTTCAAAGGAAAAAATATATATATATTTATCAAAATATGTAACTTGCTAAATGTAATATGACTTCTTAAATATAATATGGGCTAATAAAAATCATTATTATTATTTTTTTCAGCATATAAATATTAAGCTAAAATTTAGTTTCCCACACAAACAAAAGAAACAAACACTCAGTAAAATTTAAAAAATAAAATATATTCAAATTTTAGCAATTACTTTAAAAGAAAAAAAACAATACATTAATTAAAATATGTAACTTGCTAAACATAATATGACTTCTTAAATATAATGTAGGCTAAAAAATAGCATTCTTTTCCTTTTTTTTTTTTTTTTTTTTTTTTTTCCAGTATATAAATATTAGGCTAAAATTTGGTTTCCCACAAAAACAAAGGCAAAATTCAATCAGTAGAACTTAAAAAATAAAATATATTAAAATTATAGCAATTACTTAGAAAAAAAGCTATGTATTAATAAAAAAAAATAAATAAATAAAAAAAATATATATATATATCAAATACATTAAAGGAAAAAAAACAATATATTAATTAAAATATGTAACTTGCTATGTAATATGACTTCTTAAATATAATAAGAGCTAATAAAAAGCATTTTTTTTTTTCAGTATATAAATATTAGGCTAAAATTTAATTTCCCACAGAAACAAAAGAAAAATTATAAGTCAAGTTATTTTATTGAAAATCTCATGCCTCTGTCAATTCAGATTTAAAACTAACAGATTAATCAAAACATTTTTCATTTCCTTTATAGATGCTTATGATAAAAGCATTATTATCTACCTTTGATTGTAATTCTTGTTACAATGCTTAATATGAAATCCTGTAACTAGCCTTACGTTTCTACATTTTGGCATGCTTGTCCTAAAACACTTACAAAGTACCTCAGATTGTGTCAACTAGCAACCTTTTATAATGCTTTTTACAATGTTGGCAAACCTTTCAGACAAAGCCTTTATAAAGCATCTAGTCATTTACATGTTGGGGTTATAAAAATGTTTTAAAAATGAAAAATAGTTATCTGGGTTTGGACGTTGGATATATGTGCCAAATAGGTGATCGTGAATGATCCCCGCCCATACAATAACTCAGAAAGGCTGCTGCTGACTGTATCACGGACATATTCTATGAAGATTGACGGTGAGCCATACATGAACATTATATATATTAAGCACGCCGTTACGTGGGACAATTGCATCTCCCGTAGAGCATACGCTGCAAAACTTTTGACAGTGTGACGTTTTCATCCTGTTGCAAGGACCAGTGTGAAAACGTCAAACGGCGATGAAAATTCTTTTCTACTAAACCTTTGGCAAAAGCTTAATCGTTCGTCAAGCACACGCCCTAAGGACATAGTGACTGCCATGGTGACCTAGGTTTGGTGTCAGTGGAATTTCCAAGCAACTTCATCACCGATCTCTGAATCTTAGTAATATTTTGCTTATTCTGGTTTCATCAATTATGCAGCAAGACGAGATAGACTCCATGTTGTCCGAAACCGGCTCCATGCTGTAGGTCTGTATGCTCGCCGACCGATGGTATGTGTTAAATTAACATCAAGGCATCGTCGCGACCGCAGGGAGTGGGCAACCGAGCATGTCAACTGGAGGAGAAATGAATGGAGCAATATTCTGTTTTCTGACGAGTCCCGTTTTTCTGTGCATCCGGATAATAGGCGTATTTTCATCTGGAGGGACCGTGGCAGTAGGAATAATCCTGCGTTCGTGCACGAAAGTGTCAGATTTGGCGGTGGAGGAGTGTTGGTGTATGGTGGCATCTCCATTGACGGGCGCACTGACCTCTACATCATTCGAGATGGAGCTCTGACTGGTCGCCGATATAGGGATGAGATCCTCAGACCTATTGTAGTCCCTTACGCTGCAGCAATCGGAGATAACTTCATTTTAATGGACGATAACTGCAGGCCACATCGTGCAAACCTGGTGGAGGATTTCCTTTTCGAGGAAGGAATCGTTCGAATGGAATGGCCAGCGTGTTCTCCAGACATGAATCCAATCGAGCACGTTTGGGACGCTCTAGAAAGACGAGTTTCTGGCCGCCAACAACCCCCACAAACTCTCCAAGAACTGGAAAGAGCTCTTCTGGAAGAGTGGGGCAGAATACCCCAACTCGCCATTAATAGCCTCATTGAGTCCATGCCTCAAAGGTGTTCAACGTTGCTGGCCGCCCGTGGAAACTATACCCCCTACTGAAAATGATTTTCTTTGAAGAAAACACCTTTTCTTATTCTTTTTTTCTCATATGCACAAATTGTGTTTTTTTCCTTTTGTACACAAATGCGCAATAAAATGCATTTTTTTCTGCCAAACATGTGTAATTTATTCTCATATAACCTACTATGTCTGTCGACTATGTATCAATCAGCTAAAAAGTTTCCCAGATACAAAATCCACCTAAAACTGCAATATCCTTTAATTGTTTTGAGCAGTGTATTTCATTCCCCATATATATTTTCTTCATAAATTATATATTAAGTAAACTTAAAAATGTTTTTAGATAACAGAATTGTCATGATATTAAATGACATTATGAATAGATTAAGACTGAAAGATACGCAAAAATGAATCAATAATTACGTTAGTGACATTAACGAATGATTTGTTAATGACGTTATTTATCATGCAAATTGCTCTCAAATGATTCGTGTTTTTTTTGTGATTAAATTACAGAATTTATCAGAAAACAATAAATAGAAATAATATTATGTGCAGTAAATGTATCGAATCGTTTGTTCACTCAAAAACAAGAACAACAACAAAACACAGCCTATTTAGGGAAGTCATTAATACTTATTCAGAATTAGAATAAAATAGCTTTTTTATAAATAAGGGAAAATGCATTTTAAATGTTACTGGTTTTTTTCTCCATTTTTTTTTTCAAAAAAAAAAAAAAAAAAAAAAAAAAACAGGAAACATTCAACAATATTTTTCATATTCTTTATACAGGGTGTGACATTAAAAAATATCATGTATTCTATTCAAATACTTAAATATTTACTATATATTGGTGTCATATGAAGATGTAGGTTGTCTGTAGTTATGTATGTTTTAAGTACTTTTTGGTCTTTCCTTTTCTTAGTTCAAAACGTGAAAAACAATTTCAAAGCCCAAAATTGTCTCATAGCATGCATATTGTGGTCAAATAAAAAACTACTTACAATTGAACAATCATTTAATAAATATAACGATTACCGCCTATAGATTGGTATACATATTCCAATTCTCTGGTGTGGTGGGATAAAATCAGATGCAAAAACTATATGTGTTTTTGTGGAAACACATGTGTTAAAATCCATCAAAATATTATGGATACCGAATCATGGACAAACTGTAAAACCATGTGTTGAAATGTACTTTAGTAAAAATAAATAGATTTGTCAGCAGGAGTCTGTACCAGCATAACGTGACAAAAACCAGTTGCACCAAAACATTTTAAGCATCTTTTTTATTAGCAACTTTAACGCACATACGTTTTTCTTCTGTAAATAAAAACAAATCCGAATTGAAAACATGATTTTGGAAAATTAGAAATTCTTTTACAATTTTTTATTCTTTGAAATAAACGTTATTATCAGAAAAAAATATTTATTGATCCATAACTTACGAGTTCTTTTGTTTTGCACATATTGCTATAATAAATTTATATAGATTTTCATAGTCGAATGTTTTGCTATAAAGAGTGTCAGATTTCATTTACTCTAGCTTTCAGCTACAACTATTGGCTGATCGTCGCAATAGACAATTGTTTACAGTAGAAAAAAAACTTATTCAAGAAAAAATTTTGATTAAAATTTTGATTATTTTTCCACAAATCCATATTTATAATACCAAGAGAAATACCAAAGTGCGGGACAGATCCATCACAATTTTTTAATAGAATTTTAGCCTTATTTAACCGCAAAAATTTCTACGATTAAACGAGGTGATTGCAAGTTCGATTTAAATATTAAATAGAAATGTTTCAATCTGAACTAGTAGTGCGAGATTCTTAAAATTTCAAGGCATGTACGCACCTTAGAAATACATATCAAACGATATATGTATTTAGTTCAAGGTGTTTTATCAACTGACTACCACATATTAAAAAAAAATTATATTAATTCCATTCCATTGCTAATGAGAACTGCACAGTACACAGAATTTTTTTTTACTGGTAATATAAATGTAACAACAACTTATATTTATATCCGAAAATGCTTCTTCTACTTTTTTTTCCTTTGAAAAGCGTATTTTTGGTGTATTTTCTTCTATCTACTATAACTTGGAAACGGTTAGAGATAGGGCAGGATTTCTACGTTGTTTTATGATCCACATGGGTTTTTATATCATCTCCTTTGCATTTGGCAGGTTACATAAAATTCACCCTGTATTATATATATTGAATATATATATATATATATATATATATATATATATATATAGGTGTGTGTGTGTGTGTTGGCAAAGGGTGTGAATCGGGGACTTCTATATGTATACACACCTTCAAACCCAGGACGCACACTCAACCCAGGACGTCCTGGGTTGGAAATTTTTTTAATTTTGCGTTTTTATTGTTAAGTGATGCATTTTTAATATAAAGACATTAACAGGAGCAATTTTTTTGTAGGTCCTCATTTGCGGGTATTTTAGAGTAAAATTGATAGCACAAATGTGTATCGCAGAGACGAGTGTGTATGGTCGAAAATGGTAGGTCCCCATTTGTACAGTAAAATTACATGTTACCAGATTTATGAGGGAAAGCTGTTAAACAGGTTTCGAAACGAGGGGAGGAAAATACTATTTACTACGTTCTAGTATTTTATAGTAATTTGGGCCTTTTTTTGCACGTATTTTCTCAAGTAGTTTTTAGAACACACATAGTTTAGGGCTACGTCGATTTCTTTCCTTTTTTTAGATTTATTATTTTTTGATTTTTTGCAAAGAGTAATCGCAACGTAAAATGGTTAATTTAACTTAGTGACAAGTTATTTATAATTATTTGGATAGTTTTTACGAAAACTAGGTGAAAAGAAGGAGGAGGGGAGGGGAAGGGGGGGGTCCTTCCTCTTAATTTTTCTTAAACACGTTTATTTCTCAACATAACTAATTGATTAGCTTCCAATTTTGTGGACCTATAAATTCGATAATGATGTTTCCAGAATTAAATTTTGGGCCCCATGATATAGTATGTTTCATGGATAGTTTTTATGGAAACTAGGTGAAAAGAAGGGGGAGGGGGGGGGGGTTCCTTCCTTTTAATTTTGCTTAAACATGTTTATTTCTCAACATTATTTACCGATTAGCTTTCAATTTTGTCTCTGCATAAATTCGATAAAGATGCTTCCAGAATTAAATTTTGGGGTCCCGCGGTATAATGCAATGGGGGAAATTTGCCCTTTTAATTTTACTTAAACACGTTTATTCATCGATATTATTAACAGATTACCTAAAATTGTTGTGCATGCATATATTGAGTAAAGAATCTGAATAGTTTATAGGGAAAATAAGTGAAAAGAAGGTGAGGAGGGGGGGGGGGCTACCTCTTAATTTTGCTTAAACACGTTTATTTCTCAACATAACTAACCGATTAGCTTTCAATTTTGTATACGCATAAATTCAATAATGAGGCTTCCGAATTAAATTTTGGATCCCTCGGTGTAGTGTAAGGGGGGGGACACTTGTCCCTTTTAATTTTACTTAAACAGGTTTATTCAGAGATATTATTAATCGATTAGCTTCAATATGTGTGCACGCATATATTGAGTAAATATTCATCTATGAATAGTTTTTAGGTAAACAAGGAAAAAAGAAGGGAGTGGCAATGATTTAGTTTATTCAAAAAAATTAAGCTGCAGTGTATATTTTAGATAAATTTTACACAGATTATCATTAAAAACAAGCTTACATATTTAAACTTAAGATTGTCTGAAAAATTAGGGATATTTTAATTGTAATAATAAAAAAAAATATTTCAATGATATAGAAAGAGTGATAATTATTTTGAAGAGAGTCGTATTAAAAGAACGAAAGGAATGATCTAATTTTACCTTACTCTGTAGCAAACCGTATCTAAATAATGCATTTTATTATTATTTCATTTTTTATTTTTTGGTTAAAAGCTAATAAAGTTCTTTATGTTACTCTCAACGATTTTAATGGTTTATTTGATGGTGGAATTTTGTTATTTTATATATTCTAATATTACTGTCTTTTCCTTCTATATCGATTTCTGTAACTTGTGGATTGCTATTGCCATATTAAATATAAATAAAATAAAATAAAATAAAACCTTATTATAGGGATTTTTGAAGATCTTCTGCAAATAATATTATATTGGAATCTTTTAAATACAATTTAATACAGAATTTGATATAGAAAGTGATTCGGATGATTTAGAGTACCAGATTTAAAATTTTTAAATTTTGATTTCAATTAAAATTTTAAGAAAGATAAAATTAATATTTTAAACAACAATCAATTTTTAAATTTTGATTTCAATTAAAATTTTAAGAAAGATAAAATTAATATTTTAAATAACAAAGTGACTTTGAAGATAATGGATAATGAATCGAAACTTATCGATATTAAAGTTTCTGTTTGGAAACAGCTGAAATAAATGAAAATACATAAATGAAATAATTTATCTCAAGTTGACGTTAATCCTATTTAAATTCTTTATTTAAAATTAGAATAGCTGCATATCCGAACTAATATTGGTCCCGGTCCCAATTTCTTGTTTCTGGAGCTTCCGATAAAACCAAAATAGTTTCTACTGAAAAATTCTTCGAAAAAGCAGGAAAGGTGAGTTCAAAGGATCTGTTTTCTTACTGCGGTCACTAAATGATCAGTCACGCTGTCAAAGCGATCATTAAGCAGGGATATAAGGTAGACTAGACCTTAACAAGATTTCCAACAGTTTTAAACGTTTTCCAGATTGAAGGAAATTTTATTATATTTACAAATGGCTTATCCATAGACATACTAAATTGTTGGGTAGAATACGTGAAATTTTTGTCATATCATTGAGACGCTTCGAAATATTTTAAATTGTGACATTTTCATGACTCGTTGTGCATTTAAATGCAGAACTGTATTATTCATCCTCTGCTAAAGGAAAAAAAAAAAAGCCAAAGAATAATTCAAAACTAGCGAGTATGCGTTTGAAAGAGATAATTTCCCATTTTTATTGAATGATGGCCCCTGCCCCTACATACAGCGTATAAATATTAATCGACCATTCTGTGCAACAGAATGAGAAAAAAAATAGTATTTCTTTTTAGTATCATTTATTTATTGCTTGACTGAGTGTATCTGAGTGTATCTGTGTTCTTTATCTTTCATAATATGAAATGGAATTTTAAAAAAAAATTGAAAACTCCTAGAGAAATTTGATTCAAAACGTCAATTTTCGTAGCATTTTTTAAAAGACCACTGCCTTTGTAGAAAAATGGATAAACTATTCGATTTAGAGTTTCTGAGTAAGAGATATCACAAAAATATTACATGTTTCTGAACAAAAATTATTTCAGAAACGAGCAATGTGCTCTTTTTTTATGCCAGTTTCCAACGTTGTTCAAAAGATTATGCATTTCTACATGGCCAAGTTTCGAGGCAGCCCGCAAAGTTTGGATGTCCCAAATAGTTGCAATTTTATAATTGTTCACTTTTTCTTTTCTACTTTATTCGAAAAACATGTATATTTTAAAATATTTCATTTCACAGCTGTTAAATTTGTCTTAACTATTACGTTCCGTATTCAAACAGAAATAATAATAATAATAATAATAATAATAATAATAATAATAATAATAATAAATAACAATAAAAAAGTCAAACAAGTGATGGTGTAATTAATCATTTTGAAAGCATGATAGTAGAAAAAAACATTTATTTAAAAATATTATATATATATATATATGTGTTAGAATAACTGTAATGAACGTTGCCTCATTTTTTTAACAGCAAAAAATTAATAAAAAAATAAATAAAAATAGAAAAATATATAGAAGATATATCTGAAAAAATTGCACCAAGTATCATAATAGCTTTTCTTTGATAGACATTCAGATATATAATTTAAAATGCGACGAATTGCACAACAACAAAAAATAAGGACTCTGAGATTAATGGATTTAAATCGTGGAAGGCGGCACAGAAACTACTTTACAAAATAAAATTACAATGGTAATGTCTGGTTTTCAACCAGACATTGTCATAAATTGATATAAAAAAATATATATTTAAATTTTTGTTTTCTACTTTTTCGCATATGGTAATAGTTTAAATTATTTTTCTAATAAATACTAAGAAAACTAGTGTTGTCAGGTGTCTCACGTAAATCGGGGCTCCAAATGCTTTTGACACCAGTATTTTAAAGTAAATTTCTTCGCTTTATATAACAGCAGATTTATCAGCAATTAAAGATAGCTAAATATTCTGTGTCCAGAGGAATTGGAGCCCCGATTTATGCGGGACACCTGGCCATAGGCGCAGAGTTTTGAAAATTATCGATGGGGCTGAACTCGAATGTAACTATTTCCCACACAAATACGTATATGTGTGTAATATAGATTGATTACCAATGTAAGACAGTTCTCAAAGAAATATTTTTCCCTGCTCAACAAACTTTCTAAGAAATTTTCTGACTGATGTTTGAACATAAAATCATTATACTTACAGGTTATGATTATTGACGTAACAGTTTATTAAACAGTTTTTTTTTTTCGATATTTTTCCTTTTTTCGCTATCAGTTCAGGTATTCTTTTCAGAGAGCCAATTTTGACAGATTTTCTGAAAGATTGTGTGCCTTTACAAAAAAACGAAGAAACCAGCTCGATAACATAGTCTCTTAATAAGAGCAACTGCCAATTTCATACGTTTTCGAACAAAAATGAATTAAAATATTTGACAGAAAGTAGCCAATTTGGATTTGAGAACAGCCTTAATGTTGGTTCTTAATTTCCCTTTAAAAAGAAATTAAACAGATTTATACATAGTTAAATAAATCACAAGTTGAATAAAACGTTATGACAATGTAAAATTTTTAATGTATAGTTCTGTTTATAAAAAGTATATACTGGCTGCTATTTGCGAATCGTTTATAATAAAATCACAACGTAAGTTGACTTTGAATAACATCTCCTTTCGGATTCTGTTTTTTTTTCCTTCTGTGTTTTATATGGCCATTTTACTATACGAATTCAAAAGTTTAATATTTTACTTTAATATAAAAAATATATATAACTTAAAGAGAACAACAACAACAACAAAAATCTAATGTCGTTTATCTCTGTAACAACAGAAAAAGATTATAAAAGACGCATATAAAAGGAATCCATCTTTGAAATTATTGGTGGGGCTCAAGCCCCATGACCAGGGCCTGATTACCAACGGGGCACACTTCCACCAGTAAAAAAGAATTGAAATATTTCCTTTATTCATGGTAGTAATTTTGCATCAATAGGGCGTTTTAATAAGACGAAAATTTCTATTAAATTTTACTGGTGTAAGTGTTCCCCGTCGGTAATCAGGCCCTGCCCATGACCCCATTCAACTCTATTCCAATGCACCTGGCCAGGGCCGAAACTAAGGGGGGGGGCAGAGGGGGCACGTGCCCCGGGCGCCAACAGAACTGAAGGTGGAGGGGGCGCCAAATGCATGTTTTGTTTGTTTGATATAGAAATGTATATATATATGAAATTTGTATAAAAAGTCTCGCAGCCAGAAAATCCAAAAGAAAATGAACCAAATGCATTAAAATAGACAAATAGATAAAAAGATTCGTTTACAATACAAGATAGCAAATGAATAAAAAACGAACTGTTCTCTTAGGCTATTTTCTTTCTCCCATTCCAAATGTATCTTGTCTATGCCGTCTATCATTTAAATCTCTTACTGTGGTTTAGGAGAATCACTAACATTTTTCAAGGTCAGTCCCTACTCGTGTCTGTATATGACACTGTTCAACGTCGTCTGGATACGGTACTGCACTGTCCAGCATGGATAATTGGCAAACGATTCCCTCACTTTGATTTTCTATTAGATAAAAATATTCCATGAAGGCTGTTCTATTTTTTCCCTTTTCTCCCAGCGTGGAGCTTTCTTCTCTTTCCATTCTGTCATGGGCGAGGGATGACTGCCCTGGACAATAAACACAAATTGGAGGATGAATGCCCAAAGTAAAATTCTCAGTAAAATCTTTTTCTTTTAAGTATAGCCTTTGTAGAGGTACAGTAAAAAATCTCGTACAGCGCCCCATGGCTAGTAAAGCCGGAGCCGCCCCTGGCTTTATCTTCCAAAAAGTTTTTTACTCGTCTTTTTGCGAAAGTTTTCTAAGCGTTTTGCCGCCCTTGGCGGCAACTGGAATATGCCGGCCTGTTAATTTTACTGAAATTACTTTTTTCTTCAGATCCAATCCAGTATTATTAGAGGGGGCGAGGTTGGGCGACTGCCTTGGATACTAAAAACAAATAATATTTGAAAGAATAATTTGAAAAATACGCAAATTAAAACTCTTTGTTAAAACTTTTTTTGAGAAAAAAAATGTCATTTGTAGGGGTGCAGGGAGAAAACCATACCCAAGTTGCTATGAATAATAAAACCGCAGCCGCCCCTGCCTTTATCCTCCTAAATTATTTTCTCGTTCTTTGGCCATTTCCAGGTAAATGAAAAATGCCGCCATACCATTTGTTACAATTACTTTTTTTACGTACAGATCCGGCTTTAAAGGGCGCGAAGTTGGCTATTGCCAATGAGACTGAAAATTAAGGAGACGAAACATATGCAAGATAAAATAGTAACCTCTCCTCTCCTTTTTTCTTTCTTAGGAATATAGCATTTGTACAGACGCAGAAAAGAACCTCGCACAGGGTGCCATGGATAATAAAGTCGTCTCTGCCTTTATCTTTGCAAAAAAAAAAATAATATTCATTTTTTACGTGTTTACTTCTTACGTGTTTTGCCGCCCCATTCTTTTGCTGTAATTATTTTTTTAGATCCAGATGTAAATTTCCGGCACAAATACATTGTGTGCCCCTGTAATAGTCAAGCAGAATTTCTTTTTGTTTTTAATCTTATCCTACTCTAAAACTGTAAAATATCGATTATAATCAGTAACAAAGTCAAGTGCATTCTAAATATCAGCTTTATGTAAACAGCATACTAAGTATGGGACACCCCTAAATCAGCGCCCCCAGTTTCACGATCCAGATTTAGATTTATCAGATCTGATTTAATTAGACTCTGAATCTGTGTAATTAAATCGTCATAAAAGTCTCTAACAGTAACAGGGTTCCTTTCAGCTCAGATCCAAGTTTGAGTCTCACCCCAACCCTCCACAACCGTTCACAGTTCTGATAATTGCTAATAGAAGAGAAGACAAGGAAAAACATTTAAACATAACTGAAACATATATCCAATGGTTGGAGTATCATAGTTGAGATTTTTTCCAACAGAGTGAAAATATGCCGGGACTCGAACCTGGGTACTTTGGTTTGCCGTACCAACGCTCTCCCTACTGAGCTATCCCGACGATATCCTGGACTGGCATATTTCACTCTTATCTATTGGACAAGGCTACGAACTGAAACGCTAATTTCATTCACCTGAGCTATAACTATAGCACTGGTCCCGCCATATTTTCACTCTGTTGGAAAAAATATCAACTATGATACTCCAACCATTGGATATAATTTGCCTAGTTGAATATACTTTCCTCTATTCATTATAACTAAAACATTTCTGGGAATAGCAAATGGTATAAAAAATATTCTATTTAAATTACATGAAATGTATGTAGTAATACTAATAAAAAAAAAGTGCTAAGAAAATCCTTTGATCAAAAAATAATTTTTCTCGTTGAACTCAAAAGAGGATTTTGGGGGCCCTTTGGATGCGGGGCCCCTCGTGATTGAGACCATCGCGACCCCTTAAATTCCGCCCCTGAGAATATCAATAATTATACTTCCTAAGATGAAAACCTGTATAAAGCGGAATATTTTTCAATTCCTTTCGATTCCATTTTCAAGGTTTTAATGAATCAGTATTTGACGAAGCTGATTACTTAGTTTAGTATTACAGATTATCTGATTATATACTTTAAATTTTAGAAACTTAGAAAGAATTCGCTTTGGAAATTTTCTTTTCGGAGGGGGGGGGGGGCGCCAAAATCCATGTTTGCCCCGGGCGCCAAAAAGGCTAGTTTCGGCACTGCACCTGGCAACACTTAGAAAAACTTAGCCCGTTAAGATCTTGGTTATATTAAAATTGTTAGCGTTTAAAAGTAATCAAAATTGTTTTTATTATAAAAATAAACGAAATTATAAAACAAAAGTTTCACTTCCAAAAGTTACTTCTAGAAAGAATAAATAAATTAAAATCCCTGCCGGCTAGACCTAACATTCACGGGTAGATTTCGAAGTTATATAATAATTTCACCAATAGAAAGTAAAGCAAAATTAGAGATAAATCCAGTTTAACAATTATCTGATTGCTCTTGAAGAGTTTTTTTTTCCCCCATTATACTTCATTTAAACTGTGTAATGATTGTTTCATTAAATGAGCCATACACTATATATTAATTTCTGATCTATTTATTTATTTATTTATTTATTTTTATTTATTTATTTATTTATTTTTTTTTTTTTTGAGACACGCCGCTTTTAATAAATTAAGACGAAAATGAACAAGTTTATTGAAAGTAATAAAACCAATACGGGCCTGTTTAATAAGTGAGGCGAAGAAACATTCCTTTTTGTTGTTTATTGATTATTTTTTTATTATCTTTTAGCAACCAGTTGCACCTTCACAGAAGTGCCATCAAGTTTTATAGAGCTGTGTTTTTTGATTAAAAGGTTACTTCACTCACACGAAAACCTTCGCTCGCTAATGTTAATTCTATAGAACAATTCTTTTAAGGTGGTTCTCAAATGACCTGCTCATCAAAGCGAAACTTTCTGACACATTTTGAGACGTATATTTCAACGCAAAGGCATGAAATTGACATGCCTGACTATTGAAGCAATTTGGAAACGAAATAAGTTTTCCATTTTTTGAAAAATAAATTACTTCTCGTTATAAGCTATTCGTGTCACGTGGCAACGCATTCTTTTCCAGGCTTGCGCAAGCGCAGCAATAACTTGGTTCAAAAGGTCGAATTTGACAGCATTTTCTACAAAATGTTCTGCCTTTAAGAAAAACTGGTAAATATTTTCCAATTACATAGTTTCTGAATAATAACACCTGCCAGTTTCATGCGTTTCCGCACAAACATGAATTAAAAAAATATGTCATAAAGTAGCGAGCTTGAATTTGAGAACACCGTTAAAATATCTCGTTAGCATTTTAATATTTTGAAGCAATATTTTTCTTTGCATTTGATTATTAAGATCAATTTCTATAATCGCCACTTTTTAATTTTTCGATTTTGTTTGCAGGTTTATTTTATGGGGATACTTCCCTTTTGGAACCATGATAGTATAGTAATCTAGGGACAGAAAAGCTTTAGTCTATCACCCCGAAATCTGAGTTTTATTCTAATGTGTTGAACAATTTAGTTCATTTTCAGGC
Organism: Maratus michaelseni; assembly: GCA_963931845.1. Classification (NCBI taxonomy): domain Eukaryota; kingdom Metazoa; phylum Arthropoda; class Arachnida; order Araneae; family Salticidae; genus Maratus; species Maratus michaelseni. The sequence continues at coordinate 341,185,263 of OZ007589.1, read as the reverse complement.
TCCCTCCTCCACGGATTCAAAATACTTGATACTCCACTGCTGAGTTCGAATCTCATGTGAGAAATGGGTTAAGAAGAAAGAAAGAAAAAAGGGAAATAACTGAATTTGTTTACACAATATTTTTTTTTCTTTTCTTTTTTTTTTTTTTTTAATGCAGAATGATGTTTATTTAATGAAAAGTTAAGCGAAAAGGTACGTAGAAAAATTACTTGCGAAACGCAAATTTTTATAAATGAATTCCTTTTTATTCATAAACACATGGAATCGGCAAGTGCTCGTATTCTTTAATTGTGAAACTGAATAGTTTTTTCCATGTTTCGATAAGGAGGGGGGTGTTTAAGAAAATGCTGTCAAAGTGGGCATATTGAATCAAATTTCTGTACGTGACATATATGTAGATAAACAATATTATTTGTAATAGACAAACAAAACTGATATTATATATTAAGTCCATTTTTTCCCTTTATTTGATTTATTTTCTTTCTTTTATTATTTCAGTATACCTTAATATCATTAACATCAAACTTGAATTTAAAATCAATAAAATAATTTTCAATGAGTGTTTAAAATAAATAAATAAATAAATAAAAGAAAGGGGCGAATAAAGAAAATATTATATTAATATGTTAAGTATCCCAGTACAATATTTTATATTAAATAAATATTAACTATATAAAGTTTATATAAATTTGTTTAGTAATTTTATCTAAATTTTACATAAAATATTATTTTTTATAAATAAATAAATAAACAGAATTTCTAAGTTTTGCACCTTTATAATCATTATATATATATTTAAAATATTTGTATTGTAAATTTTTTTATGTAGAAGAATACATAACTTGTACCCCACTGAATATTTAATAGCAGACCGATTAGCTTTCAATTTCAAACTGGGAATTTTGTTACAGTTTTTGAAGATTTGTACTATGGGAAATTCATTGTTTTAGACCAATTTCAATGTATATTAATATTTCAATGGAACACAAACTAGTTGTGTATTCGATGGAATATGTAATTGATTTATTTAGTACTTTTCTTATATGGCACTACTGACACTTGTTTCCCTTAAAAAAATGTTTGTAAAGTTCGTATTCAATCTAAACATGAAAACAGATTTCGTTTTAGTGACCGCCCCAAGAATCCCACCGCAACTCCAGTTTGAATATTAAAGATTCTAGAAACTAATCATAGAAAATTCATAAAAATGGGTAGTTATGCTAATTGAAGGGTGTAGCAATAAGTAATATTTTTATTTATAACTTTATTCTTTGTTTGTGTTTCAAACAACACATTAAAAAAAAATAATAATAAAATACAGAGTTTTTACATCCAATTCATTCTAGTAGATTAGGCATACAATATTTAAATTGGGTACATTTTGCAGGTTGAAGAAGTTTTTCTACTGATAATAACCAAATATACACCATTGCGGAAATGGCAAATGAAAATGCAGCATCCCCTTTCACTATACCAGGAATAAAGTGGATAATCCAGTTTTTCTCTAAATGCTTTCCTTAAAATTTTCAGGTTCGTGTCCAGTGGGGAGTGGGGGGAATCTGCTTCAGGCTAAAATAAGCTTAAAATTTTATCCAAGAGAGTGACATATGTAAAAAAAATTTTTGTTTTTTGTGTATGTGATATTGTAGATGGTTCCGTGACTTTTACTTTTTGTTATATTTTTCACAATGAGAATTTTGGATGTATTTTTTAATTAAAAGAGTAAAGTATTGAAATGGTTAAAAATTAAACAATAAAATGAATAAAACATGACACATAAATAATTACTCGCGAATAATTTAAATCCTTCTGTGTTGATTTTTCCTATGGATTGTCAAAATCAAATTCCTAAATAATTGTGAATGAAATTCACATTTATTCATGAATTTTATTTATGCAGTAATAAACAATCCTTCAATAATGAAAGCAAATGTACTGTATTAAATGTATAGTTTGCTAAATATATAACTGAGAATAAACTATAAACCATTTCTTAATACTGAATGTCAGTTAAAACCTTACAAAATAATTTATTGTGTTCAATATTCAATTAGGTACTTTTCATAGTGTAGCAAGATGTCTCACTTTTAGTCTGAAAAAAAAAATAATTATGTTATATGTATATATATAATGCGTGTGTGTATATATATATATATATATACAGAGAGAGAGAGAGAGAGAGAGAGAGAGATTTTGTTTGAGATGGTACGGTAATTCTCAAATATATATATATAATTGAGCACACTTCAAACAAAAATTATACGCATGATTTATTTAAATAAGCCGCATCATCTCAAACAAAATCTTTGCTATTAGAGTCATCGAGTTATATAAAAAACATTTATAGTTGAAATTAATATATTTTATGCATTACAGTTCAATAAAATATTAGAAATAAAAACTATTGTTGTTTATAATAATATTTTACTTTTGATTAAAAAAAAATATATATTATTTAAACAGCAACAGGGGACTATATATGTTTTGAAGGAGATTTGAATTATTATAGAAATAGATTTAAATTTAATTACACTTTTATCCTTGCAACAAAATTTAACTTTTGAGAATAAAGCAACCAGCCAAACGAAATCCTGACCACATTTAGAGAAATATTAAATGATTAATTTTTACCAGCTCAACCACATAAAATTTCTATTATATTCATAACCTTGTTTCACATATTAAATGTATCAGGTAATAGCATTTACATACCAAAAAATAGAAAAGATTTTATACTTTTTTTACACATTTAATAAATCTTCAATTATAGCATATTGCTCGCAGATGACCATCATTTCGTAATTGTCATGTTAAAAAATTATATTGTAAATGCAAATTTGACGATATTTTCCGAAATATTTGTTACTTTAATTACAAAATAAGAAACTAGATTTTTTTTTTCAGTGTGGTCCATTATGGAAAATTAAGAGAAAAGTATGCTTGAAGCAAATATTGAGAAAAGATAGTTTTACAATGTGGAGTGCTACTCACTATATCATGCATGTATAGATACAATATTGAATTATAAGCTTTCAGTCAATTTGGTCCTTTGAGAGCCACTTTAAGCAGTTCAAAAACAGAAACGCTGTGACAAATTTTTAAATACTCAGTATATAACCTATATATTAATTAATAAATTTCACCAATAAATTAATACATATTTCTGCCTACAGACGAACTTAAAACATACTTACAATCTTTTTAAAACATAAATCAACAAATTTAAAGACTATAATAATTAGAAAAATATTAAGAATGTTCATTAAGGCTGCTTTTCTTTGATTTTTTTATTATTACCAAAATAAATAAATGAATCATATTCCCATATTGTCGAAATTTTAAAATTGAAAATATTAGTTTAACATATTAAAAGATAGATCAGGTAATTTCAGTACTGGAATTAGATGTTATTTTAGGCATATTTAGCGCTGTATAGTGTCGTAACATTTTTCGAGCAAACAGTACTATTTCAGTTTACGTTGTGTTCTTTTCTGAGTGCACCATTCTGTTTATTCCGCTCTGAGATTTTTATGTTTTGGAATTATTGCAACTATTTTAAATTTTTTTAACATTATTATTAGTAATAATAATAATAATAATAATAAACATTTACTAGTAAAATATTGCAAATATATTTTTCTGGTTCTTGTACTTTATATCAAAGAAATACAAGGATTCTTAAAGTCCATATAAAAAGAAAATAATAATAATGAGAGAGAGTGAGAAAATTTTTATACATAACAGTTTAATATTTTGTTACTTTCAGTGTATTTTATTTTATTTTAGTACAATTTCTATCTATCAATAAAAATATATTAATATATATTGAGCTCTTCAAAATACAATTCTTATAAAAATGTTACTGATCTCCAAATGTTACAAACTATTTTTAACAAGAAAAATATATATTATCATTAGAAATTTAAATAAAAGACTATTTTCACTATATCAAAGCAATTTTGTTAATAATAAAATATTGTGAAAATATCATGTATCATTATTTTAATAATGAATGTTTCTTTTTAAATGTGATATATTTTTTGTTTTTAGCTAGGTGCGTTCGTAATTATATAAATACGTAGCACCTATAGTCGTCGTCTGGTCCGTCCGTACGTCCGTCCATTTGTCCGCATATAACAGCGCAAAAACTACCCAACCAAATAATTTGAAATTTAATATATATAATCGATGCAGAATTTTGTCCAGTCATTTCAAATTTTATGAAAATCGAATCAAAACTTAAAATGTTATTAATGAAAGTTTTCTTTATTCTGTTAAATCCTATCATATTCATATGTAATCTATATAATAAAAGCGCAAGTCATGGGGCTGAGGAAAACAAATACGGGCTAACCACTTCTTTTTTCATATGGCAAGCGGCCATTTTTATTCAAAATTATTTAATCGAATAAAATTACACAAAAGATACATTTTTAGAAAGCTCGTTCAGAAAAATTGTTTGCTTGAGAATCAGTTACATTCAACAATGTATAGATTCTGTGATAACTTCAGTGAAAATCAGGTTAACCGAAGAGATCCCAATCCATTAGAGTAAATAAACACAGGAGATTCGTTCATTATGAGTCATAAAAATACTAAGCCATGGAGGTAATCATTCGCAAAGTAAGATCTCCATGGTGAAAAAAAAATCCGCATTTGTAAACGTGGCATACATAACAAGGAAAAAAAAAAAAGCATGCTCATTTCGCTTCTAGCAGACGACATAATTCATTTCACTGAAATAATGAGGATGTTTTTTTTTTTTTTTACACTGTGAAACTAGTTATAAGACGAACGCACCTCATATATCACGTTTAACGCACAATTTCCAACTTTTTTAATTGTTTGAGACGTAAATAAATTAACGAAAAATCCATCTCCCCCCCCCAATTGTGAGATAATCCTTTCCCCCTACTTCATTCTCTCTTCACTGCGAAAATATAATTTATACTTGTGGAATATTTTGTTCAATTGGTTCGCTTGCAGGGCCGAAACTATGATATTTTTTCACCCGAACAAGCATGAATTTTGGTACTCCCCCTCCCCCTCCTTTCCAAAATAAATTTATAAAAAGAAGTTTTCAATCTATTCCTTTAATTTTTCCGCTATTCACATCCATGACACCCTAAATAGTAATACCTAAGAATTGCAGTTTTATATATAAAAATGTCTTTGTACATGTGTTAGAGAGATGTGAGTTACAAGTTGCAGGATAAAAAGAAAATACATGAGAATACTCTTATAACTTTTAAATGCCTGTGTGATTTGGTAAATTTTCAGACGGGATTTTCATGATCAGACTTTTCATGAATTTTCAGACGTGATTAACCAGGAAGTTGCGATGTCAATATATTATGCATTATGAAGTTATACAAGCTTAAACGTTCAACAACGGGAATTACGGGTTAATCATAACAGCCAATTTTTTACCTACTTACTTTTACAATTATTTATCTACTGATTTGGATCTCTCTCTCGCTCCCCCCCCCCATCCACACACACAAACTTATGAGGTCCAGTGCCCCGTATGCCGTTGCCTTAATCTGGCTCTATGATCACTTAGGTCCAGTTCAATATCCTCTGTCGATAGAGTTAAAGTATATAGATTTGGGGCCCTCCAAGTTTATGAGCCTTAGACCAGTACCCCGTGTGTCCATGTCTTAATCTGGCCCTGTGACTACTTAGGTTCGGTTTAATTGTCCTAGCAGATATTATATTAATAGGGTTAAAATTGTGACATAAAAAATTAATACTTTTTTTCTGCTTTTATATCATGTGTTTTTTTGAAAATTACATTAAATATTTATTTCTCGATTACTATCGTCTAGGAATTCCTTAAAAGATGTAATATTTTCGAAAACTTTACTTTGTACCTGTAAAAAAGTTTCTGCCATGCTACTTTACCACAGAATGAAAGAATTTTCTAATACAAAATTTAAAAAAAAAAAAAAAAAAAAAAAAAAACTGTCTTCCTTTAGTAAAAGGAATGTATATTTCAGGATTTTTTTTTTTTTTTTTCATTTCCTTTCACCCGAAAAAGCGTTTTTGCTCCAATGTTACTATGTATATAAGACATTCATGTATTTTTATTCTAGTTGACATTTTTTCCAGTTTGTATATTAGATATATCTTTGTATATTGCTAACTGATGGTTATCATATTATTTTGATGGTTCGCTTGACAACTGATGTAAGAGATACTTAACAAATTTTATATGATAGATAATTATTGTTATATATAAATAATAATAATAATAATAATAATAATAATGATCTTTAGTTTTATGCAATCTGAATTAAAATATCAGAAACAGTTATTGTTGTGTTTGAAAATTATTTTCTAACTGTGACACAAAGTTTAAGCGGTATCTATAAATATTCAATGCATGTATATGCAATATTGTTGATATCAGCTTAAACAAAAATAAAAAATAAAACTTTTGTTTCTTTTAATGAGCAATTATAGTAAAATTTATATGCATTTTCTAAAAAAAATAAAAAATAAAATAAAAGATTATGATATCTATTTTTTTTTCTTTCTTCTTTTAAAGAAATTAAAAGAAAAAAAAATCTTTAAAAGGTATTTAAAGAATTCTTCTGTAAAGGTAAAAAAAGGAACAACACAATATCATTTTCTTCATTGGAGAACACCTTTTAACAAGCATTTATTTACTACTTGAAAATATCCCCGAATTTTAGCAGATGTTAAAGGGACGCTTTTTATTATCTAAAGCGATTTGCACACCCTCCCAGTCCTTTGTCTAAGTTCCTGCTGACAACATCTGGCTGGTCAGTGAAATCTGGTAAAAAGGTGAGGCGGGCGCGTGAAATTCCGCTGAGGTGAATAAGAGTCTCAGTCAGTAGGACAGGTGTGTCAATACCCCAAGTTTAAAGTGCAGGGTTTTTTTTTTTAAACATTATTAAATAATATATTTTTTATTTAATTTATTTTATTGTGCGTTGATGCATTACCGTTCCTCTTGCTTTTAATATTCCATTGCAGAATATATATTTAATTTTAGAATATTCTTTTCTCCTTTAAATATGAATCAATAAAAGTTTTAATGTTGATTTTATAACAAATAATTAAAAGTAGTCAAACTTTTCTATTAAAAATCTTAGATCATCGATTTTCACAGGAATTTAATTTTTAAATGTAATAAAATGTATTGCAGTTAAAGAATTGTAATATTTAACCAAAATAATATTTTGATTTAAGTATGACCAGGCCATACAGAGGGGGGTAAAGCCGGTACAAATTACCAGGACCCGGTTCACCTAGATGGCCCAGTTTCGGTCGTGGTTTTTAAATAAAATACCAGAAAAAGAGGTAGATTTTGTAAGAAAAACTACCTATTACATTATCCCCATGTTGGAATTTCTGAAAACTTTTTACAGATCTACGCCGATAATGACTCCTAGAACCCAAAACTAACCGCAGTCCAAAACTTTATCTATTTATCTATCTATCTATATCATTTTTTTATGGGCACAACAACTTCCATAATTTTGAACACAAAACCCTCTCCCAGTTAAAAACTTTATATATATCTGTCTAGCTATCAATATAACTTTTTTATGGACACGATTACTTTCATAATTCTCCACAAATCTCTTCCAAACTGATGCATAAAATCTCGTTCAAGTTCGTTAATGGGAAAAATCGGACCAATGAGGGGGGGGGGGGGAGGAAATGTTTTTTTTATGAAAACAGAAAAAAAACATAACTTCTTAATTATTATACATATCGATACATATCGATTTTAAAGTTATTATTATTTCTAGGAAAAGGGCCAAAAATTTATGCATGATAAAGTTTTGATAGGAGTTTAAGGAGCGGGATAGGAGTTTAAAAAGAACAAAAGTCATAACTTCGTAAGTTCATAAGATATCAAATCAGCTTAAATTTATTACAAATATTCTTAATACTATCTACAACTTTTATACTGACAAGTATGTTATAGAATTAAAGAATTCTCAATAAACAGGTGCTATATTGTCCGCGTCTTCGAAATCTAAATGTTCCTGATGGCCGAGCCGTCAGGGATTTTTTATTTTACGTATAAATTTTAAATTAAAATAACTAATAAATTAAAAAAAATCAACTGTTAGAATTTACTAGAACGTATTTAAGGGCCGGCCAGAGGAGTCCCCACTCCAGGGCCAATACTCCCGTGTATGTGTCAAATATATAAAAGTTACGAAGCGTTTATGGCTCGTACGATAGTAATTTTAAGAATTTTCCTATCAAACCAATAAAAATAATAACAGTTAAATATTTTTGTCCCCTTTAAACAGTTAAATATTTTTTTCAAACCCTTCTTTTTACGCACTTAAAAGCACCCGCTCGCTAATGTTAATCCTATGGAGCATTATTTTTCTAATATCTCGTTTGCATTTCAATATTTTTTAAAAAAATTTTTTGCATTGGATAGCAGAGATCAATCAATCTCTATTTCCGACGTTGATTACTTTTTCGATTTTCTTTCTAGATTTTTTTTTTACGAAGATACTTTCACTTTCGGAACCGGTTTCAAAAGTGAAAGTATCTTCGTAAAAAAAAAAAATGCAACGAAAATCGAAAAAGTAATCAACGGCGGAAATTGAGATTGATCTCTGCTATCCAATGCAAAAAAATTGTTTAAAAATATTGAAATGCAAACGATATATTAGAAAAATAATGCTCCATAGGATTAACATTAGCGAGCGGGTGTTTTCAAGTGCGTGAAGAGGACCCTTAACCAATTTAGGTTATTATGTTATTAGATATTTAGAGAAATAGTATTTTATTAAAATGACCTGTTATTAAAAACAATTCTCATACCCTTTCAATAATATAAAATAAATATTCTTAAAAATTAGACACTTTAAAAACTTGAAACAAGCATAATTTTATTAATATTAGCATAAGTATCAATATTATATGTTATTTCGGATATGTATACATTTGCTTTAAAAACGTTGAAATTTCACGAAAATTCAGTTCCATTTTCATGAAATCGTGTGCGTAATTCGCAAAATGACTGTTTTGAATAAAATGACTTTAAAAAGGAATATTCCTTATGCCGTATAAAGTTTATTTTATCAATTTCTATTCTTACACAGAGTTCTAAATTCAGCTTTGATTAAAATATTCAAACCAAATAACTTTTTAATATGAGTGAATAAAACAGTTTTCAATTTTTTCTTATAGGTATATCCTTAAATAGGCCTTAAATGTTAATGTAACCTGAACTTTATTTTAAGATTAAAATTCAATTATTATACAAAATGTTTTTTCAATCATTTTAGATACCTGTTTATAACATTTAAGTAATTTAATGGGTAACACCATTAGGAATGGCACTCACATGCCTTGGAATTTAAGGTTGTTTCGGAAATTGTTTTAAAAGAAATATGAATTATTTATCAAAATTCATTTACAATAATTTATTATACTACATAATATTAAAGTAGATATATATATATATTTTTAATTTTATATATTAAAAAATGGCGACTTGACTGATGATGGGAGGGACCGTTTTGAAAAAAGAAGGGCTAGTGGGGGACAGGATTAATCATCGTACACTTGATCTAGAACAACATAAAAAAAAGTCCAAAAGCAAGTGAAACACATAACCATTTTTAAATATGTACTAGATAGTACCCGTCAAGATTTGACGGTAAATAACTTGAAAGCTCCTTTAGAAATATGCTTGTATTTTTAATTAGCTGCTTTTAAATTAATTAGGTATTGAAAATTTTATGAATTGTTATATTGTGTAAGCGATTCCTATATATAACGATAGATTTTGTTGTCAGTCCAGCCTACTCAACTGATGTAGTTAAATATTTTAAGCTTCTAATTTACATTCTATTATACTCGAATAAATTTAGCACGAATTTAACTAAAAATATTAATTGAATGATTTATTTATACTTATTACAGTCTCAAAATTAAGAAAACTATATCAATATTTAGTACTTTTTACTTTTTTTTTTTAATTACACGACTTTTAAAATTTGTCATTAATTTTATTCTTATCAGCCTAACTTTAAAATCCAGATAAATCATGGATATCAAGTTGATTTCTTTTATAATTCTTATATGAATATTTTTGTTTCTTTCCTTTTCCTTTTCTCTCTCTCTTTTTTTTTTTTTTTGTAAGGAGAATAATCATATACATATCTTAGTTTTACAAATATGTCTTATTGATAATGGTCATACAAAATATAGATAACAGTTTAGATCTCTTTATTTAATCGATAACTACATGCAAATTTTTTTAATTTAAATATTTTTATATATATTTTTATAATATAAAATAAGTAATTAAAAAAATATTGGCGGTTGTTAAATTTTATTTACCACAGTCCCAATGTTTTGAAAAAATAACAATATTTAGTATTTCTTTTTTTTTCTTTTTTTAACTACACGAGCTTTAAAATTTTTCATTAAATTATTTTTTATTAGTCTGATTCTAAAACCTAGAATTTAAAATTTGCTGTTTGCACCTAACGATTACGGTACATGTTTTTTAATTACTTGAATTTACATTTTCTATTTTCATACATTGTTCAATGGTTAGATCATGGATATCAAGATAATTTAGAGTTCCTGTATGAATATTTTCCCTTCTTTTTTTCTTCTCTCCTTTTATTTTTCCTTTTTTTTACGAAAAATAATTACATGCTTATCTTTTTATATATATGACATCTTGATAATGGTCATACGAAATATAATAAAAACTGTAGACCTGTTCAATTTATTTAATCGATAATTAAATGCACGATCTTTTAATTTAAATACTTTTAATATAAATTTAGTAATTAAAATAAAATATTCTTGGGTGTTAAATTTTAATTATAAAGCATTCGAATAAAAAAAAATACAAATTATGTAACTTTTCCTCCTGAATTAAAAATGGCATTATTAAAATGAATTATTGCCAATAAAATAAGAAAAATCAAGCCTTCCGTAGCGGGGATCGAACCGACATGATGATCAGAACAGAGAAAAAACCCGCCTGACACCACTCGGCCAACCTTTTCTCATCAGAGTGTACTCTAAAACTGGTTAGCTTCTACATTTAAGTTTACACATGCTCAAATAGGGTAAATACGTGTGAAAAGTGAATTTGACGGAAATCCCTTTTCGTTTTAATATATAAGATATATATATGCATTTTTGGTGAATTGGCATTAATTCGAAGTAAAATGTAAAATTTCAACCAAAACTTCTGTTGCATTACAGTTATAAAAAAAAGTGAGCAATCGGTATTAAATATATCGAATAATATAATCGAATAATATTATCGAATAATATAGAATTATAGTTATAATATTATAACTATAATATACAATATCTGTATAATATAATATCTCTTAATAAATCGTCACATCCAAAGTATTTCCCTAGAAAAATACTTCAAGATTAATTTCCAAAAAGATAAAGTTTGTTGATTGAAAATTGGCGGAGATAGAGTGTCCACTGATTTTGAAAATTGCCGTTATGGAGGGGGAAAAAAGTAAAGTTTTTATTACTGTTCACTTGCTGCGGCACTCTCTACTTCTATAACACCAAAATTACCCTTTCACTTTCTATAGAAATTTATAGCCAATAAAATAAGATTTCTATGTGTATAAAAAGTACTTTAAAAAACAAAAAAGTGGTTTTGAAATTTTGGACAGGTTAAAGCGGTGTTACTCCTTAATTTGTTTTATTACTTAAGTTTACATTTATTTTTTTATGGTTTTTCTATCATATAGAAACCTACAGATATTTTTTATTATTATTACTTTCCACTGATACTATTTATATACGAGTTACAGGTTACGTACAGTTCTACCAAAATTTTTGTATAGAATTTTTCACCTTATTTAATAGCAGAAAAATATTACAATTTATGTGATAATTTGCAGAAAGTTTTTTAATTAAAAAAAATATTTTAGGCAAAGATTTCTTGTTTAAATTAATGGTGCCATATTCCTTGGAAATTATATGAGGTGGATCCACTTTGAGTTTGTCTTTTATGTATTAGTAATAATTAAAATTAAAAAATAAATTAAATTTAACCACTTACTTTAATTTGTGTTTAAGATGTAAATTTGTAGGACATATTTATAAATAAAAAATAAATAAATAGCTGTGTTTTCGATAAATAGGGGAAGAAAAGCAATTAATGACAGCTTTTAACATTCTTTTGCAAGACTATTTTCCCTCTATAATCATACTGATTTATCAAAAATAAGTTTGAATTTTAGGCTAATTCACCCTTTAAAATGTTTATCGAAAAACTCAATTATTCATGCTTTTTTATGTTGTTAACTTGTGCGGCTAATTTATTATTTAGGAAAATATATTAGAGTAGTTTTTATAAACAACAATAGAAAGTTTAATGATGAAATGGTTGCAATTAATATTTTTATGCAAGAATATTTTCATAATTAAAGTTAGGTCAGAGACAGACAGACAGACAAATCGAAGTCATAAACACTTTTCAACTATATTATTATTAAAAAAAAAAAAAAAAAAAAAAAAAAAAAAAAAAAAAAAAATACACTATTTATATACATTTTAGCTTTAGTAAATGTAAAGTAGAGGGCCAAATATGTGTTGAGGTTCGAGCTTAGTTATAATATTATTTGGGAGGCCTCCAAAATAATACTGTGCATAGGGCCTTAAGCTATGACAGAATTGAGAATTTATCTGTTTGATTATAACATGTCAAACAGATGACACGTGACACAGGACAAATATTAAGTCATTTGACATTTTTATTTCACTTTGTTAACAGATTAAACGCTAAGCATTATTTCAAGGGCTTGTTGAAAAAATTTTATTAACGAATACTGCGATAACACGGTATTCGTGAAAAGTTATTAGAAATCATTAGTCTTCCTGTCCCCGTCCCCACCCCACATATGGTCAAATCAGGCCGCTCCAAAAATATCTTTGATAAAAAGAAGAAGTGAAAACAAACACATTGCTTCGAGCATGTCTGCTTACAAGCAGTTTAAATAAGCTTCCTTATCTAAGTGTGAAAATATATATCACACGTCTTGGATTTTGTTTGAAATATGATTTGCGAAAAGAAAAACATGAACATATTTCAATTTATAACAAGATATTCATAAGATTCTTGGTTTACAATATCACAATGAGGATATACCTAAAAATCAATTCTGGGAAATTTCAAAATTCCTCACCAAAGAGGAGGGGAGGGGGGGGGGGTAGGTTTGGCGATTATCAAATTACAATTAATAGTTCAATTTAAATCGAAATTTCAATCATTTTTGCTTGAAAGTATTACAAACACAAATATTTGAAAACCAATTTCTGTAATTTTCAAATTTCTTTCCCCAGAAGAGGGACTGGGGACGAAAACGCGATTTTCATGTATCGTTTCGTATGTCAAACAAAAAGTAGAATTCATAAGCTTCTTGCTTTAAATTATTACGAACACAAATACCAAAGCACTAATGTCTGGAAATTCCAAAATTCGCACTCCAACGAAGGAGGGCGGGGAGGAGGGGGTGGGGAATACAGCTTTTTACATTTTTTCTTTATATTTGAATTAAAAAATGATATTCATAAATTTCTTGGTTTAAAATATAGCAAGGCGGAATACCTAAAAATCAATTCCTAGAATTTTCAATATTCCCCCTCCAAGGGAAGTGGGACAGAAAGAAGATTTTCACATATATTTTCCTATTTTAAAGGAAAAAGAGATGCATAAAACTCTTTCCTTAAATTATTACAAACATGGATAGCTAAAAACCAATTTCTGGAATTTTGGAATTTTGCCCCACCCCCGCGAAGTGGGGAAGGGAACAAAAACAAGATTTTCATATATCGTTTTCTATTTGAAAGAAAATATAATTATTCAGAAGATTCTTGCTTTATTTTGAAGAATTAATTTTTCATAACAGTTAAAATTGTGGAAGAGTTGTGTATTTCGTCTTCGCTCTCCGGTGTGTATTACGTCCTGACTTGCTGGCGTGTATTACGTCCTGGATTGCCGATGTGTATTACGTCTTCGATTGTCGGTGTGTATTACGTCTCTGTTTGCCGGTGTGCGTTTTCTCTGACTTTTCGGTGTGATATATGTCCTCGCTTGTCGGTGTGTATTACGCTCTGACTTGCTAATCTGCATTAGGCCGTCGATTGACGGTGTTTAATACGTCTTTCATTCCCGGTGCGTATACCATTTTCGCTTGCTGCGTGAATTACGTCCTTGCTTACATGTATTTGCTAGTTTCTCACTTTGCGAATTGCAAAGCGTCCTCATTTACTCATGTTTAACGTATTACAGATAATAATATCGAAAAGCTAATTTCTGAAAATTTTAAAAATTGCCCCTCCAGAAGGGGGGAAGGGTGCAATACTATTGTTTCTATTTTATAAAAATATATTCATAAGATTCTTGGTTTACAATATCACAAGGAGGAATACATAAAAATCAATTTTTAGAATTTTCAAAATTCCTCCCCGAAGGGAGAGAAAGAGGGGGGGGTAGCAAAATCGTAATTTTCAAATAACTCTTAATACTTCTGTATATTACAATTTAAATTGAAATTTCAATCATTTTTGCGTTAAAATATTCCGAACACAAATATCTAGAAACCAATTTCTGGAATTTTCAAATTTCTTTCCCCAAAGGAGGGGCTGGGGACAAAAACGCGATGTTCATGTGTCCTTTCGTATTTAAAACAAAAGATAGAATTCATAAGTAAATTATTACGCAGACAAATATTAAAAAACAAATTTCTGAAAATTTCAAAATTCGCACTCCAACGAGGGAGGGATACAGCTTTTTACATTTTTCATTATATTTTAATTAAGAAATTATATTCATAAATTTCTTGGTTTAAAATACCGCAAGGAGGAATACCTAAAGATCAATTGGTAGAATTTTCAATATCTCCCCTCAAAAGGAACATGTGGAGAAACAAGATTTTCACATATATTTTCGTATTTTAAAGAAAGTAGACATTCACAAGACTCTTCCCTTAAATTATTACAAACATGGAAAGCTAAAAACCAATTTCAGGATTTTTAGAATTTTGAATCACCCCCCCCCCCTCACGAAGTGAGGAAATTGACAAAAATAAGATTTTCATGTATCGTTTTTTATTTGAAAGGAAATATAATTATTCATAAGATTCTTGCTTTATTTTGAAGAATTAATTGTTCATAAAAGTTAAAATTGTGATAGAGTTGTGTATTTCGTCCTCGCTTGTCGGTGTGTTTTAGTCCTGACTTGCCGGAATGTATTACGTCCTGGATTGCCGATGTGTATTACGTCTTCGATTGTCGGTGTGTATTACGTCTCTGTTTGCCGGTGATCGTTTGTTCTTACTATTCGGTCTGTAATATGTCCTCGCTTGTCGATGTGTATTAAGACTTGGCTTGCTAATCTGCATTAGATCATCGATTGACGGTGTTTATTACGTCTTTCGTTGCCGGCGCGTATACCGTTTTCGCTTGCTGCGTGAATTACGTCCTTGCTTACCAGTATTTGTTACTTTCTCACTTTGCGAAATACAAAGCGTCATCATTTACTGATGTTTAACGTATTACAGATACAAATACCGAAAAACTAATTTCTGAAATTTTTAAAATTGCCCCTCCACAAGGGGCGGATGGGTCAATACTATTGTTTCTATTTTATAAAAAGATATTCATAAGATTCTTGGTTTACAATATCACAAGGAGGATTACATAAAAATCATTTCTTGGAATTTTCAAAACTCCTCCCCAAAGGAGAGGGGGGGGGCAAAATCGCAATTTTTAAATTACTCTTAATATCTCTATATATTACAATTTAAATTGAAATTTCAATTATTTTTGCTTTAAAGTATTCCAAACACGAATATCTAAAAACCAATTTCTGGAATTTTTAAATTTCTTTCCCGAAAAGATAGGCTGGAGACGAAAACGCGATTTTTATGTATCATTTCGTATTTCAAACAAAAAATAGAATTCATAAGCTTCTTACTTATATTATTATTACGGAGACAGATACCAAAAAACTAATTTCTGAAAATTTCAAAATTTGTGCTCCAACGAGGGTGGGGGGGGGGGGGGGGTACAGATTTTTATATTTTTCATTATATTTCAATTAAGAAATCATATTCATAATTTTTTTGGTTTAAAATATCGCAAGGAGGAATATTTAAAAATCAATTCCTAGAATTTTCAGTATCCCTCCTCCAAAGGGAGGGGAGGGGGCAGAAACAAGATTTTTTAATATCTTTTCGTATTTTAAAGAAAGTAGAGATTCATAAGACTCTTTTCTTAAATTATTATAAACATGGATAGCTAAAAACCAATTTCAGAAATTTTCGAATTTTGCATCCCACCCCCCTTCCTTCTGGAAGTGAGGAAGGGGGCAAACATAAGATTTTCATATATCGTTTTTTATTTGAAAAAAAAAATATTCATAAGATTCTTTTTTTTTTAAGAATTAATTGTTCATAAAAGTTAAATTTGTGTATTTCGTCCTCGTTTGCCGGTGTGTTTTACGTCCTGGATTGCCGGTATGTATTACGTCCTCGTTCTCCGGTGTGTATTATGTCCTGGCTTGCCGGCGTGTATTACGTCCTAGATTTCCAGGATATTAGAAACAAGATTTTTTAATATCTTTTCGTATTTTAAAGAAAGTAGAGATTCATAAGACTCTTTTCTTAAATTATTACAAACATGGATAGCTAAAAACCAATTTCAGAAATTTTCGAATTTTGCATCCCACCCCCCTTCCTTCTGGAAGTGAGGAAGGGGGCAAACATAAGATTTTCATATATCGTTTTTTATTTGAAAAAAAAATATTCATAAGATTCTTTTTTCTTAAGAATTAATTGTTCATAAAAGTTAAATTTGTGTATTTCGTCCTCGTTTGCCGGTGTGTTTTACGTC
Source organism: Maratus michaelseni (assembly GCA_963931845.1). NCBI lineage: Eukaryota > Metazoa > Arthropoda > Arachnida > Araneae > Salticidae > Maratus > Maratus michaelseni. The sequence goes on along the minus strand of OZ007589.1, from coordinate 341,168,364 downwards.
CTGGATTGCCGGTATGTATTACGTCCTCGTTCTCCGGTGTGTATTATGTCCTGGCTTGCCGGCGTGTATTACGTCCTAGATTTCCAGGATATTAGAAACAAGATTTTTTAATATCTTTTCGTATTTTAAAGAAAGTAGAGATTCATAAGACTCTTTTCTTAAATTATTACAAACATGGATAGCTAAAAACCAATTTCAGAAAATTTCGAATTTTGCATCCCACCCCCCTTCCTTCTGGAAGTGAGGAAGGGGGCAAACATAAGATTTTCATATATCGTTTTTTATTTGAAAAAAAAATATTCATAAGATTCTTTTTTCTTAAGAATTAATTGTTCATAAAAATTAAATTTGTGTATTTCGTCCTCGTTTGCCGGTGTGTTTTACGTCCTGGATTGCCGGTATGTATTACGTCCTCGTTCTCCGGTGTGTATTATGTCCTGGCTTGCCGGCAAGTATTACGTCCTAGATTTCCAGGATATTAGAAACAAGATTTTTTAATATCTTTTCGTATTTTAAAGGAAGTAGAGATTCATAAGACTCTTTTCTTAAATTATTACAAACATGGATAGCTAAAAACCAATTTCAGGAATTTTCAAATTTTGCACCCCCCTCCCTCTGGAAGTGAGGAAGGGGACAAAAATAAGATTTTCATATATCGTTTTTTATTTTAAAAAAATATTCAAAAGATTCTTTTTTTTTTTTTTTTTTTTTTTTTTTAAGAATTAATTGTTTATAAAAGTTAAATTTGTGTATTTCGTCCGCGCTTGCCGGTGTGTTTTACGTCCTTGCTTGCCGGTATGTATTACGTCCTCACTCTCCGGTGTGTATTATGTCCTGGCTTGCCGGCGTGTATTACGTCCTAGATTGCCAGGATATTAGAAACAAGATTTTTTAATATCTTTACGTATTTTAAAGAAAGTAGAGATTCATAAGACTCTTTTATTAAATTATTAGAAACATGGATAGCTAAAAACCAATTTCACGAATTTTCGAACTTTGCATCCCCCCTCCCTCTGGAAAAGTGAGGAAGGGGACAAAAATAAGATTTTCATATATCGTTTTTTATTTGAAAAAAATATATATTCAAAAGTTTTTTTTTTTTTTGTTAAAGTATTAATTGTTCATAAAAGTTAAATTTGTGTATTTCGTCCTCGCTTGCCGGTGTGTTTTACGTCCTGGCTTGCCTGTATGTATTACGTCCTCGCTCTCCGGTGTGTGTTATATCCTGGATTGCCGGCGTGTATTACGTCCTAGATTGCCGATGTGTATTACGTCTTCGATTGTCGGTGTGTATTACGTCTCTGTTTGCCGGTGTGTGTGTTTGTTCTTACTGTTCGGTGTGTAATATGTCCTCGCTTGTCGGTGTGTATTCTACATTAGGCCATCGATTGCCAAAGTTTATTACGTCTTTCGTTGCTGGTGCGAATACCGCTTTCGCTTGCTGCGTGAATTATGTCCTTACTCACCCGCATTTGTTATTTTCTCACTTTGCGAATTGCAAAGCGTCCTCATTTACTGATGTTTAACGTATTACAGATACAAATACCGAAAAACTAATTTTGTTATGTTAATTTTTGTTATGTTAGTCTAATAAATAATACTAAACAAACAAAAACTTATGCGTCCGTATTTTTTTTTTTTAATTTTCGACCTTTCGAAAGTAAAGAAAAAAAAAAGATTTCATTCAAGTAATTAGAAACAAAACATTTTTATAGTACAAAAAAATTATTTTAATATATATTTTTGTCATTTAAAAAAATAATAATAATGCTTTTTTTTTAAATTTAAAGTGTAAAGTACTATTTTCTCATTTTAAAATAATTTTTATAAACATTTTTTTAATGTTATTCATGACAGTTATGTATTAATTTAAAGAATTAGATGCATTTCTTATTCAATCTAGTATATTATGGCTATAACAATATTTTTCTCTATATCTATCTAATATATTAATTTAGAAACATATTTGAGAGCACCTCCTCTTGAGTATACATAATCTGATACATACATAAAAAAAATGAATGAGCTTACTTTCTTATGATAAATAATTCATTTATTAAATTTCATGTAATTTCTCCAAATAGATGTCGAGATGTGTGCATCTCAGTAATTATGAAAAAACAGTGCAGAATTATAAGGATATATATAAACACGAATGTCATTTCTTATAATGAGCATTTCGTATGTTATTTTTTGTGTAATTCCATGCAATGTAATTCCAAGCCTTGATTTGACTATCGCCAAAATGTTAGAAAAAAAAACAGTGTAGCAGCACCCCTAGTAACTTATGCGCATAAAAATTGCAGCAATGTTTTTTTTTTAATTGTAAGTACCTTGTATGCAAAATGTTGTGCAATTCCATACAATAGAAACCGAGATCTGCCAATCCCAAAAATTCTGGAAAAAGTGGAACAACAGCGCCACCTGTTCAGCGATAGTCACCAAAATCTAATCAGCTACAATTTATATTAAGTTGCAACTAAATATAAAATTTCCTGAAATTCTGTCCATTAGTTTTTGCACTAGCGATGCTGCAAATATTTCTGTCACACACAGACACACACAAAGACCCACAAATCTACAGCAGACAGACAGAAAATTTTCCAAAAATAGTTAAATTGTGTTAAGGATATACCAAAACGTATAAATCCGTCAAAAACCGGAAGTCGAAAATTTTCGTGTTTCCAATACTTTCTTCTTATGTACATTAAAAAAAAGTAAAAAAAATAAAAATAATAAAATGAATTTAATGATTAAATGCTGAAATATATTTTTAAACTTATAAATTAACAACGTGTAATACAGTAACGAACAACGTATTATACAGTAGCATAAAACTTTTTCAGAATGTTCGGTGTAGATTGTGTGTATCATAACAGTAAATGTCCTCAATTGACTGTAAAATAATGAAGTCCTGAATTGATTGTGTGTATCGAGTTCACTGTGTATATAGATATGTATCAATGTCCCCATTTACATTAAGAAAATACATTTTGTGAAATTTTTAAATTTTCTCAAAAATTAAAGTTGATTCAGATTTAATGGAGTATAAATAATAGTTATTCACCGAAAATAAACACCGGAAGTAGAAAATTTTCGTGATTCCAATATATTTTTCTTATGTACATAAAATAAGATAAAAAACATTAAAATTAATTTAAAGATTAAATGTTGAAATATATTTTTTTACACTCATAAATGAGCAACGTGTAAATAATGCAGTAGCATAAAACTTTTTCAGAATGTCCGGGGTTGATTGTGTGTATCATAACAGTAAATGTCCTCAATTGATTGTAAAATAATGAAGTCCTGAATTCATTGTGTGTATCGAGTTCAGTGTGTATATAGGTGTGTATCAATGTCCCCATTTACATTGCAAAAATACATATTGGGAAATTTTGAAATTTTAACAAAAATCAAAGTTGATTCAGATTTAATGGAGTATAAGTAATAGTTATTCACCGAAAATAAACTTTTAAGTCTGTTATTTTTGAAGTCCTTAATTGGCGGTGTACACACAAAGTCCTGAGTTTGCACGTCTTGCCAACCTGTGTGTGTGTGTGTGTGTGTGTGTGCGTGTGTGTGTATGTGTGTGTTGAAAGTGTTTATTTTGATGGGGAACCTGTATAAATTTTATCAAAATCCAAAATTCTTAAGTTTGTTTTTCTGTCTCTATTCTTGTTTTTGTAAATCTTACATGGTCTAACAATAAAAAAAAATTCACTGGTGTGTGTGTGTTAAAAGTGTTTATTTTGATGGGGAACCCGTATAAATTTTATCAAAATCCAAAATTCTTAAGTTTGTTTTTCTATCTTTATTCTTGTTTTTGTAAATCTTACATGGTCTAACAATAAAAAAAATTCGCTGGTGTGTGTGTTTATTTTGATGGGGAACCCGTATAAATTTTATCAAAATCCAAAATTCTTACGATTGTTTTTCTGTCTCTATTCTTGTTTTTGTAAATCTTACATGGGCTAACAATAAAAGAAATTCGCTAATTCGCTGGTGGTCATGTATTTTAAATATGTTATTAATATACATAGTATTTTTTTTAAATAGGCATTGTAACGTGTGTAGTTTTTTCAGAGATGCTTCAAAGATTTTAATATGAATATCTACTACGCGTAAAATTCAGTTATATTGACAACAATAGGGATTTAAAATTAGTATAAGTATCAATATAAAATTTCCTTCAAAAACCCTGTTGTACAAAATAACCTTCACTAAAATACGTTAACTACTTGCAATAAACAAATATCAGTGTAATAAATAAGGAACAATCTCTTGGAGTCCGGTTAACTTTTATGTAAAAATTACTTATTTTTCACTTTGTTTTTGAAAATAAAGAGAATACTTGAATTTTTCAAAAAGAAAAATAAACTTTTTTAAAATTAGATTTTTCTTTGATCCATCTAGTAGTTACCTGTGCCTTTGTATGAAGAATATTTTACAAAATTTTCTGTTTGTTATTCTATAATTTTGGGTGTGTTAGAGACGTTTATTATAGACGTTTATGCATTTTTAAGACGTTTTAATAAAAATATAGAATATCAAGAAAACTAAATAAATTCCATATGTATGAAAGAAACTAAACGGGGAATATGACAACAATTTAATTGATTCTAGGTCCAATACTGAAATGTCTATGAATAGAACATTTTTATATTAAATGTGATTCCGTTTTTAAATTTACGAGAATAGAGTTATTCACTTGTTAATTATTTATGAAATACAAAGATTTATCGAAATTATTATTCACAAAAATGTTTAAAACTTTTTCATTTTAACTTTAAATGTATTTAGAAGTATACATTTATTTCTTCTTCATCTTAAAGTGGTTCGTAATGTGAGTTTTTGCACAAATTAAAAAAAAAATCTTTGTACATTTTTATTTTAGAAAGTAAAATATTTAGAAATGTTTTTACTAAATCAAATTTTATGCAAGTTGTGAAAATTCTAACATTTCACTATAATAATTCATATTTTATTTGAAAATAAACACGAGGCGTAAAAGTTTTTAAATGGGAAACAAACATATCCGACTGAAAACTATCTTTATTTTTATAAAAGATTGCAACCTTTTTCATGCAGGAGTTTTTAAGACCGTTTAATCAAAATATTTTGATATTCTACTCTCATATGAAAGTTTCCAAATAAAATATTTATTATTTGATAAATTTTTATTCAAAGCTTTCACGTGTGTGACTATTTACATTTTTATTTATTTTTAATTAAATAAAAAATTAAGTTTAATAGTAGACATTTAATCACAACAAATTTTAAAATGCTTTTAACTGAAGATTTTTTTTTTTTTTTTTTTTTTTTTTACAGATATTAAATTAGTAAATATAAAATCATTATTATTATTTTAATTTTTTAGTCATTATAGAAAGTTTGTTATTTTAACATATTATAAACAACCTATGAAGCCTTTAAAAGGTTAATAAAGCGCTTCGTACTCATTCAGGAGTACTTCAAAGCGTTCTTAAAACCAACATAACGATAATTACTTTTCTAAAGTCAAACAAAGATTATACTTAAGTGTGTATCTTCCATTAGAATTCTGCAGAAACACTATATATTCTTTGTTTAACACAGTGTAAAGAGATAATCTGCAATTAAAGTTATAAAATGGATAATGAATATATAAAAAGGATTGAAAAAGGCAAAATATTTTTTTTTTAATTTTTAATCTAAATATCGGAATTATCTAAATATCTTTCTTTTGTTCATGAACGTTATGCCATCAAAAATAGGTAGCAAGTTGACTTATTTCTAATACATCTTATATGATGTTTGTATTTAAATTTTATAGAAGAAAGCTAAATTGGCATAAAAACTACAAGTTAAATGGTCATTATGATATCTGTTATTATTTTCTATTAAAAATAAAAAAATATATATTTGAAATAAAATATTTGAAATTCAATATTTTGAGAAGAAATATTTGAAGTTCGAAGTTTACAAAAGGAAATATTGAAATTTTATATCAAAATATCTTAATATATATTAAGTCTAACTTATTATATTAAGAACATTTCAATTATATACAAATTATACAAACATATTCTCATGTAAAAAAGCCGATAGAGGACGTCGGCATATGCAGAGTGTAGTAAAATGTACAGATGGACTTTTAAAACTACATCCATAAGGTAAAGCTAGGAGAGTCTGCGCACAATTCAAAAGAATAACAATAAGAAATCTAAATATTATTTTTTTGCTAAACTATCCGTGAATAATTTTGACTTCATTTGTTTTTTATACATTTCCATTGCTATTTTGTTGTTCTGTAGCAATTTAATAGAACAGTTGTAATAAAACCAAGAAAGTTATTTTGCGCAATCTGTCCTTACAGGGTTGGTGTGATTGCGCACATGGGTAGGAGAGATTGTTACTAATAATAACTACAATTAAATTGTTAACAATAATAATTACCCTTAAATGACACTGTTGTAAGGTTTTTGTGAACAAATATTGTTGTATTAGGAGTGAATATTTCAACCTAATGATTAAAAAATCAGAAAAAAAAAGAAATAATTTATAAACGATTAAAAAAATTTAATTAAAGGGAAAAAAATAAAGAATCAGAAAAAGCAAGTCCAGATAATATTACAAAATAACATTAACTTGCTTGATAACACGTTTAACTTAAAATTAGTCCATTTTCATTTTTCATTTTTTAATGCAAATTTACCAATAAGCTGCGTAATCTCTCCTAGCATAGAAACTAATGGTAACAATGGGCCATCTCTCCTAAATAGCAGATGCGCAAACTCTCCAATTTCGGTAGGAGAGATTGCGCGGCCTTTTATTTAAACATGGCTGCTACTAAAACGAACCGTTGATGTTCACATTGTTAGTCTAGATTAGTAGCTTATGAGAAATCGTTAAAATTTAACATATTTTGTACTACTGACATTGTATAGAAATTCTGATGAATAGCTGTGAAAATTCAAGCACTTACTTTGGGAAAACAAAACAAAAAAGCAACGGTTTATCTTAGACGCTCAAAACAATCAACGTGCACTATCAAGTAGATACTCAACTACTGCTGTTGTACAACTACCTGGAGTCGTTTCGCGCGCACTCGATTCCTTCCTCCCGAACCTCTATGAGCGCAATCTCTCCGACCGGGTCATCTCTTCTGGCTTTACTTTATATAAAAAAGGCTTTCTATGTAAAGTAATAAAACTTTATTACCGTTTAAATTTCGAAAGGGATATTTTGTCCAAAAATAGTCTAATGGTTTTTAAAATTCATTAGAAAGTAAATACTGGGAGCTATTGAAGTTATCTTGCAACAGAGTAAAGGGGTGCAGATAGCAATTTATTTATTATGCTTCCTTGTTTTAGTACCAAGCATCATTGATAGATAGTGCTTTAATTTTTGAAACTATAAATAATGTTCAGAATAATATTGGAATTTCAAAACACAAGCAAATCATTTTGAGCATTGCAATAACTATACAGAATAAAGGATAAAACTGAGTGATTTCTGATCAATCTTTATACGTTAGTTAGATCGTTCTAACAGTTTGTCACAGCGAAGCGCAATCTATCGCTGATATCTGGAATTAAAACGAGATATCACATCAAAGAAGTATCAGCCATCAAGCAGTAATCTCCTGCAAGAGTAACATTTATAGCTATATCACGAATGATTTATTATTGAATTTTAAAAACCATGAGTCAGGAAATATCTTTTTTAAATAAAAATATTGCAAAATACATGATAAAGGTATATCTATAATGCGGGTTTTATGCATTTAATTATTTCATTTACTCAACAAAACCATAAATAAACACAACATAATTAATACACTCCTCATACATGGCTAATTATTGTACTAATATCTTCCTATATTATATTTCATCTTTAGTAATATTTAAATTTTATTTACTTTCATTTAGTTTTCATCACATTCTAAATTTTATTTACATTAATTACTACTATGTTTAATTTATTTTTCTTTTAATTCCACCTTCTCCTCATTCATAATAGAGGACAGCACCAGATTTTATCATTTAACTAGTCTATAATTTCAGGTTTTCCTTTTATTTTTATGAGATAGATGGCAGCCCCAAACAATTTTAATTTCTCCTCATCATTTCTTACAATGCAATGACTGTGTTTTTAGCGGCCATTTTGAGTTTAATGGTGACACGATTTTTGTAAAACACTTTGCATTTTGTTCAATATTCATTAATGTTGGGGTTTTTTTTTTGTGAGGTTTGCACATAGTTTTATGATCTAATTTCTATTGTTGTTGAATAATAGTTTTATTTATTTATTTTGTTATTTGAACTCTTGTAGGTTATTTATTATTTTGTTTCGTATATATATGATATTAGGGGCTTAATAATGTCGATTTTAGGCATAATGCTGACAATATTTGATGAAATTACATATATTTACTATGAATATTCTTATGTAGCTCCTCTGAATATTCCAAAAGATATTCATAGTTTTCCTATTTTTGCTTTTTCGTTTAATTAAGTTTAATTTTTGCAGTATCCTTTCCCTTGATTTTTATAATATCTAGTCGTTTGTTTTTCACATGTGTTTTCATTTATATATATATATATATATGTTACGATATGAACAATCCTGTCGAACTTTTAAAATACCTGTTACGATATTTAGAAATTTACCCTGCTACAAACACCAGATCGAAATATCAGATCGAAGTTCAAGCAGTCGCATTCCAATATTTACTTGTTCAGGCCGATAATCATTCAGATTTTTCGAAAAAATGACGAAATGAAATCAACGAAGAAAAAATTATTATTTCTTCATAATAATATAATGATGAAACATTCTGTACTCCACTAGACATCGTTGAAAATTTTCAGTAATTTATATTTAATAAGATGCTACGAAGCATATTTCAAAATAATTCATATAGTCTCGCTCAAGGCAGTAACGGTTATTTAAGAAAGACAATATCACAGAAATCTACGCTCTTCAGCTCATGTTTTATGTTAAACAACCAAGCGCGCAGGTTTTTCTGCGTCAATGCAGATGTACAGAATAGCCAATCACAATTCCGAAACAGGTACGAACTATATTCTTATGGCAGCAGAAAATTGGCGTTATTTAGGTTCTTGAGAGTAAATGCACGAATCCAGCTTTTAGAAAAAAAATGGTACAAAATGAAAATTTTAAATAGAATAAATTCGGCTTTTAAAGAATTGAGAAATAAAAAAGGTTTTTGAAGAAAATTAATTACGGAAAGTGTTTTTTAGAATATTTTGAAGGGGGGGGGGGTATTAAATATAAGCATTTTAAATTGAAAAAAATTTAAATAAATGAAAGAAATAGAATATAGTTTAAGATAGGAAATAATTTAATAAACCAGTGTTATAACATTAATTTAGAAGAGGAAAATTTTATGGAATAATTTTAATGATGTGCGGAATTTAAATTTTTGTAATATATATATATAACCATAAATGAAACATTACCATAACACCAACTTAAACAATGAAATAATGATTAAGTATATAATAATTAGTTGTCAATGAAAGATATACTTAATCATTATTTCATTGTTTAAGTTGGTGTTATGGTAATGTTTCATTTATGGTTATATATTAGCATTCAAATTATTATGCTGCACATGCGCATATAATTATGAATGTAAGTCATTTATGATGTCTTTATATTATGATATCTTTTCATTTTGAATTTCAACAATTCATATTGATCTTTTTTCTTATACATTATGGTATCGTATATATATTTTTAAATATATAAATAATGGTGCTAATTGATTTTAGCAATATTTTAATATATATATATATATATATATATATATATATATATATATATATATATATATATATAATGAAATATTGAATTTAATATAAAGGCCTACGAATCCAATGGTAAAGATACGTATCATGTTATACACGAAAATCTCAACAAACAATTAGACGGTGGAGAAGGTAGACATGTCATGACATGCACAGAGTTAATGAAAAGGGTCAATGAAGTTTTTTTTTATAAAGAAAAGAAGGAAATGTTTTTATATTTTCTGAGATTTTGGCTTCATTGCGTAAACTCCTTTACGTCTTTTAGACAGAAAGCAAAACTCGAAAAACTATCGAAACATACTCTAGTGATATTTATCACCGTTTGATAAAATTATTGGATAATCTGAATGGAAAATCATATACGTTAATAAACGAAATTATTTATCGCCTACTTCTCGAGAGGTTCCTAAGAAGTTAAAAAAAAAAAAAAAAAGTTTTTTTTTAGGCTGACTTGTTAATGTCCTGAAAATGACTCTATAGATTATACATTAAAAGTATATAAACGTATAACAAACCAATCTAATTCGTGTGAAGAAAAATGATATAAGAACGTTAATAATGTTAACTTGGCAGTGGACATCTAATGAAAAGGGTGAAAAGATGCATAGTATAATTAGGACTCTTAAGTGATTTTTTATTGAAAAAACGTACTTTCGAAATCCTTAAATGTCATTGTAAGAAATGTTAATATGTGCTAATATTTAAACAATGTTAATTTGAAAAATGTACTGAAAAATATTTGAAAATAATATTCATCTGAAAAAAGGTAAAATGCTTAATATTATGTTATTTTTAAATAAATAAAAGGTATTACCAGATATCTATTTAAATTATACGAACACATTTGACACAGACTTCATCAATTATTCATTTTTCCAGTAGCAGTTTCCTTAAATGAAGTTAATATTTTATGAAAGTATATTTTTCAAATATGTTAGAGAATTACTTTTATAATAGTTGTTTGTTTGTCTCCCCCATGTGACATCAAAATAGTTATTCTTTCCTTGCACGAAATTTGCAACTTTTACTAAAATATTTTTCTCGCACATAATCATTAATGAATTGAAAATATAAAAACATTCATTTCTGTTTAATTAAAGTAACTTACATTTCATATCAAAGCCTTTCCTAACTGTACTTTTATCAATATTAATGTAGCATATGGATCACATTCATTTTCTTCATCTTGCGAATAACATTGTCTCTAAAACACTGTCACACATGTTACTACGAAAAAGTTTCGAAATATTCTAGAGTAAAATCTATTTTAATATTAAAGAAGATTATAATTCCGCCATATTTGCATAGATACAATTTTCAGGAAATAATAACTTTTGTTACTTCACGCATGATAAATAAAAGCTTTCCATTAACTTGTTTTTTCATAAGATATTCAGTTTGTGACATGTACAGTCGTGGAAAAAAAAACTGCACACCCCCCACTAACTCTGCAACAAATTGTAGTAGAAGGAAGTGACTGGTACCAAACGATTGGAAATAAAGTCTACTTTTAAATTATACATCTAAAATTTGCCTAAGGGGCCATCTACATATTAAAACAAGCCTAAAATTATTTTTTTTCAATGGCAACACCCACTTTTGACATGATATTTTAAATCTTCGGTTCAAACTATGCCTATATACAAAATTTTAAGTCATTTGGATGATAAGTTTTCGAGTTATAAACATTCAAATTTTAGAGCCTCTAATGTTAAATTACATTTTCATATTTTTATTAATATCTCCTGAGATTATAATTCTAATGTGTTAATTTTTTTTTTGGTTATAATACTAAAAAGCCCAAACATAAATATGTCAAATTTGTAATTTTTATAATTTTATAATATGAATTATGAATTATGAAATTAACATTCGAAAAAATTATGAATTGCAACCTACAATTTTTTTAATGGATTTATATTTATTATGTCCTGCTTTATGTGTATTCAAAATTTTAAATTTTTCTACCAAGTAGTTTTCAAATTACGCTTAAAAAACGGCAAGATGCTGCTTTAAGGGGCCGTCTATGATGTGCATTAAATCATAGTTTGAACAGGGATGGGAGCGCTCCGACTCGAAATCTCGATTGACACCACTAAATTTTAATAGTATTTGTTACCTTATTCAAGAACAAAATTTCTGAAATTCTTTACGTTGGAGAATACTATTAAATTTTAGTGGTAAGAATCGATATTCGGGTCGGAGCGCGCTCATCCCTGTTTGAGAAAATATTATACTCATAGGCTGGGATTAAAACAAGATTTTCTCAAATCTTGTTAAATTGTTTGCAATATTACACTAAATGGTTGTTAGATAAAGTATTAACGCGAAAGTATTTGTTACTTAAAAATGCTAATTTAAACTTTTATTAACTTTTGTACATCAATCAAAAATTGTAATCTTTACAAATATGTATGGATGTTCAGTTTTTATTCCATTAATAACGAACTTAAAATAATTAAACTTTTTCTTCTATAACTTTCGTATTTAGATCTATTCGATTAAACAGGCTAATTGAAAAAAAAATACAAGTTATTTTTATGGTTTTCTGATAGGCAAGATTATTTCCCAATCGCTAGCAGTGTGCAAAAAAATCTAATAATAATAATAATAATAATAATAAATGGCAAACGGTAAGTTTTCTTGCCAAGAGGCATTAATAAGTTAATTGTAAAATTTCAAATGAACTACCAGAATAGGTTTAATCATAGAATTATTAACCCTATTCCGAAGGAGAATAACGAATGTAAAGTTATTCAGATGTCTTTATAACATAGATTTAGTTTTAGGTCTTCAAATAAATCGGAATATAAATCCTGCGACACCCCCCCCCCTCGCTACTAAAAAAAAAGCAATGTCTGGATTTATTTTCAGACTAAAAAACAATTTATCTGCGTTTTTTTTTTTTTTTTTTTTTTTTTTTTTTTACTTTGATTCCTTACGCTGCTTTATACTATTTTTTTAAATTCTACATTTTGTATTTGTCACTATTATTCACGTTTCTGACAATAAACTAAAAAAAAGGCGAGTTAAATAGATGCAAAATCTGAGAAACAGCATTATAAAAGCACCTGTAAAATTCCAATAACATTTACATATTCTAAAACTATTTTAATTACAAATAATCTTATGGTTTTTTAACCCCTTCGTGAAGTGCGTCTATTACAGAATTTTTAATAATTTACCACCGGTTTTTTAAAACAGAAATTTTCGTCTGATTGAATCGTGGAAATGCTAAGATATAGTAAGGCAAAGCTTACAATAAAAAATAACTGGTGGGAAAAATCGAGGATTCTGAGCATCTTATGCGTCACGTATACGTGTCACTTGTCCCCAAGGGGTTAAAATCGGATAATTCAACAGTTGTAAACATTATTTTACCGCATATAACAATAACCGAAACTTATTAAGTGAGTAAAATGGTCATATCGGTAAAACATAAAACATTAAAAGAAGTGACATTCTGCAGCATTTCAACAATCGAGAACCGAACTTCAATTTGGATACAGCCCCTTAAATATGCTCATTATAAAGTAATTAATTTCTCAGAAACTAATCTTAGGAATTTAATGAAATTTGGTATCTAGGCATAGTTTGAACTGCAGATATCAAATATGTTGTCAAATTTGAGTATTGCTATTGAAAAAAACAAAGTTTGGGTGTGTTTTTATATGTAGATGGCCCCCTAAGCAAATTTTATATACATCATTTAAAAGTAGACTTTATTTCCAATCGTTTGGTACCAGTCACTTCCTTCTACTATAATTTGTTGCAGAGTTAGTGGGGGGTGTTCAGTTTTTTTTCCACGACTGTACATATTAATATGTATTGAAAAATAGTTTTCTGGAATACATAAACTCAAAATTTAGAATTACAAAATACCATAAAATATATGCAATAACGTACAAATCTTTGCATTAGAGAAATTTTATGAAAATTTAAAAAAACAAAATTTACTCTCTAAAATCTAAATAAAAAAAATACTTTCTAACGAATAAAAGTTAGCCTCTGCACATCAACCATACATATCATGGGTTATTTACATTATTTATTGCAAAGGCGATAAAAATATGTACATTGTACATTTTTGTAAGGCACATGCATCAAATAGAATTTTATTAAAATTTCGATAGCCTGTTATAGTCTTCATACATTTTCTGTTACAAACTTTACTTTTATAATCTTTTCCATTATAAATTTTGATCAGTGATTTTGGTTTGAGAGACACCTATGAGTTGAATATTTTTATCCCATACATTTTCCATTTTGCTCAAAAATGCTGTTAAAATACAAGAATATTCTAAAAAAATACACTAACAATAAGAATTATTCTTACTAATAATATTATAATAATAGTAATATAAGTATTATCATTGCTACACCCTTCTTATAATTAAAAATTATACATCTCTTATTTCAAAACAGCAGCAAAAATTAGTCAAAGTTTTTCTTTTATTTAATGAATACAAGTGCGCCATTTCATATTTTCTTTTAAGGGACAAAATTCTTTTTATGGACATGGTGACATGGTAAATACAGTTTTTAGTTTTGTTTTGTCGCCGTTGTTGTTGTTGTTGTTTGTTTGTTTGTTTTTAGTTTTTTTGGCATTTTTGCTACTTATGTTCATAGGACTATTTTTGTTACATTTCTTTTACATGCTAGTATTAGTATATACGTAAATATATATATGTGTGTGTGTATATATATATATATATATATACCGGGTGAACCAAAAGTTCGGTGAACCTTTAAAAATTCATGAAAAAAGGAAGAAATTATGATAAAGAAATGGCTCACAAGGCAGTCGGATGTTTTTTAGCAGCAAAAAAACTGGTAGTTAAAAAAGTCACCTGTAGATGGCGCTAATATACGAGAGCTTCAGCCGAATTATGCAAATTAATCCTGCAATAAAAGACCAGGATACAAGAAGATTTCTCATTCGCTTTCAGAATGTTATCATTACCCGATCGAGCGTTGTTGGTGAAGTTGTTCTATTTGAACGGAGAGTTTCAGCAATTCATTTCAACATGTTGCATTCAGCTGTAACGGGAGTTGTGAGTCGCCTTAGTTGTGTCGTACAATGTTCTGGAGCTCATGGTGAACAATTGTTACTGCAAAAATAAATGGATGGAGCGTACTGTCGTCCTGCTCATTGTGTTTCGGGTCGTCAGATCTCTCTACCAGTGACATTTTTAACTAAAGATTTTTTTTTGCTGCTAAAAAACATCCGACTACCTTGTGAGCACTTTCTTCCAAAACTGCACTTCTTTATCATAATTTCTTTTTTTATGAATTTTTAAAGTTTTAACGAACGTTTGGTTCACCCAGTATATAAGAACGTTTTATCAAGAATAAGAAATTAAAGAAATAGATATTGATTTAGGAATTCAAACTCTGAGAAGGACAAAAAGCCTATACACTACCCTCCTTAAATGAAGCCCCTGAGATAACCTTATATCCAGCTCACCCAGTCTGTTTTCTGTGTTTTCATGCTCTGAAATATTATAACCACGCCTTGAAGGCGATATCTTAGAGTAGTAATTAAAAACAAATATAATTGAACTTATTAGGCTAGTAAACAATTTTGGATAATTTGATAATCTTAAATGTCTGCAAAAATAGGTGGGCAAATATTTTAGGACTTGTATTTTAATACTGACAGCAAAATTATCAGTTGGATAGAGTTTTGTGCTGCCAAAACCTGTTTAAGGGCATATCCTTCTTAGTCAATTCAAACATCCTTACTTAGTATATGCTTGTTGTATTATTTTGGAGTTTAAGAACTAAATGCTAAGAGGCCAGTTTTGTTGATGATTTTCATTAACAGCAACAATTATTTTACTGGTTATCTGACATGTAATAACACATTTCTGAAAGCTTAACATAAATATGCCTATTTTATTGTTTAATCAAATTGCGTAAAAGGCTTTTATAAAATAAGAGGACTTTTCGTCATAGTATCCATCAAGATAAACAATTAATGTATAGGAAACCAGGATCGCAACCAACTTTTGCAGTCAAAAAGAGAGTCTCAGTACAATCTCAACTCAGATTTTCACTAAATTAAAGAATAATGAAGATATTTTGGCGGAAGTTTCAACAGATTAACTTTGTTTTGTGTGATTTTTGATGACATATAGGAAGTTCTGGGAGTACTCTCTAGTTTGGTGAGTAATACAGTACACTGTAAAAAATTTCTGCAGTAAAATTACTGCAGCAGAGATTCCAGGCAATGTCCATAAGAAAACGGTTTTTGAGCCTATTTAAACGAGCTTTGCTCTCACGTAAACGGTTTTTACCCGTAAGGACATGAAATTTGCGGAAATTTACCGTTTAACTTGAAAAAAGGACATTTCCAATACAATTACGGCCGCAATTCACGGAGAATGCCTGTGAATTTACAATTTTTTTTTACAGTGTATGTAATGTCAGTGTCAGGTATTCTGAATTATGGGACGTCTAATATCTTGTTGTAAAGATGCAAATGATGGTTATTTACAAAACGTCTGGTCATGCCATCATATTTCAAATAGGATTTAATATGTTAAAAATAGTATTACAACATCTTCATTACTGGCAACGTTATGGACGAAAATTCAGTTAGGCTTAGATTAAGACGCTTTCTTTTTTTTTTTTTTTTTTTTTTTTTTACTAAATAAGTGGTTGCAACACTATATTCTCATACATGAATTGTTAATCTTAACCCCTTGGGGACGAGCGACACGAATACGTGACGCATAAGATGCTCAGAATCCTCGATTATTCCCACCAGTTATTTTTTATTGTAAGGTTTTCCTTATCTAATCGTAGCATTTTTGCGATTCAATTAGGTGAAATTTTCTCTTTTGAAAAGCCGGTGGTAACAGATTAAAAATTCTGTAAAAGACGCTCGTCGCGAAGGGGTTAACGGGTACTCACACTATTATTTTTTCGTAAAAGTACTTTACGAATTCCATTTGTAATATTTACATAAAATTCGTTTCTTACTGTCCCTTTTTTTTTTCAAGTACAAGTGCGCTTAAAAGAAATTAATGTTCATTTAATTAAATTATTCTAGTTACTTTAACAAAAACTATATATGTCTTACATAAATAAACATGACATTTATAGCCCAAAAAATAGACGAAAAAATAAAGAAAATGTTCAAAGACCGAAAGACGCCTGTGTAAATGGATACGTTTTCGTTTTTAGAGATCGATTAATTCTAAGAATAGAAATACTAAAGTTACCACTTTAATGTCTCTAATTACGTAATTACATTCCATTAAAGGAATATTTAATTTTTTATAATTTTCCTTGAAATATAAGTTTATAAAATCTGTTAAAACATTATAGATATCGTTTTATTTAATCCAAAAAACATTGCTGATATAATAAATCAATCTAGGTGATATTGTTAAAAATGTATTTATTTCGATAATGCTGTTTGTAATAATAATAATAATAATAATAAAAGTATATTACTTGATATCAAAGGAATGAAATAATCCAACTAATTTGATAAATAGAATATATTGTGTTTTGGTAAACTGTATTACTTCTAATTTTCATTAAATATTAATTTGGCGGATAATAGGTGTAGAAGCGGCTTCAATAGTTAAGATACCCTGGGCGAGAGTTTTTTTAGCACCGCTATAAATATAACTTAAAAAGACTATTAACTGTAATCTGTTTTTGTTTTCAAAACACATAATGTAAAAAGTATTGTAATCATGATAAAAAACCGATTATGAAATTTTGGTATAGCTTTACATTTTAAGGTCTCTTGAATTCGCTTTTGCTATTTTTAAAATGTTTATCTATGTATGTGCATATGTTACTAATTCAGATCTTTTTCAGAACCTTTTCAGGTGCCCACAGTCCTTTTTTGGTGTTTTTTATGATGTATGTACGTATGCATGTGAGTGAAATACCATAACGTCCAAACGATATTTCTGTTTGTACTCAAATTGCACAAGTTATCGTTTACTATCCAATAAACTTTATACATTTCCACACAAATTAGCGAACCAGTTAAACAATTTTCACCATTAAACAATTTTCAAACAAATTTTCGATCCTTTCTATACGGATAATTGTCAAAGAAATGTGGTAGATGATAAGTGAAAAATATTACTACGATCTCGGTTACTAGCTGAGAAGTAACTTTCTACCTTCCAAGGTCAAAGTCAAACCGGAAGGCGAGGCCCATCTTTCGGCTTAAGCTCAACTAACCCCACCCACCAGGTTTGTTTACCTAATTATACTGAGCATTACTAAGTTATACTTTGTGATATTGAGCAATAAATATACTATGCAATGCTAAAATACAAATTCTGAAAATACAAGATTCCAAAAATACAAATTCTGAAAATACAATTTACCAATCCTACCGAGCAATACTAAATACTACTATGTGATACTGAGCAATAACACTACCATGTAATAATACTGTATGATGCTGAAATAGATAATAATAATAATGGATAGAAGTAAGTATTAAAATGAACAATAATGAATGAATAATAATACTAGAGTAGAGAAATATAAAATATAAGCAAATTAACATGTGCAAGGAATTTCAATCCAGCTAGGACCAGACTTAATACTTAAAAGACATTTAATATGAATACGTGAACAAAGTTAAAACAAATCGGAGAGGATACTAACTTAATATAAAAAATTAAACAAAATTACCTATGCTATTCAAGGTCTAGCTGTAAATATATATAATTACAGAATAACAAAGGAAATATTAAAATGTAAACAAAATACGTTCAATACAAAATGAATCCAAACGGGAGATTCCAGATTTGAATCCTGGAGATTTCTTTGTGTCAGAATTTTCTCTGAATGCACAATATTCTAATCGTTGGGAAAGGCTAGTGGCTTAACACCAGATTTTTTGTGTGTTTTAAGTAACCTTGGTTAAGCACCGTGAAACCCTGCCTTCTGTCTAAAGTCGTCTCTGTCTGGGAATATTATTTTGTAAAAATATCGTTTAAAATTTTCTTAAATTATCATTTAAATTTTCTATAGAATTTCCTAGACTTTGGGTTAGGATATTTTTTTCTGAAAGCATCATATAGATTGATAGGTGGCTAAAAAATTATTTTTAATAAATACCCATTAACAGATTTGATAACTTTGAAAATGTGTTATCTCTCTCTCAGTGCTCACATCACATAATAGTTAACTAACTAATTGATAGATGCACATATAAGAATAATTTCTGTTGAACCCTAAAATATTTTATTCTATCATTTTACTGTCATCAATGTTAATACAAACAATATAAGAAAAACACCTAAAAAATACTGGCAAACTAGTTTTCACTCAATTTCCATATTTTTACGAAAATTGCTTGCTTAGTGAAAATGATATTTTAACTAGTCTTTTAGCACTATTATCTGCCAAGGATATTTTCAAATATATATCCGCAAATTTATGCTGCTTTCACAAAATCATATTAACAAGATTTTTTTTTTTCGGAAAAAAAACCTATATTTGTAACCCGACTGACAGTAAATTTCCAAATTAAAAAAAATAATAATCTTAAAGTGATTCTTTAATATATTAATAATTCAACAAAATTAGTGAGGTAATGAAATCTTTTAAATTAGTACAATTCTGTGGCAATGCTAAAACCACTAACAAGCCTTCAAATTAACATTAGTCTTCACATTAAAATCATACTTTTGCACGTAATCATTTCTAGAGAAACTCTCAAGAAACCTAGGGTAATTTTTTTCTTCTAAAACGTCTCTTAGTTCATTTAAACGCGGAAAGAATCCTCAGCATTTATGTGATGGTTTAATTTACTTTAGAAGAAGTTAATTAATACTAAAAGTAAATGATTACCCTTCTTATAATCGCATTTTAACGCCTTAATTCTCGCTCATTTTTTGTAACGTTCTTTCAAGTACCATCTAACCATTTTTTTGAATCTAACATCTTAAACTAGTGACTGGCAAAATTTCTTTCTTTCGATGCGTGTAAACTGTGTAAACTGCAATAAATTGAATCAAATTCTTTGCTCGTAAAAAACAGGTTTAAGAAAGTAATGCCAAATATAATAAGCTCAGCCATAATTATAAGACTAACGAAATTTTAGTGTTCACTTTAGAGACACAAAAAAGAATTTATCCTTCCATGTTACTCATGTAATAATAATAAAAGTATTAAATTAACTTTTTAAGCAAGCAATTCATAATCCCACTAAGGACCGGAAAATAAATCATACAGAAATTTAAGTTTAAGTTTAAAGTAATAAATTTAATTGAATTATAGTGTTTTGAATCACAGTAAACAAATTAATGACATGTCCTCTCTAATACAAAATTAGGTATTACAGTGAAACAGCCCTGCACGACCAGCTCCTTTAACGACCATATTTTCCTGGAACGATATTTATTCCCATAGGCTCAATGCGAATTTTACTTCAATTAAAAGACCATTCTCAGTAGAACACCCTCCCTCCATAAACGACCAATTTGTTTGAAAAAACTGAAAAAAATCCGTTCTTTCTTGATTATTTGGCCTACCTTGACCGATACGTACATCTTTTCCCGCCTGGAACGGAATGTGGACCATCCTCACTTCCTAGAACAACATATTTGATGAACACCAGAGCATGTCTTTTATGGCTTGCTTGCTGTAGGGAAATTTCTACATGTTCCTATGTTGTTGCGATCGAGGCGCTGTGTAACAAGACACGTTTGCGAGTGTGACCGCTTGATTCTGTCGTTCTCCCAGTGCAGATCTGTTGCAGAAACGCGTTAACCCTTTAACGGACATTGGTTTCCGTACGAAACCACAAAACATTAATTCCGAAATTCAACAATGACAACAGAATGTTAATAGAAATGTTTTCCATTTATTATGTATGTGAAATATCGGTTTTTTCTTATATATCAATAAATTTGTTCTTAATTTCCGGTGTCAATCATTTAGTTCAACATTTCAGCAATTGAAGTGCTTTATCCGTTAAAAGCCTACGCTAGTCATGCGAAGAAACGCTCAAGCTAATGTTAAGTCTATGGGAAGGTTCTTGCACGATTTCTTGCTCGCATTTTAATATTTTTAAATGATTTTTTTGCGTAGCATAGCTGAGGTCGATCTTCAACATTGTTAGTTTTTACTTTTTTGATTTTGGTTAATTTTTTTTTATAAGCGGACATTTTAAACTTTTGAACCGGTTCTGAAAATGAAAGTACCCTTATATAAAATAACTGGAACCAAAATCGAAAAAGTAAAAACTAACAACGATAGAGATCGACGTCAGCTATCCTATGCCAAAAATCATTTAAAAATATTAAAATGCGAGCGAGAAATCGCGCAAGAACCTTCCCATAGACTTAACATTAGCTTGAGCGTTTCTTCGAGTGACTAGCGTAGGGTCTTAAAAGGTTAACGGTGATAGGTAAAAGAGTGATTTGGATCTCAGAAGAGTGCATACTCGTTAAAAATGAGCATAAAAATTGAATGTCGGGAAGAAAATTGGCTCTTATGTTTAACTGTGAAAAAACGCTGATCAACAAAACTTTGAAGAATAAAGAAGCCTTTTTAAAAGAATGGCAAGATAGTAAATCGTGTGGAATGAAACGAAAACCTAAGGAAAAATTTAGTGATGTAAACGACGATGCGATAGATTGGTTTTGGGCAGAAAGAAAAAAATTGCATTTATTCAATGAACTTCGAGAGAGTTTAGAAATAAAAGTTGTAAAAGTTAAAATTGTAACATAAAATCGAACATCAATTTATACGTTTTTTAAACCCATGTAGTAATTAACATATGAATTTAAATTAAAATTTTCTGTTGATATTTAAAATTTTTATTTATTACCTAATGTGTAAGATAAATGTTCATGAAACTACGTCTTATTTTCGACAATCAAAAACTATATTCAGACGGGATCTCTATTGAAACACCGTTTTCTCGGAGCGACCTATTTTTAACAGAACTGAGTGCGGTCGCTTTAAGGAGGTTTTAGTGTACTTTCATAACATAAGATTATTTTATATTAAGCAATTATTATTGTACATATCCAGGGTAAACATCATGACATGTAAAGAACTGTAAGTCAGAGCAACTTCAAAAATATACCGGAGATAAAACAGTCTTAAGCTATCCGCCTACGTTTAAAACGTCAATTTCGATGAAAATTCGCAATTTTGTTTTATTTGATTTTCTTATAGAATTAACATTTCTGTTTCTAAATCTGTTTTTATTTTTCTTGTACGCATATTAGAAATGAAATTAGAGACCTTTAAAAAACAGCTGACGTCGTTAATTTATACCGGAAGTGGAGATATCTAAACCGGAAGTGGGTCGAAAATTGAGGTTTATTAAACTGTTTTCGCGCATTTTTTAGTTTTTTCAGTTAATATTATATTTTAGCTTTATCTATAGCACTGCCTCAAAGGGTTTATTTGTTTGTTTTACTACTTTATCAAGTTATTAGCAATTTCTGCAAAATTTTATTTTTATAAAGAAAAGTTGAATACTATTGCTCTAACTCAAAATTTTATTATTCTATATCCATGAAAATTTTTGAGTAACTATTTGATAATGTCTAGAGCGTAATGAAGTAAAGAATTGATTATAGGTAAATAATTTGTTAATATGTAGCTACATTTATGAAGAATTATACGTAAAATTACAGAAATTTTCTTTGTAATTGTATATAATTAGCTGTATCTCTTTTAGATTTCAGCATATTGGCTAGTTTTTAGTTCATTACACTCAAGAGTGTCTAATATGCATATGTAAAAAAAATATTTGTGTTATATGCATTTTGTTTTTGTTTTTGTTTTTAGAGCCGGAGCCGTTTTTATAAAAAAAAATGCTAAAAAATTACTAAAATTCTTCAAAATTTATAAAAGTTGCATAAATATTTTATATTTTTTCATGAGTGTAATGAACTAAAGAATTAGCTCTAAGTGACTTATTTTTTTATATATAGCTATTTTTATGAAGAATTACACGTAAAATTACTGAAATTTTCTATGTAATTGTATATAATCAGCTGTATCTCTTTTAGTTTTCCGTATATTGACTAGTTTTTAGTTCATTACACTCAAGAGTGTCTAATATGCATATGTTAAAAAAATATTTGTGTTATATGCATTTTTTTTTTGTTTTTAGAGCCGGAGTCGTTTTTATAAAAAAATGCTAAAAAATGACTAAAATTCTTCAAAATTTTTAAAAGTTGCATAAATATTTTATATTTTTTCATTATTTTTCTTATTTTGTATTACACTATACTTAAAAGTGCCAAAACAATACCAAAATTACAGTTTATTTTTAAAAAATGGCTTTTTAAACAGTCGGATAGCAATAAATATTAACATAACGACTTACAGTAAGTAAACTCGAAAATGCTCCAAAAAGAATTAAATACATAAACATATAGAAATATGTGTAAAATAAGCAAGCAGAAGGCTATAGTTAAAAATTTAGTGGTTTTTAAAGTGTTTATTTAATTAAAAAAGTTCTTTTAAACTCATATGAAAACTTTAAATGCGTTTTCTGAAAAATTAGATTTTTATCGGAAAAGGTAAACGACTATTGCTCTAACTCAAAATTTTATCATTCTATAACCAGGCAATTTTTTGTGTAGCTTTTCGATAATGTCTAGAGTGTAATGAAATAAAGAATTAGCTCTAAGTGACTTATTTTTTTATATATAGCTATTTTTATGAAGAATTACACGTAAAATTACTGAAATTTTCTATGTAATTGTATATAATCAGCTGTATCTCTGTTAGATTTCCGTATATTGACTAGTTTTTAGTTCATTACACTCAATAGTATCTAATATGCATATGTTAAAAAAATATTTGCGTTATATGCATTTTTTTTGTTGTTTTTAGAGACGGAGCCGTTTTTATAAAAAAAATGCTAAAAAATGACTAAAATTCTTCAAAATTTTTAAAAGTTGCATAAATATTTTATACTTTTTTCCTTATTTTCTTTATTCTGTGTTAGATTACACTGAAAAATACCAAAAATGTGTCAAAAGTAATGTTTTTAAAAAAAATGGATACTTTTAAAATAAATTTACTTTACTTGGCAAGAAAAAAACAATTGTCTACCGTTATTTTTGTTATCAGATTAATATATACATATAATATATATAAGCTCAGAAATGTTTTTTGTTACTTTATTTTACGAGAATTCTAAATAATTTCTTTTCCAAATATTATGAATTTGAGGGATTTTTCTTTTTTTTTTAAATATGGAGAAATATATACATTACGAAAATTTTGAAGTTAATTATTTACTCTTTAAAAATATATAGATAATAAATAGTACTAAACAAAAATCTTTGCATAGTAAACGCTAGGAATGCAAAAGTTATTTAAGTTTTAACTATTTACTGATAACCGTGCTAACTTCTTTTGATTAGTCAGTACAGATTGGCAGTTAAAGATAAAAAATATCATACTTACAGTAGATTTGATGGTCATGTAATCATCTTTGTCATTTTAACGAATGTGTATTGGCTGTAATCACATCTCATCCGTTCATCTCATAAAGTAAAAAAAAACTGCAGCTTCAAAAAAGAAAACAAGTATCAATTGAGTAAGGGGCGTTTTTAGAACTTCACACGCATACGTTTTGTATCGCATGTTATCGCTTACGTTTTACGCTGAAGTGGTGTGGAGTGCTCATTGTTGATTATATCGTTGTCACTTGCATCATTTTTTTTTAATATACCGTCTAAAGTTGGATTTAAATTTTTAAACTTTATTTTCTTACTTAAACGGAAATTATGTACTTCTTTAAAATCATAATACTGAATAGGCAAAGAAGCTTTTATTCATAAAATGATTATTAAAAAATATCTAGAAACACTAAGAATACTTCATGTCGGACATAATTATAGCACATATACAAAAGTTAAAAGTAACACTAGAGAAAGCAGAATAAAATAAGAATAGAAAACTCTGTTTTTTGGCATATTTTATCTATGCGCAAAAATTTTAAACATTTACAGCTACGTAATTCAACTTATACATGTCAGAGTTAAAAAAAAATAATACTAATTTAATGTTAATGTTAAAGCAATGTAATGTAATGTTAATGTAATTTATCATAGTTGTTGAACATAAAAATACTTACTTGAGAATTGATAACATCAAAAACTTATACACCCAGTTGAAAAAACTGATTAATACATTGTAAAAACTATTCGGAAACGTTCCCAAAAATCAGTTGCAATAAAAAAATTTAAAAAAAAATGTTTTTTTAAATGATTCTTTGAAGTTCGAAAATAAATTAGTTTCTGGGGTTACTACAGATAAACAACACTTTCCGGAATCGTGGGTAATTCGGAAGAGATTATTCCTTATTTTTGTTCGGGGTTTTATTATATTTACCTATATTAAGAAACATCTGTCTTTTTTTTAGAGTGTAGCTGTTTAGCATACGGATTATTTAAATCCCCACTTTTTTGTGTGTGTGTGTGGGTGGGGGGGGGGAACCTTGTATCTGTCACTGCCAAATACTGCTATCATATATTCTAATACGAGCAAATCTTGTGTGTAGTTATATATTATCCCTTTAAGACCTGAAGAGTTTTGGTGGAAATTAAAAGCATATAAAAAACATATTTGTTTGAAAAGAAATATTTTTAAAAAATTACGTTGTCAGGTTATGTCAAGGAGGATCTACACAATCGTGTGGTGCAGGCTAAGCTTTAAATCACAGGGAAAGAGGAAATCGTTTTTTTTTTCCCCTTAGGATCACCTACACAATTGTGTAGGTTAGGTCTTAAAGGGATATACTGTGTGTGGTTATATATATATATATATATATATATATATATATATATATATATATATGCAAATTTTACCTTAAAAACGGCTCTAACGATTTTGACGAAATTTTGTAACCTATCGTTTTGGGGCACCAGAAAACCATTGAGCAAGGTCACATGTTCGATAAAATTCGATTAGTGGGTCACTCTGGGTCCCGTGGGTCAGGGTCAAGCTATTTTTATCTTAAAAACGGCTCAGAGTATTTGAACTAGATTTTGTATTCTACCGTTTTTGGGTACGAGCAGACTATTGGTCTGTGTCACATGTTGGAGAACTTTCGATTAGTGGTTCATTTTTGGGTCAACGCGGGTCAAGCTAATTTTATCTAAATAACGGATTTAACGATTTTGATTAAATTTTGTATCCTACGCGTTTCGGGCACGAGATATCATTGGGCTAGGTCACATGTCCGAGAAAATTCGATTAGTGTGTCATTTTTGGGACACTGGGGGTCAAGCTAATTTTATCTAAGAAACTGCTGAGACTATTTAGACTAAATTTTGCATCCGATGGTTTTCGGGCACGAGAAGACTGTTGCGCTAGGTCACATGTTCGTGAAAATTTGACTAGTGGGTCATTTTGGTCGTGTGTCATTATGGGTCAAGCTATTTTATCTCAAAAACGGCTCAGAGGATTTGAACTAAATTTAGTACCCTACAGTTTTAGGGAAAGAGAAGACTATTGTGCTATGTCACATGTTCGAGAAATTTCGATTAGTGGGTCATTATGGGTCAAGCTATTTTTATCTTAAAAACGGCTCAGACGATTTGAACAAAATTCTGTATCCTGCTGTTTTGGGGCACGAGAAAATCATTGGACTAGGTCACATGCTTGAGAAAATCCGATTAGTGGGACATTTTTGGGTCACTGGAGGTCAAGCTAATTTTAACTAAAAAACGGCTCAGACTATTTTGACTAATTTTTATATCCGACGGGTTTCGGGCACTGGAAGACAATTGGGCTTGGTCACATGTTCGAGAAAATTTGATTAGTGGGTCATTTTGGTCATGTATTAAATATGGTCGTGGGTCATATTTGAACTCAAAGCTAATTTTGACCGAGCATAGCTCGGTCTCACCTCTTCGTGTCAGTTGTATATGAGTTCCCTTGAATATATCTCAATGCTTTAATAACAAAGCACCGTATTTTAACATATTTTGCTGTTCAGCATAGTAAAACTTGCCTCTCAATGTTACCCAAATAACGGTGAGAGTGCTCCGAAATGAATCGAGTAATCCATTATAACTAATGATGTTATTCTTTGAGGAGATTAAAGTGTGAACTCAAGTTTTTTTTTTTTTTTTTTTTTTTTTTTTTTTAATACTCCGCTTCCTTTTTTAAGTACCAGGTGTGCGCAATAGATGGTGTTGCAGTTTCTGGAACTTTAATATTGCTCGAAATAATCTTGCAGTTTCAAAACGTAAACTATTTTTTTTGACATGTCAAAAGCTAAACAGAATCAATATTAAAATCTCTGTGAACTTTAAACCATTTTGATGCGTTGGTTTGTGCGTTTTCTGAGACAATGAAACGTGATATATCGTTGGTAATTGAAAGTAAAACAAGGAGGAGTAGTAAAGAAATTCCCAATTCCACACAAGAATAATTCAATTAGATAATATAACAGAGATATATTATATATATCATAAGAATTATAATAGAGCAATTCTCTTATAAGAATAACTCCAATAGCTGGCATTATTAACTGTTAAAATTTATTATTTTTTAGAGCAATTTACAGCTTTGAATTCTGCTCAACAAATGTTAATTTATATGTTATATATTTTTTGTAAGTTTAATTATTTTTAAATAGGAATACTTGGCGAATAATATCTGAATGAAAATAATGCGCTAATTCTAGATTTTGCTAATTGATAGCAAACAGAACAAAAATATTTAAAAAAAATCTTTATACTTCACTAAGATTATATTTAATCCTATATGGAAATTAGGGTAAAACCTAGTAAGGCGGAAAAATCGGAACACCCCACAAAAGTATTTGGGGACATGTGGGCTATTGAAAAGCCACACCTGTTGACACAGGAAAATTCTTCTCAACTTGGGAAAGTCGTTTTTTAGTACAATCTACAGCAGATCTAAATTTTGGTGGTAGGGTAAAACCGGTACTAATAAGTAATTCAGTTTGTACACTTGCAGTACAAAAGGTTTTATTGTAATAAATTTGAATCAAACTTTACAACTTATATATGTTACGGTCATTATTAATAATAACCTGTTATTATTAATAATGACCGGATTAATCATATTGACCGTAACATAAGGTCAGTAACTTTTTTTCAGGTTTTCAAGCAATTTTTAATGTTGTCATGTAATGGGTTTCTCAGTTTTTACTTCTCGTATCCTCTGCCCCCCCCCCCCTCAATTGGCCACTCTTTTCAAGCTGAACATTGTACCCATCCTTCACCACCTGTTGTGTGAAGAAACAATTCATTGCAGAATTCAATGCAAAGCTTTGGGTGTCTGGTTTTGCTCCAACAGACGATCAAAAATCAACTTGGTCGTTCTTCTTGATAACTGGACGTACACACTTCTACTTGACATCAAAATTTCGTGTCATATATATACAAAACAGTAGTTTTGTTACCTACATCGATCCGCCAGGATAGATTTACTTAAAGAGCAGAAAAGAAGGCGAAAAATTTAAACTTTTGAGGTGAATTTCTTTCAAATAGTATTGCACATACACAGAGATTAACTCACTTCAAAAGCCGATGGTGCGCTGTTAGGGGATGCTAAAGGATGTGGTTAAGTTAGATGCTGTCCGCAAGGGAGTACCCATCAGCGAAAGAACAGGGTACCCAGTTTTACCCTGCTCCCCCCCCCCCTAATGTAAATTTCAAAACACTTTTTATTCACTATTTACATTAAAAACGGAAAACAAAAAATTAATTTTATACTTAATAAAATCGTAGTATTATTGCAATATTATAAAATAAAAGTATATTATAAATCAGATATTTGTTTTACTGTTAAATATCACTGCTTCCAAGTCCTATAAATTGCTAACCTCGTAAAATTATTTCCGCTTTATAAAGAATATGTAAGGAATTTTATCAATTGTTTGCAATTTATAAATCATTACTGTATATCTGATCAGAAATATCAAAAACCGTTTGTTTAAAGAATGTGATTATAAAATGGTTGCTTTTTTCTCAATCCGTTAAATGTATGCGGAAGTGCTATACTAAAATAAAATAAAGCAGTTTTTTGTGTTTTTCAGTAATATAATTGCTTATTGCTTTCAATTTCCAGAAAATGTCGCATCATTTATAATAAAATCACTAGAAGCACTTAAAATGACCACTATCCACATCTAAACAACAAAGGGTTAAGACGTATTGAAATATACAGCTGATTGCAAAATAATAGGAAAGACACAATAACAAATAAACAGCTCCATGTAAATACTCAAATCTTTGTATAAAATTAGATGCATGATATTTCAATTAATATTAAAGCAATCGTTTGCAAAAATTGTGTATATTTTTAAAATCTGTATTTTTCTAAAGTTACGCTAGAGCAAAATGATAAGAACGGCGTAAATATTTCGAAACTGCGGCTTGCGATTGATGGATATTTTTGAATATCATTTACCAAAACATTTAAAAGAGATTCTGGAGAGAGTCCGGCTGCATTCGTTGAATTCGCAAAACATTTTGACAATGGTGAGAGGAACAATGCTTTCTGACTCGAAAGAGGCAAGGCAAAATTCGAACTTATAATAACCTCGGAAACCTATTCAAAGGATTGCTGATGAAATTAAACGTTCAAAGACTGTCATTTTTAATTACTTACAGAATCCAACAACATATGCTGCTGCAAAATCTACTGAAAAGCCAAGATTTCTTTGGAAACAACCTGAAAATTTGATTGTTCGTATGGTCGCGAGCAAAATAATGACAGCAAAAGAAATTGGAAGCCAGATAAAGAAGTCAGCATTGGTATGGACTATAATAAATGCAATAAAATGGTCGGGAATTCTTAAATAGGTAAAGCCATGTCGGTGTTCAGTATTTACAATAGGACGGTAGTAAAAATGCCCGAATTCAATTTTCAGCAAAACAACTGAAGCAACAAACAAATTGGTCTAAAATTATTTTCAATATTAAAAAAAATGTTTTCCATTGTTGAGATGGTATTAATTTATATTGGCATGATCTTCGAATAGAAAAGGACGTTATTTCCACGCGTCAACTATGTGGAGTCTTCGTAATGGTTTGGACTGCTTTTCCTCGGGAGGTAAGCTTAAAATTCCTTTCCTAGATGAACGACAAAATAGACATACCTTATATTCACATGTTATAACGCTATTTGTTGAACCTGAGTGAAAGAATTGCCGGACTTAACTATGTTTTTCAAGAAGACAATACCTCAATTCTCTCTGCAAAAGGCACAGAGAAGTGGTTTGAAGATAATAAGGTTCCCACGCTTGATTGGCCAGTCAATAGTCCACACCTAAATCTCATGGAAGAAGTTTGTGGTATTATAGTGTGAAATAGATATCGAAAAAAATGGCCAAATAATGGTCGAGTAAAACTCGAAAGCAGAATTAAATCTGCCATTTCTGAGGCATGGCGTGTTTTGTCAGCTCGACAAGTTCGAAATCTTGTAAATTCTATGCCACAATGCTGCATTGAAATTATTAAGCACAAAGAAATTAGAATCGGCCTATAATAATTCGATAATTTTAGAAAACGAATTTTCGTCTTTTCATTCATTTCCTTCTATTGCATACACAGTGAACATATAATTTATTATATTGTAATAATAACAATTGTTTTCCAATATTTTCTTTATATTTATATTGCCTATTTAGTATAAAATCAATAAAATCAATTGATAAAATCAATTTATATGGTTTATAAGTGGATTGATGTAATTATATTTTTTATTTTATCAATTAAATTATTGTTTATATCAAGTAGCTAACAGTTTAAGGACTGTCGCTGATTGAATTATTACAAGGTATTTCTAGCACATGTTACAGAAAATCATTTTGGAATTTCTCTATATTACATTCATTAGAGTTAAAGTTATGGATAAAAATCCGTATTGAAATTATAGTGATAAATACTGCATTTTTGATTCAGTAAGAGAATTGTTAGCTTCATTCCCTATAAGAAAATTGTTTCTTGCAGTGTGCCCTACCAAATTTCAAAGTTTGTCCAATCTTTTTTTAAGCGTTTTACATTTTTATAGGTTAAAGTCATTGAACTAAAAAAATCAAATAGTGCAAGTTATAATGAAATGTATTGATGTTCACTTTTATATTAAATGGTGCACACACACACATATATACATATATACATATATATTCTTTTATTAAAATGATCCCTTCTAATGTCCCTATTAAGTTTATCAATGCCTAAAAAGGTCTGAAACAGAGGGGAGTTTTAAAATATTTAAATAAAACAATTAGTAAGAGGAATCGAAGCAAAAAATATAAATATATTCTATTTCTTTCTTGGGCCATAATACTCCATGCATTATTATTATTATTAATTTATTTATTCATTAATTCATTAATATTGAAAATGACATAAAAACTCCAACCAAAATTAATATTTCTAATTCATACATTTTTCTGCGCTTAAAATATTTACGATCATTCTAATTTAATACAATTTGCATCAATTTACAGATTTAAACTTAATTTTTTTAAACCGTGAGCTTCATTCTTTGTAAATCGTTTTACATTTTTTATAATGATAAAATAATATTATTTCTGCTACATAACAGCAATCTATTATGAGTATAGTATAAGAAAGATTTATGATATAATTTTAAAGTTATAAATATGTTTAAACATTAAATTGTTCGGAAAAATCTTTTAATGGAACTTTTTTGAAAATTACATTCACTATCTTTCTTTTTAACATTTTCTGTTTCCATGGCATGTATGATATGCGTTTTTACTTGGTTCCTCGTATTTAAATTGATCATAAATTACTACGTGTTACCATTTATGTATTTCTCAACAACTTATTGTTTACTTAAAGTGAAAATTACATTTTCCAAATTTTCGATTAAATAGAAAGCTGCATGATGAAGTCTATGAAATCATTTTATTTCGAAATTGAATTTTGCTCTTCTATATGCTGCTCTGTAAGAATATGTAAAGAGAAATATACATAATGCAGTTGAGAGTTAAAGCTTGTGCAAGTTCTTTTATTTGTGACTGTTTTATTAATGAAAATATTAAAATATTTTAAATAATTAAAGTTTCTTTCAAAATACATCAAGTATTTTCCATTAAAAAAATTTCCATTGTGAAAAGATACTAATTGTTAATTAATTGATCAATTTTTAAACAAAAACATTAATTTAAATGTGTTTTTAAAACAGTATTTCTAACGAATTAATTTTAAAACTAGTTTTCCAATATTTTAAAGTCTTGTCATTTCTAGTAATTATAGTATTTTGACTACTCTTAATCAGAGCCCGACTATCAGGGACAAACTTCCACCGATACGTCCAAAGAGTATGTTTTGAATCATTCTGCGATTAAAAAGGCGAAGTTTTCTGTACCAAAATAGTAGTGAAAGTTTGCCCCTGTGGTAATAGTACTTTGCTCTTTATCTCATAAAAAATCGAAAAATCTTGAGATAGTTTTATTTTTTAATTTTTCAGTCATATAAAATTTATAAGGCGTAAATAAAAGCAAATATATTGTTATATGACTTCATGTGGCTAAAAAAATTAATATATATTGATTATCCATCAGATGTTTCTGAAAATATTAATGGGTACTTACGTATTATCCGTGCCAGTTTAAGCCAACTGCGCCAGGCATGGAACCAATATTACTAATTATAGTAACCCTTATATATTTTTTCTTGCTACATGGTACATACCTGGGAATAATCTATAATATTATTCTTTCTTATTTACTATGCTATTTACCATTTATTAATTTTATTAAAATAATGTTATTTACTATTTTTAACAATGTTATAAATTTAATAAACATATATTACATTTTATTTATTTTATATTAATTACCATTTTTAACAATGTTATTTGATAATGTTAAATTACTGCGTTTGAAAACATGATTGGCAACGATAAACAAAATTGGTACTTGGCAACCATTTTTGGTGATCAACTTCCTGGCACGGATAATACGTAAGTACCTATTAATGAATACATTGGCCTCCAAAAGTACAAACTTTTTTATCTGACTTAGAAACAGATTAATAAAAAAACATGAAATTTTGAACATAATTTTCTCATACAATAAGACATTATATAACAATCTAATGAGATATAAAAAAGCAAAATATTTATTACACGCAGATAAAAAAATAGTAAAATCATCATACATCCTATTATTCAGAACAGGCCAAGTAATATGGTGTGCAGATAACCGAATCAGCTATTCAAATCATACAGCTAACACTCATATTTTATAAGCACATAAAACAACGTTTTTAGCATCAGTACTTTTTATCTTATAGCAGACTAATTTCGGTAGCATTTATCGTACCGTCATCAGTACAAAGAATGATGGATTTTTGCTGAAATATGTGGAAATATGTGGATTCAACTAATAGATTTTTAAGCAATAGATTTACGGGAAATTACAGGAAACACCAACAGGAAAATTGGGTATTTTTATTTTAGGTGGGCGCCAGTGATAACTCGCCAAATCTTGTTTCAATTACCATCATTTGAAATGCAAACAACTAACGATCCATTAAACAACGAATTGAACAACTAACGATACATTTTTACAAATTCTAAATGATATTAAAAGATTTTGGGATCGTATATAACGTAGGTTTCTATTTTTGCGTATATAAAATTAGGGTACTTACGTATTAACGCCACCGCAGCTACAGATTTGGCGGTTTTTAAGTGCCGCCAATCTTTCACAGCTCTAAAAAATGGCGTCAAAAATCAGCAAACAACAAGGCAACAAGAACAAGGAATCCAAAAGATAACTGCGTGCGCGTGCGAACAATTAGATTGCTCTTTATTGGCGCATTAGCGCAACTTCCGCTGCGGTGGCGTAAATACGTAAGTACCAAAATTAGATACGATGCTTTCATTATGAAATAAAATGTTTCTAGCTTATGTTATATCTTATTTTAACATTTTTGTAATGTATTAAGTCTAATCCTTAATAGACCCGATTTTGTGAGAATTTTTTATTTGAATTGATATGTTACTTTTTACGTATTTTATCATGATTATATTTTAGCTACTTTTAAGTAAGTTTTTTGAGATAATATATTGTAATGTGGGTACAGCTGTCCCTGACGTACCGGGGTATGTTTTTGGTTCCAAAATGGCGATTTTATGCCTGAGGAACCTAGCGATTTTGGCGAGATTTTGCTTCGTATTGCAACCTTGTAGAGCAGATTGCGTGGGTTTTATATTAAATAAACATTGTGTGTATTTTACAATAAAATAATTTGTGTGTCTTTATATTAAAACCTGTGTGCGTTTTATCGTAATTTGTGTGTTTTTTATAATAAAATAAATTATTTCATAATAAAATAAAACTAA
This sequence comes from Maratus michaelseni, assembly GCA_963931845.1. Taxonomy (NCBI): domain Eukaryota; kingdom Metazoa; phylum Arthropoda; class Arachnida; order Araneae; family Salticidae; genus Maratus; species Maratus michaelseni. The sequence continues at coordinate 341,134,210 of OZ007589.1, read as the reverse complement.
CATGCTGTTTTCGACAGCTAGGCCTAACAGGAACCCGCAAATGGGATTTTATCGCCAAAATGGCGCAAAACAAAAATCCCGCCAACCCTTGTGCGTCTGTGAGATCTTTTCCAAACATTGGCTATTTCTTATTAACTAATTTTAAAAGATTGGCGAGATTCAAAAAATTTTGGCGATCACTGGCTCCCGGCTAACATAAAAGTACCAATAATAATAATGGAAGCCTTAATATTTTTCATTCAAAAACAATATTAAAAAGGTTTAGCATTTTCACACTGACACTGTCTAAGAACATATAATTATATAAGTCATACAGAATAAAACATTTATTTTGAAATACAACAGGCGAGGAATTTTACATAATGAATTCCACATTAACAAACACTCAAACTTTAAGAAATCAATTTCATACGATGCTTTGGAAGATAAGCTTTTTTACATTATGTAACAATTTTTAGCTCTTTCATCCATAATAATAGGCACATTACGCTCTTTACTTGACGATGCTTCAACTGCATTTTTTGGTGCTTCAACAGTAAGTATTCCTTCAGTGCTCCACGAAGACATAACGGTTTCCGGATCAGTTCCTCTTGGTAACAGAAAACGATGACTGAACCCAAGTTGAATGAAGCGATCGTCCGTTTTCTCTTCATGCTTACCGTAGATTAACACACTCTCGTCAACAACTTTAACCTCTACTTCCCCAGGCTTAAATTCCCTTGCATTCATTATCACTTGGAATTTATCCTTCTCATCTTTCACTTCGAACTGAAACATCGGTAATTCCATAAATGCCAGGAATCTATGTCAACAAAAAATCTACAGTAATTTACAGCAAGAAGCAAATAACTTGCAAACAGTCCGATTTAGAAATGGTAGTCACTTGTAGCCTCCATGGTCATAAGAAACTCGTTATTTTTTATTGAATTTTAATGTAACTAGTTGTTATGGCAACAGAAAAAATGTTCTATGGATTTGTAGAAAATAAACTTGTCGTTTGGTGAATTTTAAAAGAATGTTTTCTTATCGGATTTTTATTATTTAAGTTATTATATATGCTAGTTTAAAAGTTTATTCGTGTGTTGTGATGTTGTAGTAAATGAATTAATTTGAACATATTATTAGTGTAAAAAAGGCCAATAACTGAAACGTAAAGCTACACACTAATCCTTGAAGGACAATCATAAATATCACGCTATATTTTGCCAATTATGGTTGGAATAAAAAAACTTGAAAGTGAAGTAGCTTAAAAAATGATTCAAATAACAATACTCATAAATATTTTACTATCGATATTAAAACTCCGCTTAAAGAAAACTCTGATACTGAAACTAATTTCACTTGCATGCTGAATACTAGAGATAGTCGTACTCCGGTTACAAAAGGCTTATTTACAATCTCAGGTAAATTTCTTGAAACAGCAAACACATTCTATCGTTTCCATAGCAATTTAAAAGGATATTGATTTGTTTGTATCAGCAGCTGTCTTACTTTTGTTACGTATTTAAACCGCATTAATAACAGTCAAGCTCATTTGCCTATAATGTGTGAGGTCAAAATCTAGAGGGCGCTGCAATCCTGCACCAAAATTGAAGTCTGACCATGTCGCCAACTGGCTTGTTTTATTCAATGTGGCTTGGCGAAAATTTAATTTCATTATTGTAACCTGAAAATATAACAAATTAGTACATCTTGTAATAATATACCTCTTTTAATTGTTGACTGGAGTAAAATAAAAATCCTATAAACGGTAAAATAAATTTTATTAGACTGTTGACATGTTTCGCCTCTATCTGAATCGTTATGAAAACAAATAAGAATATTCTAAAATTGCACGGTCTACGAAGTTATTATTTGAAACTCTATCATTTAATTTTTCATGAACTTTTTCAAACTACGGGCGTTATTTTTTATTTTTACTTAGATGTTTATATCCATAATTGTAATCAAGGAGTACGTGTTACAACCTCTATGGTTCATCTTATAATGGATGAATCCATTACAGCTTGGATAAAACAACAAGAATAATTACAGCTCCATACATACAGCTATATCCATTATAATGGATTCATCTCAATATGTGTCTCATGTTACCTTTTAATTTCGATTAAAATACGTTTTAGCCCACACTGATCAAATATATTATTATAATTTAATTATTTTTTCAGTTTAATATTTGTGTGTTTTTATAAAATATCAAATCAATGTTAAATATTCCGTCTTAATGTGTTTAAAATCTTGAATTATTATTATTTTTTTTTTATTAACATAAATATATTTTCTGTTTTTTTTTTTCTTTAAATACCATATCAGTAAAATTCCCTAATTTATGGGACATAATCTACTGAACAAACAAACGGGTTTGGACGCAGAAATTGCAATTAATAAAATATATCTAATTTCAATGTGCTACTATTAGGCAATAATTTTTAATAAAATTTTCTTGTGTAAAACTTATTTATTTGATTTACAGATTATATACCAGACATAAAGGTACATATGATGTACTTAAGTTTTGTTTATTTAACATATCATTTATATGCTTGTCTTCTAAAGTTATGAGGTATTTGAAAGTTAAAATTACGTTTAAATAACGAAGAAATAAAAAAAGCCAGGTGTGATTTTTTTTTCGTTTTACCGTCTTTTTTCCAAATCTTAATCATAAAATAACCCTAAATATACTATAAACAAAAACCTTCTAATATAGTTTCAAAAAATGATTATAGTTCCAGCATTTAATAGAAATTTGATACATTAAATGCTATTTTGTAACAATAACCTATAATATTCAAATATTGTTCTGTATGTCCACATCCTATAGAAAAGTGAAAATAATAATAAAATATGTATTGAATTTTTTTTTTATTATTGTGAATAAAAAATAGTTTTTGTTAAATTTCAGAATATAGAAATCATACATAACTAATAATTTGCAAGTTGAAAATACATATTAAATTTGTAAATTCTTTTTAATTACATTATGTTTGAAGCATCGTAACATCTATGTAATCCACCGGAACGTTTTTCCCCAATATATCATACTGTAATATAATTCTTCTGTTTGCTTTGTACACGAACTATAAATTCTACTAATTCTGTACACCTCAGAAAGAATTTTTTAGTCCCCCTTAGTGAGGCATATAAATTTAATTATAGTTAAAATTTTATAACATTATTAAAATGCACCACAAACGATTTTCTCCATGGACTAACGGAATTCTTTTGTATGTTCCTTCTAACGAATTATAATTGTTACACATTTCATTTTTAATAGAAAAAATTCTATAGTAAATTTAAATAACATATACAAATTACATAAAAATACGAGATTACGATAATTTTAGGACGGAAGGACGGACAAATGTAATAACGACAGACATACAAACCGAAGTCATAAATAGTTTTCAACTATTTTGGAAAATGTTAAAATCACGCTATAATAGCAACAAATAAAATTTTAATGTTTTATTTACAAAAGAGTAGGTTAAGATTGTAACTATGATCATTTTATACATATATCACCAAAATAAATTATCTTTCGCGAAACGGTTCTCTCTTTTTTTATGTAAGTACTAGCAAGCTACGCCCGCCACTCTGGTCAGTTTCTCTTAACGAACTTTTAATCAAACAAAATATTGACATTTCATAATTCACTCTTATATTTTAACAGAATAATAAGGCTACTATAATGTACTCGTGCAAATATACACGTCAGAACACATCGCCATTATCATTATCTTTTTACGCATGAAGGTTTCGCTATGGTACTCCATTGTGAAATTTGGTAATTTTTAAAATTCAATATTTGAAAAACGGCATGATCATTAGATTTGAAATTTATATCAAGAAAAATACAATTTTACAAACGCAGTTTGTCTAACATTTTTCTGACAAATACTTTTCAAGCTATTATTTTTTTCAGTAACTTCAAATGTTTAATTTTCCGAGATTAATCTGTGGCAACAATTAGCGACAAACCCAGTCGTCAAAAACGCATAGCTTTTTATTAAAGAAGCTGTTGGAGCGGGGATTGTCACCATAAATTTGCCACCATCACTTTTGAAATCGGTTCTGTAGTTCCAGAGATTCCATAGAAATTGCAATTATAATATTTTAGAACGCTTTTCGCTCATTTCCCCCTTTTAAATATCGATTTTTTAAAAATTATTCTTAGAGAGCATTTACATCTTATAAGTAACTACAATGCCAAATTTCAAATTTCTAGCTCCTTCAATATAAAAAAGTCGCAATTTTCGAACATTTTTTGCTCCTGAACTCCATTGGGGTAGTTGCACAGACATAAAATATAGCCTATGTTAAAGTAGGGATTGTCATCATCAATTTGCCACCATTACTTTTGAAATCGGTTCTGTAATTCCAGAGATTCCACAGAAATTGTAATTATGAATGTTTTTAGAACGCTTTTCGCTTATTTCACCCTTTTAAATTTCGATTTTTTTTAAATTGTTCTTAGAGAGCATTTACATCTTATAAGTAACTACAGTGCCAAATTTCAAATTTCTAGCTCCATCAGTATAAAAAAAAATTGCAATTTTAGAACCTTTTTCGCTCCTGCACACCCCTGGGATTAGTGGCACCGACATAAAATATAGCCTATGTTGTAGCAGGGGTTGTCACCATCAATTTGCCACCATCACTTTTGTAATCGGTTCGGCAGTTCCAGAGATTACCCTCTACAAACAAACAAACAATCTTTACTCTTGCTCCCCCCTAAGATTAGTGGCATGGACATAAAATATAGCCTATGTTGGAGCAGGGATTGTCACCATCAATTTCTCTCCATCATTTTTTAAATCGGTTCTGTAGTTCCAGAGATTCCATAGAAATTGTAATTTAGAATGTTTTTAGAACGCTTTTCGCTCATTTCACCCTTTTAAATTATTATTTATTTTATTATTTTGTTCTTAGAGAGCATTTACATCTTATAAGTAACTACAATGTCAAATTTCAAATTTCTAGCTCCTTCAGTATAAAAACAATCGCAATTTTAGAACATTTTTCGCTCCTGCACCCCCCCCTGGGGTTAGTGGCACCGACATAAAATATAGCCTATGTTGGAGCAGGGGTTGTCATCATCAATTTGCCACCATCGCTTTTGAATTCGGTTCTATAGTTCTAGAGATTCCACAGAAATTGTAATTTAGAATGTTTTTAGAACATTTTTCGCTCATTTCAGCCTTTTAAATTAAAATTTTAATTTGTTCTTAGAGAACACATACATATTATAAGTAGCTACAATGCCAAATTTCAAATTTCTAGCTGTCCTTCAGTATACAAAAAATCGCAATTTTAGAACGTTTTTCGCTCCTGCACACCCCTGGGATTAGTGGCACTGACATAAAATATAGCCTATGTTGTAGCAGGGGTTGTCACCATCAATTTGCCACCATCACTTTTGTAATCGGTTCGGCAGTTCCAGAGATTACCCTCTACAAACAAACAAACAATCTTTACTCCTTTATAGTATAGATGTTTAGTACAGATGGAAAGAGAGAGCGACTATATTAAAATCAGGATTGTTAGTCAAGTAATCAAAGTAATCTACCGTTGCGGATAACAGAATTTCCTTTCCAAGATCAATGCTTTTTAAATTAGATTCATCATTAATACAAAGTAAGCCATAAAAATGTGGCCATCCTCTTCACGCAGAAATTGCTGGATGTTGTGGTTAAAATTAATAACACTTCCTCTGTCTCCAAGTTATTGCACAAGGATTTTTACATTGAGATGACAGTATGAACTTCGGTAATAAGCATTTGCTCAATGTTTCAACAGTTTCAAATTTAACCTGCACTCATCAATGTCTCAGTGAAAACTTGAACAAACTTTTGAGGATTAGTACATTTCGCGCAAATGCCAAGAGCATTAAGCTTCATGTCAAAAGACGCTGCGAAAAACTCTTATATTTGAGTAATTCAACAGATGCAATTCCATTTTCAAATTCTACCGCTTTCTTCTGCCGTGCAATGTTCTAAACCCGAGTACTAGATGTGCTTTACCGTTTGAAGTAGTAACCTTTGCTAACACATCAAATTCACTTTGCCTATTTAAAGCCTTATAATTTGCATTGAATGTTGGAGCAATCTCCGATTATGCATGTAGCATTTTTTTAAACTTCCTAATCTTAATTAGAAATATAAAACTATATATGTACTATAAGATTGGCATAAATGATAACTTGATTTTTATATGATAAATAGGGGATTTAGACTTAAAAAACTACAAAACTTTCATTGATTTAATATTAAACGGAAATTAACATCTGCACTTCTGTCACATTTCCATCGCCAAAAGTACGTTAAGTCGCCTAGTTGGCTTTCTGTAACTCCGCCAACACTGCTCTGTAATCACCGAAGAAATTGTATTTTTAATATTCAATTCTGCTCTGATTCATATATGATTAAAGACATGTAGTTTTTCTTGCCACCTCTCCATCCCCGACATTTTTATGTCGACGGACACTTGTACAAAGAACCCTTTGGTCAACTGCTTCATAATAATGAAAATATTTTCAAAGTAATCATATTTTCGTATCCGATCACTTTGTGAATATCTTTAGGATATTAATAAATAACTTTTATTGCAACTCACTGACCTTAAATTCTGATCCATCCAAATACTTCACGACAGACGTAATAATACATGTAAAGTATAATCTTATTATATATCATTTAAGGCTAAATTAAACAGATTACGTAGTCACTAGGCATGTTATACGTGAAACTCTTGAAAAAGTTCAATCTACATCATAAAGTGCAAATGTGTACGTCAATAAAGTTAATATCATTAACAGTGCAGGGAACAATGTCGTTAAAATGTATGAGAGTTACAACAATGGAACTAATTTTTCTATTAAATTAAACGATCGATACGTTATCTCTATGGGGAACAGCATCCCTTCTTAATATTTATACTGGTCTGGTTTTTCTAGTTATCACTGAAAAGTACTACACATTGATGACGTCACTGATAACAAAATTGATTTCAAATGTTTATGTAATATAAAATCTCACAAGTTTGCAACTTGTATTATAAATTCATTTTAAATGTAAGTACCGTATAGTGCACTCTGGCGCATAACGCCCACCTGCGATTTGATACTGTATTTTGCTATTTTTAGATATGTTCGCCACGTTACGCGTACCCTCCTTTTTCGAAAAGAAACTTTTAAGAGGTATATAGCATGAAAAACAGCAAAGAGCATTCAAACCTATACTATATAATACAGGCATAACGATTACAAGAGGGGACTGTGACTACCTCTGTAGGTTTTCACGTCCCTCGTGTTCTGGTAGAGCAAGTGCGGTCGGAAAAACCCGACATAAGGCCTAGGAACTGGCTCCCTCTTGGGTGTCCAGCCCGGAAGCTATTGGGAGACCCCGGCTCGTCCCCAAGTCTAACGGGGTGGTTTCTCATGAGGGCTGAGAATCACCACAATCGCAACGGCCTATGTGTCATTCACTTGGGATCAATGGGAGTGATGCGCAGGTGGCGGTGCTCCCACCTGTCGCAGCGATCACAAGAGAACCCTCCTGGTCATGCACGTTAAAAGTCCCCCAGAACTCGGTTGCGATGGTTGACATGCCAGACGGGCGCCACCCGGCGAATGGCGGCACAGCTCAATTTTACAGACATAACGAAAGTAAGCGAATGTGAAGTGAGAAAATACTCTATTGCAAAGCCTCATCCGCTTGAATCCCCACAAAGCGTTTGGAATCGTACGATCGTTCATTCAAATGATCACGTCTTCTTCTCCTGTTCATTAATATATAAATTTCAATTCTTCTATTTATTTCATTTCTATATACCTCGTTTATAACGCGAATCTGTAAATTCTGGACAATTTTCTTTTTTCAAAAGTGTGCATAATACTCCGGAGTATTATATGGTACATAAAAAACCCGAAGCTTTTCATTTTTATCCAAATAACAAAAAATAATCTTTAGTCTTCCCCAAAAACTAGGTGCCTGGAAAATGATGTTTTCTAAAAATATTAACACTAATTTAGGTACATTAAGCTACCGAACAGTTTGTAGTTTTTGAGGATTAAAAATCTTTTTACTATGCTTCAACGAATCTTTTCTTGAGAAACTTCCAGACAAGAAGAAAAAAAAATAGTAATTTCGCTGAAAATTATAGCGAGGTTATAATTACGAAGATAAAACAAAGAACTGAAGGAGGAAATTTTAGCATTTTGAATAAAGTTCTGCAGAACATTTATTTAAAAATAAATATATACAAGATAGCTTAAAATTTTTATCTGCAAATAAACATTTTCTGACGTAAAAATAAATAATACCGTCAACCGAGGTGACTTTGTCCCGTTTTTTTTTCCTCTTCTTGTCTTTAAAGATCCAAAGATTATTGAAATTTTCATTTAAATAAATTATATTTATTTTTTCTAGTTTTAAGATATCAATGATAAATTTTAAAATCCACATTTAGTATTTTTAAAGAATAAGTTTTATTTTCTTTAAGTGGGACAAAGTTATACTTGGCTTGGGGTGACTATCTCTCATAACAAAAAAATCACTCAATAAGCCATAAAAAAACTTTTAATGTAACCCTACTATTATGATAGAGTAATAAAACAAACAAAAATACATTACTTTGTAATTAAAAAAATAGATTACTTCGTAATTAAAAAAAAACGCAATTGTTGTATGAAAATGAACAGAAACTAACTTTTAATAAAAAATGACAAATACATAGTAACATTAATACATTAAAACATAGTAGTAATCGTAGATTAAATCGTATACAACATCGGAGATTGCGAAAAAGCTTAAATCAGCTCAACAAACCATTTCGGAACATATTCAGAAGTATAAAAAATGCATTGTTTTCTTCCACTTCTCAAAAAGACAGAATTTTCCGGTAGACATAATAAAAGAACAATAAATAATAATTTATAAAAATAATAAAATAATAATAAATAAATATTAATTTATAAAAAAAAAAACCCGAATATTTGATATTTTCTCCAAAGTATGCAACTAATTCGTAGTACTAATTTGCATTAAAATAATTGCTGTTCGTGAAATGTTAGACGATTAATATTTAGCGATTTTTTTAATCGTCATTTTTAACCTAGTGACAACAAAACACATACCATTCTCCAAATTAAAATGGTATTATTTTCCTATTTTCTATAACTATCTACTTTTAAAAACAACGATTTTCAATTTACATATTAAATTATTGCAATCATTGACTAATCATTTTAAAGTGATTTAAAATTTTACGATTTAAAAATGAATTAAAATACAAAAAATCTCTCGGTAATTTAAACATTTAAAAATAGATATATGGAATTTAATATCTTTAAAGGGTATAATTCGAAAATCTATGTTTATAAAGATTGATTGTGTAAAGCGCACATATTAATTAATATTTATGTTACAATGATTTAAACTGATTACAAATGAATATTTCCAATATATTTAATTAACAACCTTACATTTGGCAACCACACAGTTCTCTTAACATAAAATTACTATCAATCTTTTGACAGTATAATGGAAAATATTGATTACTTCGGAAACCAATTTTGTCCGACGTATAACAATTCTCTGATAACTGAAAAGGGGTTTTATCGTATTCTAAATAACATTTTTCATCCTTAATTATTCTGAATTAATTTGTAATTTTAAAAAGCTGTTGGGATATAAAACTGTGTATGCATTCCATTAAAATATTTGTTACTTGATAGTTAACACTAAACTAGTACAGAAAAAAAAAAACATATATCAAGCATATATTATGAAACATTTTTAAACACTATCAGAAATTGTTAAGGATTTTCATTTTCTCAGACAATGATAAGAGATATCTAACTAAACACTTTAAGAAATGCATATTGTACTAAAGCAAGCAATGCATATCCATTGCAGCAATCTATTGCAAGCCATTTGCAGTAGTTGCTGAGAACATACGATAAAACTCGACAATGTGTGTATATTTGTATTGTGGAATGTGTGCGAATTATTTCGTGAAGCGTAGCATGTTATTTATAGAATTTGTCCAGACCACATAACGCACTAAAAAGTAGCTAAGTTTAAAAACACATGCCCACTGATACAAGCCACTTCCGACAGATATCAATCCTAATCAGTCACGTAACCGAATTCATTTGTATGTCTCTGTAAATTAATGGTAAATGCTACGCAATTCAAAATCTATAGAAAACATGTTGTACATACAGTGATCCATATCAATTTCATTATGGTTGAATTAGTGTAACATCACAGAAACACTATACTAACATCTCCTTAAATCATAATGTAATGTATTTTTGTGAGTCCTTGTAAAGTAGCATTTATAATTCGTAAAGTTATAAATGCTACTTATTCTATAGTCTATAGAAAGCATAATGTAGTTCACTTCAATGATGCATATATATTTTATTGTGCTTGATCATCGGAATATTATTTAAATCCAATTCAAACTATTTTTCCCACAGACCATAATGTAATGGAATTCTTTTGTATATCCTTGTTAACGAACTACAAATGTTGCACACTTTATTTTCAATAGCGAAAATGCTATAGTAAACCTCAATAACATATATAAATTACGTGTCAAACATAGTATATTTACGAAACTTTTAGCACTTAGAGACGGCAGACAGACAAACCGAACTCATATACACTTTTCCACTATGTTGCCAAATGTTAAAAAGAGGCTAAAAATGCATGTAACTTACACACAGAAATCATTATTCAAAGAGTAATGGGTAATTGCTGGATAATCCTACAATAAAGAACAATCGGGACAGTCATCGATTCGTTCCCAAATTCTATAATTGAGATGTTCTACAGTCGACTGTTTCGCCTAGTAGCTAAAAACCGCAATTTTAAAACTTAGCGATTATTCCGGCAGAAAATATGATCACAGTGAAGGACCATTGCTCGATTATTCTGAAACCGGAAAAATTCGCTTCAGATTGAGGTTTGAGGAGAAATGCTATTTAAGTTCTCAGTATATCAATAAGAAGATAAGCAAATTTTGTACATTTATGATACAAAATAACTTCATGAGGTTGTAAGAATGAAATAATTTTGACTTTCAGTCTCAATAATACTTTTCAATATATGTTGCAGATATATATATATATATATAAACATTAACGATGAGTGCAGTGATGAGAAAAATAAAGATACGTCATGCCTTGTTGTCATCATCAAAGAAACGGTTCAAATGTTAATAATAGTTTACGTTGCACTCAAAACGTGTATTTTTTGGTTCATTATAATTGGGCATTTCCCATTTTGATTTTTCTATTTTCTCTCAAAATATGGACGCTTCACCCATCTAAGCTAAAATGGATCCAAACTTCTCCAATCTGATCTGAGTTTCCGGCAAATTACGCAGGAATTACGTATATTGTGCTGCCAACAATCATTCATTTCTCAAATAATAATAATAATAATAATAATAATAATAATAATAATATATACAGGGTGTTTCAAAAATGACAGGTATATTTGAAAAATCAATGAAAACTAAACGGACAGCGATAGAAATACACCGTTTGTTGCAATATGCTTGGGACAACAGTAAATTTTCAGGCAGACAAACTTTCGAAATTAGTTACAATTTTCAACAA